>OZ022593.1:8546365-8936365 GCA_963669155.1 Arbacia lixula
CAAATGAAAAGTGCTTATTACGTTCGGGACAATTGTATAAGAATGTTCCTTGGAGCTTAGCTAAATTTATGATTGTAGTATTTATGAGTTTGAGCATTAGTGCTTTGAAATGATTGGATAAGTTTCAAACTATGTACTTTGTTCGTCTGAGGATGAAGATAAATACAATTTCAAGTAATGAAAGGCCTTTGTAATTCTTTACAATGTTCTTCATATTGTGGATATAAATAAGTTCAAGGAAACAGAAATCTTGAGTGGTTGTTAAACAGCTTGTGCACCTTTAAGGGTTGAAAAGGTTGTTTACATGTGGTGTGATGAATGCGGGTCTGCAGGGGCTGTGACAGAGACTAGCAGACAGGGAGCATACCAGTAATGCTGCGTGCCTGTGGCAAGGCATACCAGCGTGCGTATGACGAGGAGGGTAGCACTCCTACCCTGCCATCTGGAAAGGGCTCCACGGCTTGGTTCGTCGTGTATGTGTGTATAAAGTGCAGCCGCCACCACCGCAGTAGCACCGTAGACTGCAATCATCGTCGCTACCCGCAATATACTACTCCTGCTAGAGACGGACGGGTAGCTCACTGCTCAGTGTTACGTAGGCTAGACCCTCCCTATTTCTCCTCATCCGTTACTTGTATCTCCCAGAAGCAAACATGTGCCACTCTGTGATCGATAATCAGGAAAGACTTTTGTGCCGCCCGAGCCATGCCGTCCGCCGCACCGAAGGATAATCCGCCGCGACAAACGCGAGTGCCTTAATGGATCTAAATTAGGACTAACGACCCCGTAGAGATGTAGACTGGCGGTCACGGGCCGGAGATATATTCCGTATATATCAGTTTAATCTGCTGCCTCCTCCTTGTTCTCCTCCGTTGTCGTAAGGAAGGAACTCTTGCAAACATGAATTTCTTTAAAGATGTGGTGAGTGCTACCCTATGGTACATTCTCAGGGCTCTGGTCGTCCTAGTAAGTTTCGGGTCAATTTCTCTCTCACCCCTGCCTGGCCTGCTGTGACCGCTGAGATGCAAATAATTGCATGGAACGGCGTGAAACCAAGCATGCAGTGATGGCTAACAATTGATGTGAGATTCCAATTAACCCTTTGTTTGCCAGATAGAGTCTAGCTCTATGGAATTTGTGTTCATTACATGTGAAATAGGTCACACGTGACGCTTAAAGAGTTTGCACCATATTGTGTTGATTTTTCTTTAGAGCTCTGTGGAAATGATGCAAACAGTTGTGTATTATTCAAAATGTTACCTGTTGAAAAGGGAAAATGTCTAACATTTATGGTAGATATTTCCAAACATGGGTTTAAATGTGTAATCTTGGTATGTTCTTCATGTTTGGATTATTGAGGACTAATACAAAATAAATTAGTAATAAACAAAATAGGAAAGCTACATACAGTATGTATATTGGTACATGATTTCATATTTTCTTAGCTTTACATGAATAGCTTATCATTTCTGTGGAGAACAGTGGATGGAGATAATAAGATGGTATAATGTTCATTTGGTGTGAATGTACTAATACATGTACACATGTGTATGGGTGATTTGATGTGTTTGTGTGTGAATTTGTGTGTGGGAATCAATGTGCAATCACACCATTACAATCTAAAATACAGTAATGGTGGCTGATTGCCATGCTTGTTCTCTTATTGATTACTAACTTATATTGGTTCATGTAAATTGCCTGCTTTTAACCTTGTTTCATTTTATTCACCTCTCTCCTCCTCATCCACCACTTTTTCATTTTTTCTCTTTTTCTTCCTCGTTTTCTCTTTCTCTTCCTCCCTTTCTCTCTCCCTTTCTCTTTTTCTCTTTCTTTCTCTTTCTGTCTTTCTCTACATTTCTCACTCTTCCTCTCTTTCCCTGTTGCGTTTTCTTTCTCTCCCTTTCTCAATCTTTTTTGTTTCTCTTAATCTATTTCTCCATATTTCCCCAGTTTCTCTCCCTTTCTCTATCTTTAGTTGTTTCTAGTTCCATCTTACTCTCTATTCTCCAAATTTTTCTTTCCCTTCCTTTCTCTTTCACTCTTCCTTTCTTTCTCATTTTCACTCTTTCTTTCTCTCATTTTTTATTCATTTTTTTCTCTTTCTTTTCTCTCTTTCCTCACCATGTACTCTTATTAAGAATTGAAATGCATCTTCACTTTTTCCAAAGCAATATCAATGTTTCATTGAATATGCAATATGCTGCTCTACATCACAAGAATGTCTTATCTTAAGACCATATTTGTCTTGAATGTGAAATGCATTCTGATGTTAATTTAAGTCTAATGGGAGACAGACAAAAAGTATTCCTTGTAAGATTTCTTGTTGATCGCTAGGACGACTCTAGAATCTGTTATATGGATTTGGCTTCTCAAGGGTTGGGAAAAACAAGGACGAAATCTTCCAAGATGTTTTGGAAATAAGGTCATCATAACAGGTTAGCAATCAGATGCAAATACCTGTTAGGCCAATGAAAATTCATTTCTGGCTTCTCCCCTCCCACCTATATTTCTATTTTTCTGATTCTTTAAATGTATATCCTGCAAATATCATTTATGAAAATGCATAAAAATTGTAATTTTTTCACATGAAATAAAAAGGAAATAGGAGTATCAATAGCTTAACAAAATCATTAAGAAAATGCACTTTTAATTTTTTTAAATATTTTTTTTCAGCTTATATTTCATAAAATATAACCATGAGTATTACTGGACAAGCGCAGGCCAATGCTAGCCCACTATTCAGTTCAATCATATCTCACTCAATCATCTTGCTTGGCTGACTATTGATTGCTTTTTCCCAGACATCAAGCAATTTTACACAAGAATGACCAATTTGTCTTTTCATGACCAAAATACAACATGGAATCCTAGCAGGAAAAAAAATCAATATTTAGTGAAATTATTCCTCCACCATCACTGTCTCAGAACCTGTGGAAGTTATGATCTCTCATGTTTTACATTTGCACTTAAATGTCAGAAAATTAAAACGATAAGCGACATAAGACCACCACCCCCCCCCCCCCCTTCAGAATAAGAAAGAATAGAAAGATCATAGATTAAATCTGAGCTCCGTAGTAATGAGCCTGTTTCATGGGGGAAAATAAAAACCAATTTGCAAGGGCTAACTTTCAAGCGTGATTTCAACGGACGCAGTGAAACATGTAATGCATTATACACTATTGAGAAAATAATGTTTTCTGGGGCTCTTACATTATTCACAGGGTCCCTTTCTTGCATTGTGAGGGCTTTTTATCGCCCTGCGCCCAATATAATTGGGATAATAATGCAGGGGCCTTATGGAATGCAATGTTCATGTCGAAGAGGCTACCCTCGCCTGGTACTTAAGGCCTTCTTATTCGTAATCTGATTCTGAATCTGAAATTTAATCAATTTCCTATCAAATCTAATGTTACTGAATTTTTCTTTTAATGATTTGCAGGGCGCCATCCTCACCACAATGCTGGCCACTAGGAACTTTTCCAGTGAGTATTCTTTCTTTCTTCCCCTTCTTCCTTCCCCCTCTCTCACAGTCAAATGATCTATCTCTCCATACTGCATGATAAATCAATGTGTCCATGTACAAATCACATTCCGTTCTCATTATATATATGTATTATATTTTTTTCCTCTCAAACTTTTGACAAATTATTTTTTTATTTATGATTTCTTAAATGAAGTTTGACTCTTAGACTCTGCTTACAGACTTTTCATTTGACAGCACCTGCCTCTGTTACCATGTCTTCATGAATACAATATGTGCTCCATGTTCATGAAAATGTAGAAAAAGTCTGGAAAGTAAAGACTAGGTTGTGCTTACATCTTTTCATATTATGTGAACTCCATGAAATTACTAGAAATACATTGATTACATTACGGACTTAGCCAGAAAACATTCGCCTACCTTTTCTTCAATAGTAAACCATTCATCAGAACACCCACATTTCTAAGTAATTTCTGTCTAGCTCATCAAAAACATACGAGGCTTGGATGTTTGTCACAATTTTTTTTGGATGAATTGTAAATTCATGTTTTCTTAGAAAGGTGAAGGACAAATGATGTTTTGAGGTATATGTTAGAGGTCAAGAGAACATCAATTAAGTATATGAAATAACGTGACACCTCATAAATGATTGATTTCTATATTGGTCTGAAGAAGATTACAATGACATTACATTTTTCGATATAAAGTAGTATATTGATTGTTTTATTTATACTATGAAGAACATATATAAGATATATATTTAAGATGCTATGCATTTCTCTTATTGATTGTAGGTTTATTCTTCACTATAGATGTATGTAATGTACTGTATGTTACACTCTGACAATGAAAAACAAATGACAGAAGAAAGGTGAAACTGATAGTTCATAGGAGGTATAGTTTTATTAACTGAAAACATTACCAAAAATGAGTTTATATTTTCTTAAGAGGGATTGATGGTTGATTTTATTTCAAGGAAACTGGTATTCAAGTTTGTTAGATTGATAGTACACTGAAAGTGGTAGATGGAGCTCTAAGAACAATGCATGTGTAGGACAGGTAACAAAGATGCCATTATTAAATTTTGTACAACCAAATTGTAATCTTAAAACAATAAATCAAGAAAAACACACTTGGTTGTTTTTGAGCCCAATTGTTTGATTTTAAAATATGACAAATGTATTAAGAGTTTGTTTGTTATTAGCATCCATAGTCATTTAGACACAGATTTGGGAAGAATTCTGAATACAACATTCATAGTCATGATATCTTTACGTTCAATATATTAAGAGTTTGTCTAAATTTGGTAAAACACTTGGCAAATATATTGATTTATTTTGATGAAATGCAGCAAAATCTAAATTCTCTTTGAACTAAAATCTACAAACCTTTTTTACCATTTGTTATTAGCATCCATAGTCATTCAGACACAAATTTGGGAAGAATTCTGAATACAACACTCATAGTCATGATATCTTTGCGTTCACGTGCAGCTAGAGTCCCACACACCTATTATACATGATACACAGCAAAGCAAATTCAGTATACAAAATCTAAATTAGTCATCAATTCTGCTTTGTCGATAGGATGTGTTTATGATTTTATATATTCGTGAACTACCATATTTTACAAGGTAATATAATGTGCAATTTTGAACTATTGCATACATCAAATCTAAAAATGTTTAAAAATGAATAATTTTCAACCAAGGTTGAATTTATTTGAATCTACAGTGTGTATTTTGGAAGAGATGGACAGTGACCTTGTTCTTAGCACAATACCTACAAAGATGTGTGTCAAATTGGGGATGAGAAATGTGCTCTATCTACTATCACAATTCCTTTTGAAAAGTACTTATAGAGGCATTTGCATTGTTCAAGGAATTTGTGTATGATCCATTTAAATCAGCTTTGTTATACACATCATCAAATTTACATTATTCTCAAAATGAAAGCATTGTAAAAATGAGAATGGAGTTATCTTGAGTAGGTAGAAATCATTGATTTGAATCGAATTCTCAGTTATGTACTTATCTTCTTTAGGTGTGAAGAAAGGTTTGATGCTGAGAATGCTCTTGAATCAAGTTTTAATATGCTTAATTTCCATTATTAAATACTAAACAAAGACAAGAATACCATTTTCATTCAAGGAAACAGCAGTGCTTCTTGAAATGCGTTGATGATTTTTTTTCCCCCGAATCAATGGGAGAAGCTGCACGTGAACCCAAAGCAAGTTAGATCTCGATCAAGTTCCATTAAAAATTTTGGGAGAGGCTTTCACTACATGCACACAGCTGTGCTACCAAAATACATCAGTCAAGTTTAACATTAAGAGGGTATGTCAAGAAGGGAGGGAGGGGGGTTACAAACAACATTCATCGGAGGGCATGGGGTGGGGGTGGGGGTGGGGGTAGAGGAAGGGGGGATGTCACCTGTCGGTGGGGGTGGGATAGGGTCAAGGGTGTCAGACGGGTCGGATGATGGATGTACACAGATGCAAATTCTTGGGTTATTGTCAGGACATAGCTGACGTGTGAGAGAGATTAGGAAGTAATTGGAGGCAGATATATTTGCTTACTCTCTTTTTCTCTGGGTGCTCCTAGTGGAGACGCATCAATCCAGTTGTTTAGCTTAAAGTATACTGCATCTGGGGAGGATTAAGGTTAGGATTATGGTTAGGATCATGGTACAGATTAATAAGCATTACAGATATATTAATCTATGTGGATGCTATAATCCTATGATCAGAATACCAATCCATTTATTTATTTCAAAGTATATTGCATCAGGAGAGGATTAAGGTTAGGATTAGTATTAGGATTATGCTTAGGATTAAGGTTAATAAACATTACAAATATGGTAATCTATGTAGATGCTATATTACCACGATAAGAATATGATATGATTTTGTATGTTTCTTGAAAAAGAAGCAACCTACATATATTCTGATGAACAACTATTGAGAATATATTTGTTTTCTGGTTGATATTTTGATTGTAAAGATCACTAAAATTGAACCAAATAGTGATTTTGTGCATTGAAATTGATTTCAGCAATGCATTTTTTAATTCTACATTCTACATTTTAAGTAATTTCTAAGAGGTAGAATTGTACATTTGATTTTTTTAAGATGGGTGCAATATAACTTTATTTTGTTTTATTTGATTTATTCTAGATTGATAGATTACACAAACTAAATGTCCACACTGGTCGCAAAATAGTCCAATTTAGAGCATAAAATTGACTCACAAAAGTAGTTGCTGTAATCTTGAACAGTGAAATTTTGTAGCATGCACAAGTTATTTTCTTATATGTAATCACATTTTGTTGTATATTATAATTTTACTGACATGTCACAAAGTTACGTATTGTCTTCTCGCTGTCAAATAAAAGTTCTTGTAAAGGAGGTCTGAGCACTGTACACTTCAAACTGATGTTGTCCAAGTGCTAACAAAGAAATTTCGAGAGGATTGTACAACTGTGAGAAGCATTGATATGATTTATTTTTTTAACCGATGTGTATTATTTCCTTCTGATAAACTTCGTAATAATCCGCCCTCCATCATACACATGTACTTGCAGAACGTTTCTCAAAAAGCAGCACCGAACGGGAAAATAAAACAATCTGCCTATCCATGGTCCAAGGTATACAATCTCCAACAACTCCTTTACTATATTTGTATATTTTATTTCTCAAATACTACCAAACTTTTTTTGAAAAGAAATGAAACAATAAGTCTCTTTCACCCATGCCTTGCTGCTTGTCTATTTTTCTCCATTCCTCATATTCACTTATATATATTTTTTTCTGGTATTACTTGATGAGATCCTGCATGACGAATTAGTATAACCAAACAAACTCCTAGGACGCTGTGACCTCATTCCAGGCTTTGGAGATTATTCATGCATTCATTATTTAATCTTTTCAGTGTACATGCTATGCCAAATACTCACATCGGTCTTGATTGGATCGTAGCATATTTTTGCTGTCATCCAAAGCTCTCACATCGGATTCCTAATGCATTGTTCAAAATTTGATTGACAAAGGCACGGAAGAGGAACAAATTTTTCTTAAACTCTTTGTGAGTCAGTGAAAGGTCTGCTCAATTGGATTTGTACGCATTATTTGTGAGAAAATACACATGTGGCATATGAAGAAATGGTTTCTCAGGAAATTTAGTGATCAAGAGCATGGCCGAATGGCATCTTGTCGATGAATGAATGCGAACAAAAACAAGAATAAAACAAGAATAAAACAATGGTTGGAATTCGTTGCTGAATGCGCTCTCCTTTACGCCTTTTGAAATTCGCTGGCGCTCTCCTATACGCCTATTGAAATTCGTTGGCGCTCTCCTATACGCCTGGAATGAGGTCGTGAGGATGCCGCTTCTTAACGTGCTTGTTTGTGGATGTCCGACTCATGTCTTTCATGTTTACTTCTCTCCTAGCTTCCTTTCCTGAGCATCACACAACAACTTTGCTGTACATACATAATCTCCGCCGCTCACTTGGCGACTCGTATCCGTTCCGTTCTGTTCCTTTCCCTCCTGAAAGGTTTTTTTGTTAGGGTCGTGGCGTTGTTTTTCTGGGTGCCCTCAAGGGATGTCTTTTTTCCCTCTCATCTTTTATGGAGAGTCCATGTGTTTTTTTTCTCTTTGCGTTCTTATAGTGCGTTTATATCCACATTTTCTAGAATCATCTTATAAATCAGCGCTGATTGTATTTTTTGTTAGAATATGCTGTTGATATCCACAGAGATGAAGTGTAGTAGGACAACTGACATTTATTTTGATGCTTGATATTCTTCAGTCTCATAGGTCAATAGTAAATGTTTATGGTCGACCTAACGCTATTGGCAACCATGCGCTGAAGCGGCACGCACAAAACGTCTCTAAATTCTCTCTAGCATTGATATCCGCCGATACCCACTGTGAAATTACTATAAACACCTATTTTTCAGCATTTTGCATTCACAACGAATTGTGCATATTTTTTTTAAAACCAAAATCTGATTAATCACCATGGAAATGCTGATTCTAGCTCTGAAAACTGGATATAAATACACCCTTTCTTGCTCTTAACTTGTGTTGGTTCATGTAGTTTATAGGATGATTATACCATTCTTAATCTGAGTCTTTTGTACTTTTTGTTATGTTTTAAAGGTAAAGGGGTACTAGTGGTAATGCTTATGGGCTGTGATCATTGCAAACTGATTTGCCATCATCACCTGGGCCCTGTTGCATAAAATTACCATCAATGGTAACTCTGTCATCAATGGTATCGTCGCTTGACACCCACTGAAATTCAAAATTTTCATCAAACTTGCCACTTGTAGCAAAGTTACCATCAATGGTAGGTTTTATGCAACAGGACCCAGGTCTACATCTTGTTTTATTTCAACTACCATGACTATTTTGAGATGATTCTTTTCTGGTATCTTGAAATCTAATAAGAATGTGACCCATGGTCATCGTAGAACGGCACTCTATTGATCACAACTCCCTAAGTCTGTTCCACTCCTACCCCTTAACTTTAAGCTATATATCCTAGAATTATTACTTCTCCTGAAGGGGAAAGTTCACTCCAATTAAAAGTTACTAATAAAAGCAAAGATTTTTTAAGCAAAATGTTTTGGCACGAGCTTGATTAAAATTGAGCAAGAAAACATGAGTTATGGATTTTTTTAAATTTGCAAAATTTGCAAAAATATAGTCCAAGGCTGTGTTGTGATGGTTGAGCATTAATGTAATATATTTCAATTATCATTTAAGCTGTAAACTGCAAAAAGGACAGCCCCCCTAAATGTAAATATAATATTTATGCGAACACCTGTGCCTGTTACATATTTTTGAGGGCATTATACATGCTTTGCCATAAGATTCAGTGCATTAAAGCCTTGCCTAGGGCATCACAAATGTGTTACCAATTTAAGGAGTGATCAAACTTCAAAAGAATTACTGTAACCCTCTTATGACTTGTCTGATTTGCTCAAACTTTAGGTGCCCAGCTTGATTCTGGTATACATTTTTTTTTCCAGGGTGAACTTCCCCTTTATGCGAGTCTTTCTGTCTTTTGCAGATGTATGTTACAGCCTTCTTCAGTGATTATAGATCTATATTCTGCCAGTGGGCATTTGATATAATACTCTTTCCATTTGTAACCTTGAAAATGAATGCTATTTTTTTCTCGGAATCATATCAAATACTTTCTAATCAGTATTTCATCGTGTTGGCACGTTTTTCATGAAATCATAATGAGGAATGTGTGCAAGTGGTAGCTGATAGGACCAGACATCACCATCATGCACTAACCATGGTTACCAATTTTGTTTGAAGGATGATGTGAAGCAATGGCCTAGAAGTGATGAATTCATTCCCTAAAAGCCTTACAGCCAACGACCTTCACCTTACCACTTGTCCACATTCTCTCAAGCGGATAGTCTGGGGCATGTTTTTGTACATGTACATTGTACATGTATGTGATGTTCCGTGGCGTAAAGTGCACAGCGTTCTCTGAACCTCCCCATGCACTCATATCTAATGCTTGATATCTGAACAAATGCAGGATAAACATGGACAGGCAGAGTGTCTTACTAACCAGTAGGTAATGGAAGGTTCCATTAGTTTGTCATGCTTGTGACTTGTTCAAACATGCTGATTTTTGTTGTGTGAGTAGATATTAAAAATGAAGCGAGCCGGGACCTTATTCGTGAAACCCTACTAGCCTAACTAAAAAAATGCATGTGGCTGTGTGCATTTTAATAACTTACTGAGCTTTGTAAGGCTTCATGAATATGGCTCTGCTCTTTTTCTCCCCCCACCAGAATAATGTTATTAATAGAAAGTTAATGAGGGAAGAAGAGAGGGGAATAGGTGGAGAAAGAGGAAGAATGTACAATTTTTGTGGTTTTGTTGTGTAGGTATCTTCGATCATGAACTCATGATTGTGGATAATGCTGATTTCTTTTATGGCTTCAGGCCATTCTCTATCATAAGGTAGCTGACTTGTTGCGGATGTACAACAGGTGACCTTGAACAACTTCTATAAAGTATCTTTGACATCCTACTGGAATTTAGGAAAGAATGTGTGGCAGTCTCTATCTGGTATTTTTGGTACCAGTAGAATTATCTTCTGTAGGTTGAAATTGATCAACACAAATGTTGATGACTTTTAAGTATCTATGACATGCTACTGCAAGTCAGGAAAGATTGCGAGGCAGTGTGTCCAGTTTATTTTGTACCAGTAGAAATATCTTCTGTAGGGTAAAGTCGCTCAACATAAATGTTGATGACTTCCAAGTATCTACATGTATGAATTCAGAATTCGTGGTGGTCTATATGGTCGTTTCTTGTACCAGTCAAAGTGTCTTTGCTCTTTCGTTATGATGACCATAATGAAGATAACATTTGATGACTTTATTACGTCTATGTCATCCTGGAACTTCAAGGCTCCCATTTGGTATTTGTTTGTACCTGTAGAAGTATCGATGTATTGTCTGTTAGGGGACTTTGAACAGCATAGCATTTGTGTGTTAGATTATTTCTAAATCTGTAGGTCAACTTTTTTTTTTTGCACATGCCTGACAGACAGACATATGGGGCGTGCCCACTACGTGCCTAAAATCTCCAATTTTTTCATGAGTTGTTTTTAAGGATAAGAGATTCTACTGACATTTAGAGCAGATTGTGAGGTGGCGTGTATGGTAGTTTCTGATAGGTCTGTGCAAGTGTTGGCGCATGAAGACAGGCTGTGATGAGGGGGCCTGGCACAGTGTCTTCGGTCGGTGGGTCGGTGAGTATTTTTTATCGTCCTGTAGACACCTCCCATCATCTCTCTGACAGTTGCTATGATGCGAGCCAACAGACAAAGCTACCTAAATACGGATAGGAGCCCCCGGATCTAAGCGATAGAGATGCGGTGAGTAGGGTTGTGTTCCCACACATGTTTACAGTTTGCAGACAATCAGGTACAAAGCTACCTTCGGGTACAAAGCTACCTAAATACGGATAGGAGCCCCCGGATCTAAGCGATAGGGATGCGTTGAATAGGGTTGTGTTCCCACACATGTTTACAGTTTGCAGACAATCAGGTACAAAGCTACCTAAATACGGATAGGAGCCCCCGGATCTATGTGATAGAGATGCGGTGAGTAGGGTTGTGTCCCCACACATGTTTACAGTTTGCAGACAAACCAGTTCAAAGCTACCTAAATACGGATAGGAGCCCCCCTGGATCTAAGCGATAGGGATGCGTTGGATAGGGTTGTGTTCCCACACATGTTTACAGTTTGCAGACAATCAGGTACAAAGCTACCTTCGGGTACAAAAGTACCGAAATACGGATAGGAGCCCCCGAATCTAAGCGATAGAGATGCGGTGAGTAGGGTTGTGTTTCCACACAAGTTTACAGTTTGCAGACAAACAGACAAAAGCTACTTGAATACAGATAGGTGCCCCTGAATATAAAGCGATAGGGATGCATTAAGTTGTTTCCACACAAGTTTACAGTTTGCAGACAAACAGACAAAAGCTACTTGAATACAGATAGGTACCCCCAAATGTAAAGCGATAGGGATGCGCTAAGTGGGTTTCCACACAAGTTTACAGTTTGCAAACACAAACCTAGCCTAACTTTCAGGCTGTTTGACATTTCTTGTCCCAGCTGACAAATAATGTCTAGTACTCTAAGGCTAGACCCTGTATTATTCTTCCCTTTTCTCAGTCTGTCCCGAGCCAGAGAAGAAATTGAGTTAAAATTATTAGTCCACTGCAGCCAGACGCATTTATTAAATTGTGTGGTTTAGAAAACCAAAAGAGCATGGGAACCAGGCTAGCAGAAACCATTGTCAGCAGTAGCGACAATATTACCAAAATTTATATTTTTCCCAAAAACTATTTGGGAGGGAGGATATAGGCGCCCCCCCCCCCCCCCCCCCGCCCCGTGAAACTTAAAACTTTCCTTTAAGATGCAGAGCATTGAAAAATAGCTCCCCCGAATGAATCCCCCCCCCCCCCTTACTACTGAGCAGGTTGTGAGTCTGAATCGATTACAAGGTACTTAGTCTTCATGCGCAGACTTAATTTTGACAGCAGTGCTTGGTCTGTGTGTCCTCGCACGTAGTGCGTGCTCGTACTCCACAGTCTAGAAGTGAGACTAGACTGAGTATATGGGGTACGGGGAGAGGGTGCAGAGAGGGCTGACCGCGGGGCATTCCAGTCATACGAGCAATCCCTCCAGACGGGAGAGGAGCGAGAGAGATGAGTAGAGATAGAGGAGAGAGAAGACTCCTCAGATGCGCGCTGTGATCACTACAAATCATCAAAACTGGGGCAAGACTCTTCATGGGCGGAGAGCACAAAATATAATGAGTGAGATGCTTTTGCATTCTGAAGTATACCCTAGTGGAAGAGGGGGGGTGGGGGTGAGAGGGGTGAGGCGGTTGAATAAAGAAGGGGTTCGTGAAATGCAGACTCATTTGCCTTATGGGGATGAGCTCAAAGTACTATGAGTGTGACATTTTGCATTCATATAGCATTAAGTATTTTCTAGTGGGGCCGGCGGGGGGGGGGGGGGGGGGGGGGGGGTACTGTCTGTGTGAATAAAGAAGGGCTTTATGATATGCAGACTCATTTGCCTCTTGGGTATGAGCTCAAAATAATTTGAGTGAGACATTTTGCATTTCTAGTGGAAGGAGGGGTGGGGTGAAAAGGGAGGTGGATTTTGCATTATGTATATTCTCGTGGAAGGTTTAGGGTCGCAGGTTGAGGTTAGGGGGTCTGTCTGCTGGAGTGAAGATGGGGGTGATCTCCAAATACTTTGAGTGAGACATTTTGAATTAGATATATTCTAGTAGAAGAGTGGGGTTGCAGGTTGAGGTAAGGGGTCCTGTCTGGGTGAATATAGAAAGGGTTCCTCAGTATAGAAAGAGTTCCTCAGCAGACACAATTTGCCTTATGGCGATGAGCTCAAAATACTCCGAGGGAGACACTTTGCATTCATAAATATTTTCTAGTAGGAGGGGGGGGGGGGGGTTGAGAGGGAGAGTTGGGGGGGGGGTACTATCTGGAGGAATAAAGAAGGGGCTCATGAAATACAGACTCATTTGTCTTGTTGGGTGAGATAAAAATATTATGAGTGAGATGTTTCTCATTAGGTATATTTTAGTGAAAGGGGGGGGGGTATGTTAAGAAAGTGAGGGTGTGGGAAAGGGGATGGGGTGTGGTGGGTACTTACAGGGTGAATAAAGAAAGGGGTTATGAAATGCAATTGATTTGCCTCATTGAGATAAGCTTAAAATACTTTGAGTGAGATGTTTTGCATTAAGTTTATTCCAGTGGAAGGGTGGTTATTAAGAGGGAGAGGGTGGGGGTCATGAAATGCGGACTTATTTGTCTCATGGGGATGAGCTCAAAATACTTTGAGTGAGATGTTTCACATTAGGTATATTCAAGTGGAAAGATGGGGTTACAGGTTGAGGTTCGGGGTGCTGTCTGGGTGGTTCAAGACGGATTTCATCAAATGCAGATTCATTTTCCTGAGGGGGTTAGCTCGAAAAAGTATAAGTGAGAGGTTTCACATTCTTAAGTATGTTCTACTGGAGAGGTGGGGGGGGGGGGGGGGGGTGTTTAGGGGGATGGGGTTGTGGGGTAAGGTGAGAGGTACTGCTGGGGTGTATGAAGAAGGGGTTCATCAAAGGCAAGACCGTATTCTTCGATACTTGAAGGAAGTTAATACCTCCCTGACATATGAGCGAGACGCTTTAATGGCCCTTAGTATTTTCTGGTGGAATGGTGGGGTTGAGAAGAGGCAGGGTGGAGGGGTGAGTTTGAGGGGCGAGACTATGAGTGAGGGTTGGACTGGGTGCAGAGGATGTATTGTTCAGGGGAGAGGTAGAGGGGCTAGTTTGAGGGAATGGGAATGGAAGAGAAGGCAGACTAAATGATCTCAAATCTAAAAGAGTTGGGGCAAGTTAATAAGGATAACAACCCATTGCTCACGGTTTGATTTACAGGCCTCGTGAACCCTGGTCCTATCTGGACTTTAAAATTTGCCATTGAACTGCGGTAACCAAAGGGATGTGGCTTAATTGTGCCCCATAAAAGAATTTGAGGCTTATTCATAGCCTGTTGTCTATTGTCCATACAGCAGATTATGCGGGAATTGCGCCGCTCACTGTCGGAGTGGAGAAAAGCCAGGCCGCCTATATATGCAGGCTCAGTAATGAACGGGTTAAGAATGATAATAATTTTGATGATACGTTCAGATTTTGAAAATAGAAATATTTTTACTGAATAAATACTATTTAGAAAATAGCAAAACTTTCGGTAACACCATGTGGTTGTATTCTTTCTGATAATTGGCCCACTTGTGGGGTGAAGAAAGGAAAGGAAAGTGAAAAGTGAAAAAAGGAGAGGTGAATTTTTATATTTTATAACACTTACACAAGACTATTTTTAGCTTTAGTTTTCGGTGTTTTAAACCGAAAATAAATGGGATGGAATGGAGGTAGAAGAAGAAGAAATATTTTTATATATTTTTTATATATGAGTCAATACAGATAATTTCCAATATTGACAGTGAATATTTACAAGATGAATAAGAAATGTATGTTTATTCTGTGTCCCTAGGAGCCAGTTAACAGCTGCTGCCTTATATTTATCCCAAATTTTTGAATATTGATTAATCAATGCATGTGATGTGTGACTCAGAGCGACTGCATTGGAACGAAGGAGCTCATTCATCTTAATACACACTGTAGGTGCTAGGTTTACTTTTGATCCAAATGGTGTTGAATCAGTTACCGCATTATTGGTCAGCTTTACAAATTGATGGTTGAGATGCCCAATTGTTTCACCACCCAAATTTTGGTTCGTCTTTCCCAGGATGTGGAGATAGCACCTTTTAGAAATGAACACTTTTCCCAGTAATACATGAGCATCTGTCTGTATGTCTGTCTGTGTGTCTGTCTGTGTGGACTGAGTGTAGAGCTGTAGGGTACGGCTGTAGTCATGAATGTCTTATTATTGGATTTTTCAAATGTCACCTCAGATTGAATCTTACGGTTGGACAGGTACAATATGGGCTGTATGGGCAACAGCTTGACGGAGAGCGGGCAAAGTGATCTTGAACGGTGTATTACAAATCGATAAGTTTGCTTCCACGTGACGCGGCCGAGTCGGCATAATGTTTGTGTGATCCGTGTTTGATTTCAGGATGGAATGAAGAGATAGTCGTTCTGCTTACTGCAGGGTTAGGCATGTCACATATAGCACATAACATGTAGATTGTGCCGCACCTTATCATACGCACTGCATGCTGTGTCGAGGAGCTGCTTTCACAGAAGTGATCTAGTACTAATACCAGCACCATTAGCAGTGCCAGTATCAATATTATAGGGCCTGCTTTCACAGGAATGATCTATGATTAATATTAGCACCAATAGCAGTGCCAATACCAATTTTGCAGGGGCTGCTTTCACAATAGTGATCCAGTACTCATACATATATACTGATACCAATACCAGTTCTGAAAACCAGTGCAAGTACAAATATTAGATTACTGAATTATGATGTTGCAAGTCGTGATATGGTATTGTAAGATCATTCTAGTATTGTAATTGGAAAACATTGATGATTTTGAAATCTATTTACATTATTCTTATATTGAGCTATTTGATCATGTTTTTCATACACAAAAAAGAAAGAAAGTTTGTTCTGTGTGCCTGTGGTAGTCCATAATACCATTTAGTAATATTATTGATATTTGCAGTGGTATTGGCATTGGTAATGGTTTGGTTCAATCTGTGAAAACAACCCTTGACTCTTTGGAGTACAAAAACTCTATAGTGTTTCCACACTCTGTCTTTTTCAAAAGTTTCAGTACAAATGCCACATGCTGTTGGACATTCATCTGTCTTGTATTGTACACTTTTTGTGGACAAATCATTTATCTGGGCCCTGTTGCATAAAAGTTAGCATTTATGGTAGCTCTGCCATCTACCTTAGTAACACTGCTCGACAGCCAATGAAATTTACGGTGTCTATAGCAGTTGACATTGGGGGCAAAATTGGCATCAATGGTGAGTTTATGCAACATGGTCTTGATCAGGTAGAATATTTCACAATGTATTTCAAATGGACGACATTATTTTAAAATGTGTCATACAAAATGAGCTTGGTTCATGGGAACCGCATGGTGCCTGTGTTAAGCCTATGGGACTGAGTTAGTCTAGGGATTAATAGTTAATAATTTTGTCCAAATGATAGGAAAGTCACTTTGGAATGGGCCTTTCATGTTCAATGATGTCGCTAATCAATTAATCAGATTGCAACAAACCCATTACAAGTAATGAAACGAATCACACAGTAATGTATCTGCATGTACTTATACACAACCTGGCAACTTAATATGAAAGTGTGCTTGAACAGAATATAATGTTGTGCAGTTATTAATCAGTAGTTTGCAATTATAACTGTGTTTTTTACCTCTAGCCCTAATTCCTACAGTTATTCCCAATGTACAATATTACTCAATGTTATATGGCCATTTCTGTATTTCATTTTTATTGATTAGAATTCATCAGTCCTGAACTTGACAAAAAAATGTGTTGCATTCATCACAACTTTTTTTGAAAGAAATTAGAAATCCTTGGCCTTAAAATCTTCAATTTTAAGGTGAATTCTGCTTTGCCACCACCACCCCGTATCCTTTGGATCGAGATGCTTTTCCTTAAAAGAAGACCATATGCTGCAAACTTCACTTTCCAGCACCGCCAGCACCCCTACAACCACCACAACTTCTTCCTCTAAAAAATTATCATCAACACCATCACAACTTCCTCCTTTACCACCCTCACCATTACCTCCTTTGAAATCCCCATCACCATCACTACCATCACCACCACCCCCACCACCACCACCGCCACAATCGGCACCATCACTACCATCACCACCACCACCACCACCACCACCACCACCACCACCTCCTCCTCCTCCTCTACCCACAATACCCCACCATCACCACCACCATCACCACCACCATCACCACCACCATCACCACCACCATCACCACCACCATCACCACCACCATCACCACCACCATCACCACCATCACTATTTCCTCCTCTCCCCACCTGACCCCACCACCTCTGAAATCACCACCACCACCATCACCACCACCACCACCACTGCCACTTGCATTGTTGTTGTAAAGCAACATGTTGCTGTAACCACCTGTTGCTTCTGCTCTCTCTCTCCGCAACCCCTCCCAGGAATCGGGACCGCGGCAGCAGCACAGCAACAACAACAAACGGCCAGTTCAGGTTGGGGCACCCTAAAACCAAAGTTTCCTAACAATCTCTAACAGCACCATGGCAACCCCCCATCCTCCTTTTTTCCTTATTTTGGTTCCTTTTGTTTGTTTTTGTTCACATTCGCCTTGGATGCTGCGCATTCCTTTCTTGGAGCAAGACAAAGTCCCGCATTCTGAAGTCAGGAGTTAACTCTAGGCACCTTTCTCACAATTTTTCACCTGTAATACATACAAATCATGCAAAGAAGATTTTGTTTGTGGCTAAACAGGGGTTAAGATTAAGAACTTCACCCACTCAGTCCCATAGGGAGGAGACTAAATTGTTATTCTCAGTGATGGTACTGAAAAGTAAATAAAGTAAATTTAGAGAGATGTTTTTCATAAACCCAAAATGATTTAAAAGGCTGTTCTGCCATGGAAAATAAGAACAACAGAAATCATATAACTGAAATGCCACATCACAGACTCCTAGATTCATCAATACATTAACTCCAATACTCCTTTGAATCAGATATCTCAACAAAAAATGGGTTTCAATAACAACCCTTCTCAAAATATATTATCACTAAAAGTGCATTTGAAGATTAAAATAATCAAAGGAAAATTAAACATGTATTTGCAAGTAGCTCCAGATTCTTTTCCTAAAATTTTTAAATCAAGTGAAACATCTCTTGTATTTGAGATTGATTTTTGATACAGCCATCCATTATTTTCTAGATATTGGTTGATATAGTGACATCTTGTTTCAAGAAAGACTTTTTTTGTTTGTTTGCCTCTTTAACAAGTTTTCTCAACAGCTTAACATGGAATGTGACCCCTGTTTCAGCTTGTGCATTTGAGATCCAGTTTTATTTTGTCACTCTACCCATGGACTAATAACTAACCATCAAACAAACTGTGTATACTGTACAGTTGTCTTCAGAAAACCGTGACTGTTAAATATTTTTCCTTCTACCATCCAGCATTTGCAAGGACTTCGCTTTAATATTCCTATGAACAGGACTGGTAACACCTTAAAATGTGCACTAGACGTAAAATATATGAAGGAAAGTTATATTCACTAATCCCCACAAAACCATGATGTATTAGTCGAGTCCATCACAATTTTAACTTATGAAACTAGTCGGTTCCAAATGGAAATACTGCAAAAAAGGTATGAATACTGTACAATTCTGTATAAAGGTGATACATAGTAGTGAACAACAAAACTGGCAAAATTTGTAACACAATTTATACACATTTCATTGTGTGCAGTTTCACCCTTTATGATTTTAAATACTTTATATAAAAAAAATTGATCATCACGCAACATACATGTGGTGTCTGGTCACGATTAGGTTGATTTTTATTTTGAGAGATTTTAGAGTGTGCAATTCGAGTTGAGCTGCAAAACTCCTTTTTATGACATTTTCATCCATGCATGACTGGCTTGTTACATTTGCTTTGGGCAGCATGAACAGAGATGTGTGCAACAAATTTTAAATTTTTCTTAGCTTTTTTTTTTTCAATCCACATTTTGGACTGCTGTCGGTGTGTATCACCTGAATTTTAGACTTTTATTGCTCTGAAAGTACCAACTATTTTTTGCTGGCAAGAAGAAAATTGGTATTTCATCATCTGTCCTTGGCAGCCATATGAATCATTTTAATGTAATATGAATTTCACAGAATATCTTACATATTCCTGCAGTGCATCAAAGTGTGTGTTTTTTTTCCTATGAAAAGAACGAGGGAAAATTACAATATTACAGATACAGAGGAAAGTTCGATTTTGTTTTCAGTAGTTACAATTAAATAAATTTAATATGAATTATATAAATTACAATATTACAGATGCAGAGGAAAGTTTGATTTTGTTTTCAGTATTGTTACAATTAAATAAATTTAATATAAATTATATGAATTACAATATTACAGATACAGAGGATAGTTTGATTTTGTTCTCAGTATTGTTCATCACAATTTAGCTAATAAGTCTTTTGGGGGTAAAAATCAGAATATATATTCATATTTTAAAAGATATTCTGCATTTGCATGTTAGTTTCGTATCTAGGGCAAGTAATACCTTAGACAATATCTGTAGCCCTAGTTATTACAAAGTATCATCCATAAATGTAACATTGTCATATGACAAGTCCCTCATGTATCTTGTCCTAACCGTATCATTTTAACGGCGCCATTAATCCTCCATATAGATATTGGATAAATCAAGCAGTGCATTAAGTACTTCAGTAAATATATGCATTTGTTTTGTTGCAGTTTCCAGTTTGATATATATCTGTCATTTCTGATTTCATGTGTGAAGACTTCTGTCTAATATTGTTGAGCTGCATCTCCAGTTTAAATTTCCTGTGTTATGTTAACATGTACATACTAAAGTCAAATGCCCCTCATAATCTTAATTTTGCTGATTTTGTGCTCATGAATAGTATTGAAACATGTTTCAGTGTTCAGTGTCATTTTACAGCTCGTATATTGATCAGGAATAAGAGTCCTTACTTACAGAAAAAATGCCTGTAATGAAACAGCTTTTCCCCATGTTTTCAAGTGACGAATTGCAAGTGAGCTTCATGTAAAAATGCCCATCCTGCACAGAATTGCAAAGAGTGTTTGCACCATTTCAAACAGTTGCATAAAATGCAGCGTTGAAGTGTTATCAGTCTGAATGGTTCTAAATAAGTATGTTTTCGTTTGTGTGTGTGTGTGTGTGTGTGCGTGTGTGTGTGTGTGCAGAGGTCTAAAAGCCATTGATTTTAGCCTCTAGGAATAACCGGTCGGGGGTGACGAAGTAAGTCTGGAAATAGACTAATGAGTGCGGAAGTAAACACACAGGCCCTCACAGTGAAATAGGGACATCGATCACTATGTGAGTTTGCCTGAATATGACCGGAAGCTAGTTTTTGTCAAGACTGAGCATCACATTCTACCAGTACTGGTAGATCTTGAAATACCAGTACAACAGCTATGCCTGTCGGAATGCTGTAGATGAGTGCCGTATGTGTTGTTCATTGAATGATCCATGACCTTTTTTCCTTTGATATTTACAAATCTGAATCCCCTTTAAAATATTAATCAGTTGTGATGATTATAATGATCATGATATTGACAGATACTTAAAGAATGTAAAATATGTGTCTGTATGCCGTGAAGTACCCTTTGTGTTCAACATTGCAGTGATTTTCTTTTTTGTGAAGGATGGATTGATATTGGGTTGTTTTTAAACACTAGGATCAAGCCTCTACTGTTTTTGTGTATCTTGATAGATTTCCTCTATTCTCTCTCTCCCTGATCCATGTCTCTCCCTCTCTCCCTTCATCTTCTCTTCTTTCTGTCTCTCTTTGTTCTTCCCTTTATCTTCCTTTCTCTCATTCACGAACACACACACACACCCACACACCCACACACCCACACACCCACACACCCACACACCCACACACATTTACGCTATCACCCTCCCTCTCATTCATTCCTCTATTAATAAAATCTTATGACCATATAAACATTTGGGGTTTTGAGTGGCATGAGAAACAGCAATAATACCCCCTTATTTGTACTCTTTCTTCTTTTTCAAGATACACTCGCCAGGACGTGATATTTTAGATACAGCTTGCCCTTTTGAAAGAGGCAAAGTATTTGAGTATGGATTCTCTGGTGCTTTGCAAGACTACAGACCCATTCCAAAACAAGTGGACTTATGTCACTCCACTCCAATTTGGCAATTTGTACGGTTCATAGAGATCTGCTGGAGGCATTAATGATACATGGTGTGATATGTTATACAAGCATAGTACCATAATATATGATCTCAAAAAAAGGAAAGAAAAAACATCACTAAGAACATGATACTCAAAGAAAGCCCTATTCTGCAGCTTAGTTTCAGTTGACCTGTCAAATTATATTTCAGATCTCTGCCCTTTCTTGTTGTACTAATCTTGCTTTATTATTTGTTTATTCTTTCCCTCTCCTTCTTACCTGCAAACCATGCCTATGACCTTGTGACTGTTTACCCTATGACCCATGACCCTTGCCCTTTGACCCTTGTCCTTTTCCCCTTGCCCTCTGTACCTCCCAACAGGCACACCTCAAAACAAAACAGGTTAGAGTGTAGTGATGTGTTTCTCCCACTGTCTCAAGCCTGACTTTCCCCTTTACATCTGACCCCTGCTGCATGATCATTTGACCCTTGACCCCAACCCACAGTAACCTTTGACCCTATCTTCATGTACAATCCCAGTTAAGACGCCTCAATCAAAACCGGGTTAAACTTGTGAAGTCCATTTGAATTCCATTCTCCTGCAGAATAACAAGACAATAGAAGCTCCGCTTTAGATAATGAATATTGAAAAAACAAGGAATACATGAATATGTATGAAACAAAAAAATCATGGATAAATATTTCATTAAGTACTTAAATGAATTGATCTTAAAATAAGTATGAGATAGAGATATAAGAAAAAGATGAATAATATGATACATTATAAGCACCCATCATATATTTTTACAGACAATTTTCATGCTGAAAATATTTTAAAAGATAGGGTTGTGAGGAAGATTGTGACAGTATTATTTTTTTTTATTCCCATGAAGCAGTATGAACATTGTTTTCTACCCAATAGCTAAGCTACCTGTCGCTTCACATTGCTATTTCTACATGCCCTTTCAAGTTATTCACCGAAATACAGTATTTTTAAGTGCATTTTCCTTTATCAGAAGGATATATATTGATTTATTTTACAATAGAAATTATACATCAGCACAATTTTGTTCAGATCATTTTGTAGATCAAGAAGAGACTATGCAAACCTTGTGATGTACAGCAAATACATGTACAAGGCATGTCTAGATTGTTTATGGCATTAGTAGTGTAAGGCTCATTTGGTTTCCTGATGGTGTAAAGGGTGAAGCAAATCTAGTATTACCCCTATATTCCTACGGCCGCAATTTATAAGGTTAAATGCACATTTAAATTGCATTGTTGGTCTCATCATCGCGAGAAGGAAGCATCTCAAGCCATTAAAGCTACTAATGAGAGTTATGAGGTCAGATGGACTCCTTGTTACCTGTTACCATGACAACTATCTTCATGCCCCTTGGAGTTTGTTCCTGTGTGTGTGTGTCTCCTTGTCTCTTTTTCGTTGTAGAGTTGTCGGTCCATGCAGATGAAGTGGTCATGTGGAGTCCTCTGTCTTGCCTCGGTTGTGCATTCGTTTGGTGCGCAACCCCTGTGTGATACCACACCCTATGTTTGAGTGTGTGTGTAGTCAACTTCTGGCTGCATGCGTTCACACTGCTTGCGGCTCTGTATGAGTTACTGTTGTGGCAGTGGCAGTGAGAATAAGCCCCGTCTACCTTATGTTGTGGTTTCTTTGTATGTGTTTGTGGTCTCGCCCCAGTGAAAGCTAATGCCCTGGTCTGCTTGTGCATGATATCTCCTTCATCGCTGCCATGCTATATCTCCATGCTAAACTAAGGGGCAGGATCAACAGCATGTCCTATGGACAAATGTAACATTGATACCAATACTCATACGTGACGCCCCTTTCAATTCAACTTCTCCTTCTTATCTCTTGTTATCTCTCTCTCTCTTTATATCTTTTCTCTCCGTATCTTTGGTCTCACTCTCTTTCTCCTTTTTCTGTGTCTCTTTGGTCTCACTTTCTTTTCTCTTTTCTCTGTTTATCTTTGGTCTCACTTTCTTTTCTCTTTTCTGTGTGTCTCTTTGGTCTCTCTCTCTCTTTTCTCCATCACTCTTTGATATTTCATATTTCTACATGCATCTCTCTCTCTCTCTCTCTCTCTAATGCTCTTTCTCTTGTCTCCTTAATATCTTTTTCTCACTTTCTATCTCTCCACTCTCGTTCTGTGATCTAGTTTGTCATCTCTGCTGGTTAACAAACTTCCTGCATTTTCTTTTTTATGCCTCCGCCACAAAGTGGCCGGAGGCATTATGTTTTGGGGTTGT
The DNA here is from genome assembly GCA_963669155.1 of Arbacia lixula. Taxonomy (NCBI): domain Eukaryota; kingdom Metazoa; phylum Echinodermata; class Echinoidea; order Arbacioida; family Arbaciidae; genus Arbacia; species Arbacia lixula. The sequence goes on from OZ022593.1 coordinate 8,570,117, forward strand.
CCGTTCGTCCGTCAGTACTTAAGTCAGTCCGTCCGTCCGGAATAAATTTAGGCAATATCTTGAGAACCGTTGACTGTAAACCAGATTTGCTTCAAACTTGGTACATGTGTTTTTTCATGAAACCAATGAAGTGTGTAAAATAGGGGTCAAATTTGATTGAGGTCAAAGGTCAATGAACTTTGTAAAAATTGATATATTTCACAATAAACCCAAATCAAAATTCAATGGTACAATTCGAACCAAACATGGTACAGAGATGTATCACTTCATGGAGGTAGACTCATGAAAGTTAGGGTAAAACTCCTGACAGTTCAAAGGTCAAAGGTCAATGAACTTTGCCAAAAATTGGTTTAAAAATTGCCCCTAAATAATATTTTTCACATTGAATCCAAATCTAATGATTCAATTCAAGCCAAACATAGTACAGAGATGTATCACTTCATGGAGGTAAACTGGTGAAGTTTGGGTAAAATTCCTGAAAGGTCAAAGGTCAATGAACTACACCCAAGATTGGATAATTTTAAACAAACTTGATACAAGGATGGATTTAGACAGACTGGTTAGATTGGAAGTCATAGAAGTGGGAGGTCAAAGGTCAGTGAACATTGGCAAAACATGGAAAAACAAAATATGATATTTCCATTTCACATTGGAATTCAATGGTACATTGCCCACCAAACATTCACATTTTCTGAGAATAAATCTGAATAGAGCTAGCAAAGAGGCGGAGGCATATTTATCGACTGCGTGGCAGTCAAATTGCTCTAGTTTTACAACATAATGTGAAGCTCTCTGACATTTTACTTGTCAGATTTTCATGCATTCATGTATGTGAACAAATTCAGCATGTGTAAAAATTGGCATTATTTGCTTGTTTGGGGCTGATGCAACTTCAGGCTATTTTCCCAAAAGGGTCAGATTAAGGTATATAGCAACTTTGGTTTGAAAAAGAGCGTGTCGTGTCGGTGTTCAGTGATGCCTTCAATTGATAAACATAATAAACACCCAGCAGCTGTAATGATACTTTGATTTCTTCAAGATGGATAACTTCTCAAATTATGTTTGTTTCATGAAGTGTTGATCTTCACTGTAGAGCAGCGATTTACACAAAGCATGCAGTCTTGAGATCATCTTCATCCTCTTTATCATCCCCATTATCATTTTTCATCTCTATCTGTGCTACCTCTTTTCAATTAAATTGAAGTTTAATGAATCATCCACATTTAGAAGGACTGAGACAGCAAAATCCTTTTTCCACTACCTGAAAGAGGCATAAGGCGACCACCAATTTAATTTCCACCAAGTATCTGCATTCCAAATACAGCTTTGGCAATTTTTTTTTTAGTCTCAGTGCCATCTTGATACCAAGGGTGCATTTTAATCTATTCTTTCCTAGAATCAGGTTTTACAAATGCTTATTCTAAAAGCTGATTCTAGAATTGACTGTTTACATCTGCAGACAACACATTTTTGCGAGTGTTGTTACGTGATGTCAATTTTTTTTTGTCTTTACATTTGCTCTTGCATTTCTATCCACCTTTAAAATACGATTCTTGGTATTTGTATATTTAAAGGCATTTTTTGTCTGTTTTTTTATTTGCAAAGATTTATTCCCCATGATTTTGGCTGAAGAGACACAAAATCACAAATACGGATGTCAACACTCATGGCAATATTTTGTAGATTTTTGGTGTTTTGTTGCAGATTTTGACATCCCTTCAGGATAACTACATGAAAATTACATGAGTACTTTTGCAAGGTTTTAGTTGTTTTTTGGCATTCCTCTTGCTTCCTGTCACAAGCTCCAAATGAGTTGCTGAGCAACTGATTTTAAGAGGGTGATTTTGAAACAGTTTTTTTTTTGGTGCTGGTAGTGGTATTGGCATTGGTGTGTTTACTGGTTCATGTTTGGGAAAACAACCTTCATCTTTTACCTTTTTTCACTGCTTCCAGATTATTTGGTCAAGTGCATATTCCTTCTGGCATTTCTTCATATCCAAACAATTAAGCTTGCTCCATTTGTGTACATACAGCACAAGGCCTACTTCATGTTGCGCGCTATATGAACTGCCCTGATAGACTGGATCATGATTCTGTATTTGCCAGATATCACTTTGATTTCTGATCCTTCTCCATTCATGCATTCAATCATAGCTGTGTTCACATTTGCGGAATGTTCCGTTTCTCATCAAATTCATCTTCACTCTGATCCAAGAAGAGGCTTCGTACATTGATGTATTATTATTACAGCTTTATATATGCTTCATTAATAAGGATGTATTCTATTCTGCATGACAATATGATCCCAATATAACGCGGCTATGAATTCATATACCATTGCTTACTTACTACAAGAGAAATTCTTCCGAGTGAGTTGTGCTGTGGTGTTTACACTCAATATCATGTACTTGATGCGCTCACATCAGTTACAGTTCTAGTGTAATCATCACGATGAGAAAGATCGTGATTATATGTCCAGTGTGAACACCATACCCTGTCTAGTCTGTCTCTGCTGATTCCATATCCTTTGCATCTTGACCATGGGTGGCCATCCACATACAATGACACAACATTTGGGTTATTGCGTGCAGCATTTTGCAGTATCCAGCTCCGCATTATCGGCCTAAATCATCATCATACCGAACATCGCGATAAATTATACATTGAGCCTCATTAGTCGAATGTGATGTGAATTCATGTATCTTCCTCATCCATATTCATCTTAACACTATGCATATATGTAGCTTGCATGTATACTCATTTCATTGCAGAGACGTGTTTCTTTTCATTGACAGATGTTCTTGTACGTATTGTGACTGTAACGTAGTTAGAGAATGTTTATTATATTTAACATATATCGGGTTGAAGAATGGTTCCAGATATTGAGTACTTTTTGCTACAGAAATAATCAAAACAAGAATCAAACATCAAATGAAGAAGCTGTAACTTTTTTGGAAAAGTATTTGTCTTCTGTATTCTATAAAATGTTTGTTTCAAGTTTTCACATGACAAAATTTATAGTGATGTTGGTATTCATTACCCTTTTTGATTTTATTCACAATCATAGTGTAATGATCCTCTTGAATGCACTAATTTGTTTATTTTAAAGGGTCAATTCCTTTTTACAAAATGCAGACATAGACATTGGTTTAACGGAAAGTAACTATCCTGGTGCTGCCACAAAAGTGATAACAACATTAAACAACTTGCATCATTGTCATACAAAAGAATATGTGATAACTTAAAAGATTATTTTGAATTAGTTATTTGAGGTAGAAATTAATACCTGTCAAGAAACATTACTCCATCTTAAAAAAAAAACAGAGGAAGTAGATTTATATATTTTAATCATATTTCCTAAATTACTGGTTTGTTCTCACCAACAGAGCATCTTTATTCTAACAGAATATTTCATCCCAATCAAAATCCCTATGACAATCAATTCTTAGTCCTTGCACCAGGTGATCCATATTGGCCGTGGGAAAGTTGGGTTGTATTAAATGTCAGTGTACTTCTGGACTTCCCCCAAATATGTCTCCAGCATATGTAGCATATATTTATATTGATATTTAAATTCTAACTTCATACATTTTGCATTATAAAGAAGAGGCAAGGAAAACTCAAACTAATATTTTTGCAGAGAGATTTGAAAACAATATAGACAATATCCTGAAAGAATCTGCACATAAATGTTTTGACAGGCAAATGAATGGACCATAATTTATTTGATATTAATACCAGCTTGTCCCCACTACACCTGTGTTTCTGTATTCCCCCTCTCTCTGTTAGTCTTAGTCTAGAGCCCCCCCCCCTCTTCCCCCGTGTGAAGTATTGCATGGAATTTTCATGCCCCCCCCCTTCCCCTGTCATCCTGCCCCCCCCCCTCCCATTATATCATATTATTATACTCGCCCCATTCAATCATGCAGTATATTCAGTGTAGAATTAAAGAGAAAAGAGGATGTGCATCAAGAGGCCACAGTGCACTGTAGAGTGGTGTCTGTTAACACGACCACTGTGGGAATTTACCCAATCAACCGATTGATAGATAAACCATTGCTCATGATTTAACATTACAACTTTAATAATTCAAGAGAAGTGATCACAACTGTCCGTCGTCTGACCATGTGCATTCATGATGTCGTCTTCAATATCTGGTATCTTATCAACAAATTTTTGTGAATTGCACTGTCTCAAAATTACAATCTTATAATTTTGTTAAAATGTATGCAACAGTGTAAAACATGAAGGTTTTTAGCAACTTTTATCACTTCCACTCTAAGTAATTATGCAATATGATGGATTTCTTCATCTTGCATAATTCTCTCAATTTCTTCTTTAATAGATTTTCAAAACTTGTGTCAGTTTATGGTTCGAGCGTGAGCCTAATGACATTTGTGATCACTCCTCTTAACATTGATAAAAGCATGTGTTTTAATAATACCACATCAAATGCCACTAGTTTGTTCCTTTTCAGTTGTTATTGTTATTGTTATTGTTTTTTATCATCCAATTTGCCTGCGTGTAACATATAGGGGGCAGTCAGGAAAAGGGTAAGATATGAAACATATATTGACTCATTCGTACAGCAAAGGCATGCCGTGAAAATACATCATCATTCTGTTCTTTGTCTGGTGCTCTATAGACCCCTCTCCCCTTTTCTATCCTCATCCCCCAAACCCCAACAATTAGTAGTTGTACCAGTATGTACAAATGTACCCTTTCCATCAAATAGCAGCACTTAATCATCTGTTTTAACAGTAATAACTTAGATTTTCCTCAAAAACAGAATCGGCCTATCGATCCAAACGCAAGCCCCCCCTCCCCCCCCCCCCTCCCTCCACCCTTCTCTTCCTCTTCTTCTCCCTTTAAAGTCAAGAACAAATTATGCAAAAACGTTTCATGACATGCCTTTTTCACATCCTTTGCTCATGAGTGGTTTGCTTTTCATTTTAAACTCCATGACCATCCAGAGTTTTTTTCTTTTTCTGAGTGAACTTTTTTGTACCATACTTGTAGAGTGAGATTTCCATCTTTTAACTTTTCCTATGTATATATGCACGTTACTGTATTTCCTTTCACTCATCAGGTACTCTCATTTGCATATCATATTTGTCCATATTTATCATATATCTAGTTTTGCCTTGCATCTGATTCAGTAGCTTTTTTTGGAGAACTAATATTGTGCTGGTAACCATGGTAACAACTTTCTGTGACTGGTATTGCATTTCAAATTCCTCGTAGGGTGATTTGTGGTCTGCATAGTATAGGACTCAGGCTCAAAGTTGAGACTTCATGGATTTTTGTTTCTCCTGATTGAGATTTCTGCCCTGAATATTACACTTTTTGAAGATTTGTTATCAGCAATGGACGTGAAAACTGTTCACAACTTCCTTGCCACTGTTCTGAGTTACTTCAGTGACAGTTTGTGAATCCATGATTAACAATTTCATGCTGTAGTCAAACTGCTATTAAACATTACAGAGAACAAATGAGTCCTCGAAAGTCAACTCATGAAATTGTCAAGCATTCAACTACATCCTAGATGTGTTGCTTTTTTTAATGCACATGCCATTTTATGAGGAGAAAGAGCAGCAAGGCAGTTTGAGATTTTCCCCTTCCAAATCTTATCCACCAGTATAGACCGTGTGGTGTCATAAGTAGGCTACAACATGGAGATTATATTACTAAAAATCATTTATTGACACTCACAGAAACAAGATGTACCAAGAAGGTTTTAGATATAACTATGATTAATTCATTTATTTATACTTAGCACATTCATAGTCGAAAGCAATTCTCTAGTGCATGCCTCAGTGTTATGGACATTAACATTTTCAAGTTTTGTATTAACATCGTCATATTTAGAGCATACTTAACTATTTATAAATGTCTGATATGTATTTGATGCATGACAAGATATTTACTTTTATTTGAATTTGTAGTTTTAGCTCAGCTTATCAAACCCATGGTAGTTTATACATGTACATTGCATCTTAACCATTTTAGAATATTAATCCATTTTATTTGACATACATGCTTGACAATTATTTCATTGTATTATGTGCATATTCTATCAATAGAAACAATCAAGGGTGTTTAATTGTTCATGAGATTGAGAAATTGTTACATTTATACCATACTTATTTCATGATTCTTATTGTTGTTTAGCGGTATTTTGTAGTGCAGATGTACCCCGTAATTTCAAGTCAGTTGATGTTATAGCTGTAGGTAACAGCTACCATATCCTCGTACATTACATTTAAACCACCGTCATCATATACACTTGTGGTCATGCTGTCATCAACACCTTGTCATCCAAAACCTCACTTTTTCCACAAATTGCAAATAACATTTTGTGATTAATTTTCACACCATACATGATATGATATACATGCACTTGATTTTAATGATGACATCATGATTATCTATCCTCAGGCAATTTTCTCTTATAGATGAGAGTTGCATTTTGTCAAATTGATCTCATGTTGGTTGTGTGCCCAATCAGGAAAGGCTAGTTAACAATGCCTCGAACTTAGTAGAACAGGGGAATTGAAATAGCATACAGGCATGTGTATGTATAGTGCTATCACCGTAGCATTTGACCTGAAGGGTAATGTAGAAAGGCATAGAAAGCATGTCTTTGTGTGGGGGACGAGAGATAGGATGCAAGCATACCACTCATCTTTTCTATCTTTAATGTCGCACGAGACCGGGCGCTCATAATCCCTTTCGTTAGTAGCTTCCATTGGACACTACCATGCCCCCCACCCCCTTCCTTTTTAGAGTTAAGGCATGTTACCATAGACAGTCTTCCATGTATTAAATCTGCACTATGCACACCATGCTATTCAGCATGGAGTGGGCTGTACGAGTTGCAAGGGGGGTTGTGCACCAGACACCCATGGGAGTGCAGTGTAAATTAGTGCCAATGGGAACAGGGCTGTCTGTGTGATGTGGTAGAGTGAATTTGGGGAACTAGCTATGCATGATTAGTAGTGCATGCTATGGGTAATCAAAGGGGTGTTAGCAGTGAGAACAGCCTTCGCTCTTTAGTATAAAACCACTTCGATGTGACCGTGACATGTGTGGATAACATACTGCATGGTTATTACACAAAACTATCTTTTGGACAGTTGAACATTGACCTAAGTGGTTATCAGAATGAATATTTCTTGTGAATAAAAAATTACTTTTTTCCAGAATGTGGGTAGACTAGATTAGACTAGGTTTATTTATTTGATCATTATATTTTGGTCATTCTCATGTTCATGTTCGCTGGTAGGATGAAATACAGAGGTGTTTTGGTACTGTTGATCCTAACACAATCTCATTTTTTTTTTGTATAGTAGATCACCCTCAAAAGATTGTCAAAATCCCTTATCTTTTATAACTTTGAAATATGCAACATGATGCATTCAATATTTCAAGAGATGAAAGGGTTAGGGTTAGAATATGTACACAAATTTTAAAACAAATAATAGAGAGTATTCATGTACATGGAAGTACTGCTATTTTTATTCAGGAGTACTGTCAATTGAAATACCAATCAACCCATACATTGCTACTCAGAGGGCTTGGCCTAGACAATGCTAATGAATTGTACATAGATTGTCATGATTTCAAGCAGAGCCAATCTGATACACGTCTGTTATATTATTGATTTGTATTAAAACCTTGGGAGATAAGTCATCCTAGGTTTTTTTTATACATGTAAATGTCCAGACATTATAAATCCATGTCACCCAAATTCAAATCCCACAACACCATCAGGACATTGATGAGTTCATACATTTGCACTGCTGATTGAAATTCATTTTGCATGGATGATATTTTTTTTTGTTCTTTTGTGGGTTTTGCTGATGAATATTATTTGTTCACTTGATCATGCATGTATTTTAAAATAATTTTTGATCACATTCATTTCTTGGTGCTTGGCTTATAATTGTTTGATATGCATTGCAAATTTTGCCTGGCATGTTGGAATTCATATAATTTGTATACTAATATTCACGTTCTCTCTTTTTTTTAAGATACAGTTTGTATATTACTTACATGAAATATTATTTCTTGAACAGTTCTTTAACAATCTTAACATTGCTAACATTAACAAGTTGAATGGGTTTTTTTCTTGGGTAGCACCAACTGGGTATCTGAACAACTCAGAAAAATTAAGATGGGGAAAAAATATTCTGCGTTCGTACAGTTGTGTGCAAATTTGGTACACGCATTTATTACATGTCAACATGTTGAACTAGGGGTTGGTCTTTAATATATGGCATTAAGCTGATTTTTAGGGGTGGCTATTGCGACATGTAAGGGTGTCTTTTTCTCACTAATAGAAACATGATCCTACCTGCAAGTTATATGAACTGTATCAGCTTCTATACCATGTTTATGTGGTGGTGGATATATTTATCAAAGGAAAATGTATTATAATGCAGGTGCTGTGTGTAAAGTGAAGATATATTATTAGGTGGCTGTAAATTTTTCATGGATTGCTGTAAAGGGGAAATGTAACATTAGAATAATATGATGTAATAGTGGATTAATTTAAGAGGATGTTATTAGATGAATATATCATAGGAGTGGATTCATTGGAAGGAAAAATGTACAATTAGAGGAATCTAATGTAAAAGTGGAGTCATTTAAAGGGAGAATGTATCATTACAGGAATATGATCCAATAATGGATTTTTGTTAACATGGATTTAGCATTTATTAACATTGATGCTTACAGTATCTCATCGCCATAATTGTAACACAGGGGACTCCTACTTCTTGTATACTAAGAGTTAATTTATTGTATCCTACAAACTAAGTGTGATTTAGTATGATATGTTGAGATCCAGGCATGGATAAACTGTACGTTAACCCTTTTCAGTACCAAACCATTTAAAGTCCATTCACTGTCTTCGCACTTGTGTTCCAAAGGAAATTAGTGGATTAAGCAGTTGTATACTAGATTCTCATCAGGGAATGAGACAGAGATCACCAAATTCATCTACATAATAGGTGAAATGTTACAGGGAGCCATGTGGATTTTACTTTTAATCCTTTCATTACCAGGCCTTGAAAATCTCGTATGTTTACTACACATTTTCATGCCAATAATAATGAGAGTTAACCATCAGAGTGCTTAGCAGAAAGTGTGGTTATAGGATTTGTATGATATATTCCTATTGCAAAAAAAATACCTCCAGTGACTCTTAAAGAGTTAAAATCGGACTGTAGTTGGTGTGCTATCATCAAATTTGCGCTCACAGAAAGGCATTCATGAAGTAAAAAAGAGAGATATCGTGTTACACATTCTGCAGTGTGCTTTTCAGCACTGTATGTGACTGGGGTAAACAGCAATGTAATTTTGAATTATCATTTTGGGTTTTCGCGCAAATAGGACGAGGTGGGGAAAAGCATTCAAATAGACATTCAGCGATCATGTTCACTGTATTGAAGACGGATATGTTTACCTGGCGCTGGTATGTAAATGTCGTGGAATGAATTCAGCATGCGCTAGGCTACCCATAGACAAGCGCCTTCACTGATAGGAAGTTGGAAGGAGGAATTCATCATGGTTTGTAACTCTCTCTCAGTACCCAGCCTTGAAAATTGGCTTAAAGCACACCTTCATCTTCAGAAATGAAATGGTTGATATTGAGCATTTTTGAAAGCAATTGCTCAACGAAAGTGAGGTTGTTTTGCGTATTGTCTTAGGTGGGGTCCTCTCTTTTCTAGTCCACGACCACTTTCTTCCCAAATGACCAAATTACTTATGATAATGTGGATTGGACGATTATTGCTAGCTATTCTACCGCGAGGCATAGTTCCCCTTTCCAGCATTCATCTCACTCTGTGAACTAAAAAACTGTGTGTAGAATGCTACGAATGATTTGGGGTAATACATAAGATTAACATTAATGAATGGGTTCAATCATTGTTCTAAGACCCAATACACAGCCTGCATTATTTGGACAGAACTAGATATTTGTATACAGGATCTGAGAGTGGAAAAATATGCACCTAAGATGCATAAAATGGCGTTAATGATTGGTGTAAATCACAAGGAATGCATAGTATTGCCCACTATGTACGATTGAAATTAACCCTTTGTGCCAAATGCTATTCTATGGGATTCATGTATATTACCTGTGTCAAAATGCATCAAATGAATGGGAAGAAATAAACGATTAAAAGCTTGACTAGGGTTAACTATTAAACACAAACTTTGAAGGTGTGATGTTACTAGATGGGTAAGATACTAGAGAAGATATAGGATGTAAATTAGGTATGGATCTAGAAATCCTGACGGGATCTGGTTTGTAGGGAACCTACAAAGATGTACAAAGCTTAGCATCCTTTAGCATCAACTTAAAGATTAGCTTCAAGTTGTTTTATTGTATGAGCTATAGTTAACTTATCTATAATGGAAAAACACTTGTACTCTACATCTACAAACATTTACTTACACCTTAAGTGCATGGAAGGGGTTGGTAGGATTAAACTAATCTTGGTGAAGGAGATGCCAGCTTATTGTCCTGTTTTATATTAACAAAGCATGCATGATGGATGCAGTTAGCTTGATTCTGGTGGTTTGGTGTAGTAAACTTCTGGGAATTGAAATATTTGATTTTTAATATGTAGATTTATCTACTCCTCCCCCCCCCCCCCTTAACCCCCCCCCCCTTCCCCCCACCCACACACACCCTCTTTAGAATAGTATTATGTTTGCTTTGATAAAACAATCAAATTTGAGAAATGTTATCACCTTTGAAAGACCTGTTTAAAAAAGAAAAACACCTTCAAGTTAGTCTTTTGAACTAGAACTTTTTTTGCCTGATTAGTTTGGGAAAACCCCCACACTAAAACGCCCTTTTCCATAATCCGATTTCTTTTTGACAAGAATAGGATAATGTGGTTCTTACTGAACCCAGTCTTGGTGTTGCAGACATTTTTTTAAGTGGTTTATTTTTTTTTTTGCTTGTATGGAGAAAATTATAATGTGATTTTGACTGAACATCATGTGAATGTCACAACCTGGAAGTACAATTGCTTGATTAGTTTTACCTTCCTTCCCCTCCCCACCCCCTCGCCCACTAATATAGCCTTTTCCCTAACCCGATGTGTTTGGGTCAAGAAACAGACGATGTGGTTTCTGACGGAGACCAGTCTTGATATTGCAGACCTTTCTCAACTGGTTTCTTTTCTGTGAACAGCCACCCGGACTCTGCAACAGAAGAAAGATAATGGCATTAAGGAGTCCCCAGAGGGCAGCACAATGGAGGAGGATGACGTACGAGGTGCGTATGGGAGGCAATGTGTCGTCGTAGCGATTTGTGAATGTCAGAAGTTCTTAGTAGTGAGAGTTATATTTAAAAAGTAGCGTACATGATTGCACATAACACAGTGAAATCTGTATTTAATGACGGCCCAAGGGATGCAAGAATACAATAAATATTTGTGTTGCTAGCGAGAAGAGGGGATGCATCGTCATAGCAATTTGTGAATGTGATAAGTAGTTATTAGAAGAAAAAATGTATATCACAAGCTATCTAACATGATTATTTTGATAGTAATACATGGCACAATGAAACCTGTATCTAAATGTTGCTCAAGAGAAACAAGAATAAAAGAATTTTGTGTGGAGTAGGTTGGTGAGGAGGAGAGGGAATGCGTTGTCATAGTTACATTTTGTTTTCCAGTGGGCAAAAGCATATGAACATATAAATACACCAAAAATAGTTTTAAATTTCACCTCTTTGTGAAAAGATGAAAGGAACCAGAAAATGATACAGAATCTGGTTTCAGCTAACCGTTGAAAGGTGTGTATGATTACAATCAATGTATTTGTACTAAAGAGGTTATTGTCATTAAGATGAAGAGAAAAAACAAGGACAGGACAATGGCAGAGGTTAATTAAAAAGGTTGCATGATGCGCGTTGTGTGCTGATTGGAAGTGTGCTCTTCATGTCGCCGTAATGTCGGCAACTCCAGAATGGAGTAGTTGTAGAACTGTCGCCAGTTTCATATCACATTATCATTTCACACATCCTTCTCTATGACGTGAGCTTATGTAACGCGGCATGGCCCATCAAAGTAGGAGTTATATGACTGTTGCCTCCACATCACAGGCATCTTGATGACAAGTATACTGTGTCCCGCCCCCCCCCCCCCCCCCCCCAGCATTTTATGAGGTCGTAAAGCGTTTTAGTGCCGATAATTTCAGCCTTGGTGCTGGTAGTACTTAACCATTTCTGTCCCAGGCAAAACAACGTCTCATTTACAGGATGCTAGTAATGGTGTAAAAGGGTGAGAATTGTTCGTAAAGAGTTAAACAGAAGAGAAAATGTATGCAAAGCCCGTCAGAACCATTTAACAGTAAACTGACCGTTAGGCTCATAGGAATGTTGTAGTTTGGAATCTCATTATCTAATAAGATCGCTATGGTTATGACTTTATTCTGGGTTGACATTAGTCCAAGCAAAGCATGAAAAGGAACACACAAAGCTGATTGCTGTAGGGTTTTTAATAAGTCAGTTTTTCGTAAACATAAGTACAGTAACAAAAACAATCCAGTACAATTAAGTAAATTACAATTGAAAAAAATGAATTACATAAATACGTAGTATCAAGGTGCAGAACAATAAAATCAAAGTATCATATTTCAAATCTCCATTTATGAAAATGACCAGTTAAGTTACCTTTCTTTTGGAGAATTCTGTATTCTATATCTTTCTTATTTTTCAAGTAGGCTTTAAAGAGATCAAATGCAAGAATCTTAAGCTGTTTGTTTTTGTTGCTGTACACTGCTATGCATTCTCTATATCATATCATGCACAGCACACTTTTGATATATTTGCATGGAATGGCATGTTTGCCTCTCACGAAGATGCCAAAATCTCACCTAATCTTCACAAAACTTTAAAAACGCTTGTGCTTCGCAGAAAGTTTCCTTACATATTTTCTGCTTCCATCACAAAGTGGCATTATGTTTCCAGCTTGTCCGTTTGTCTGGATTTTGTTCAGGCAATAACTCAAGAAATTCATTACCAAATTATTGAACGTGGTACAGTGATGATATATAATAGGATAATTAATTGATTACATTTGGGGGCATATAGGTCAAAGGTTACAGGTCAAAGTTATATCCTAGATTCTATCTTTTTACAAAACTCAAGAAATATTTACCAAACTTCACAATATGTGGCATAATGATAAAACATGACAGGAAAATTAAAGGATCATGTTTTTGATTTCAAAGGTCTATCTTTTTTTTTTTTTTTTTTTTTTTACAAAACTCAAGAAATATTTTACGAAACTTCACAAAATGTGGTATAATGGTAAAACATGACAGGAAAATTAAAGGATCATGTTTTGGGTTTCAAAGGTCATAGTTCATAGGTCAAGCTCAAATCTTAGAAAGTAACTTTTATATGATAACTCAAGAAATATTTTACTTAACTTTGGTACAGTATACAAATGATGCACAGGTTTGAGTGGGTCAGTAGGAATTGTGTACACAAGGTAGCTCTGAATTGCCTGAACCCACGAGGCGAAGCCGAGTGGGTTTCGGGCAAAATTCAGAGCTACCGCGTGTACACAATCCTACTGACCCACGAAATAAACCTGTGCATCATCTGTTTTATAGAATGGGCCCCAAAATGTAATAAAAAAGGGAAAAAACTCTGTCAACCTCATTTACCGGATGCATGGAAAAATCATGCGTCCGGTAATTACCGGATGCATGGTTATGACAAAATCATGCATCCGGTAATTACCGGATGCATGGTTATTGACCAATCAGATTGCAGAGATCCATCTTCATCATCAATGATCATCAATGATTGGAATCATCAAAATCTGCCAAGACTAAAAATTATTGACTTTTCACACAGAGAAGTGTCCAAATAACACAGCTAAAATATGAGATGATTTTCTCCATAGACCATGTCAGGTGGAGAAATGGAGTCTGCATGTATAGAACTACCAAGTTCATCACGCTTTTATTTGATAACAATCATTTAAACGACGTAGTCATATCAGAAAAGACAGATTTACTGCGAATGTCCAGGGTGGCATTGAGTGCCCAAAATGAACGTATTCGCAATGCACGTTAGTGGGCAAATCACCGCAGCAACGTCTCACACAGTGCTGCGACAGCGTAGAATTCAGTCATGAGTTTGTCCATTTCTCCGTTCGAAATATCTTCCAAATTTACATGTTTCACCTTTGCAAAGCGTTTAAATGTAGATAATGAGTATTAGATGATTTTATTTAAATGTGTACTTACTGAAAGCGTCTGAATCGTCCAAAATTTGTTTCAATTCTTCATCTCACTTTATCGGAGTTTCTCGTGATTCGTGGGTGCCGCCATTAGCGTAAGCAACATTGGTATCGATCATGTTAATTCTCGGTATCGCGATATAGTGTTGATATCGTGTTGATATCGCGTGCTGCCAGTAAAAAAAAATTACACGGCAGTTACGGGTAATTAACCAATCAGATTGCAGAGATTCTGACACCCATTCTATAATGATAATATATGACAAGACAGTTATCTGACTTTATTTGGGGTTAGATTCTGTACTTACTAGATGTTTTTTTGTTGGAAGTGTGGATTTTGAAGTAAATTTGATGTCTGTGTGCTTGCCTCCCTCAGTGAGAAAGCAAGACATAGTAAAGCTGACCGAAACGCTACTAGAAGCTATCAACGTCGGAGACTTTGAATCCTACACGTAAGTACTGGTCCCTTCTCTGCCCCACTTCCCCCCCCCCCCCCTCCTCCTTGTTCCATCTTTCATGTATTCCCATTTCTTTTCTTCACACTTGTCCTTTTCCCCCATGTCTTTTCTCTTTCTCTCATCTCTCCTTCTTTCTACTTTCTTCTTGATATTGTTGATCCTTTCACTGTTTTCTCTCTATTTCCTCTCTTCATTTCTTCCTTTTTTGTTCCTGTGGTAAGACAGTCTGTCAGGTAAACAACGTGAGTGTTTTCGAGGACAAACAAAATCCTCTTGCCAAATTTACTTGAAGAAGCAGCCCAATCAACTTAGAAGTTTTTATTGACAATTTACTTACCATGTTTAACATGTTACTTTATTGTCATAATCTTTGCTTTATTTTTGTTTTCATGTATAAAAAATGAATCTTTTCAGTGCTTTCCCATTTTGCCCTACTTTGACAAAAGGAAGCAACTAACAGAAGAGACTTTTCTTGAAAATTAACAAAATGTATCTGTCACTTGCATTGGCATCAGTGCAACACTACATCTAGATTGAATATCTTGCAGCAAGATATTTCTTCAGATTTTTGCTGTATGTAGGGAATTCTGTAATGTTGTATGAAGCAGGTGTGACATGTGACTTCATTCTGCTGACCTCTGACCCCTTAACCCTTTGACCCTTGACCCCACAGGAAGCTGTGTGATCCACACATGACATGCTTCGAGCCGGAGGCCAATGGGTTCCTTATAGAGGGCACAGACTTCCACAAGTTCTACTTCGATACTTGTAAGTTCCTTCATGCTTATTTTTCTTAAACCTGTTTTTCATGGTTAGATTTTCTGGCTTTGTGATGCCTTATCTAGGTAGGATGTCAACCTTTGTCAGATTGTACAGGAGTCGTGCTGCTTATATATGAGTGGAAAAAAGCCAGCCCACATATATCCAGACTCAGTAAAGAATGGATTAAGAAAGCATAAACATTTTACCACTATAGATATAAGAGATATATTTCATATATTTTTGGGAGATGTTATATGTTGGTGAAATGATTGCATGATATCCATACAGTTAGACAAAAATGGTGAGTCATGCTTTCCTAGATAATGCAAAAGAAGCAAGTTGTTGGTTTAAATACTAAGCTGTTTTCACAACATCAACGCATTAAGAAAATCTGTGGTTCCTGTGTAAAAACTTGAGAAGCTCCCATCTAGGACGGCCCTTGGCAAGATTGAGGTCCGTCATAGATAAGGCCGCAAGACTGGATCCGTGGAAGCCCCAGCCAATCGGGGTTCACCAAATTAGTAACTGAGAGTTGGTGGAGCACTGTGGACATAGCTCCAATCACAGACAAACGGACAGCACAGTCATTATCACCATGGTAACCCTTCTTCACCTTTTGATTCCCCCTCTTTCCTAAGTGTGGAATAAGAACAGTCGGAACCGGAACGTGACCATCCTACATCCACGGGTTCATCTCCTCGGCGACGATGCAGCCGCCATCGCCTATGTCAGACTGACTCAGTTCATCGACAAGTGAGTATGGCGCCCTCTCTGTCTCTCTCAGAAAGCGTCTCGCATCATATCTCCCTTTTTTATACTGCATGCTTCATGGTTCGTATTCTAAAGAGGGTTCCAAACACCCACTAAACATCAAGTGCCAAGTATGCACAACGATTATAGTAATAACTGAATACCATATAATTGTTATTTTCAAAATGTGTGAAAATAAATGAATTGAACGTTTGTTTTTCTAGTCTGTGTTGGGGTGGGAACCCACTTACTCATTTTCTATGTTCCGTGGTAGTAACACATTTTCTCCTTTGATCTGCAAGAAAGCTACCCCACCTTTCAAATCTCACCTGACAACCCCCAACCTCTGTCTTTGTTGTGTTTGTAGGGGCGGGAACCCCATCACCCATCAGTCGGAGGAGACGCGATTATGGCACCGACGCGACGCCAAGTGGGTAGTAGTTCACTTCCACAGAACAGGCCAGCCCTCAATCAGCAAGTAGCTCTCTCCCCACCGCGACTCCCACCCTCTGTGATTCTTGGACCGGCCTGGCGGACAGACGGACGGACAGACAGATGGCTACGCCTAACTGAAATCACCCCACCCTTCAATCCAACGTCCCCCAGAAATCACAAAATGAGCATGACATACCCAAGGAAACGGGACATGATTTTTATGAAATCTCTTAGTACCGTAGGTGCGTATAATGTATGAAGAGTAAATGGGAGCTTTCCCGACTTGGTACTGAGGGAGGTGCGACCAATGTAACAATTAACAGAAAACATACATTTTTGATGGTGGTAGCCGCTAAGTACGTTTGTCAGTCCGTCTTGGTGACGTGCATGGAAGAGGGAGCATTTTAACAAAAAAGTGGCTTTGTTTCATGCTTGGAGATCTGGTTACAAAGTATGACTTCTCCTCTCTTTCCTTATGCGTGCACATGAGATTGAGTTTAGAGGCCTCTCCGAGGCGAAGGGGAGGATGAGAAGTGTGGTGGGATTTGCCCTTTAACGGGAGCAGTTGTCGTTGTAGTACGGAGACAGGGCCAGATTGCTGGTTGGCCGTTGTTTTAAATTTCCAGCGCATACCCGAACGAGCATTGTCTTTTGTAGCGGTGGCGTGTAGGGCTGGCAGTCTCCTAGGTACACGGCGGGAGTGAAATGACTCAAAGGAGAGGTTAGTTTTTATATATTCCAGTAATAGAGCTTGTACAGTTTGAGGAGGTGGGGAGAGCAAAGCTCTTCTAAGAACAAAAGATGCTTTTAAAAGAGGGGCGATCAAGCTTGGACCCCCCAGTTTGTGATTTGGACCTGAGTTTGTGATTGAGTGGGAAATTGGTTGCTGCTGAGCCGAAGAATCTGGATGGGACATTTTCAAAGTTTTAAGAGTGATGTTTTTCAACCCGGAGGGGAGTCTTATGGAATGATCCTATCGTTTTATGCAACAGGCCCCTTTGCTGGGTAGGTTTGGGCAGGAAGCGGGGCGGAAAGCGGTCGTCTTGGCGATGTCCGTGCCTCCAGATGCCTTCTAACGTCTTGATTTATTTACCTGAACGGTCACGGAAGAGTGAGAGAGAGAGAGACCTGTATATTTTCTTGATGAAAAGGTGATGCAGAGCCTGGGATAAGGATGCTTTGAGGCAGGCGAGCATCCTTGTGTTGGGAGACCAAAGTGAGGGGCAGCCTTTGCTGATTGGTCAGTTTGGATGGAGGATTTGGTTGTAGCTTTTCAGAGGACAGAGGGTATGGACATCATGCCTTACCGGTCAAGGAACAGTGACCCGTTCGACAGGCAATTATAGGAGGCAGGTTGGGAAAGAACTGCAGATTTTTCTTTAAAAAAAAAGATGTGTTATTTAGTTGACTTAGATTTCGTGTTGTTTAACAGCCCTGTCTGTTTTCCTTGTGAATACAATTTGATGTTCTCTGGTAGCGTACGTATGTGTGGACACCAAGATCAGTGATCTACGGGACTTTTTATCTCGGTATGTGGTAGTATATTTAACATTTTGATGAAAGTGAAGGCAGGGGGTTAGGTTAGAATTCACTTTTCGTATTTGCACCATTTTTCTTGTGTCGTGGGATGATCACTCTTCTTCAGGCACGACGAGAGGAAACTTCTTCGACAGCCGTTCATCCGTGATGGGTTGTGATGGGTCTGTTCAGGCGTGTGTTTAAATTTGTGTCTCTCACTTGTGTTTTGTGTGTCCCGCACAAGATGTCTGGAGGAAACCAATAACTTGATCTCAATCGAGAAGGACGTTGTGACTTACACCTTTCAGTCACCGTGGTTGTGTAACACCAAGCATGTGTCTTGTGCACATCAATGCTGGCAGCTAGTCTGCCGTCAAGGCTTCTATGCATATACCTTTGTTTCCCTCTTTTGTAAAGAAATCCTCCACAAAAGTTGAAGAAGTTGATATAATACATCGTGATGTCAGTCGCTTCGTGATATACGTGTGGCAAGATTTGGAAGGAAGAAGAAATCCAGGAAGATGTTTTTTTCCTTCATCGCTGTGCTATTCTTGTGAACTTGTACAACAGTGCTTAAAACAGCAACCACATACTCTTTAGACAGCATTTTGCATATTTTTGATCTTTGACTATTTCAAGGCTCGCCTGGGATAGGAATTCCCTTATATCACAGATGTCGGGGAAAAAATGAAGAACATGTCATTTAACCTCATAAACTTATTGTACTCGTTCATAGACATTCAACATGTCTGTGGCATTCATAATGGCTATAGGTACACCTTAGAAATAGACATAACAATGGTCACGATAAAGTGTGAAGATACATTGCATTTTGATTGGACTGCAATGACAGTCGGGTCCGTGTACAATTTCCTGACTTGCAAATGATGCTTGGTATAAGTATAAAGAAGTTCTGGTGAAAGTATTTTGTTATCACGAGAAGCTTTGGGTGTAGACGAATTAAATGTACCTGACGCAAGCTCGCAGAAAGTTGGTTTGCTAAACAATCATGACATATTTGATCCCTAATATATAAACAAATAATGTTGGAAATTAGAACTTAAAACTGTGTGGCCAAGTTTTGTCATTCAAATTGAAACGTAAAAGCTGCCATGTCGTTCAGAATCAAGGATAAGTAACATTGGTCATCGGCGTTAGTCAAAAGGATTTGTACAGGACAAGAAGTGGACGTGCGTTGGATGACACATAGACAATAGGGAGGATCATTATAGTTATGAAGTTGTAGCGATATATGTGAAATAGTCTGTCCACATTTTACGTCAGTGTGGAATTTGATCAGTAATTAGTAACGTTAACATATTTTGATTTTTTTCTCTTAAGGGACATTCCTGTATTAGGTGGTATTAAGAATCAGATGGTCATGTCATACTTGAAGAATCAGCAAGCCTTGTTCTTTGTACAATATCGAAAATTTGACTTTTAAGAATAAAAAGATTGATATTCAGTCCAAATTGATTGGAGGATTTCTGGAGTGTGAAGGTAAATGAGTTTGCAGGGTCAGCAGAAAGAAAATGCTGAAGAGTAGAATGAGGTTCTTGAGTTATATGAATCAGAAAGCATAAAATCTGTACATTATTCTTAGTATTGCGTTAGTTTGTATCATTGGAATAAGCCCTTACCAATCAACTAACAAGGGCAATCTATCGCCCGAAGTGGGAGAGTATAAAGTTAGCAAAATGATGAAATGAAATATTGTTACCGTGCCAACCAAACATGAATCATAACAAAACACTTTATCTGGTATAGAAGGAGTTTAATCAAGCCATTCCTCCTGGTTTCAATGAGGAAACAGTTGAGTCTGTTTATCACAATGCTGAAGAAAATATCAAAATCCAGCGACATGTACTATCTCCAACTGAAATTTTGCAGTACATTGTTCTCGCTGTCTGAGAATGTGCAAGTTCTTGTATTGCCTCTCAGTCAAATGGCTCAGGGATTAATTTGGTCTTGATCCCAAATTGTCCAAATACTCCTGAAATTCTGCTATGGTTCATTGTTGGTCTGTACGATAGATATTTCATTTTAGCTTTTTATCTGCCCTGGGCCATTTGATTCAGAGGCAAAAAAAGGGACTTGCCCCATTTAATACAAGAAGAACAAATGTCACTTGTTTGGGAAGACCTTTTGACTTACTGTAAAAAATTAAGTTGGAGATGTTAGCTGGATTGTGATTTTTTTTCGTCAGCGTCGTGTGAAAGAACAGACTTAACTGTTTTCTTGTTGAAACTTGGAGGAATTGCTTGTATAATCCGTCTATGCCAGATAAAGAGCTCCCCTGTTGGATGAATGGTAATGTCTATATACTAGTGCCTCTACGGCGATTACAGAGTTAAGCCAAAGTGGCCTGGTACGGTTGATTTGGCTAGTTAGAACACACCCATGTTTAACTCTCCTAACCGTTCACACAACCCCATTTCATGTGCGATTTGGTGCAAGCGTGTGAACGCATTTCTTATATGATTTCATGAACATTATACCACGTTTGTCTTTGATCACCCAAATTGAATGTCGTAGTCTTACTCTACCCGCAATTGTGAAACAAGGATATAAAAGGGGGAAAATGTATAAACAAGACGGCTACTTTCTTAGCTGGATTTGTGCCTTTGTTGAACACATGAGCTCTCGGCATTACGCAAATCGAGGGAAAAAGGGTCTATAGAGTCGCTATACATGTATAAAAAAAAAGAAAAAACGTGTGTGTTAACAAGATTGGAGGCAGGAGCAGGACTTCACTAAAGATTGCAGAAGAATGTGAATCTTGAATATGCAATGTAACCTTACATGTATTGTGAATTTCATTTCTCTCTCTGCACCGAGATGGTGTCTAATTACATGTAGAGCGGAGAGAAACGAACAAGCAAGAATGTACTTGATTTCCTTTTTGTTGTCTCAATGTATGGTATATGTATATTGGGTACTTATGTGATGGGTGGACATTTTAGATATCGTGAGTCGGTGAAATGAGGGGATAATGATGACAATGCAATGGTGATGATACATCGTGGGATTTAAATGTATTTCTGCAAAAAGAGCCCGCCATCTATCGATCGATTGATCAAGATCATGTCAGGCTACAAAATTGATTGTTACATAGTCATTACCTAGCAGGAGAAAGGAGAAATACAAAAAAAAACACAGTGCATATAAATATTTATTCAAGATTTTGTGATATATCTAACTTTAGTGTCAGAGCTGTAGAATAATTGTGGTGTTGCTGATAGGGCAACTCTTCTAGTGCATTACTATTCACAGATGATGGCAGTAGATTTAGCATTTAATATATATATTCGTATATTCACAGCACGAAGTGTACCATGGCAATGACAGTATGAAATTTGCTACAATTCCCTTTCAATCGTTGTTATCGTTTGTTTTTCTTTTATATTCATGAGAGTTATAATGAGTATAGTTTCCATTTCTTTTCAAGCAATGAATTTCTTTTCAATGTAGATGAATTTTATTATTACTATTATCAATATTGGTTGGTGTAATATCTGTTTCATATTTATCGCTACACTGGTAAATATATGTGCATATTTGTCTTGGAATATATCAAAAAAAAAATAACTTCTTTTTGTCAGAGAGCAATGTAACTAGTGTAATTTTAATTTTCTAATGAGTATATCTTGCATATGTATTTTGTAGCAGTAGGATCAAGAACTCCCATCAGAGTTGGGGGATTCAGTAATTCTTTGATTTTTGACTTCTTTTTTTTTGCTGATACGAAAGTTTGCTGCAGAAAGAAAAAAAAATGAACGAAAGCTGCTGGTGCAGCGTGTTTATCGATACCTCTAGACGGGTTATCGTTGCCTTTGTATCGTAACCATGGCAACCTCACCCCTGTAGTGCAAGGACTTTGGTCTGCATGTTTAGTCGCTGGGCTTTGCCCCACCTAACAACATAGACTTGTGTACAATCTGCATTATAATCTACTTGCAATGTATCGACCGAGGTATTATTTCTGCTCGTGTTTTTTTTTTTTTTCTCTTGAATGTACATACTTTTCAAATTGCACATACTGTTTAGTAGCTTTTGTGGCGTACAGGCCAGGGTGGCGTGGTCGACGACCACCCGAGGGCGCCTGGGCGTTTTTGTAGATAAGACAAAAAAAAGTTGTGTAGTTTATTCTGTTTGGTGCAACAATGATAGAAGAAGACAAAAGGATTGAGTGGACCTCAGCATACCTGAGTTGCTAATAATACTTTCATTCATTCATTCATTCATTCATTCATGCAATCATTCATTCAGTCCCTTCTATGAAACTTGATCGTGCAATGAACATCCCCTCTTGAAAATAAGATTAAACTTTCCCTGCTAGAAATCCCAAGAGGAATTTAGCCGATTGATAAACACTGAATGACATAGAAGACGTTAATTTGTTGCGTTGGTTGATACACAAGTAGTAGTCTTCTGCCTCCGGCCTTCGTACAAAATATACTTATAACTATTAGTATTAGTTTACCTGAATGTCATTATAAACAAATATGTATTACTTGGGGCGCAGTCGCTCTGTGGGTTCAAATGTCTCTTTCTATCCTAGATAAGCCCTGTGAAGTAATACAGCTACCCTGACAAAAACTTGTGAAAATCCTACAACCTAGATCAAAGTGAAAATTACATCCCTTTTTTTCTATTGTTCTTAATTCCAACGATCCTCTAATTAGTGTCGGAGGAAGAAGGTGTGTATGTGTGGGAGATGGGGGTGGGGATGTGTACGTGGATCATGATGCTGTAGAGTCTACCCTTTATAATGTCCCTTATATACACGTATGTATATACTATGGTAGGTGGGAAAAATTATCAATAACACATAGCACAACATACTAGGAATATAGATGATTCAAAAGTCCTATTCCCATTCTTAAAAAGTACATTTGTCGCAAACCAGATGACTTATGAAGACACATTGTCATCAGGTGCATTTGCTGATAGAAATATGATAAGTAGGTTTGGGGAGGGGGGTATACAAGTGCACCATTACCCTTTCGTCGATGCATCAACAAAGGGAGGGAATATTTTGGGGAGGGATATAAACATGGTTGCCCCAAGGACTGACTTCATACATATGTATTGGGCCACTTGGATGAATTCATGTTTCTATTAAAGAGGTATATATTATTTTAGTGTGGCATACAAAACAAAACTACTGAAATATCAATCACCCATCTTTAAACTGATTATTTGGTTTCCCCCCACCCTCCCTTAGTACCAGATAGATTTATATCTGTTCCTCCTGGTCCATTCCTGATCTGAGTTCATAGGTTTGTAAGTTACACCTCATATTTTGATCAAACAAAGTTAATAGTACTTTACAACATAAGTGTTTTATAATTAGTTTGAATTCCCTAGTGAGAAACAAAGAAAATGTAACAACATTGATTTCTTTAAAAGAATGTGATAATTGGTTGGTTGTCAACAACATCAACAAAAAAAAAGAGTAAAACTGCCTTAAACTAATGTTTGATTATCTTTCCAATTTTCCTGGTAAAGCAAATCTTATTCCATGTGTTTCTTTTAAGATTGCCCTTGTATATAGTGGTATTACAAGCTATGATAGAGATGGAGATTAAAGGACTCCAACTATTGAAAGAGTTTAGATCAGAAATACGTTCTGTAACTTGGTTTTCTTTCACCTGAACTAACATCAACTTGTTTAAATTTTGCTTATATGAAACATTTCTTTGTTTCACCCATTTTCATGTTTGATTTATATTATTTCCTCCATTTTCTGTGCAGTAAAACAATGTAAGCACTCTAAAGTCAATTCTCTTACTAACTGATTGATTACCGTAGGTATATGCCATTTATTGAATATAACTGAAAATAAATGTGCAATTTGACTAACTTTATGGTGCAGTTTCTTGTCTTGTTTAGTACCTGAATTTCATCTTGAGAAGTGTGATTAAGTGTTTATGTGAGTGACAGAGTGAGGGGGGGTAGAGAGAGAAGGGGGAGTCAGAGAGAGGGAGAGAGGGAGAGAGAGAGAGGGAGAGAGAGAGAGAGAGAGAGAGAGGGAGAGAGGGAGAGAGAGAGAGGGAGAGAGAGAGAGAGAGAGAGAGAGAGAGAGAGAGAGAGAGAGAGAGACGGAGGTAAACAGAGAGAGGGGGGCAGGGAGGGAGAGAGGGCGTGAGAAAGAGAGAGAAAGTGCGAGGGAGGAGAAAGGTGAGAGGGAGAGAGAGATAGAAAGAGAGAGAGGGGGAGGGTATATATGCATAGGCCTACTTAAAGAATTATAGAGAAAGAAACAAATATTGAACATATGCCTAGGCCTAATAATAGGTAATGTGAAATTGATAATTTCTATAAAATATTGAAGGAACATAACCAAAATACATAACGGATAATGGAGAGGATAAGGGACAGAACAAAATTAAAGGCTTAAATCGTATTGGAATTGCGTTAGTTACTAACTTTGTCATTCATAAATTTATGAGAAAATGAGAGAAGAATGAGGAGAAATGAGGGGTTATCTGGGGTCAAATGATGGATACAATGTGATGGGAGATCGGCAGGACAATGAAACGGGCAAGCGCGTTTGTCAAATGCTGCGGTTTCCTAACCCAATTTGGCGAGTCCGTATTTTTCTACTGTAATGAAGACTATAATACTGGGGTGGTATTCTGAAAACGAACTGAAATTTTGAATTTGCTTCGCAACCCTAACCCTAACCCTGGGATTGGCCTATTGGCGCATACGTTGACGTAAGACATTTTTTAGAATTTGAAACAATTTTCGAAGCAATTTTTTTTTTCAAAATAACAACATTTCATTTTTTTTAATATCAGAAGTTACTATCAAATAATGATCAGCAAACAAATTATATTCTTGGGAAGTATTCTAAAAACGAACTGAACTTGAATTAAGTTTCAATCTAAGTTAACCCCACGATTCATTATTGTGATTGGTCTATCAGTGCATATTGTGACTTAAGCCAGTTTTTAGAATTATCTCTTATCCACCACAAGCAACAGAAATTGATTTGTAGTTTTTACCCCAATACATAAAAATAAATAATCATGGATACACAACTGATTGTCAACTGGATCTAAACTGTTAGATTGCTGTGCCCTTTAAAAGGAAAAATGTTTTTGACGTATAGTGCTGTTGAGTATTTCGTCGTTACCCGTGGATAGAGTGACAGATGTGAATTGAATTAAATGTTGTGTTTTCCACTTGGAATACAAATGATGCAATAATACAAAACAACAACAATGATACTAACCACATTATAGATGAATAGCCTAAAAGTATATCAATAGGTTTTCAGGTCTAACATACATCAGCATTGAACAGCTTTAAGGGTTACTAAATTTAAAAAATAAGTTCCCACTAATCTATGTAAAATTATCCACCAAAACGAATTTCACATCCCGTTTGCCGCAATAACGTCTCATTTTGACGAAAATTTGAAGCAAAAAAAAACCGCACGCCTCCAGTGATGTATGAGAAGTCAAAATGCCATAAATGCCAACGGCGTAAATAAAATATTTAATTCTCGCCATTCAAACAATACGTTACAAATGGGAACCCCAAAGCTTGTCCGAGGTTTGTCTGAGTAGCAACAACTAATAGATTCAAAGTGCATTCCATCCATTGAATCTGAATGACAAGATACAGGTGAATGCAATAACGCGTTACTACGCAGTTAGGGGGGAAAGTTGTGAATGCATTACGAAAACGGTCTATTATTGACTTCTGTACAATCTATTGAATTTTGACTTCTCATTCGTCACTGGAGGCGTGCATTTTTTCAGATTTTCGTCAAAATGAGACTTAGTTGCAGCAAACGAATGTGAGATTTTTTTTAGTGGATAATTTTACATAGATTAGTGAGAACTTATTTTTCTACTTAAGTAAAAAGAATAATGTTGAAGCATATTGCCAAAAATGATAGCAAGGTAAGAAAATAATCAGGTTTGGTTCGTAGCGGAGATAGGGGTGACAGGGGTGCACTGGCATGGGAGAAATTACGTGAAATCGATGTTAGCATTGCGACCTTCTTAATAGAGAGAGAAAAATTATTTAACAGATATCTATAGCTTGATCGCTTGCATGAAAGGAGATCGTAGTCTCATAGAACGAAGGTTATATCCAAGACATGAAATTAATTATATTTTAATGTCTTTAGTAAAAATGTCAAGCTTACCATTCCCCCGCTGAGAACACCCCTTAGGCCCTTACCCTACCATAAAGGAAGTAACCCCCCCCCCCACACACACACACACACACACACAAACACACACACACACACACACACATACACACACTTTTTTTTCCATATTCTTTATTTGATTTCATTCCCATGATAAAATAAACAATTTCACTTTATAACATACAATAACAAATACATAAACGTAATATTTCTATTGATTCGATAAACACAATAAAGCATGATTTACCACTTTTATATAAATATGTGCATGTGCCATATTCCTCCTGAATACATATGCAACTTATAAATCATATTCCTCTAAAATAATAATCATTATAATACTAATAGATGTGTATAAATGATAATAAAAAAATTCCATAAGAATGAAATCTTTTCTGATACCTCCCCCCCCCCCCCCCCCCCAATGTCCGGTGTAACTGCCCCCATTCCCTCACGGAAATGGAACTGATGCTGTCAGGCGAGCATTATGGATATTTAGAAGGGTAACCACCAGAACAAATAAGAAAATACAAATGCTATAAGTCCTCTAAATGTTCAATTCTTCCCATTTCTGTAAGTGTAACTTTAATTTACAAAATAGACAAATCACACACACACACACACACACACACACACACACACACACACACACACACACACACACACACACACACACACGAGTTTGAGAGAAAGACAACGATCTCCTTTCATGCAAGGGAGCTTTATCTGTAATATTCTCTCTCTAGTTAGAAGGTAGCAATGCTAGCATTATCAATTTCATTTGCTTATTTTGTGTTTTGTCTCCCTACCGTAAGGGTATTAACCCCCCCTCCCCTCCCCTACCCCTCCCCCACCCACCTCCATCCACTCATTCCGGTTTCTTTTCTCATTGGGCTGGTTCAATGTTTTGTGTCGCGGCGTGAGGAGCACAGTCACGCCTTCCAATGTAAACTTGTTGACAACAGAAATTAGAACACCGACGGACCATAGCAACCGGCAGGAGGCAGACCAAATAACGGATAATTATCGACATTACAGCGTGAACTTAGGTAAATGCGATCGACTGAATGACTTTTAATGTCGTATAATACAGGATGTTTAAATATTTTGTAATGCTATGTGCTAAAAGCTACTTATTTCCCGTATTTGTGATATTTTATTTTTCGTGTTGATTTTTTCTGGCGTCGTTTCGGATCGCAGGCACTGCGCTAGGCGAATTAGCGTATCCCCATACCCTTATTTTTAAGTTGTATTCTTCATTGACTTACTTTGTAACAGTGTCAGTGACATGTCAGTGACAGTGGGTTCTTCATCTGTCACTTTGAAATGTTGATTCGTATATTGGATGATGTTTGTTGATTTTAAGTATTTGGTACTTTGAGTAGGCCTAGGCCTATTTCCTATTTGGGTATTATTCAGTTTTATTGCACAACAAAACAATGTCAATGGTTTCTTTGAATTGATGAAATAGATCTACGTGCTTATGCAAACATTGCTAGGGACGCCCACAAAATATTAAAACAGCTTCAAAATACACCATATATGCTTGTTTGCACTATTGATAATCCATAGAAATCCTTAATTTTGGCAAAATAATAAGAAAAGTATTTATTTAAACAAGATTTTAGCATCGTCTCCAAGTCGCAGATAATGCCGCTACACTGTACACAAAATTCGCGTACTTGCTAATAAGTAGGCTAATATTTATTAATACTATTAACTCGCTGCCGGTACTCACTCAGCGTATATTCCGGTGGGTTGCTGAATCTGCATGGGATCAGCCAGCTTATTGTTACGTCAGGCATACATGCATATTGGCAATCGGACTTAACTGCGAGCGTGCGGTGGGCGCATGCGAACGGCGCAGCACGGCCGATACATGCTCCGATATATACATGTAAGCGGGACACCGTGTCCGCACAAGCCACGCATCGCGGTCAGCTATATATAGTGCCAATTCGAGCGGTTCGGGTTTAGCGAGTAACGGGTGGCCGACTACGGCGGCCGCGCGCTGCTACCCGGAGCTATCATAGCAGCCAATAAGCCAGGCTTAGAATTGCATGACGATTGTCGTTGCCCCCTCCGGAATTTCATAAAATTAAACAACACTGCATATTCATAGATCTAAACATGGGCTCATAAAACCCTTTTGTGGCACAACTGCGCCTTTGTAAAAGGTTATGAATCAAAAGCCAAACAGAAGCTCAGTTTTTACTCTTGACACTATTCTTGTTTCGAATTGATCCACGTAACGTAACATTTTCGTTTTCACCATGATTCACAAAAAAATGAAGCGGATTTTCAAAAACTTACCGCAAAATGCTTCGATCTCGCTCGGTCATCGCAGCTTTCCCAAAAAATTTTGTTGCAAATGAAAGAAGAACTCACGGGGTTGTCAAGCTTAAAATCTCAACCCATAAACTTACTTTGATAATATTCTACATCGGAAGGCTGCTACCCGAACAGATCACGCATCTCACAAACTGCGCCCACCATTTTGCCATTCCGTTTTTGCACTTACGTGCGAAGCGCCATCTTGTGACACATGGGCGTCACTAACATTGCTTGTCTGACTTGAGACTTGACTCTTATTCTTTGAATCATGATTACATGTATGTGAATCTTACGTGTCAGCAATTGGGTGTGCTGTTGCTGTTGCTATCTTTCTTCTGTGCACACCTCCGCGCATATTGAAAACTCTATTCATCAACGTACTGACTGATTCACTGAATCATGGTTGTGCATGTGACTGAACAAAGGCGAGTGAGGCTGAATCGTGGCGTGGTCTCAAGACTCAGACTCAGATTCTCAGAGTTGTAACAATTTTAAATTCTATACTTTACGTTTTATAACTGCCATTTGTTATTTTACCTTGCTCAGTTACAAAAATAGTTTCTAATGCACAATATTATGAGACTAGACTCTAAAGCTGAAAAGCCTTAAAAATAGCATGGGCAGGTTACCCGATCCTTATTTTCCTAACTCTAATAAGCCGTATTCCCACCCTAACCGAAAACTACTGAGTTGACGCAGATAATTCATTGAAGAAACCATTAAAAAGGAGATGCATAATTTGTCAGCATTTTTATTAACCATCATATCCATGTGCTGTTTGCTGTACAAATTCACTGGTTTGTAAAAACGCTGATAAATTGGTTGCCAACTCTGTATGCAAATCAAGGTATTGATGGCTCAAGGGTATTTAATATTTTTTTGACTTCCCTTACAGATAAAACAAGAATTCCCAAACTACAGACGATGGATACGGAATATCTCAAGAAGCATCTGGGCGACTGCCTGACCAGGGCGCTGGCAGAGGTTGCTGAGAAGAGGCCGTTTGATCCCATTGAATACATCGCACAATGGCTGTACAAGTACAAGGAGAATGAGCTCTATGGCAGAGAGGTAGGCTAGATCACTCCAAGGGATTCTGAAACAATCCACCAGAGATCAAAATTATGCATCGTTAAACACCAGAGATTGCTCATGTGTCAGTCATCAAAAATCTATGAGCAATCTCGGGTGTTTTACTATCGTCCTGAAGGTGCGACGACCTACTGGAAAATTTACCATAGCACATGTGTAATAAGGTACAAACCAGCGTGCGCTATAGCAAATTTTGCAGAAGGTCGTCGCATCTTCATGGCGACAGTAAAAGACCCGAGATTCCTCATAGATTTTCAATGACTGACATACCTCTAGTTATGAGCATGGGAAGATGGGTCCCATACCGGGGCGTACTATGGTAGGGTCTGTTGTCTCTTCAAATGAAAAGCACACTAATGACAATGCACATCAATGTCCATTTGGGCCATATTGCATTTGCTGCGCTCATCTAACAAGATGTTGAAGAAGACTTATTTGTGCACGTAATGCAATGCAAAAAAATGATCTTTAGGCATCTGTGTCTGGAGATAAAATTGTTGTCCGTCAGTTTTATCTTTTTTCCTAATTCTTTTTCCATAGTGTGTTTTAGAATACTTCCGTTCATTTGCATTTATAACAATTTTGTTTTCATCTCTGTGGCTCCTGTAACATTAAGTTACTCTCTCTGTAGCTCAGATGTATTGTGTGCTGTTAGTTCAGATTAGCCTCCCGTTCACTTTCGCCTGTTGGTTTATTCTTCACAGCAACAAGCTTTGGCCACCAGACTGGAAGAAGAAAAGATTGAAGCAGAAAAGGAGAAGGAGAGGCAAGAGATGATGAGATTAGAAGCAGAAAAATTAGCAGAAGAGGAACGAGAAGCAATATTGGTAAGACTTACACAGCAAAGGCAAATGAAACCCTAGTGATGTGTTGAATTGAATAAAATCAGAAAAATTGGAAAATGAAATTATATTGAATTAAAGGAAGCTGTGAATTTGGATTACTCACAGTGAATTCTGATCATAAAATTGCATGGACAACTTCATTAGTCTTAAACTTTTGCCAAGCAGTTTCTCTGGCATGTCTCCTTTTATTCAGTGTAACTTCTTTATATCAAGGTCTTGTTACCCTTAAATCTCAGAATTTTGCACATGCAAACAACCATGTTTTCAATCATTAATCATATCACAAAATTTAAGTTGTAGATTGCCTATGTTTTAGTCTACTAGAAACTATAATTTGAAGTACAAGTGCACAGATCTTTTCATTCAGAATTGTAACATCCCCTTCAATTCAGTCTGCGGACTGCGAAAAGGGGACAGACCCTCTTTGCTATCCAAAAAAAAGGAAGAAAAAAATTTAAAAAAAACAGAAAGCATTACTTGAAACTAATAGAAAAAACACCCACTTTCCTTCATCTTGTAGGAGGAGGAGAGAGCGAGGGCCGAGGCAGAGGCGGCAGAGAAGTCTGCAGCTCCTAAGGACCTATCTAAGCTACCTGGAGCCCCCAACCTGGAGACTGTCATGGAGAGCGAGGAGGCCGGGGATGAAGAGCCTAAAGGAGCCAACCAGGCCACGCAGGAGGTAGGTGTCTATAACCGATTTGGGACCAAACATCAAAAATATGTTGTTTGGAGCTATAACTTTTGATATCAACCACTACAAAATATAACAAATGCATCTAATGAAAGAGCATAAATGGCTCCACAAGATGAAGACCGTTTGGTTTTTTAGTGATAATGTATTCATAACTTTCGTAATGAGTTTCAAAGCAAAAACAGATCATATGATCACTTAATCTTCAAATTGGCAATGTGATGAAAAGGTTGAAATCAAACTTTTGCCCTTCAAATTGGCAGGTATTGCTCTAAATTGTATGTTTTTTATGTTATTTCAATTTATAATGGAATTTTCTTTCTGTTCTGTGGTGAACTTTTCATTTGAACAAAGTGTTGCCAATTTGGAAACCCAACAGTGATAAGTTTTTCTCTATAAAAGCCTTTGTCCTGAATTGATTCTTGAGAAGTGTATATAGTTGAGGGGTAGCAGTAGTAATGATGAAGAACCATAATGACCATTGTATATCATACCTGGCGATCCACGAGCACTTGTCATCATATGGGCCCTGTTGCATAAAACTTACCATTGATGGTAACTTTGCCATCAATGGCAACTTCTATGGAAACCTTGAATTTGATTGGCTGTCAAGCGATGTTACCATGGTAGTTGACACTGATAACAGACTTACCATTGATGGTAAGTTTTATGCAACAGGACCCTGGCCTTTAATAATACATGACGCTTCTTGCAGAAAAATGTTGTGGGTTTGACCTGTGTGATGCACACTGCCCATTGGTGTGCTCTGAACTAATTATCATTTATCATTTTTCTAAATCAATTATCATTTTTAGATCAAAAGTTGTCCAAAAGTGAAAAAATCTTATGAAATATTCACAGGATTATTACAAGAAAAATACCTGTAATCAATGAAATGTCACAAAATCTGATTCCAAAAAATTGACATCCCTTGATGTTAGGATGTGTCAATTTCAACTTGAGTCGAGTGGGTAATATTTTTAATTGATTTTTAAGTGTCAAGTGCTTTTTTGAACACCTAGTACTCGTTAAACAAGTATTTCTCACTGTATTCATGACTCTAATTTATAATAATAATAATAGATTCTGCTAATATAGCGCATTATATGTATAGTGACACCTCTATGCACTTTACATGTGAATACATCATCAAATATATTACTACAAAAAAAAATTATGCACTACAGGAACTATCATTAAGCATGGTATACATGGAACAAATTACTAGGGACATATTACGAATTAAATCATGCAATTGAGTACCAGTACAACATAACTATATAACTTAAATACAATCAAAATAGTTATTTTATTAATTTATAATTGTGTTTCTGCAGGGAACTCCAGCAGCAGCAGCAGCGAGTGAGGGCCAGGTGGAGGGGGAGACCCCCATGGAAGAAGGGGGCGGTGGGGGTGAGGAGCAGGCTCCAGCAGACGCCCCTGCGGAGGCCCCTGCTGAAGCCCCCGCAGAAGGGGAGGCGGTCGACCCTCCCGCCCCCGCGGAAGGGGGTGGGGAGGAGCAAGTTGCGGAATAAAAGGCTCCCCCACCCTCCATCCACTCCCCCAACAACCAGTGGTCCACTTACCAGAACATTCACTGTGGATACTATGTGGATCTTAGAACTCTTCAAATGAATTGTAAACCATTGCTTTCACCCATGGATATTCAAATGACTTGTAAACCTCCGTTTTCATCTTTGGATGTAAAGAGTTAGCCGTGACAGTGGATACTAGACTTCGTACACGACACAAATGACTAGGGGATGGAAAGGAGCAACGCGCAGATTGAAAATTCCCCATCTTCTGCGAACCAGTTTACCTTCCAGAGGACGTTTCATTGCGGATATCATGTGGATCCTGTTCAACTGTTCAAATCATCTGTGGATGTGAAAATTTTGCCAGTATAAATGTGGTTCCTATTTCAAGTTTTGACCCCCATCTCATAACTAGTTTGTACATTACGCTGAAGTTTCATTGTGGAGAGTATGTGGACCAAAGTATTAAAATGAAAAATAAATATATTACAATCTGTCTGTTTTTTAACCATTCAAACTGTAACTATTCTTATAGTGATTTTTATGACTTCTTGTCTTATTGAGTCACCGTGAACATTTTGTGGACCATAGTGAAAATTGTTGAAATGAGTTACCCATTGTCACCCATGGATAAAAGTGATCAATTTTACTGGCAAGATTGACAATGGATACTAGATTTATTGCAATTAATATATAGATTCCCTCAAGCAATAGTCCTCTTATTAACATTTGTGGGTCTGATAAAAGAATGTTATCAATATTTCCTCAAGCTGGTATATCATGTTTGGTATCCATTAAATTTTTGTGAAATATGGATAGTTTGAAGTTAATATTCCTTTATAAGGTGGGAGTAAAACATGTTGGAAGGTTTAAAGTCCAGCCAACCAATTGATATATGCAAAACACCTGTTGAATTGACAAGGTTTCACACAAGATTAATATATTAATATCAAGGGGAAAAAACATTTCATTGAATGTAATGGTCCTCTTAACATCAAAGAATGTCACTATAATGTTAGCTCCGTTTTATTCCCTGGAGACAGTGTTTATTGATGAAATAACTTTTATCTGTATTCCGAAATTCACATACCACCTGTGATGTAAATATGAATTTGTAAATAAACAATTGTTATGTAAGTCAAGATTGGTATGACAATGTCTGATTTGTACTGTAGAAATGGAATGACACCATAAATACAGTATTAATTGAATATACAGCTAAGCAGAAAAATCTGAAAAACAGATGGTAAATATTTAACAACAGATTGAGAAAAATCAGATGGAAGTTATGAAAAATCATGACTTATTAGCACAGATCATTTAACTTCATTGCAAATCTATTGGTTTGAAGCCATTTCTTTCTAATATTTCTGATTTTATTCAAGTCAACTTATTATAGGGGTCGATTTCCCGTTTAGGTGATGTCGGTGACATTGGGTTGTTGTGTTTACAGGATTGGCAGGATTTTTAATGGGAATAAAGGGGATCCTATTCGCAAAAGTCATGAAACGCTGCAGAAATGAGCGGTTTACCCTTACGATAACATGTTTGAAATCTCAGAAAAAGCTTCATGAACTTTTTCAGGAAAGAACGAAAAATTATCACTATCACTATGTACGTGGTATTTCACAGCGACCATGGTCTACATTCTTATACCGTATTGCAATGTTCACTGTATGTAGCAGCAGTGAGCTGCTTGCTCCAATGCATTATTGTGCAGGGCGAAAATCTGTAATGGTGAACAAATGCGTATTGCAGACTTCGATTTTGGGGCTATAGGTTTTGGACTACCCTACTCAAAATCTAGCAATTTATATAATTCCACTAAAAGTTTCCCGTTCCATGATTGGGAGGGAAGTTCCTATAAAGTATGTCCTTTTACAAAAGTTCAGGAGCCAAGGGGAAAAACAGGGCTCAGGGTAACTGAGCACCTCTGAATAACAAAAGAGCTCTGAAGGGGTATTGAAATCCATTGTTATGGTTCTTGGAATGACTGACATGGATACTGTATGTGTTCAGTTGCCCGTGTATTATGTTGGGGTGTGTGTTACATTACATGTGTGTTTGTACAGTAGGTCGTGTGTGTGTGTGTGTGTGTGTGAGTGTGTCTGTGCAACAATGTGCACGTCTAATAAGCAAGTTCATAGTTGCAATGTGCGCATGAGCAGATTATTACTGGTATGAATGACCACGGGCCAATTGTACCACTCACAGAGTAAAATGGAAATTCCACAGTTAGTGGACCACAGTCCATGTTTATACCCATTATAATGCAGATATGACAACAGCGATTCAGCTCTGAGAAGGTAGTGAAAGAACATTCCACCATGTGCACCTGCTTCTATTGTTGGTTTGGGCACACTGCAAAATAACACACCTACACAGCTTCATGATCAAATCCCTCGTCATTCTTGATTCAGTGGAGTGTCCGACCATGATGTAACCAGGGATGTGTTAGGAAGGAGAAACAACTTGAGCATAATATATTCAAACATCTGTATGGATACTAAAGCGTGCTAATGAATGTCAAAAGCATTCCACAATCACTACAATGCTTTGATGTCCCATGCGCAGCACCGACATTTAGCTGCTGTCAACTTGGAAAGCTTAGCAATATCTTTAATTCACTGTTTTGTCTCTGGAAGCTATGTTTCTTATTACATTTTTGTGCAATTTTCCAGAAAGATATGGGCCACTAAAGATCCTGTACCGGTTTTCTTCTAAATGATTGTTGAATGATGCACAAACGGAGGTATAAGACAGTATTCTTACATAATTAACAAATTTCTTCACTTTTCGCAGATTTCTGCAAATGTGAGATTCAATCATTATCAAAATTATATCTTAAGCTGTTTATTTTCCTTAACAGAGTTTGCGTGCATTTGCATGCAACCGAGATATTTTAGGAGAAAAAAATGTTTATTTTTTTGTTCGCTGATATCTCTTTTCCTCACAAAAGTATTGATGGAAACCAACAGAACTGGACAAGCGAAATAAGACTACATTTCTTTTGTTCTATCTACGCTACGCAATCCTGTTCGTTATCAAAACACCTGAAAAGCACATGCTGAGAAGACATTTTTTTTCGGCGGTGCCACGCATGGGTTCAAAGAAAGAAAATTGTTTCATATCCTTCCATAACACATCCCTGATGCAACTATGAACTGGCTTATTCTTCATACCGCATTTACGGAAATGTCCCATGATGCACTATGCAGCCACCTTCCGATTTTGTTTGCAATCATATCTGATTACAGCGTAGTGTACAACAGTGTACTGTGAAAGACCAGAAGAAATTTTCAGTCTATCAGCGTGAATACAGACAAATCCACACACACAAATAAACACATCGTACTATTATTTAGTCATAAAAAGCACTTTATTTGAGTTAACAAGAAGTAATAGAAAAACAATGACATGGAAGACAATAGATAACAAATGCTTGAGTAACAATGTAAACTAAGTATACATACTTAACACCTACAAACACAGAATAGTATACATGGTGCATAGACAAATTAAGACAAGATTCAAATCACTCAATGATTCTCTGATATATGGAATACAGTGATTTATAGAAACTGCTGTTCTACTTTCTTCTGGTGAATCGTCACATACAACAACATGTTATAAATGAAACATCTGCACATAAGAATACATACTCTGATGGAAGAACTGGTAAAATATCAAAACATTTGGCTTTCTTTGGCACGAGTGATCATATAACAACTAAGAGTATGATATTCTTTTGCAATACCCATAAAACTTAGAAGCTGCAGTACTGAATACCTTTCATTGACCGGACTGGAGAGTTCAAGAACACAAAAACATATTTACCATATTCCTAATAGTGAGAATATCTCACATTCAGGCAAGCATAACAATTATCTTCACCACGCTTTGTCAACAACCTTTGTCAACAACCAGTGCCAACTTAGTGCCATTCTCATTGGGCTTAAAAAATCACAAAGTTAGAAAAATCGCGAAGTTAGGTGAAAGTTGCCTAGCAACCGTACCAAAAGCCGAACGGTCCTATTGTCCCGGTCCCCTAACTTCGTTATTTTTTAAAGCCCAATGAGAATGGCACTCTTGCTCAGTAAGATAAACAAAAAACAGTTACTGGTAACTAAATATATTCCAGAGTAAAGAAAGAAGATAAAATCAAATACTAATTGTTCAGCCTTGTAAAAGTGCATATTTGTCATGGTCCAAACTAATTAACAACTTCACTACCTCTTCAACAAAAATCAGCTCGAAACAAAAATTACATTTCAGGTTGAAAGAAAATATGAAATATCGGTTACCAAGTGTTGTTAAGGTTGGGCCAACACTTCTTTATGCTAGATAGGCAGAGAGTAGTACAGAGCAAAGGAATTATGGTCGAATCATCGGACATTGATTCAAGGGATAGTTCAAAGCATACCTCTGCAGGACAATTAGTATAGCACCCCACATCTACACATCAACTAGATACCCATCTCTTTTTCATACAGCTGAAAGCAAATGGAAAGCCTTAAGCTTCTCTTAATGCTTAGAGATTACCACTAATACTGCACCTCAAAGCAACCAAAGCTGTATGCAACGCTTTACAGCAAGATACCTTCCTAAATTTTCCACTTACAATACACAAAATGGAAAGCAGAATGGTTGATACCAACGATGAACTTCAAGCTTCTGCGTTAAATGCGGGTGATTTGAAAGCTCTCTTATGATTTGACTGGGACGGGAAGATTGGAAGTGAGGAGGGACATCGGAAAGGTGAGTATCTGGAACATTAAGAATCAAATAACGAATACCTCAGTGAATTCTCCCGTCAAATTTCTGGTGAGTCATAAGCTCTCCTTCTATCACAGACGATGTGACTAGGATAAGATGAAGTGAGGAGTGGCACAGCAGCAGGTATTTGGATGATCAAGAATCTAACAGCAAATACCTTGGGGGATTCGCCCCTTAAACGGGCGAGTTGGCAGCTCTCGTATGACCACAGATGATACGATTGGGATAGGAAGGCTGGAAGCAAGGAGGGAAACCAGGACAGCATGTATCGGGAAGATCAAGCAATGAATACCTGGAGGGGGGGGGGGGGGGGGGCTGGATTCTGCCATCACATCCAGAGAATTGGGATGTGAATTGGGATGTAGGATAGGAAGGCTGGAAGCAGGGAGGGAAACCAGGACAGCATGTATTGGGAAGATCAAGCAATGAATACCTGGAGAAAGGGGGGGGGGGGGGGGGGTTAGATTCTGCCATCACATCCGGAGAATTGGGATGTGACACGGAGAGTGATACCAGGAATACAGGAATGGAGATGGAGGACACGAGGGAGGACCAGCACACATATGATGCCAACATCCACACCAATCAGGGCACCCGCTGCTCTTCGTAGAGAACACTACACATACAGACAGGTGAACAAGGCTTCATAGAACATCAAGTTTCCCCTACACGACCTTGTTCAGAACTCTCGCCCAGACAGCAAACCTTCTTGATACCCTTTCTCCCGCCACGCAGCAACCCGTCCATGGCTCCGACTTCAACATCCTCAAGAGATGGAGAACTAGCTGGCCGGGAGACCCCACGACCCACTCAATAGACAGTTCCCCCTAACACAGTTCTGAACCCAAATTACATAGCCGTCTTATATGCAAGAAGAAGAATTTCAATCTAGAATGTGACCAAGTTTTGTTTCATTAATGAGAGCAAGACAGTTTTTGGTCATACAATTGTCTTCATGGCATGCTTTGATGTCAAAAATCATCATATACTGACCTTTTATCAGCAAGAGTAACACTACAGACTTTTCTAAACAATGTGTGGAAAAAAAAACGATAGGCACATTTTTTTTTTTTAATCCATGTCCATGCAGAGGTAGCCAGAAACTGAACAAATGTTATGCACTTTTGATCAGGGTGTTCATGTGGACCAAGCCTTTTGTGGGAAGCAAGATGACATACATTTCTCTCAAGCCCTCAGAGATTAGGTGTCATTGTTTCAACCATGTATGCATATGTTAGCCAAACTGCAAGACATCTTGAAGGGAGCAAGTCATTTCTCTGCAATCATCATGGGTAGCTTCACTGTTTAGGCTGTTCATGCATTTTGGCCTTAATGCAAGACATTATCTTAGAGGTAGGATACTCCTCGAGTTTTCATGGAAAGTTGCAATGTTTTGGCTATTCATGTCAATTTTGGGCTAACTGGGAGATGATTTCATGGGCAGCGACTTATTTTGACCATACATCCGTGTTTGCCCAACTGGAAGAACTTTCACTCAAATTCTAGGTAAGAGATTCAAAATGTCACGCCGTGTATTTTTGTAGACTAAACCAGATGACATTTTCAGGGACAGCAAATAATTACTTTCCAGTTGTCATGGAAAGTTCTAGAATTTAAACTGTACATTCATGTTGTCCAACTGGAAGGTGTTTCTTTCGCTCAATTTCTGAGTGTAAGATTTAAAACGACACCGTGTCTCCATGTAGACTAATCTGGAAGATATTTTATGGGCAGCAAGTAAGTTCTCTCCAGTTGTCATGGAAAGCTAGGAATTTTCTTGTTCGCCTACCTGGAAGACTCCATTCAAATTCTGGGGGAGAGTTCCAAGGTGTCAAGCCATTCTTGTAGCCTAGACTGGAAGACATTAGGTTGGAAGCAAGATATTTCTTTGAAGTTGTCATGGCAACTTTATCTGGAAGTGGCAAAGAAACAACGTTCCTTTGGCGAAGATAAGGCCCATTCGAGCATTCAGTACTAAGTCATGCCCATCTACTGAAGGTTACCCCAGAGCATTCGCAACTGTGTGAACTCCAGACGCAACAAGATTGTTTACGTTTTGTACTCTTCTTTTGAGGATAGCAACAGATCATGCTTTTTTGAAGAGTGAAGGCACATTCACATTTCCACTTTCACAGTAGAGCAACCATCCTGTTTGAAGAAGGTACTGCTCCGAGGCAAATTCCACCCAATCTGAAGTTTGTAGTACTCACGATTCCATAGTGGGTCCCTGCAATTCAGGTCATGTTTCGGTAAGGTACTTTCCTTTCTAGGGGAGCAATTTTTTTAAGTTACAGCTGATTGATACTTCACTTTCCCTTTGGTCACCTATCTCAGGTTAGCAAATCGACTTTCTTTAAGATTTTTTGTAGCTTAATTATTGATTGTTACTTCAGGATCATAAGAAAATATGTCATGCTAATTTCTGACACTCATTTTCCTGGTAATTCTTCACAACGGGGCCATCTTAATCCTTGGAATTCTAATTGGACAATTCTACAAAACTTGCCTAATGATACTTTTAGAGGTTCAGTTGTGTCTTTGTTTACCAACTCCAAACCAGTGGGTCTTCGCATGCAGACCTTTAATCAATATCCACGCAGTCTCACGTCCTGCACAAAATCTTCTGTTCTGTGATTGCGTTAAATCATATGGCACCAGTACATTCTAGCTTCTTTGCTTTGAAAAACCCATGCTTTTTACCTTTCTCCTAAACCCATCAGCCAGCTTGCTCATGTTTGAAAGAACAAGCACCTTACTCTTCCAAATAAAAAAAAACTCCTGATCTACACCACCTGTGTTCTGCCGATTCTCCTTTAAGGACCTGAGACTTGGACACTGCTCAAGTGCTGTTCTATCCTTCTTGTATCCATATGTTCTGTAATTGCTTTGGTGATGTTGTATGTCTCACGTTGCTAGGCTATCCAAATCCGCTTACATCCGAATAACATCAATAGGGATAACGGCATTGAAATCCCCGAGGAATAGCTTCCGACCATCTGCCGCCATGCGCCACCCGCGACCACCCGCAACTCTCTGCTTGACCGCATTCCGATGCCCGCTTCTAATCACAGTAGGAATTGTGCAGCTACCGCCATTGTTCGCCCGCCCGCGACGCCGCCGCCAACCGAGGGGCTTTCCCCTACGTCCGCTACCCGCCCGGAGGTCGCACCGTCTAGTGATTGGTCAAGTGCGCCGACCAATCGCAGCGCGGCCGGTTCCGGCACCTTCGGAACGCAGCTTACGCTATAAAAGATGAGCGCTGCGACAATTGTCCACATTGCCTGACGAAGACTAGCAGTAGCGGTCGAAACGTCGCAATCCCCAGTTTGCCTTATCGTGAGATAACAGAATACTACTCTAGCGATGTTGCATGTACTTTTACTCCTTTGCTTTAACTTGCCCAATTAATTAAAGTTTTCTTGTATTGCCAATTCATTCCTAAATACCACTTTATTCTTGTCTAAGCTGCTGTGAACCATTGTTTGGGCCATGTGGATTCTTTTAGAGTGCACTTGTGTCTATATTCGTTCTGGACCTCTGATCTATTGTTCACTGTAGCATATTTGCATGTGATATATTTCCTTACAGATGTTTCATTCATTATGGTTAGCCACCTCACTATAGTGATAATAAGTTTTCATCACTTTGCTAGTCCTTTGCTTCAAATCAGAAAATAAGTTGAACTGCATTAATTCCTATGAACACAAAAATTCTACCAAGAAGTGTCATTTGGACCTTTAACCTCTGAACACAAATTCTTGACCAGATTCTTCAAATAAATGCCAGTTTCACAAAATTCAATTCAAACTCAATTACTTTGGACATGGATTCTTTACCACATTTGCTACACAAAGAGACACCCTCCTTACCAAGACCACCTCCTTGAAATGGAGGACAAGGCCATTAGCCCATCACTGCATTGTTCGTTACAATATGCAAACAGCGCTTGTCCTTTGAAGACTGCGTTCTCTGTTGCCACAACCTTCATGCTTTTTTATATCAACAGCACAGCTTTGGTCATTTCGACTGACCGACAGCTCGAGAAGCCAAGACCACTCCTGTTGCGATTACCTCACCTTTATATCTGACAAGGCCATAATGATTAAACCAACAGGTTCACTGTTTCAGCGATACAGAAAGTACCTTTGTCTATCAAGACCATATCTTCAGTTGCCTCGACCTTTCCTCACTTCAGCAATTGAGATTGTATCGACACAGATTTGGTAATCTAGACACCTTCACAAACCAAACAACCTAGATCATGCTAATTGCCATGGGTACATGCACCGTGCATTAAAATTTAACGAGGCCATACCGATTAAACTCACCAGTTTCCCTGCTTTTGCTTTACAGAAAGTGCCTGTGTCTGCCAAGAAAATCCTTTCAGTCACCTCAACGATCTTGCTTCGGTGTACCGACACTATATCAATGCAGCTTTGGTTATCGTGATGAACACAACCAAGATCACAGCTCTTGTAATGAGTACCTTGCCTTTTATCTGTGACAATACCACACACTTACACCCTGATGTAACAGTTAGATTGATCTCGCCACTAGTACACTCAAAAGATTGGTGGACTTTTTTTCCTGATAGTCCCTTTTCTTCCTTCATACGATAGGAAAAACCTATCAATCAAACAGGCCATGTGCACTTCCCTTAGCCAGCCTGATGTTAAGCAGCTAGTCCTAATGCAACCTGGGTTGTGACAAAAGGGAAGATGAGCTGGACTGGAGGAGGGTACACAATGGCACTGCATCATCGAGGGTAGGTCACAACCTTGGGCTCTGCACATTCGGCCATATATCCACCATCGCCATTTTACAAGGTGTCTCGACAATGTCTTCAACCGCCAACGATCCCAACATCAGCTACCTCAACCACACAGCCAAGACGCCACATCTTCTTCTATCGAAACCCCATCATCTGCCAAGTGCAAAGACTGTTATCAGTTATTTAGAACAGTTTTTATGCCAGCTTTACCAAGTACACACCCATCTCGCAAGACCAAGCCTTTAATTATATCAACATCACACGTCCAATTACCTCAACCATGCAGTATTTCCAGTACCATGACGACATCTTCAAGCTAGTGAGATTGTTCCTGCGATTCACTAGATTGTTACCAGTTTCACCTCCCAAGCATCGCTTTCCAAGATGATACCATGATCAAGACCATAATTTTTTTTCAAATCAAAAGCAACATTGGCTACTGCGACAGTAAGCAAGACTGAAAATCGTTACCTTCCAAATTAAACCTTCTGCTACCAAAAGCAAACCATTCTTCCAGGTAATAAGACTAAGTAAGATTGTTGCTAGTTTCACCTCCCAGGCATCACTTTCCAAGACCACAATTTCTTATATCAAGAGTAAAATTGGCTACCAAGACAATGTGTCTAACGAGCAAGACAGAACATATTTTTTCCGAAGACCCTGCCTTTGCTACGAAAAGAAGATAATCAGGTAATAAGACTAAGATTGTTGTTTGTTTCCGTTGCTAAAGATAACTTTCCATGACCTTGCCTTCTGACTTCCAGATCACAATTCTGGTGCCAACACAATGATTGACTACTCTGCTACGAGTTGTTTTTAAGAATGAGTATCTTCACAATACCAACACCATGCCTTCTGCTACCACAAGCAACCCTTCTTTCCGATACCAAGATTTTGTCAACTTTACTAACAAAGCAGCATTTTGCAAGAGTATGCCTCTTTCTACTACCCTCATTTCTGTGAACAAGTGATATTTGACAACCAATACCACATGTTACATACAGCCATTTCATCTCTGCTAATGAACTGTTGTGAAATTACATCCAAGTAGAAATAATATCAGATCCAATGAAAAATAATGACAGGCATAACCACTGTTGTGGAGAAAAAAAAATGAGAAAGGGATCTCCATTTTATAACAAATTTACAATGGTCTTGAATAACCAAAGTCTTTTGGAGATGTACACAATGGCAATAAGTTCTCTCTGAAACATGATAAATCAATGTCATAGTTCACATGAACATAACACACTTCTTTTACACTTCAAACAAACATTCCTTGGATCTGTGAGTATCAGACAAAACAAATGCATAGTTTCGTGAGTAAAAGGAAGAAAAAGGGAGGAAGGGAGAGAGTGGATGCAATAAAGTATAAGAGGAAGATAACACATTCCAAAGACTGTCTAAAAAACAAGGGGGAAAGAGGAAAGACAAACCCTATCAAAGAATGAGCTACGTTTTAATACTAGATAACTTATCTATCATTTAAGTGGTAGTACTTGAGATGTACTACTTCTGAAACAGCATTTTTTTAGCACCTTAGGTGTATAACACATAACTCGCCACTTAATGTATTTTAAATAAAGGTACATTCACACAGAGTGTATAACACATAACGTGCCACTATATATGCTTCATAGAGGCGGTTTACACTGGTGCTTGCCTTTTCTGAGGCCTTTCACACGTTTCTCGCCTTTTACGTACTGATTACTATCCTTGGCATTCACATATCATTAGGCAAAGGATTGTCAGGCTTGGCCGTGTGAATGTACCTTAACCCTAATACTCCTGGGGTATTTCAAAGCTTGTTATTAGTGGGGGGGGGGGGGGGGATTTTGCACAAGGGTCAAGAATTATGTAATCTACAAACCAGTAAGGCTTAATTTATATTGTTTTTCAATTTTGTTATGTATTTCTTTGTTTTTCGTCAAGCTTTTTTTGCTATTTGCTATACTTACTAGAAAAGTATTTATATAAAATGGAAAAGCTCCTGATTTTGTCCATAGGGTTATACACA
Organism: Arbacia lixula; assembly: GCA_963669155.1. Taxonomy (NCBI): domain Eukaryota; kingdom Metazoa; phylum Echinodermata; class Echinoidea; order Arbacioida; family Arbaciidae; genus Arbacia; species Arbacia lixula. The sequence continues at coordinate 8,614,553 of OZ022593.1, forward strand.
GTCATATAGAGAAATAGCGAAATTTCAGTGACATATGCTCGGTAAACGTAATCTGACACCCGCACGGTAGGTCCGATCGTCATAAATTTGGTATCAAAATGTGCGGGAAGGGTCAGAGAAAAAAGTCATGAAATTTTGTTCCGAAATAATGAGGCATTCGGGTGTACCAACAAAAATTTGACAGGGAGGGGCCATAATACAGTGGCACTCCCCCCGGAGTATAAGGATTAATCTATTTTTTTATCATTATGCAAACCTTCTGACTTGTTACAAAGAAAATACATATAAAACATTAAAAAAAAAAGAAATTTTTATCAATAAGCACCATGCTTGAGTAAGTACTGGGGATTTTTTTTTTGGCAAAAAGAATACAAAAAAAATGGTTTGCCTTCCGTTTTGGCCTGGCAAATCAGCTGCTGTTCCCCATCTGGAATTCTTCATGAGAAAGGAATTCAAACATGTGGTTGCATCCTTTGGCAATCAAAATATTGCTTTCTCTTCAAACTATTGAGTTACTACATTTGCCCTGGCAATCCCCATTTTACACAAGAAGCGCCACTGTATTGTAGCAATACAGTTTAAACGTCTCTGTACCAAGCCAGGAATAGCCCATTGACTTATTACACATTTCCCCTGCCTATGGTACTGAGGGGGTTGAGTAATGTGGTTTATTAATCTCCACATAACCTCTTACGTTTGTCTAACACATTTTGGAAGTTACAGTCCACCCCATTTCTTCCGTCGTTGTTCTATGTTTCCTTTCGACGACCTATTCTCTACGTTTGTCATGGCAACATGGTACATTGACCTTCAACAATATCCTGAATAATGCTAAATATCCTGAATGTTACTTATTTACTTCAGACATGAAATAAAACTCAATATTGCTCTCTACTCTCCAAAGAGCGTTACAACTGCATATATAAGAACCCATGAACGGAAATGATACCCTGATACTTACAAGGAGTACTTTCCAGACTATACACGTTTAAAGGCACATTGCTGCTTAAAAATACTGAAAGGAATGGAAACCGGGATGATGTCTGCCCAGCCTTTACACAGGGGAGCTATTGTCATCTGTCTCTCCTACGGCCTCTTGCGTCTCCTTGCTGCCATGGTCAGACGCTAAGGAATATTAATAAAAAATAAAATCAAATAGTTAAAGCATGATGTATGAGTCATTTTACTCATTGCTCATATTTAGATTTTCTGGCTGCGTGAACCCTGGTCTAGTTAGGATGTCAAAATTTGCCATACAACTGCAGTCACCAAAGTGGTGTGACTTAATTGTGTCCGATATGGTATTTGAAGTTAATTCATAGCCTGTCGTTTATTGTCCGCACAGCAGATTTCATGGGAGTCGTGCTGCTTAGTATCTGAGAGGAAAAAAAGCCAGCCCACACATTTGTGGGCTCATTAAAGAACAGGTTGACAGAATTTGAAACAATCAATGATATCCATTGAATTTCTAATGTTTATGCCTCAATCCATAGCTGATATCCTTTTAAATTTTTAAAATTAATTCCAAATGTTTATCATCACAGAAGTTTGCGAGAAGGTATCCTTTATCCCGATGTCAATAGATTCAAATGCAATCAGGCAATCAGAGTCGAGAGCAACCGTGCCAAGAAGCATTTGCAGACTTACCCTCCTGAATTTCCCTCTGCTCAGCAGAGATCTCATCGGCCAACTTCTTCTCCAGCTCCTCATCATCCATCAGTGGTGGGGGTTCTGTGCAATCATTTTATTTGCAGAACAAGAACAATGCATCATTCTCAATACCACATATCGGGAAATGCTGTCCCACAATGCACCACGCAGCGACATCAAGATTTTGTTTGCGGTCATACCCCACTGGGGTAAACAAAATTGCAGGTACTTTAAAGTCAATCGATCACCTTCAGCGTCATTACTTGTTAGATCCATTCAGTGAAAACACATTAGCTTCTTTTTTTCCCATTTATGGGGGCTTTTTTAAGCTTTTTGTTTGCAGTCATACCCCACTGGGGTAAACAAAATTGCAAGTACTTTAAAGTCAATTGATCACCTTCAGCGACATTATTTGTTAGATCCATTCAGTGAAAACATTTACATTAGCTTCTATCTTTTTTTTTCATTTATGGGGGCTTTTTCAAGCTTTAGGAGGCAAATTCCCTCAGCCACGGTTTATTTATACCCACTTCCAGTCTCGTACAAGAATGTGCTAGACCGGAAATGGGAGGACAGCACAACATTTCTGAATGCCAATGTGTAGTGTATTAAGGGATGTCTAAATACTTTTACATGCTGTATAGAGAACAAGCCAGCTATTTGTACATTTATCAGCACAAGAACGCAACATACCTTTCAATTTTGAGATCAGGTTTATAGCCATATCACAAATTAGCCAGCTCTTTACATCTGACAAATAATCTTAGCATTACTATTTGATACTGATATTGCTAAGATTATCATTTCATATATTCTTGAGGGTTGTTAAAATATGATTTGTAAACACAGCCAAACCTGCCTACAAAAACCACAGTTTTATGAAGACCACATATCTTTAGAGACCACTCAAGAGTGGATTAAAAGTAAAGGGGAGGAAAAAGTTACTCACCACTTTCACAGTCAGAAACTTGCTCCTCTGTCATAGGACCTGCCAGGAGGGTACACAGAAAGAAACAGCTTGGAAAAACTTTCAACAAAATTTGACACATTATTACCATTTTCCTCAATTCTCAATATCGAAAACAACTATAAATTATCATCATACGCGGCTTTTCAGACAAATTTGTTCTTCCGGTCTTGTAATCCAGTGCATAGTGCTTTGCATCGGTTTAAGTAGCCCCTGTTTTAGTCAAGAAAGTTCTTACGTTTTACTACAGTCATCTTCCAAAAGACTTCATACAAACTCTCTCTATATTACAGTAGAGTAGCAAATATATGACAAATTTCTATGGGAAAGTGGATTACCATGAAAGTGCTGATGGTAGTGCGATTATTTGCACTCACCTACGAATATAATCAAAGTGCCCAGTTCACCACTCCACAAGCCCAAAATTCGAAAAGCATTAGAGCACCCCACATGATGCGATTTTACAGTTATTTGCGATATTGAGGATTTAATTTTGACTTTGTTTACCCTAAGGACTTCTCCTCTTTCTCTGAATGAATCTGGACTCACCGTTCTGGATGCACGAATCCTGGGAGACGGTCAACTCACAGGCAATCTGGTCACCAGGGGGTGCCACACAGACCTTGTCCTTCTCCTCGCGATCCTCAGACTATTCCACGCGGGGGAAGATTCAAAATGAGAGGACGAAAAATTCACAAATCTTACATTTTGACTTCTACAATTCCTCTTTGGGTTCACCCTCTAACGTGAGTAATATATCTTGAAAGAATACAACCACATGGTTCGACTGAAACCTTATCCTTCTCCTCCTCCTCGCCAAATTCGTACTATTCCATATGGGTGAAAATTCAAAAAAGAAACAAGCAAATTTTTAAAAAAAAATTCACCCTATAAAGTGGGTAATATATGCTGAAGGAATACACTCACACAGTGTTGTGAAAACTTAAAAATGAGGAAAGATGATGAATATAATTTTTTGATTGGTTATACCTCTTGTTCCACGAGCAACACTTTGTCCCCATTCTGTTTTGGCTGGTGGCATGATGCAGTCTCATCCTCGGCAGCAATCTTCCCTTTCTCCTCACCATCCCCGTCCGTCTCCTCTTCCTCTTTCTCCTCCCCTTCCTTCTCTTCCTCCTCCACTCCTTCCCCCTCGTTCTTTCCCTCCTCCTCATCCCCTTCTCCTTCCTCTTTGGCCTCTTCCTCGAGTGGAGAGTCATCCGCGAAGCTCGGTGGGTCGGTGAAGAAGCTGGCCTCAAGGACCCGGGCAGCCGATGGTCGTCTCGAAGGGCAGTAGTTCAGCATGGCTGCCAAGAGGTCACCAAGAGAGGGCGGTAGATTGCACCCGTCCACATTGGGCAGGCCGTCTGCCTCCATCTTGAATTCCATCGTTGGAAACAAGGCCTAAATGGAAGTGCAACACTTAAGATTTGCATCCTTAATTTTCATGCTTTTTCGTGCAACACAGAGCAAGTGCAAATTTCAAACCATCCAGCTATCTTCAGCAGGCTGGACGCACAAGTCTATCAGGAATTCCGGAGTTACTAGTATTGGTACTCAACTCGTGCACGTGTTGCATACTGTGACGCATTGCACAGCCATCAACTTTATTATGGTCGTGTTGAATGCTCAGAATGCACAAGAGAATTAACCAAATTTACAGTAGATGGAAAAAGATGAAGGGAAAGAAGTATTACTTGGATAAGCAGCCTATCTGCAAAGAGCTGTTTACCGTGGTGCGGTGCTGATAAAAATAATTCAGGATAAAAAGTATACGTGACAGGATATGGCACATAGAGTGTAGAGTTTATAGTGTTGAGTATGAAGTGTAGCATGTAGAGTGTAGAGTGTATAACTTCAGATGATACTTTATAGAATAAATGGTGTTAAATCCTTATGTTCATTCTACTTCTTTCAAGGTGTAGAGTGTAGAGTGTATAACTTCACATGATACTTTATAGAATAAATGGTGTTAAATCCTTATGTTCATTCTACTTCTTTCAAGGTGTAGAGTGTAGAGTGTATAACTTCACATGATACTTTATAGAATAAATGGTGTTAAATCCTTATGTTCATTCTACTTCTTTCAAGGTGTAGAGTGTAGAGTGTATAACTTCACATGATACTTTATAGAATAAGTGGTGTTAAATCCTTATGTTCATTCGACTTCTTTCAAGGTGTAGAGTGTAGAATGTAGAGTGTAGAGTGTATAACTTCACATGATACATTATAGAATAAATGGTGTTAAATCCTTATGTTCATTCTACTTCTTTCAAGGTGTAGAGTGTAGAGTGTATAACTTCACATGATACTTTATAGAATAAATGGTGTTAAATCCTTATGTTCATTCTACTTCTTTCAAGGTGTAGAGTGTAGAGTGTATAACTTCACATGATACTTTATAGAATAAGTGGTGTTAAATCCTTATGTTCATTCGACTTCTTTCAAGGTGTAGAGTGTAGAATGTAGAGTGTAGAGTGTATAACTTCACATGATACATTATAGAATAAATGGTGTTAAATCCTTATGTTCATTCTACTTCTTTCAAGGTGTAGAGTGTCTGTCCCTTCACAGTCTGGGGAATGAAATGAGAGGGATATTTACCCAGAGAAGAAGAAGGCCAGCAGCGAAGATGTCTGCCTGGGAGGTGGCTTGGAGACCACAGTTCACCTCTGGTGCTGTGAAGGTCAATCCTGTGGGCGTGGTGAACCCCTTCAGGGCTGTCTCACTCTTCAGATCCACCGACAAGCGAGCAGGGGGAGTGAAATGAGGGGGGGGGGGGGAGTGGAGGGAGTTAAAGAGAAGGGAAGGGAGAGGGGGAGCAGAGAGGGACAGAAGGGGAGACAGTGGGAGGAGAGGAAAGGCAAACATAAACAGTATTAATACACATTTAATAAGCTGCAATAATTCAACAGATAGATGCAACAAAGCGCAGTCCTTCAAAATATTTCTTAAAATACTATTTAATAAATAAACATGGTTAAATTACATACATACTATTTCATATATAGACATTGTTAAATTACATACATTTCATTCAGAGATAACAATGCAATTATTTAAAGACAGTCCACTTTTAAAATGCGCTTTGATTTACTGCAGATTCTATATCATAAAAAGTTAAATCGTGTCCCCAATCTGTCACGTTTGCGCAGACAAAATCTAAAAATTGCCCTCAACACAAAATGTGAAACTGTTGCACTCTCACCACAGTAATACACACAAATCAAATAGAGCAGTAGTTTGTCTGGAACAGGGGGGCATTTCATCAAAGGACTTGTCGGACGTTTTATCCGACAAACTGTTATAAGCTACTGAAATGCTTGCATCTTATTGGCCGAGAGCAAACTTGTCGGATAAAATATCTGACAAGTCCTTTGATGAAATGCCCTCCAGGATTTGAATACTTACCGTTGTCTTGGTAAAGTCAAACTCGGAGAGCTTGGCAACAATGCGTGGTTGCGCTCCCTCTCCTTCCTCCTGCACGCCTTCTATTCTTTCGAGGAGAACATTCCTGGGATGTAGTCCCCCGTGGACTAGACCAAGTCTATGTAGTCCCTCCAAAGCTCCTAGCACCTCCCTGAAATAGAAAGATAATTGGACTAAACCCGGGAAGGGGGGGGGGCGTCTCTTCTAACCTGTTCTTGGGTGCTAAAGCAGATTATCAATGATTTTGATTCCCATCAGCATAAGTTGAAATTTCACCTTTGTAAATTCAAATTCTTGCTGTTAACAAGCATCTGACTACAAAGTTTATACTTTGTCAAATTTTATTAGGATTGCAGAAAATGTCTGGAAGTCGCCAAGTGTCAATCATGAAAAAGTCTGTCACACTGTGTTCCACAAAAATATTGGCTTACAAAGTATATGCAGAGATACCAACCTCTTGACACAAAAAATCAGACTGAATATCCTCAAAAATCATATTTTTGAGTGAAAAATCAGATTTTCACGAAAACTCAACATGACCAGTGGCCTGTTGGCCCCAAGCCAGGAAAATGTTAGAAAAATTTTAATCTGGTAACAATGGGAAAGTGAAATGTTTGCTCTTTCATCTGATCTTCACTCTTTTCATCCCATACCGATTACAGTATTACCAATAATGGGACATCTTCGCTGTAAAGCAAATGTAAGAGTGGCAACACATGCTATCACAATAGTATGAGAGCATCTATTTGGATCTTAGAATAAAGATCAGCGAAGTCACCTTAACCAGACCTGCCAACTTCTGGAGTTCAAAAACTATATTCTTTAATCCAAAAAGTTGTATTTCACCAACAAAAAATGTATTTAAAATCAGTGTCTCTTACAGTTCCTATATCGGCATTTTTTATGGAGCATTGGTTGAATATGCATGATTTTGTCATGACTGGTGTGCTCGATGAACCAATGAACATCCCCAAAGTGCTAATGTGAGATGCTGGTAGGATACTTTACAAAACAGAATGGGCATTTCGCCATTGAATATGGCACACACACAAAATAAGATTTAAAAAAAAAAAAAAAAAAAAAAAAAAAAAAAAAATCGTTTTTTTTTTTTTTTGAAAATCGTACTGTCGTATTCAGTTCTAAAAATCGTACTGAATACAACAAAATCGTACTGGTTGGCATGGCTGTATATGGTACCTGATGACAGCGATGACGTCAGCTTTGGTCAGGAGTCCTGGTTCATTGAGGGCGCTCTCCAGGTTTCCTAGCCCCATGAACGGCAGCTGGAGGAACAGCTGGCTGGCGTCTGGCTCCGTGTACACCGCCTCCACCATCATGCAGTTAGGAACAGCAATCACCGAGTAGGCCACGATCTTGTCAAGAGTTTCCTTGTCTGGGAGGTGGATAACCTGTCAAATATAAAGAGAAACACTTCTTTTTTAAAGACAGGGTGTCCCATTTGCAACAGTCATGAAACTTGGCAGGAATCAGCAGTATACCCTAACGATATCGTGCATGAAATTTCACAGTCATTGCTTCACAAATACTTTTTAAGACAGGGTGTCCCATTTGCAAAAGTCGTGAAACTCAGCAGGAATCGGCAGTATACCCTAACGCTAACGTGCATGAAATTTCATAGTCATAGCTTCACAAATACTTTACAAAAATGTGAAAAACTATTCTTGTTTACGTTTGAAACAAAGTTACCATAGTCTACATTCATAATCGCATTGTCCCTGTCAGCGCACAATGCAGGCATTGGTCCCATGCACTGTGGAGAGGACCACTGCAGATCATAGCACAAAGAGGTTTCCGGTCTCTAGGCTATAGGTTCAGATGAGCCGCCAAAAACCTTCTCAAAATCTAGCGATGCTATCATTTTCCTTAAAGTGAGCTTCCAGTTGTATTATTAGGAGGGAAGTTCTGATACAGTAACCTATATGATTTTCAGTGTTTTTTTACAAAATTTTACCTGCAAAAGGGACACCCTCTCTTTAAATCTGTCTGTCTTAAACAATTAGCAATCACCTTGTGAAATGTACGCTCTGTCATGGGTTGCATCATGTCTCATTTTTAATAGCTGATATCAAAAGTGATAGCCGAAAAACAAATATCAGAGGTACTTAGTCCCAAATGACTTGATGATCAAGACAGGTGCAATTTGTTTGGTCATAAAAGTCATGAAGATGAGTACTCATTTCCCAGGCAAACCTTGATGATGCAGACGGGCTCCTGGTTGACTTTCGCCACCTTGACCGTTGTCTTCTCACATCCTGCCAGGGGTGAAAGGTCAAAGTGCTTTAGGTCGCGACCCTCCCGGACCAGGCCGTTCGTTTCCTGTGAAAGAAGAAAAAAAAATCAAAATCAACCAAATCCAATTTCTTCTCATTAATACACAGTGAAACCTGTATATAAAAACCACTCAAGGGAGACAAGAACGTTTGCAGGTTACCTTGATACAAGTTTCAAAGAGAAACATTTTTCAGAGGAAATACAGTATCGAAGTGATCGCTATAATTTCATTTAAATTCAGTTTCTATATCTAAAATTAGGAGGGAAGATCTTATACACCATTTTCTTCCATATTCAGTGTTTTTTTACCATTTTTTGACCTGCAAAAGGGGACACCCTGTCTTTAATGTCTCCAATGAAATAATCATGTCTTACCAGATGCTTGGAGATGCCAAATGTTGGATGTAAGCATGGCAGCTCTGGGAAGTGATTTGTTGTGAGTTCCCCGAGTTCCCTCTGTACAAGAAGAATTAAATCACACATATATGATTTTCAATTTTCATTCATTCCCCTTATACTTTGAGTATTAAATGAGCTTTTGACTGTTAGACATATTAGGACCCATGCATCAGATAATTCATTCAGAATCATACGTATTGATCAACGAGGTCTTTTCTGCCACAAGCATCATGAATCATTAATGACACTGTGATGGTGGTTGCTAGTGGATTGACAAATTTTCAAAGGATTATTACAAGACTATTGATGAAATGTCACAAAACCTGCTCCAAAAAATGACTGTCATTTGACTTTATCTAAAAATTTCAGCTTGATTCAAGGTTTCAGTTTTTGTCCCGTTTTTTAATCAAAAGTGTCAAAAGCATTTCATCAAAAACAACACAGTAATGCCATTCACATTCCCATGTGGGGTTTTGCTTGATTATAACTTTTTCCCCTTTCTTGATTAACAAGTGTCAAAAGTGTTATATTTTTGTTTCATTTCTTTTATCAAGTGTCAAAAGCATTTCAAGAGCAACAACACAGCGAGGCCACTTAAATTCCCTCGTGGGGTTTTGCCTAAAAAAAAAGGAAAATACTGGAATTCTTACGAGTAGGTTGTTCTCCTCTTTGTAGCAGGACCACAGCTTTGCTTGGATCTCCCGTATCTCCCCCTCCAGATCCACCAGAGATTTGTCTTCATATAGATCAGGATCCTAGCAAGACAGAAACATCACTTTAAGACAGCCCGTCCCTTTTTCAGATCACCACAAAACCATCAAAACATTGGCAAAACATATAGAGAAGTGTTAGCAAGCTGTATATTCATAATTTGAAACTGATACGTAGTGTAAAATTCAAATAATGCACGTAAACAACGTCTGATTAATAGTCTTTACCTCAGGCTCCTAGCAGTTTGTGATGAAATATCTGCTTTATTGATTAATCTGTTTATTAAATTATAAAACGCATTATGAAAACAATTGTTCTATAGAAGGAATCATCTCCAAGTTTGGTAATTACTCATAAAATTAGGATTTCACACATGCATAATAACCACATAGATGCTGTAACAAAGACTAATACTTTTTTCGTAGTACGAAAAAAGTCGGTTTGAAATTTAACGGCTGAAATTTTTACATACACAGAAAGCTTCAACATGCTATATTCTTAGAAATGGTCTTGAATCACACTTTCTTCAATTTACGATCGTGATAGACGATTTCAAATTTTAAGCTTGCAAAAGGGACGGACAATCTTTAATCTAAATGATAATAATAATGATAATCGTAATCTCCTTTTTTATAGTGCTTTCCTAGTACATGGTACAACCCAAAGCACTTGATTATTACCCTGGCTTTAGCCAAGCAGCCAAGTAAGTAGCGCTAAAAGCTAGTTGATCTAATTAGATCAGGAATACTATATTCTTCCCAGGTACCCTTTTACTACACCTGGGGGGTGTTTCACCAAGCTGCTCGTAAGTTACAAACGATTTTGCGAACGACTGGTGATCCCTTCTTGTGCTAAATCAGATTCTCAATGAAGAAAGTATGGTATCGCATTTAGCACAAGAAGGGATCACCAGTCTTTCGTAAAATCGTTCGTAACTTACGAACAGCTTGGTGAAACACCCCCCTTGGTTGAGATGGACAAACATGAGCAAAACACCTTGTCCAAGGGTATATGCATCGGACTGGGCTTGAACCCATGATCTCTCTGTAAGTGTTGTAAAGAGTTCTCGCCAGTATACCACAGGGCCCTCACTGTGCCCTCACTTAACCCACAGAGTGACAGATAAACTGCTGAGCTAAGGGATTTGCATGTATTACTTGAAAGAAGAGGAATGCATGGCACACGAAGAGTTAAATGTATTCTACAGCTTTCTTCAGACATGTGAAGTATAAGACGCATACTGACTCGAACCGTTATCTTTTATGAAATGCAAACAAAACAAAATTACCAGTATAAAAGGAAGAAAATAATCAGGAAATCAATTGTATCTAACAAGCATTGTATAAACTAATATTTTTAGTGAATTGATCTTTTCACAATTGACACCAAGACAACTTCCATTTACATCGCCCAAAACACCTTCTTACTGCATATGCAACAAGTTTTGGAAGGAGCACACCTCCACTGCAGTGTGTTACTCCAATTCATTGATGCACAAGCAAGCACAACGAGAATATGGCAAGGTTTGCATCGCCAATGCAGTCAATTTTATACAGGAATATATTTGCATGTTGTTGACTTTGTGACCCTCAAGAATGACCCTATAAATGCTGCGCAATATATAGTGTGTCCCAGAAAAAAGGAAACCCATTTTTTGAGGTCGATAACGTAATCATAAAATATATTATTATAAAAATAACAGCAATATTGAGAATAAAGTATCTTCTTTCATTTAGTACCAAATTCACGATGAATTGTCCACGCATGACTGATTTCAAGCAATTTGAAGTGCTCGATGTCAGAAACGTTTTGCGCAGAATAATGAATGGTGTTTGCACTACGTCGATGCTTCCTTACAAATTTTGACCATTTGTCCTGCGCAACTTGATTTTGACAATTCTTTTTTAAACACCTGTTGCTCCTCAACGCATGACTCTTATCTATCATGTTAGGTGTCAAATGAAAGAAGAAACGCCATACTTTTTAATGACGTGTATAATATTCCATGTTTTTTTTCAATCAACTAAAGAAATAACACAGAATCTCAATTTCCTTTTTTCTGGGACACAATGTATAGCCATTACCATACCTCTTTCATGTCGTGTCTGTCGGCCATCTTGTGACGGAGTCGGGACCGCAACAGCTTGATCTCCTTCATGGTGGCCTGTAGCGGTGCTACGTCAGGCCTCTTGTTCAGCCAGGGGTGCAGCTGCGCCCCCATGGTGCTGAAGTTGGCGCAGACCTGGGCTAGGCTACCCAGCGTCTGCTTTTCACTGTCTAGCGCCCTCATGAGGGCTCGCACGGTCGAGGAGACAACTTCCACCTCCTTTACGTCTTGCTCCTGAATGGGAAAGAAAAGTAATGCACTGTGAGTTCTGTCTAAAAATATTGCTCAAGGGAGACCAGGGGGGTGTTTCACCAAGACTGGTGACCCCCTTCTTTTGCTAGGTCAGATTCTCAATGATTTTGATTCCCATCAGCTAAAGTTGAAATCCGATCTTTATAAATTAAAATTCTTGTTGTCAACAAGTGCCTGAATACAAAGCTTATGATTAGTCAAATTGTATTAGGATTGTTGGCAATGAACTCCTCCTATGTTAAAACAAATTGGGGTATCTCGTAGCACAAGAAAGGGTCACCAGTCAACCGTAAAGTTGTTCGTAGCTTACGAACAGCTTGGTAAAACACCTCTCTGTATTCGAAGATTGCTCACAGGAGACCAGGGAATAATTTAGAAAATTTGGTGTGCATTTCCAATCAATGGACTTGTATTTGTGAGAAATCAATGTGCAGACCAAGTACCGATGAATGAATGCTTTTCATCCCCGACTTTGTGAAGCATCCTGCACAAAATGTTTGCGAAGCTACGACTGTGAGACTTGATATACGTCATCGTTGGGTATACTGCTGATTCCTGCAGACACCCTGTTTTTAAACTCAAATTCTGGAATAACCTCCCGAGGTTTCTTCAAGAGCGGTGATGACGATGAGGACGATAATCTTACCTGCTTGCTCTGCATCATTGCAGGATCATCCAATTCCACCAATGGTACATAGCCGTGGACAGTGAAGGTGATTTCTGTTTCCATAGCAACTAAGAATTCATCCCTGACTTGGTCGATGTTTTCCAGGCTGGGAGCAGGGCTGTCATCAGACTGGAATGACTGAAGAAGAATGTGTCATAAGGAATAAATCATACAATGTTATATAATACTGAAAACCACCCCCAAAAACATTGTGAATTACATTTTTCTTATATCTGTTGTTGCACAGTAAACATAAATACATGTATGACACATTTCAGACAGTCCTGAATAGATTTTTTTTTTATCATATCATATGTAAATTTTTAAAACATTTCTAATGGTGTTAAAAACAAATTATCCCTTGGAGGTCTCCCACACCTTTGCTTTTCTCTGACTTGGTTATTTTGCCATTTTGATGGTCTTTTACTTTGATGATCTTTTTTTAAAAAAAAATGAACACCGCCCTCTACATACCCCATGCATGGCGGAGAGCAGCTGACACCATTGGGCCCTCAGGTTGTCTGTGGTCTCTCTGAGTGGGTTGATCAGTCCGTTTCTCTCCGCCTTAACACAGCAAAAAAGAGCAGTTAAAGGTATTAAAGGCAGTGCTCCACACTAGCAGGTGCCAGGTACACATGGGTGGATGAATTAGAACTCTGGCCCCCGATTATATAGAAAGTTTGACAGGGACCCCATGCCCACAAGACCTGAAAAGGGGCATCCAAATGCCCTTTGGTAAAAGAAAGTGTGGTTTTGTTTTTTTAATTGTTTCATAATCATTTTCGTCCAAATCTGTAATCCGTAACATCGGCTATATGGAGGGGTCCTGGGGGTTGGGTTGGGACGACTGAAAATTAAAAAGGGTGTGAACATTCTTCACCTAAATCTTCTCATGAGGTAGAATGATAATGATTACTGCCATAAACATGACAGAAGTGTTCTGCTGTTATGAGCCGGGATGTCCATTAATTGAATGATTTGATCATTTTTAGAAGATTCCTTCCTGGTATCCTATAATTAAACGAGTATGGTCCCATGGTCACAGAAGGACAGGTCCCACTTCATTTTTGTTATAGAGAGTCAGGACGTTTGTTTAATTATCATATTATCATTGGGAGATCATCATATATACATTCACAAAAGAGCAGAACCTCAAGAATGTGATTAATTTGTATGTACCCTATCGCCATGGAAACCTACAAAGAATATAAAATATTTGATTTGCCAAGTGTACTATATTACTTTCATCACATTCCTGAAATACCGATATTTGAACTAAATTTTAGTAAAATAGATATAGATAAACATTGTATTAACTGAAAGATAGAATGATGGCCATTTTGTTTTGACGTTTGTAGACCTAATTTGTAATGAATACATGAAACATATTCATTATTTAAATATCATTGATGTTCAAATCATTTCAGTAATACCAATCAGAATACAGGTCAAATTATCTGGACACAACCAAAATTAATTCAAATTCATTAGCACATACATCAACAAATCAAATAAAAACTCATTGGGGGTAAAATGATTGAAATAACAAATAAAGACATAAACAAATAACTAATCAACTAGTTAATTTTAACAACAGTCACAAATATCTGAACAAGATTTACTTTTGGGGTGTTGTCGTCAATAGCAGATGCCTGGGGAGTTCAAGAAAATGTGGGCAGTCATGAACTTTCATGAAATTAACAAGGCAGATTTAATTAGTATGCTTACACCGTCCTACAGAGAGCACAAAGTGTTGCCTTAATCCCTACTGGCATTAAATTAATTCGTGCAATACCTGACAAATTTGCTATTTGACCATTTAACATGATATTTGCTTGTGACATGAAATGTATTTTCCCTGACCCCTAGACCTGTCTTTAATAGCCAAATACATTCAAATGAACAGTCTTGACCTAATTTAAAATCAAACATTGACATACGACATATGTAAACATACGAGACCCAAACTATAACAAATGGATTGTCCTGTCATTCATGATCTTGTGCCAAGTTTGATTTGATTCATAGTTCGTGAATTCTCTGACGTACCAGCCATGTCTGGTACTTGTCGAAGCACTCGACGTCAGACACGATCTCATCCTCCTTCATCACCTTGCTGGGGTCGAGGTAGGAGCTGTACTCCCTGCTGAGCTGCTCAACCATGCACTGCAGGTTTGAGATGGGGGAAAAGGAGAGGGGAAAATGGAATGCGAGGAAATGCAATAAATACAAAATGTATGTTGACTTCTGTTGATGCAACTTAATATGTATATCGCAAAATCACTAACTGTTCAATGGAAATATGTGTCCTATATTTTAAAATAATTTTCTATATTTTTCTGAGCACTGATAAGCCCCGCCTCCAAAATCTCCTCCAACTCAAGATACCCCCTGTGACATCATTAAAGATAGAAATTAGCAGGATAATACACATAATTTATGCACAAACTAAACATTGCAATGTTTACCTGCTCAGCTGCTTATACATGCAATGCGTGTTCGAGATTGGGGAAGGACAGAGGAAAAGAATATGAGGAAATGTAAGGTAATGTAATGAATGTAAGGAAAGGCATGACACATTTATGTCGCAAACATAAAACCATAAGTGAAACTTGGAGAAACAGCGTTTCTTTGAGCAGAACCTAGGTTATGGAATTATTTACTAGAAATAAGGAAAGTCCCATCCTAGAAAACTTAAAATCTAGGCTAAAAACTTACTTGTTCATGCAGTATGTACACCACAGCATTTACAAGCTTGCAGCGCAGTAGAATATATCCTACTTATTGCGCAATACAAATTAATATAACATCATTATTAATCTTTGGGCAAATAATCATTACAAAAAACATTAAAAAAAAGGATTTTAACTATGCACAGTCGACTGGTATGCCTCCACCCTCCTGTGCAGACACAGAAGTGTTGCCAAAATCTCTAATGATAAATGGCCAAGTTCATTGTTGAGAGCCCACAAAACTTGTTATTTATACAATAAGCATCCCGTTTGTGTGCCCATTTGGAAGAACAGATGGATGGATGCTTTACTGGAGTATGCAAAAAATATAACTAGCCACATCTTGCTTGTTGCAAGCATACAAACAAGCGAGCAGAAAGGTTCAAACTGCTACCTCAATGTCCTTGAGTCTGACGTCAATGGGCAGGTTCTTGATGTCATCTACGAAAGATGTCAGGGCCTTGTAGGCCTCGTGCCGCGCCTCATTCCGCTTCAACATAGCGCCAGGAAGCTCCTCCTGAGTCAAAGAAAGCACAGTGTTTCTTCTTTCATTTGACACCTCACATGATAGATAAGAGTTATGCGTTGAGGAGCAACAGGTGTTTAAAAAATAATGGTCAAAATCAAGTTGCGCAGGACAAATGGTCAAGATTTGTAAGGGAGCATCAACGTAGTGCAAACAACATTCATTATTCTGCGCAAAACGTTTCTGACATCGAGCACTTGTAATTGCTTGAAATCAGTCATGTGAGGACAATTCATCGTGAATTTGGTACCAAATGAAAGAATATACTTAACTCTCAATATTGCTGTCATCTTTATAATAATATCATATGTTATGATTACGTTATCGACCTCCAAAAACGGGTTTCCTTTTTTCTGGGACACACTGTATATCAACTGGGGGCTTGATGGTAACTGATTATTCCAGTATTCAAGCTAGCTGAATACAATGTTTCTGGTACGCCATAAAAGACATGTAATATAATCATCACTACACCAGCAAACATACATATATCTAAACACAACAAAAAAAGTAAGTCTCCCCCTAAGCAAAATAGCTTTGATGAACGTAAGGCTGAATCGGGTAAATATTCATGAAAACATTCATGTACTTGCTGCGAATGATGTAGTATACATATAACTACCATGGTATATCTGCTAGTGAACAATAATCCTTCATACAAGCTGCTAAATAAATGCAAACTATAGCAATGTTGAGGGGTGGCCTTCACTCACCTGGGATGTAATATTCTGCACTGCCTGCTGCATGGTCTCCAGCTCTTGCAGCATGGATCCGACGGGTTCCGAGTCTGGAATGAGACTAATCAGGTCGCCCTTCTCCTTCGTGGGGCTTCCCTGTGCAAAGGGCTGCAGCCTGCTGGTGGCCAGCTCTATGGCTAACTGCATGGTGGTTTTCTGGTCGCTGGCAACCATGAAGCATCTCCTGGTGAAAATAAAAATCAAGTAACCTATTTACTACAACAATCCTCAACCAGCACTCACAGCCAAAAACACAATTATTTTTAGCTACCCAGCCCCCGTAGATATGTACCATGTGTACGCACACACTGATAAACAAAAGGTGAATATCTATCGTAACTCATTGCTCGTGAGCGTTGCTATGGCGTGTCTGCTGGACATTTTACATTGTTACTGCAAGACGCTGCTAGTGCATGCAATGTGTACTGTAGTATAAAGACTTCCTTGGGAGATTTTTTTTTCTTACACAACCTTTCTCCAAGAAGTTCCACAAATATGATCTTGAACTATCTTGAACTGCACATATCTGCACATATCTCCAATCTTCAATGATAATGAAAAAGTGCTTAAAACAAACTTAAAACAAGCTTAGGCCAATACATTTCTGGGAAGGGAACTCAGTAGTTTCCTATTAAAAGTGGAAATTAACTAAGGCCGATTCAGCTATTGCATACATAAGCACCACGCTTCAATGTACAGCATAGTTCAAGTGTTCTTAGTTGATGATTTTAGACTTGAAAAGTATTTCCTGCAAATAATTCCCCCCCCCCATGCTCCACTAGCCTAGGTACTAGGCTGTGAGGCGCATGGACATAACCCAGTCTGTTAACAACTATGTCTGGTAACACAGACTATGCCCTAATGACGTCATAGCTCCTCTGGCTTCTTTCCGAGTGAGGATGGGATTGGGGCATAGTCTCGTGTTACCAGACATAGTTGTTAATAGATTGGGTTGGGTCCTTACACCTCACAGCCTAGTACCTAGGTTACTGCTCCAACAGATTGCAACTACTGTATGAAGATGCTTCTTCTCACTTACCTCGCTTCTTTGACCCGCTCGTAGCTCTCCGCCAGAGAAGACAGACGCACCTCTAGGGCGTTGCTTAGCAACGACCCAACCCGCTTCACTTCCTCTTGAGATTCAGCCTGCAGAATGGTAATAGTAATAGAAGCCATACAAAAATCATTTGCTACATTGTCATGAAACATTGAAAATATGAAAATATGAAATATTACATGAAAATATGGATAGTTCAATGGCATTCTTAGATAAAGGTCAATGCTCTTTCTATCCTTTGAAGATTAATCCTCAAATGTGCACTATTTTTCTGGCTGGCAACTGATGAAAGCTTCCGTTAAAAAAACAGGAACTCTGCTTTGACTTTAAAGTTGTAACCTTCACAATGACATTGACACTGACCTTGACATTGAGCAGTTGTTTCTGCAAGACGATCTTCTCCTCTCTCAGCTGCTCCACAATGTCCTCTAGATTCTTGACCTTGTGGGTGACCTTGATCAGCATGGCGTCACTGGTGCTCAGATGTGAGCGGTTGTCGTGACGACCTGTCGTACACCACAACACAAAAGGAGAATTCAGTGAAACCTGCTTCAGCGACCATGGGTGGTATTTCAAAATTCTTGTGACTTCCCAAAGTTTGGATGGTCTAGAAGATGCCAAAGCTGGTATTCCAGAATGACCTCCTAATGCAAATTTGACCGAGCACAGTGTGCATTTTTTTTTTTTATTTATGAAGATAAAATCACAATCAAGAAATCTCATGGGGACTGTTCCCAATGATCCCCCATAACTCTATGAGCCAACATCAAGCATGCACCTACGATTGCTGCTCATTTGTTTGCATGTGTTACGAGTGACATAGGACAAGAAGTCTCTGAAGGTCTCTCCGGCACGCATTCTGGAAATATTTACTTTCCCCTACCTTGCTAATTTCCATAAATTTCAATGGAAGAGAGAAGAAATTTTGGTGGGTGTAAGGATGAGCGTTAGGATGGATTTTGGAATACCAATATATACATACCATTCACACCATTCGTATCTCCGCCTGCTTTTGGCCTGTTGCCACCACCGGCGCCCGGTCTGCTACCAGTCATCCTACCACCACCACCACCACCACCACCACCACTGGTACTACTGGTACTGGCGACGCCCCCCTGGTGTTGGTACTGGAGTTTCTTGCCCTGGTAGCCGGGGGCGAACTTCCCATTCATGGTATCGGCCACGTTCACATTGTTGGAGAAGAGCTGGACCGGCAGTGACCCGTCGTCACCGGGCGTGGCTCCCTCGGCGATGACCACCCGCAGCTTTTTGCTGGCACCACCATCATCATCCAGCTGGCTCAGGAATTCAAAAGCCTGGGAAGGAAAGATCGCGGTATTCATATCATCACCAGTGCTTTGCATGATAATTATTGTCAAGGGAAGTTTAAACATGTACAGTCAAACCCTTCCTACAATACCACTGTTATAAAGAACATGATTCAGCACAGTAGTTTGCATGTAACTGTATCTGTCTCCAAGGTCACTGATCTGCAGAGACCAATAGAGCTATTTTTTCAATATTGCATGAACTTGATATCATTGAAATATCGTGCAACTCAAATTAGCAGTTCTAGCCAGCCTTCAATGATGATTTTATCTTTATTTTTTCTTACACACAGATTTGTTGGCACATAATATTTTATCATTTGACAAGAATGAATGAATGAATGAATGGATGAATGAATGAATCAATGAATGAATAAATTGAGAGAATGAATTGGATGGATGGAAGGATGGACGGACAGACAGATGGAGGGATAAATGAATAAATAAAAGAAATCAAGGTAATGATGAACAGATATAATAAATGTATGTATAAATGAATTAATGATGAATGAATGAATGCAAACGAGACTGAATGAATGTAAATACACAAATGAATAGATTGAATGAACAAATGAATAAATCAATGATTTAATGTACAAATTAAGAAATGAAGGAATGTGTAAATAAATAAAGGATTGGACTGAATAAATGAATGAAAGAAAGAATAAATGACTTACTGACTGACTGACTAAATAACTGAGCGAACTTGTGAATGAATGACAAAACAATGGACTACACACAGCTGGTAGATATCTGTGCTCTAGAACGCTTTTGAGTAGTTACCTGCTGGGAGGTTGCGAGGGATAAATCCTTTAGCTGAGGGGCCACCCCGATGATCCTAATCTTCTGTGCGAGGGGGCTCAGAGAGGCGAGATCGTCAGACAGGACCACCAAGGAGTTGATTGCGACCTCTGCGCTGTTCCCATAGTCTACATACAACACCTCAGCCTGCGATTCAATGATAATGACAATGATTTGCATCAATCTTGATTGATTGATTTCTTCTAATCTTCTCTGCGAGGGGGCTAAGATTCGCAAGTTCATAGGAGGACAACTAAGAAGTTGAGTGGAACTTTCATAGATTTTTTTTTTACTTCAATCTCAATCATCTAAAAATAAAAGTTGCGTGTGTACTGAAAAATGGTTATCCAATCTTCTAGATTGAACAGAGCTTGTTACGCTCAGGCATTATTCCTGTAGTCTACATACACCACCTCAGCCTGCGATTCAATAATGACAATTGTTTGTATGAATCTTAATTGATTTTTTTTATTCCAATCTTCAGTGCAAGGATAATGACAATTGTTTGTATGAATCTTAATTGATTTTTTTTATTCCAATCTTCAGTGCAAGGGTGCCTAGAGAGTCAAGATTATCAAACAGGACTACCAAGGAGTTGTGTGACCTCTGTGCTGTTCCCATAGTTCGTGTTGTCTACATACACCACCTCAGCCTGCGATTCAATTATAATGACAATGATTTGTATGAATCTTCATTGATTTTTTTTATTCCAATCTTCGGTGCAAGGGTGCTTAGAGAGGCAAGATCATCAAACAGGACTACCAAGGAGTTGTGTGACCTCTGCATTGTTCCCGTAGTTTGCGTTGTCTACATACACCACTTCAGCCTGCGAGTTTTTTAAGACAGGGCCCAATTCTGCTAGGATAATGTATCTCATGACTGGCAATCAAGGCTGCATTTAAATCATTTAAGGTTGCTAACATCAGCCTCCGCTTAGGGTTAGGGTGAAGACATTCTAACCTAAGGTAAACCTTAACTGTGCCCTGAGTAAAATAATTTAGAACCCTAAAACCTAAGATTGCCTGATAATTTTGAACATTCCTTGCTTTCCCTCAACCGTTAAATGGCTTTTTTTTTTATATATCATGTTCATACCTTTCCTTGGCCGTGTTTGATCACTTTGGCGCGGTACCACATGCCATCAAGCTCAAAGATTGCACCGTAGAGCTGGAAGATAAGATGGAGAAAAAACATTTGAAGGAGCTGTGATATCAAATTTCATCCTCAGTTATGTTTATATGAATCATTATGTACATCACAAAAGCAGAGTGTGCAATATACATATCTAATGCAGTGAAATCTGCAATCTCTAGTATCTAGGCAATGGGTTTCGGATGATCAGGGCCCTATTGCATAAAACTTACCATTAATGGTAACTTTGCTATCAATGGCAACTTCTATGGAAACCTTGAATTTGATTGGCTGTCCAGTGATGTTACCATGGTAGTTACGATTGATGGCAGTTACCATTAGTGGTAAGTTTTATGCAAAAGGCACCATTTCAAAACCTACTTAAAATTTAGCAATGTCTATAATTCCATGAGTTAGTTTCTAGTTTCATCATAGGGAGGAAGTTATTCTGCAGTAGTTTCTTCCATTTTCCAAAACATTTTTTTTTACAAAACTTAACTTTTGACCTGCAACAGAGCTACCCTGTATTTCAATACATTCTTATGAAAGTGTTATTTTATGTTTCAACATCTATTGATGTCACATGGACCCCTCAACCCTCCTCCAGCCCACCTGATTTCTATCCGGCAGAATGCCGTTGAGCCCCGGGGCGTTCTGGCAGCCTTCCTGCAGCTTCTGCATGAGGACAACACACTTCTCCAGATTCTCCTTGTTGAGCGCCTGGACGTACACCGTTTGTGGGTTGACAGGGTGTGTGATGGTCACAAATTCCTGAGAGTCAACATGGTGAAGATGACAAATACAGTCACATTTTTTACAATTTTCCATGTTGCATGTCGGGGAAAAACGTCCCATAAAGCACCAATCAGCGACATGCGGATTTTGTTTGCAGTCATGTCCACCTCCGGTCTCATATACTATTAAACTGGAATCAAGGGAGCAGGCACTACCACAAACAAAATCTGAATGTGGCTGTGCAGTGCATCATGGGACGACTTTTCTTTTACCACAAAACCATTGAAACATTGGCAAAACATAGAGAGAATAGCAAGCTGTATATTCACAATTTGAAACTGATACGTAGTGTAAAATTCAAATAACGCACGTAAACAACGTCTGATTGATAGTCTTTACCTCAGGCTCTTAGCAGTTTGTGTTGAAAAATCTGCTTTATTGATTCATCTGTTAAATGAAATTTTAAAACGCATTATGAAAAAATTTGTTCTATAGAAGGAATCATCTCCACAGTTTCGTAAATTACTCATAAAATTAGGATTTCACACATGCATAATAACCACATAGATACTGTAACAAAGACTAATACTTTTAATGTAGTACGAAAAAAGTCGGTTTGAAAATTAACGGCTGAAATTTTTACATGTACAGAAAGCTTCAACATGCTACATTCTTAGAAATGGTCTTGAATCACACTTACAATTTACGATCGTGATAGACGATTTCAAATTTTAAGCTTGCAAAAGGGACGGACAATCTTTAAACTGGAATGGGAGCAGGCACAACTACAAACAAAATCTGAATGTGGCTGTGCAGTGCATCATGGGACGACTTTTCTTTTACACGGAGTATGGAGATTTCTGCACAGAGAATATTTGTGAGTTGATGGAGTGCACGATGGTAACAAATTCTTTCGTACCATCGCATAAAACTTTCCAATAATGGTAACTCTGTTGTCTATGGTAACTACCATGGTAACACCACTCGACAGCCCACCATATTTAAGGCTTCCAAAGAAGTTGCCATTGAGAGCAAAGTTATAAAAGGAAATTTTATGCCACAGGGCCCTTGAAAAAAACACAAACATGGATAAGATGTCATAATGGATGTCATACGGAATAAGCCTGAGTCATATCGATTTTTTCAGAAACCGGTGTTCGATGGCTTTGCGCCGATCGAACATCGCTGCATCGATACATGACGTCACCCAGCCACTGCCAAGAGCCAATTTATGAATGAAAATATAGTAAGCATACGCAGTGCAATCCTTCCATTTCCCCACATAGTATTCCACCAAAACAAGCGTGCAATTCTCTATCACCTCGTACCAAAATCGACCTAGAATTTCACTTTCCTATATTTTATATGAATTATGATAGGTAACCTCGGAGAATCTATTTTCTCACCGATACTGCACATGTAAGCGAATTTCGATTACTTCTTGTTTTTCCGTCAAAATCTTACAAATTAGCGTCAATATGGCATTGTATACATGTATGTAGGTTGGAATCTGTAGAGTCTATTGCAACGGGCAGAAAGTCAATCAGCTTCCGGGTTGCGATTTTTTTTTCCCGTAACCCTAATGCGTCGAAAAATCGCTTCCGGGTTTCGGACAACGTGACTGGATATTGTATCACTGTTTTGGCGACCACATGGTTATGACGTGATCTACGCGATGCACCAATCAGTGGTCTCCGAATCGCTGTACGGAGACGCTCTATTAGTCTGTACGTCGGCAGCGTGTATGCAAATGAGCCTTACGCACGATTGCCACTGTATTTCCGGGTTTTCACAACACACGATGCTATCCGTTGTACAAAGTCTATGGACAATTGTTTGTTGTGGCGTTGCGCTGTATATAGTAGTGAACGAATCAAATCCAAGTAGTATGTAGTAGCTGCTTGATCATCGAGCGACCTGTTCATTCTCTTGATGCGTTACCTGCAAAACTCACAAAAGAGAGTAGGAACCAAGTAAGCAAATTAAAATTGTGAAAATATGAAGATAAATTGTGTATAACAGGACTATCAAATAAAAGATTTTGTGTTTTCTAGTCAATTTGGTAATTTCGTCGATGCATCGAATTCATCAAAATGAAATCGGAGTTCGACTTCTTCGATCGAACACCGGCTTAATAATCGATTCG
The DNA here is from genome assembly GCA_963669155.1 of Arbacia lixula. NCBI lineage: Eukaryota > Metazoa > Echinodermata > Echinoidea > Arbacioida > Arbaciidae > Arbacia > Arbacia lixula. The sequence continues at coordinate 8,638,220 of OZ022593.1, forward strand.
ACTCAGGCCTAATACGGAAGTCATAAGGAAGAAATTTGTAATATTAATCAAACTTGTGAGTCTCAAATGTGATCAATGAATGTTTAAATGCAAAGTCAGTATTTCTCTGTTCTCTCACCAAAACTTCACTTTACTAAGGTACTTTATCTTGATATGCTTTCACAGACCTGTTCAAATTTGTGTCTTTCAGTTTCACAATTTTAAGTACGTCCACTAAAAAAAAGGACTGTTAGGGCGCAGATTACTTTCTGTTCACACAATTTTCACAGGCTTTGCAAAATCAAGGTATAATCGCTGGTCTCTTTTCCACACATACAAACCTCGTAGCCCTGCAGCTTTTTCTGCACGTCTTCTGCCCCTGAAACAATTGGGATAAAACAAATAGTCAACTGATAGCCGATAGCACATACAATGATTGTAGAAAGGCATCACTTTTCTAGGATGTTTGACCTGCTGAACTATTCCATAATTGGTGCAGTTATCAGGGAAGAGCACATATTCTTTTTCCAATTATTTTCAATAACTATACTTCTCTACATCACATTTAATCCACTTGTTTAAACTATCTGATTCAATGCCATCATATATTGAAAAGCTGTTTTTCACATTGAAAAGAGAATGTTCAGATGACAGAACCGTTCAAAATACCAGTGCTCAACTTTTTATTGTTTTAATTCTGCATGATGTCAGTTTCCAGATCTAATATCTTGAGGGAAGTTCTTCTATATTATTTGTTTCCATTTATGTGGTAGCACTTCTTTTGACATGCAAAGGGTCTACCTTAAAGACAGCCCGTCCCTTTTTCCGATCACCACAAAACCATTAAAACATTGGCAAAACATATAGAGAAGTGTTAGCAAGCTGTATATTCATAATTTGAAACTGATATGTAGTGTAAAATTCAAATAATGCACGTAAATGTCTGATTGATAGTCTTTACCTCAGGCTCTTAGCAGTTTGTGTTGAAATATCTGCTTTATTGATTAATCTGTTTATTAAATCATAAAACACATAAAAAAAATGTTCTATACAAGGAATCATTTCCAAAGATTGGTAATTACTCATAAAATTAGGATTTCACACATGAATAATAACCACATAGATACTGTAACAAAGACTAATACTTTTTTCGTAGTACGAAAAAAGTCGGTTTGAAATTTAACTGCTGAAATTTTTACATACACAGAAAGCTTCAACATGCTATATTCTTCGAAATGGTCTTGAATCACACTTTCTTCAATTTACGATCGTGATAGACGATTTCAAATTTTAAGCTTGCAAAAGGGACGGACAATCTTTTACTTTATTGACAGAGTTGTTGAGCATTGGAATAGTACCTCTACTTGTGGGCCGAGGGCCGCTCTGGCCTGCTCCTCCGTTCCATGTCTGGTTCTGACGTCCCCCTCCTTGAGCCCTGCAGAGGATGGCAACAAAGCCAAGTCACAGTCAATGACATCAAGAAGGTCAGGTTATGGGACAAGGTCACATACAAGGTCATGTGATAGGACAAGGACACATACAAGGTCAAGTGGTAGGAGGACACAGACAAGGTCGGGTGATATGACAGTGGCACAGGCAATTCTGATAGAACTATGGCACAAGACAAGGACATACGATAGGACTAAAGGCGCATACAAGGTCAAGAAAATGACACGGATATAAACAAGATCAGGCAACATGATCAGGACAAAGGCAAGGTCCAGTGATAATGAAGCGGCGCAAACAAGGTCACATGATATAATAATACAAATACGAATGGTGAGAGGATTTCTTACTTTTTACTTCTCTCTGATACGCGAACAGTCAGAATTCTCCCTTGGACGACTTTTCCTCCACATGATGCGATTGCGGCATCTACTGACGATTCATTCTCAAAATTGATGAAACTGGTAGGAGAAAGATCATGTAATAAATACCCAAGACTGAGAGACTGCTGATTCAAATGCTCCTTATAAGTCGACATCTCTATGTGCTCTTAGAATAGGATATGCAGAAAAATATATGTATGTGGAAGTTCATGTTTGTGTCACAGAATTTGGAAGAAAAAGAGTATCACAAACTATCATGGGATTTATGGCATCACTCTTCTCTGAACAACCTGAACCAATGACAAAAGAATAATCTAACAGTACTTTCCAGAACTGAGCATGGGGTACCCTTATCGTGATATCTATTCTTACATTCAGGAAACAAGGTGGCTCACAGACCACGAGTCTCACCTAATTTTGCAATCAATCAACATGCAGAAAAAAAAAAAGTAAGAGCAACTTATGGAAAAATTATACACATGGCCTCATATCATTTAACTTTTTGACGTCTAGATGACCTTGACCTCATCATCCTCATCAGCACACATGGTATTACCCAAGGCTCATTTGCACCAAGTATAAACATAATTGATGAAGAAATAAAGAAATGAGAGCAAGTTAAACCAAAACTTTAACATTTTTGTAACATAGTAACAGACGAAGAGGAAAAGTGATTATTAGGTCTCAGCCGAACTTCGTTCAGGGCCAGACAAAAAGGAGAGCAAAATGTTTCCTGTCTTACCCAAACTTGAACATCTGGGAGCCATCTTTGGACTTGCCATCCTTCAGAACTGCTGATTGAATCGGGCCAAGATCACTGAAGAGCTCCTGAAACTCGGTCTAAATATCAATGCAGATATTACTTTACCGTGAGTAAATATGGAAAGAAAGGTACTTCATTTGGAATGCATAAAATTTGTTAAATAAACTTCACAGTGAGGAAGTGCATCATGAAATTATTTCACTGACCTTTGACCTCGGAGAAATTTGATCTCATATTGCACAAGGTGACGTCCATGTAATAATCCTTTTTCTCAAAAATGTTTGGTTGAAATTGCATCATTCGATATCTAGATGGATATTTTACAAATCCCTATACAGATGGAGTTCACTCTTTACTCGCCCAAAAACTTGAAACAAATCAATCATTTTGATCAATATTGACAGATTTTTTCACAATCCTCTTTCCTTAGCTGAGCATATCAGCTAAGAATCTCACATCATTTAGATTTTGTGTGGTGCATAGGTATTTTTGTGTCCTTTGATATTGTCTTTAACAATGCCTTTTACAAATGTACATTGTGATGCACTTTGTTTTTTTCAGTCAGCGTGACTAACTTAGATTTTTCTTATTAGTTTCAAGTTACAAGTCATCAGTTCTATCAAATGATACAAAGCTTCAACAGCTTATGCACTGACTCATATTCACTCATAGCTCTCAATCTCATCCACTTCATTATTAATGACATTAACAATCAAGGAAAACTACTTGTGTGCTTTCACTTAGATTTTAAGTCAATACCTTTGATTAACTTAGATATCAATCCAATTTAAATCATCAAAAAGTTTAATACTGAAAGTAAGTGAAAGTAGAGTCTAATCTACTACACTGCAGATATTCGGGATCATGATTCCATGCTAAAAAAAGACACCACTAACTTATTCTAGCTACCGGTAGCTAGTACAGGCAAACCCCATTATAACGAGGGGGTTGGGACCCACACTTTTCCTCGCTATAACCAATTTCTCGCTATTTGGTGCTAATGCACTTTGGTATCCCACATGTACACAATGGCCAACGCTGCGATCCTGATTGTCGTCGGCAGAAAGTAACCTAGAAATCACTTTTTTGGATGAATTAAACAGCGATATTTTGGTCTAGGGTTAGGGTCAGGGCAAGGTTTAGAATTAGGTTTAGGGTTAAAATTCATAAAACTAGTGGGATACCAAAGTGCATTTTAAGCGCCTTTCCCTGGGCCTGGCTGTAGGCCTATGTCATATGTGAAATTTAGTCTAGGTCTAAAAGACTATGTATATTGGCTGCAGACATCAGAACAATCCATTAAATACACTTATTTAACAATAGGTGTGCGCAGTAAGCAAATCGTAAGTTTATTATTAATATCTCCATTGCATAAGGTTTGATTTTCCTAAAAAGACTGGGTCCAGACTGCACAGAAAACATCCACACCAGCATTGCACATCACACACTACACTCGTGCACACTGTGCCCTCAGTCTCAGTCTCACATGCACTCGGTCAAAACGAAATGATCGACGAAAGTTAAAACAATCTAACCCAAACTCACTCTAAAACAAAGTTAACAAACTTAAGCCAAATACTCACTTCAGAAACTGATCTTGGTAGATTCCCCACATATATGGACTTGTTGCCCCCACTCATTGTAGTACATGCCAATGTGCTCAGCCTGAGAAAAGTGACACTAACATCAAATGTTACGAGCGAGTCACCTGCCAAATTTGACACTTGCAAAGTATGCATATATATGTACACACACTTGCACACTGAGCAGTCTACGTCTGCATGCAAAAGCGCGTGTTGTTTTGAAATGGGGGCAGCCTGAGCAAAACACGTGTGCCTTGAATAGAGCTGATTATGTGCAGAGATTGTGCGGTACCCACCGCTCGGCTGATTGTAGTTTTAGTCAATGATCATCCCGATTGCTATTGACGTGAACACAAAAAGTACGCGGTCTTGGGTGTGATTGTGCGAATTTTTACACTCTTGCCCGTTTATTCGCTGTCCATGCTCATTCTTCAAAACGTGAAAAAAATGATCATGATCGGGAAGGAAGAAAGGAGACAGGGAAAAAATAAACAAAACGAAAAGAGAGAGTTAGAATGACAACATTAAAAAGAAAGTATTAAGAAGAACAATAAAGGAGAACAGATGAAAAAGAACGTAGACCTCCGGGGTAGGTCTAAGCTACGTAGATTGATTGTCTCTTATACAAAAAATGTTTTCTGTTGTCAATGCTATTTAATTAGTTTCATTACACACTTCGAATTAACTTTTATATGTACTATATAAGAAAGTGCAGTAATGCATGTACGTGTTTAATATTTTTCATATTTTGTTTTCATATTTTATTTTCATTGCCAGGATGATTCTAAACCTAGTTACATGATGAATAAAATGTCATGTTTTAAAATATCTGTGCATGAAATGTAAAATATTGATGTTTGTTTAAAATGTGGTTATGGGTGAGTACACAGATTGCATGTTTATGATGTCAGTGCATGCGTATAGGTGTACATCTAAATTATAAGTCCTATATGAGAGTGTATATTATGTGCATTTGTATTGTGCATGTGGTGTGAGAATGAGTCTAGGTTGCGGCGTTTTTCTTATTGTACACGTATGAAAATACTGTTTGGGAGCGGTTGGGTAGGCCAGGGCTACGTTTTTGTCATGTTACTTGTTTGAAAGGATAAGTATCATAATAACGTTTCCAGCATTTTTTTTTTATTGAATAAGATGCGGATACGTTAAGGACCTTTTTAACTTATTGTAAGAATATTCATCGATTGAATCTTTAGAGATGCATAGCACGTCATTATTGCGCAAGCATATTATGCTGTTTAAGGATCCCCAAATTCTTCTGGGCATCATACATGTACATTATTTATACGTCAAATCCAGGCAGAAATTACTCCAGAGAATCGGCGGCATTGAACATATGGGATCAAAGAGAAAATCTTTGTAAAGCATTCTTTTGTGACTATATATAAACGAAGAATACAAAGAATACAATTAATCAAACGGCTGATCGATGGTACTCCGTGTAACTTAAACACCCTTTGGGCCTAGTTTCTCCATGCTTGAGTGAGCATAATTAGGAGAGAGAGCGAAATCCTAAGAATCGCTCACAAAGACGTGCTGCTCCGCTTTTATCACCTTCTTTGTAATCCGAAATGTATAATCCTTCTCTTTGTCGTCTGGAGAGCAGTGATGTAAAAGCAGTGATTATAATCCCAAGTCCACCTTTTCAGAGCCCTTTTAGGGTTTATCCTCACTAATGGGAGATTAGGCCTTGGACAACACTCTTTTAATTATCTTTGTGCGAGTTTTGATGGTGGTGGTGTTTTTTTTTTTCGAGTAGTTTTTTTTTATTGACAACTTCAATTCATATACAAAATAAATATATATAACAAATAGAACTTTGAAACATAGCATTTTCATGAATGTTACAATAAAACACAATGTCATACATCTTCCAATACATAATTATAAATAACATTGATGATAGTTATATGCATCAAGAAGAAACTTCTACAGAAAATTCCAACATAATGATTTTTTTTCCAGTGTCAAATAAAAAAACATAAGAGAAATTTTCCAAATACAAAAGTGAATAAATAAATCATTGATAAAATCTAAACGAATTGAAGCCATCAGCATATAGATTTTTGACCATCACCTCGGCCTCTTCACCCAAATAAATTAAAAAACAAACTGGTGGCAGGTGGGAATCGATCAAGGGACTGGGGCCCATGTGTGTGTGTGTTTGTGCGCGCGTGCGTCTGTGCGTGTATACATGTGTGATCTCTATAATGTGTACCGTTTTAGTCAACGACTATGAGGAAACCAGTGGTAACCACATAATTATACGGGTTAGATATTTTACACATCACCATCAGATAATAAAGTATTTCATATCAAGATAATTACACATATGTTTTGTGGACTGTAAACATATCTTTTATTCCAGTTCTGCGAGCAATGATGTACATGTATACACAGTGTATCAGCATGATTACTTTTTACTTTCATAAAAAATTGTTTGAATATTTTGTGTTAATGAGAAGATCAGCGACCATCCTGAACATGATGAATACACAACATTCAAAATGTTTTATGAACTTATCCTCGTCGTCAGACCCAAGGCGCGGATAACTTCCAACGTTACTGTCGTCGACGGCTTCAATATCGACATCATATGAAGGAATTAAGTCTTCGTCAAAGTTAGGGACATCACAAATCACGGCCTTCAAAGACGACGAACTCCAGCTCGACGTTCGTTGCGAAGCCCATCGATTTCTCGCGATTACGAACGATCTTCTTTGGTCGTTCGATCATACCTTGATGAAGGACCTCATTTATTTGTTGAGCTCTCCCAAGTCTAGCGACTTGTTTGTCGTTTTTCCACGACGGGTAGAATCCGCGTCCTTTGCAGCGCTGCCGTGGTCGTGACGTGGGCAGGCGGAGATGACACCGACCCATCTGAAAACGAAATATTTTTTTATTTTGCTATAAATATTGGTGTACTAGCATGTTAAAAAAATTGAAAAACAAGCACCACTCATTTCGATGCTTCAGATACGTAATGACTGACGACGAATTTCAAGTCATGTCTAATCAAATCGCTAGCTTTTGATTAAGCTATCCGTGCTATATATGTACAATAATCGATCTATCTGCATATTAGTTGTGTTCATTAATTTCAGGTACTAGAGAATACTAAGTAAGTTATAAGAAGTGCAATTTCAGAAGAAAAAGCATATAAAAGTGTCATAAATTATTCAACGCACATACACTTAAAAGAAAAAGATTCTAATAGAACAAATGTTGGAAACCTAGAGAATCCCTCGATCTGAAGAAGTGAACTACAAGATCACCCTTGGAGTTTTTAGTCATGGTACTAAGAATTACCTAGATAATTATTAAAGTGTGCCGCCTGTTGATCTACCAGGCTTCCCATCGACATTCGAAGAGCGCTGTCTTGGTGGCATCAGTTGATGGTGTGACGAGGCGGTTGCAGCTCTCTGTTTCCTGCGGGACAGGCGGGCAACGTCAACACGCGTGCCGGGTCTGTGGTGGCCGAAACCTGGCAGAGGTCGAAATAGTCGATCCTTTATGTCTGTTCGGCTGCACCTCGGGAAGTCAGGCAGAGGTGACGGGACACTATCGGCTTCCGACATTGTCCGATGCGGTGAGAGACATTGCTGGGGAAGACGCTACGATGGAACTAACACCCGCCTTCGACGCAGATGCAATCTACGGGTCTATCGAGATGCTTGCCGCTCTCTGAGCGAGCCTTTCTCTGCCTCCTGCGGTATGGACCCCGCTCCTTCGCCCTCCTACTCGAGCTCGCAGATTCAATATGCTCTGTTTGTGAGTCCTCATTGTGTGATGATATTTGTACGCCACACTTTTGAAGTTTTTCTACGATGTCCGAGAGGTCGGTTTCGACGATCTGCTTAACCTTTTCGTTTGCTCCGCGGTGGCGGCCTGGGCGCCTGCATCGCCCTCCTGTGCGAGCTCGCAGTTCTGGAGCTGATCCACCATCTTTTGCAGATCATCCTGGAATTGACACTCGTGTCCTGCCGTGGGCTGAACCGCCGGCGCCGTCTGTCGCCGGACTGTGCCCAGGGGAAGGCTGACCGTAGAGGCGGGGCATCCATCATCATGGTTGCCGCGAGGTTCTTTTTCCCTGTCCTCCCACCCGTGTTTACACTCAGGAACGTCATGGTCATATTATCTTCAATTGGGGGCCAATTTGACAGGGTGTCATTTGCCTCAAATGCCATGCCGTCACTCCTTACGTCATAAAGACATGGCGGGACTTGATGGGATCTGGGCTCCACCATAATTCGAGGCCTGTGGGACTCATACCCCTTGCGTCAACAATACTATTCTACACACGTATGCGACGAACACTGACGCAACGAATTCGCTGACGTCAACGTCAATGTTGCAGGAATCCACTACGATAACGTGGCCCTGCCATGCCGAAGGGTGCGCCACCACAATGCCCGATGCGTCTACTCCCAGCATGGCGACCACCAGAAGTAGCGTGTGCGCCAGAAAGAGCCAGAGCTTTCGTGACGTCATATAACCCACTAACACCTTGAACATGTTCAACGTGATCAACACGCTATTGTTGCTTCTATTCGGTGCAGTGGCGGCATGGCCCGTGGTAGGCACGCGATCGAAGTCGGCGGTATCATCGGTGTGTGACTGCGTCGTATTACTCGGTCGTCGACGTCGGCGCCTGGTGGTGTAATACTTCATCACCGAAGTGGAAGACGCCCTCCTACGACGGAGTGGTGAAGCACGGCGTAGAGGCGGCTGCTCGGTCACCACTTTGTCCTCAATCATCCGCGGAGCGATGTTGAATAGGCCCTTCTGAAATGGGATGGAAAAAATGAAAGTTAGACGAGGATGACTTATAGTATGATAATTATGAAGGAGATAAAATAAAAGACAAATAAGGAACGAAGTATGGTACAAAATAAGATGATATCCATGTCATAACCTACATGACCTATAAGAATATTGGTTTTAAATCATTTCAACAATTTGAAATGCATTATTGTTACTTCCGGATATTCCTCTATTGCTCACGTATAATAACCTCAATATCTACATGTTGGTGCCGCACGATAGCATAGTTAAAGTTATGTACTGAATTTGTATACTCAACATGATCACTATACCGACAAGTTCAATACGTAATTCACATATACCCAGAAAGATAGCTACATACAGATATATCACTATCGCATGCTTCCAATACTAACACAACCTTATCTTGCTTACGTGGTGAATCCTTCAGTTTTTGCATTCTCATCTTCATGTCCATATTCATTGACGAACAGATAGAAAAATAAACATACAAAATTGCTTTAAAGGGAAAGTCCATCCTAAAATTAAGTTGGTTTCAATAAAAGCAGAAACATGAACAAGCATACTAGTGAAGGTTTGATGATATCCGTCACAGAATAAAAAAGTTATATTTTAAAGTTTTGATTTTGTGACATCACGTGCGAGGTCGTTACCCATAATGTGTTGTGTACATTTCTATTTTGTTGAAAGTGTCAATTTTTTCAAAAGGCTAATGCATCATTGTAACTGTGCATTTGATAGATAATTAGAAATACATTTTCACACAAACCTAAAAAAAAAAGAAGTATGCCTTCATCAAAAACAGCAATAGGGCAATTTATAGAATCATACCGCAGACAGTATATGGGAGAGCACCTCGCACGTGACGTCACACAATTGAAATTTCAAAAGATCAAAAGTTTCTCATCCTTTAACGGATTCTCGTCAAATATTGACTAATATGTTTTTTTTCTTCATATGTCTGCTTTTATTGAAACCAACCTAACTTTAGGATGGAGTATCCCTTTAAAGAAATCAAAACATACGGATAGGTCCAGTCTCTTAGCGGCCCATTTAAGGAGGATGCAGATGACGAAGGAGGCCAGGAGGCTAAACTCTAAGGATGCATCCAACACTGATCCAGGTGAAGACATCCTGGAGCAGGTAGTGATAGATAGATAGTGATAGATAGATAGTGAGAAAGGAAGCGAAAGGGGGGGGGGGAGGAGAATGGGGAGGGAGGAGAGAGAGAGGATGGAATGAGGAGAGAGAAAAAGGAGCGAAAGGGAGGGAGAGGGAGAGAGAGAGAGAGAGAGAGAGAGAGAGAGAGAGAGAGAGAGAGAAAGGGAGAGAGAATGGAGAAGGAGAGAGAGAGAAAGAGAGAGAGAGAAGGGGAAAGGAGAATGAGAGAGAGAGAGAGAGAGAGAGAGAGAGAGAGAGAGAGAGAGAGAGAGGATGGGATGAGGGGAGGAAAACGGGAGCGAAAGGGAGGGAAGGAGAGAGGGAGAAAAAGAGAAAGATAAAGATAGAGAGGGAGGGAGAGGGGGGAGAGGGAGGAAGGAGAGAGAAAGAAGGGGGAGACAGAGAGAGAGAGAGATGAGAAAAGGTGGAATGGGTGTAGAATCTGAGGATGTATGTGATAAATTTAATGAAAAAACACAAACACTTGCTCATACTAGTGTGAACATCGCCATCGTCTTCATTCTGATCACAATGGTGATGATGGCTATTATCAAAATTCAAGGCGCATCAATATAGCCATAACAATATGACAGAAAATGATATAATCACAAAGCTACATAATGAGTTTTTGACAGACAATCGATGTCTATGTCTTACCTGATAATCAGTGCCATTTTCCTATAAAGAAATATCCGAAAAAGCTAATAGTAGCGAAGATAATAGCTAAAGCTGTAGAAGGTGTGAATAATCACAAGGTAGAAATCATACGAAATCAAGGTAACCATCAACAAACGGATCCTTCAAACTGCTGATCATGCGCACATGCTGTGCGCACATGCGTGCAGCGCGTCAGCATTGTTGCGTCATCAATAAGATGTAGGCCTACAGCGAATCGGGTGAAGGCACTCATTCAGTTTCCAAGTTTAGAACTGAGTTGTTAGTTCAGCTTTTGTTGGAGTAGAAATTGAAGATAAATTATAGATACAAGACCAACTATTGTCATGCTCCATGTTCAGTTTACCAGAGGCGTCTGTACAAAGTCAGATTGAGGATCCTTAGGATTTAGAACCTCTTGGAAATAAACTCTTTATTTATTAAAGATCAAGAAATGTAACACACTTTCAGCGAGAAAAACTGAAGCGAAAAAAAATATTTGGGAGACAAGCAAGGTTCTCAAAAATGTTGTAATAATATTATGACTCTAATATTTTCGATTTTTCTACGCGCTTGCTCGTGATAATCTGTTCTAAGGAAATGTTTCATTGAATCGAATAAAAAACAAGCACATGATTAAACGAGACTGATAATCTTAATTTAATAGTGTGACCTACGTTATGACCCGTGACGCTCCCATGTCGACATAAATCAACACATCTTCTTAGGGAAGGGTAGGTTGGGGTGGGGGGGGGGGGGGGGAGTTGGAAGGTGGATCCGTGCACCCCAGGGAGGTGTATCATTAAAGGGATAGTTCACCTTTAAATTAAGTTCGTTTAAATAAAAGCATAAACAAGAAAGAAACATAATAGCGAAGAATTGATACAAATCTGTCAAAGGATAAGAAAGTTACGATTGTTTAATAAAGTTTTCATTTTGTGACGTCACGTGCGAGGTACTCTCCCATATGTTGTGTGCTGTATGATTCCACACATACAAACACACACACATGCACGTACACAAGCACATCATTACATGCAAACACGCACTTACATATAAGCCTACGAATACACACGCACACACTATTTTTCCATATTCTTTGATTTCTTTCACATAAATGAACAATTTCACTTTATAACATAGAATTACAAATCCATAAACGTAGTATTTCTATTGATTCGATAAACACAAAAGGCATGATATGCCACTTGTATATAAACACAATATATATGTGCCATATTCTACCTGAATATGCAACTTATAAATTATATTCCTCTTAAATAGAATAATAATCATAATAATACTAATAGATGTGTATAACAAAAATAGTAATGATAATAAGCAATTCCATGATACATAAGAATGAAATCTTTTGTGATACCCCCACCCAACATATAAATCCACCTCCACACAAATCATGTAAGTTCACCCAACCCCCCTACACACACACACATGTGTATGTGTACTCACATACATACACACACACACACGCACAACCACACACACACACACACACACACACACACACACACACACACACACACACACACACATTCACCCAGACATACACACAGACACCCAGAGACACACCAAAACATACACCCAGACATACACACACACACATACACACACACACGCACAAATGTACACACACACAAACACACATACACATAGATAAATGAACACTCATAAAAGATCATTCACACTCTTCCAAATACCAAATCAAAACAAAAAGACATAAAACATGAATATTGAATGCCTGCTGAATTTATTATAGGTATCCAAAGTCATCCCCTTCAAAAATCAAAAATATAAGCGTGTTTGTCATTTATATGCATACTTTGTCTTTACACCTATACTATGTATACAGGAAACAGACAGGAAGGGAGATTTCCTGACAGTCTTTCCATCCTATAATCTTTAGTGAAGACAGGCAAAATATATTTTTTGTAAACTACAATTTCAATTGCATAGGCCTACGTGAACAAAAAAAGAAATGGCATGCACTGAAACTTGGATGACCTATATATTATATGATACCACAAAAAAATAGTCTTAAATCGATGGTTTTTTACAAGTTTGATCGCAACTTTTGGGGTGCACATCACCCTACTTGGTGAAGTCAAACGCAAGTACTTAGTTTCTGCTAATGGCTACATGATTACTAATGAACACATTTCAACTGTTGTCCTAATTAATGCTGACGTCTAAGGAGTTAACCCTTTCCCTGTTACATACCCACCATTCTATATGTTTAAAGGTATGGTATTCCTTTTGCAGACACACTGAATTAATGGTCAGTATAAAGCCATGTAAAGACACCTTGAATTCCTACATTTTGAAGAATGTTCTACCATTTACGATTGTATTTACTCAACATTAATTTTTTGAAACCTGCAAAAGGGACACAGTATATATAACACAGGGAACTATTAATACACTGTAATAATACACCGTGGGTAAGCTTTCACATTCTGAAGTCAAGATAGTTATTAACAGGAAATAAAAAAAAAATGAGTTGCATTTACTTCAATATATTTAAGAACCCTACAATTCAAATGTGTTAATTGACAAATCTTAACCAATACCCAGGTCAGAAATGTGATGTGATATATTTTTTCATGATGCATGATGCGGGATATGCTTGTACGTAATACTGATGTTGTACAATCTAATCTTGATGACATAATAATAAAATATTAAACAAAAAAATACTCAGTGTATGATTAAATAAATAATTCTTCAATAACAGTGATGGGCTTAACATAACCATTGTACTTTCTTCCAAAAAAAAAAACATCCTAGAAGACGCAAATCTCTGTTTTATTTCCAACCCTAAACCCTATATCTGATGAATTTCTTTTCGTTCAGTTGAATTGAGAATGATCCCGAAATTGTTTATATCATGTTTCTTTTATTTGATTTGTTGCCAGCCATAACATTAACCTACCCAAGTACTGGCATTGGATGGGGTAAGGTTATGGAACCATGGACAAGCCTAGATTCATTGTCGGACTTTTTACATTTTGATTTGCCTCTCACCTTGGACTTATTCCTGACCCAATGTCAACACAAAGCCTTATTCATACTGTTCTACTGAGACTAGTAAACCTAGACCTTGTCAATGTAGAGATCCAGGACTAGATCCATAGTGATTGTATATTTAACCCTGGACTTGATTTAGACCTGTTGCTACCCCTGGAACTAGTCTATGTAGAGATCCAGGACTAGTTCCATGGTGATTGTATAATTGACCCTGGACTAAATTTAGACTTGTTGCTGGCCTAAGCTATTGTAGGGTTGGTTTACTGGTCTAACTTTATCTCAGGATTTCACTACATCGCCATTAAAATTTGCATAAAGAGAGGATTCCTCAAAAACAAAAAGAGTCATAAGGCAAAAAAAAAAATGTGTTGTTCTATTCCAAATGTCCAATACAGAAGTGCACGCACAAGTGATTTATGGCGTCAAATATGTTCAAAAGAATTACCACACACCTGTCCAAATGCCATTTTTGGGTCTTAACAATGAGTGAGCTGTATAATAATCAAGAATAATCAAATATGTTAACTGAAAGTGCAAATACAGGGCTGATGGTACAGAAATATTGTCAATTACATAGCTATTAAGCAAGTTTGGTATAATACATGCATACACCTGAACTAAATCAAATAATCTTGTGCATAAGTGATATTTGTCCTGAAATAACCAAGACAAATTGTAAAGATGGAAAAAATTGATGGACTTTTTCAGCATTTCATCAAAATTCATTTGACATATAATTTATCATACAACAGTCTTTCATTTGACATACTGATCCTCAATTATTTTTGTCATCCTTGAGGTTTATAATAAGTTCTGACATTTTCAAAAATATTTTGTATACAAATTTACATGAGACGTTTGGAAAATCCACTTGTCTTGTAAGGATATCCCACAAACTTATCCCTCAACAACAACCTAAGTCATATATGTCAAAAGAACAACATAATTATCTAGAATGCTCTATTTCAATGATATCTATATGCGTTTACGTTAAATATAAATACAAAACACACATTTCGTCATCAAACTCTAACTGTTTCAGACACAAAAACACTTTCGTGTCACCAAAGTTAAAATGACTGACTACGAAAACGTCATTTTATTTCTTGACTTCTTAAGTACAGTGTAACAAATATACATATAACTTTAGATATTTATATAAATAAATTGATGAAGAGACTCCACAAGGGATAGGAAACAACATACAATGAGAACACATTCAGATCATTAAACACATTAAACACAAACTCACAACTTTGGTCCCTACTTATACTGTGTACAAAGAGAAGTGAGAGAAAAATAAATACGTACACACAAAAGAACAGAGTACAGAAAAGCACCAAGAAATGAAATACCCATCCACCTTAATGAAACCCTTACAGTTGTCATGGTAACGATTCAAACAAGCAAGAATATTCATCTTCAGATTGTCCTAGGTAGCCTTATATCATGCATAGAGAATTATTCAACTAGACAACCGCTTTCTTATTAGCAGTGGGTGCGATCTCACATTTGAACACCTCAAATTTCATTTTCAATAAAGTTCAATCTTGCGCAAATGGCAAAATATTACCACTGAACTTACAAGAATATGGACATATGATGTATTTGTACCAAGCGAATCAAATAATGATACATTAACCCTAGAGATTATGAATAGCCTCTACTGACATCAGAGAATAGTCTAAGTCAAAGGTCAGCAATATTCACCTTTGAGTGAATTTTTAAACCAGGATATCACCAAAACTCTAATGATGATTGGTGATGCCTGAAACAAGCCATGTATCTCATGAAAGTTTGATGGCCGCTTCATTCCAGTAATCCTGGTTAATTATGCATGAAATAAAAAACTACAGAGCGGAACAAAATTATCACATCCCATTTGATTTCATCCCATTTGCTCAAAATTGTATAGATCAGCATTGGTGGGACAGACAAACATACATACACACATACAAAAAAGAGATACACCCAAAACCAGAAACCGTATCTTTTTTAAATGTTCATGTTCACACAGGATTTCACAAACACACGCAAACACGCAAACAAGAAACCTATACAAGGTAATTATGTTGCAGTTTACTGATTAGCGTTTCCCAAAATGTGAAGAAATATTAAAAAATACAGACCATTTTGCAATTGTGTCAATATACTTTAACAAGATGACGGTCATATGACCCCATTATATAAGCATAGATTTTTTGAAAGTTGTGAAAATGCAAACACCAATTTGAGTTTCATACAAACAGAACACTGAAAATACATCTGGTTGTTAACACTTAACCTGCCGCTGTTGTATTTGTGCGGCCAAGGGGTAAGGTGCCGCTGTTGCAAATTTGCAACCAAATTGTAATAGAGAAAACCTCCAGCACAGAAGGGTTTTACCCCCGGCAAGTTAAGAGTTAATATGTATAAAAAAAAATGATATGACTTAAGACTGATCAAATTTCTTCCTTGCTTTTCTCCATTTTTATTCTTATTTAGTTACATGAGTACAGAACACTTAAACGAAATAACACAGGACTTGCTTACCAATATGTCATTACAGAGTCTCTATTCAAGAAAATTGCTACCAATGATTTATCACCATTCTGAATGATAAAAATTTGGTAACATCTGAGAAAATATTTTGAATTTATGGACATACCATTTCTTCTTAGGCTAGCCCCACCTTTTATATCCCACATTAAATATCATTCGGTAAATAAATTAGATCGTATAGTAGACATAGGGTATTAAATACATGTTATTGCATCATAAATAGATAGCAAAAATGACTGAGGCATATCATTAGCAAATGGGTAATTACAATGATGAGTAGTAAAATTTTGTAAAAACACATAAACCACCATTGCATTTGGTATTTACTAAACCACAGTGCATTCAACAATGTATTTACATCCCAGTTCGATGTACATAAAGTGCGTGATCTAAACTAAGTTTCAACTGCGCTGGATATAATACATGGGTCAAAGGTTGCACGTAACTGAATCAACCATTTCTTGATGTACAAGTAAAGCGATTACAAATGCCCGATAAAAAAAGCTAAGCTGGCAAGCTGTGTTAACATGCTACGCGGAGTATGATAATCTCATTGGTACTGGTACATGAATATGAGCATTCTTTATTCATCAGGTGTGAAAATCTATCTATATAATCATTTCAGATTCACTATTATGGAAATACATTTAAGCTTCTATTAATGCACATGGATGGATCCCTACATTGAATAATTAATAACTGTTTCAGGAAAACATGTTTTCCATACTTTGAAATAATATTTACTGTACATTTCTTCACCAAGCTAAGAAAAGCTCCAAAAAATCCTCCAGATATTCATGAGTACCTTGTGACATCAGTTGTCACACACAAGCATGAAAAATCAACATAAAAATACATAAAATCATGAACTTACCTGCGAGCTGCTATTGCTCACAATACAATGGCAGCTTTTTCAATAAATACCACTTTGTAGCCGTTCAGATTATGCTATGTCAGCCCTGGAGCAAAAAACGTTATGAGGTGGTAGGGTACGTATAAAAATCTGTCCTGCTATCGTGAGCATTGGCAACTCGTCGCATGAGTTGTGCGATATCATCCATTATTATGTTGATTTTTCTTGATTTTGGTTACAAGTGACATCGCAAGGTGCTCATGAATATCTGAAGGATATATCAGGGGCATTTTTTCAGCCAGGTGAAGAAAACTCAAAGAAAACTTATTTCAAAATATGGTAAGCATATGCTCAGGAAACGTTTATCAACATCTTAATGTCTATAAACCCAAATATATCAATAGAAGCTACCATGTATTTCCATAATAGTAAACCTTTAAATGTTGAGGTTCTTGATGTTTCCGGATATTTCCAAGCTAGTTTCTGTATGATATGACACTTGTTCAAAATTTCCCCGATAATTAGATCATCAGTACTTTAGATCATAAAAGGTACAGGCATATAAAATCCACCCTTAAATTGGGGTAAACAAATGCCCATGATATTATGTTGAGGAAAAAACAGCCATTTTACAAACCCAAACAAGCTAACAAAATATTACAAACGCTTAATAATTTGTCCCCATATTTAAGGTACTTTCAGACCAAAACATGGGATATATCTATTTAAAGGACACAATACAATAAATAAAGATACATAAACGTGCAGAGCTATAGCATATATAGTGACATTTGACAGTTTGAAGAATGTAATAAATACAAAGTCATCTAGATAGATAGCACAAAACTAGCTCTTTGATTCTCTTTATGAGTTACATAGGTTCGTCCCCACAAGAGAAGCTAACAACACAGAACAGTGCATTAAAATGCGCTTTATATATATGTCCAACACGCTTTGAAAAATAATGTCACTCACTCAGTGTACGTTGCAGACTCAATACATTACAGAGTCGTCGTACAGATATGAGACAATAAATAAGCTTAAGGTTATTTGATGATAATATACAACATGATGAAATATTTCTGGCATTTTGTCATGCATTAAACTGCATGGGGTGGGCTACTGCGGTCGATGTCGTCCTCATAACGACTCCCGTAGTACCCGTCGTTGGTGAGAAGTTCGTTTGTAGGCGGATGCGGGTTCCCCTTGTATCCCATGGTGCTTTGCATGGGGTTTTCGTGGAGGTTGACGTCCCAGGGGTTTGAATTTGAGTGCGAGTGTCCCCGGGAGAGGGCGGGTGAGTGCATGGGTGATAGCCCGCCATGTGCATAGGGGTTGGAGAAGTGAATGTTCGCGTTTGTTGCATCAGCGCTTAAGTCTCTGTCGTCGACATCTGCGTGATCGTCGTCGTCATCTGGCTGCGAGAGGTGCGTCTCGATCGCGCAGATCTGCGGGTTGGGGACATCAACTGCGTCATCGCCATCACTGGAGCACTCGCTCTCCCCGTCGCTGCAGGCCTCGCTCCGTGGGATCATCACAATGCTCGCCGCCTCGCACGCCGCCGAGTCACCGTGGTAACGATCCACGGGCGACGACGCCTCCACCGGTTCCGTGGTCGGCACGGCCTCGTAGCCCGGGCCGCCGCGCCGCTTACCAACGACCGCAGATCCGCTAGACTGACGACTGGCGCCAGAGCGGTTGGAGTGAATGCTTGCCTGGGATATCTTGCGGGCGGAACCGTTATGCATCGTCCTTACGACTACCGGGGTGTTGTTATCGTGCGGCGGCACGCTGCTGTAGCGTACATCCACCGAGTGACTTCTCTGGCTCGGCGGCAGCTGCTGTGGGCTGCCCTCGCTGGCTCCTCTCAGGACAGTGGGCGGAGCAGATGGTCGTCTTGGCTACAGATCAAAAAAGAAGGAGTAATTTAAAAACATTGCAGGGACCAGCTCCCTTTTGCTAAAGTAATATAAAATTTGTCATTTTTAGTTTAAATTCTGAGTTTAAAACAAGATTAGAAGCACCAAGCAAAGAAAATTTTGCTTTGTATGAACACCCTACTGGGAAGAAAATAATATTGCTCTGTAAAAGTTATGCAGGTAATGGCCTTGTGGTTAAATTGCTACTTAGTAAGCAGTAGATTACAGGTTCAAATCCCTCTTGTTTTGCAAGATTTTGTTCTAAATGGTTTTTAATTCATTTACAGGAGTCAGCACCCTATCCATATTACTGGGTGTATGCCTAAAATGTCTTTTAAACGATTCTTCACTGCCTTTTTTCCACTTAGATATTAAGGAGCACGATTCCCATACAATCTGCTGTTTGGACAATAAATGACACGCCATGAATAAACTATTAACTCTTTATGTGCCAATGAGGCATTTTTGAACTGATAATACACAGCACTCCCACAGGGCAATATGAAGTCTGGCAGAGAAGGAGTTAAGCCACAGTCCTATGGTTACTGCAGTTCCATGGCAAATTTTGACATTCTTATGGAACCATGGTTCACAAAGCCAGAAAATCTAACTGTGAGCAACGAAGTGTGAACACTCTCCTTGAAATTCATATGGCATCGTTCAGACTCACTTCCATCTCCAGTTCCACGATTTGACTGGGGGGCACTGCCGCACGGTTGTTTGCGTTCTGGTGGAGCGGGTGTGCATTGTAGTGCGGCGGTCGCAGGAGGTTCCTGTGCGTCTTACCCTTCTGCCGCTTCTCTTCTTGATAGTTTCTACGAAATCAAATGAAAAATAAACGAATAAACACACAAGAACTGAAAATCAAAGAATGAATACATAAGAAGAACAAGGCATTAGCAATATTGTGTCTCGCCCACTTGCGAAAATAACCAGAAATATCGCGATCTCCGTTGCTACGCAAAAGAATTGTATCCCTCACACAATTCTGTGCACAAGTTAGGAAGCCTTCACCAAGAGTCTTGCAAGTAAACTTTAATGTATGACCTCAAATGACCTTTGACCTTATCATGTGACCTCTTACAGCACAATAACATGCAGGTGCCCCCAGTGCATCCATCATCCAAGTTTGATTGCCATTGTAGCAACATGTGATGAGTTATGTGTGATAAGAGAGTCTTGCAAGTAAACTTTAACGTATGACCTCAAATGACCTTTGACCTTATCCTGTGACCTCCAACGGTACCATAACATGAAGGCACCCCCAGTGCATCTATGACCCAAGTTAGGTTGTAATCCAAGCAACCTATGTGAAGTTATTTGTCAAAAGAGAGTCTTGCAGGTAAACTTTAACGTATGACCTCAATGACCTTTGACCTTATCCTGTGACCTCCAACAGCACCATAACATGAAGGTACCCCCAGTGCATCTATGACCCAAGTTAGGTTGTAATCCAAGCAACCTATGTGAAGTTATTTGTCAAAAGAGAGTCTTGCAGGTAAACTTTAACGTATGACCTCAAATGACCTTTGACCTTATCTTGTGACCTCCAACGGCACCATAACATGAAGGTACCCCCAGTGCATCTATGACCCAAGTTAGGTTGTAATCCAAGCAACCCATGTGAAGTTATTTGTCAAAAGAGAGTCTTGCAGGTAAACTTTAATGTGTGACCTCAAATGACCTTTGACCTTATCCTGTGACCTCCAACGGTACCATAACATGAAGGTACCCCCAGTGCATCTATGACCCAAGTTAGGTTGTAATCCAAGCAACCCATGTGAAGTTATTTGTCAAAAGAGAGTCTTGCAGGTAAACTTTAACGTATGACCTCAAATGACCTTTGACCTTATCCTGTGACCTCCAACGGTACCATAACATGAAGGTACCCCCAGTGCATCTATGACCCAAGTTAGGTTGTAATCCAAGCAACCTATGTGAAGTTATTTGTCAAAAGAGAGTCTTGCAGGTAAACTTTAACATTTGTGACGGACGACGGACGACGGACGACGGACGGACGACGGACGGACGCCATTTGGATCCCTTAGTCTCGCCTTCACCTCCGATGGGCGAGACAAAAAGGGGACCTGGGGGTGTTTCACCAAGATGTGCGTAAATTATGAACGACTTGAAGCATGACTGGAGACCTGGGCCATGTTGCATATAGGTTTTCAGTTATTGTAATTTACCATCAATGGTAACTACCATGGTAACAGCCTATGAGCTCTAATTACTGCACCTGTTGCCATGGTAGTTGCCATTGATGGTAAGTTACAACAAGTGAAAACCTGTATGCAACATGGCCTTGTTCTTGTTAGCATATACCTGGTTCCCGTGGTAAATTGGTTAATAAGTGAACAAGACAATTGGTCCATAAAACCACTTGTACCGCAAAATGGTATATCAACCTTAACACTGAATCTATATTTCATGTTGTGGTAGTTTAATTGACAACTGAAAGAAAAATTAAGTTGAAATTGCAGCAGGATTTTTTTTCACAAAAGCAATATTTGAGAAAGATGACTCTAAGTTTGAATGACCAATTACCCAAACTAACCTTTAAATGACCTTTGAGATAAATGTGTAACCCACAGCAATAATATATAACATGACACGATCTTAGTGTCGACAGTTCCAGAAAAGAAGTTGATGGACTGTATTACTATCCCGCCCTTTTGCTAGTCACTTCTAGCCCTCAGCATGATATTCTACTCACCTAACCATATCAACCGATCGTGACAGTTGCTAAAATACACTCTAAAATAACTTTCTGAGAGACCTCCTAAGAAAAAAACCCCCCACATCCTCACGGTATTCATACAATGCGCAAACCTTTCAAGTCCATGCCATGCTGATTCTGTATGCTTCCATGCCATCTGACATGTTAATGTTGCGCCCGGGAGGAGCAGCGCGTAATGAGAGTGACTGCATGTGTCTGCACACATGACATCACAGTCACCCTCATTCATGTCTTATGAGCTATCTCCATCTCCTAACAAGTGGCTCATTTTAGCCTGATCATTAACCCTGTCCATGCCTGACAAGCTTCTCCACTCTGGCATTTGTGTGTATACATTGTGCCAATATCCACCAGTAACACGTAAAGGGTTACTAGAACATGTCAGCCACTGAAGATGAAATCACCCCGTTGCTAGGCAACACAGTGCCAGGTAATTTATGGACATATACAGTAGGGTACTACAGAAAGACCACCTGCCTATAAAGGCCACATGTTTTGTTTTCCATGGACAATGTTTTTCATTGCAACATGTCCAACATTAACCAGCAGATAAAAACCACCTGCTCATGAAGACCACATAATTTGGCTCTCTTAACCCTTTGTGTGCTAGACAAAATACTGATCTACAGGATTTGTATATAGATTATATACATGTATAGATATGAAATATTCTGCCAGTAGCACGTTAGGGGTTAAGCGGTGCTCATAATAAGGGTTGACTGGATTTGCATATTTCTGGTTGATTCAGACATAGTTTTGCCCTTCTTTCTTCTTCCTGAGGTTCTGATCACGTTATTTTGGTATTTTGGTCTCAAAGCAGCCCACCTTATGCCATCCAAATAAAAATATTGGCACAGGAAATGGCTACATTTTTGTGAGAACCCCATTATCACACATGACTACTCAAACCTTGGACTGAATATATAATTTATGAGATAGAATTTCATTACTTGATACTCATTTGCAACTGGCTGTTTTCCCAGAAGGTATTCAGCTTGAAATATTCTTTACAAAATAAAAATGATACATTCATTTTTCTTCATTTTACTCAAGGTAATAATTTGCATTTTTGCAAATGTTAAAAGAGAAGGAAGGTAAAAAGACAAAAACAAAAATCCCACAAAAAACAATGGAAAAAAAGAAGGTTAGAGATCATACTTAAAATTAATATCTTTGATAAAGCACTGCCAGCATTCTCCAGTGCATCACATCATCCATGCATCTATTTGCACAATATGCAATTAACCCTCTCACTACCATGGGCTCATTCAGCATGTTATAACTCAATGGTCTCTTTATGCATTGATACTGAGAGGGTTAAACACCAAACCTGTTCGACAGACTTTCAGTCTTTTGTGACGCTCCATACTCATGTCATACCAATCTGTGTGAAGGAGATGAAAAGGGGATGGCGATCTGGTGGGGCAGGGGAAATAGATGGGCAAGGAACCAGGAGGGGAGGGGAAACCAGGAGGGGAGAGGGGAGTGGGGGAGGGGAAACCAGGAGGGGAGGGGAACTAGGAGGGGATAGTGGAGTGGGGGAGGGGAAGATTATAAAGGAAAGGTAAATATGGAAGGGGTGATGAGGAAGGGAGAATGGGAAATGGAAAGGGAAGGGGAGGAAGGGGGGGGATTAGGGGGTCATATGAGAGGAAAAAGGGGAGAGAGGAGAGGAGGGGTAAAAACAGGGCAAAGGCAGAAGAACGAAAGAAGAGGGAAAAGGGGGATGGGTAGTGGGTATATGGTGGAAGAAAGGGGAGAGGAGAAAGGGAAAGGGAATGGGAATGGGCAGGGCAAAGGCAGTGTAAAGAAAGAAGAGAAGAAAGGGGGGGGGGTAGTGGGTATATGGTGGAAGAAAGGGGAGAGGAGAAAGGGAAAGGGAAAAGGCAGGGCAAAGGTAGTGTAAAGAAAGAAGAGGGGAAAAGGGGATGGGTAGTGGGTATATGGTGGAAGAAAGGGAAGTGGAGAAAGGGAAAGGGAAAAGGTAGGGCAAAGAGAGTGTAAAGAAAGAAGAGGAGAAAGGGGGATGGGTAGTGGGTATATGGTGGAAGAAAGGGGAGAGGAGAAAGAGAAAGGGAAAGGGAAAGGGCAGGGCAAAGACAGTGTAAAGGCAGAAGAAACAAAGAAGAGGGCAAAGAGGGAGGGAGGGGGTGGAAGGGGGAGTGAGCATATGGGAGGAGAAAGGGGAGAGGGGAGAGGAGGGGTAAAGACACAGCAAAGACAGGAAAAAACAAAGAAGAGGGCAAAGGGTAGAAGGAATAAGGGAGGGAACTAGAGGGAAAAGGGGAGGAGAAAAAGGAAGATGCAGGGTCAGAGCAGAGAGGGGGAAGGGGGAAGAGGACAGCAAAAGGGCAAGGAGGCACGAGGAGGCAGAGAAAGGGGAACCAGGGAGAAAGGGAGGGGGGTACTCACTTGTTCTTGATGTAGATGAATACAACAAGGAGGAGGACGAGAAGAAGACTGATGAAGATGACGGTGAGCGTGATGATCACTTTCATCGAATTCTGCTCAATACCTACAAGGACGGGAAATAAAACAAAGTTATTACACACCATCCCCCGCACCCTTCACTCTCTCTCTGGAATCTTACAATGCCGTTTCCTGAAGAGAAAAGTAAATTGGACAGATTATTTGGATATCTGGATGACAGGTGCGCAGCCATCAATTTGTGTGCCATTCCCTGTAAGTTCTGTAGGCTCAGCACCCTCAAATTCCAAATAGGAGAGGAAAAAGAAGAAAGCAGAGAACAAGTAAAGGAAAATGATTTAAAATGTAGTAGTAGTAGTAGTAGTAGTAGTAGTAGTAGTAGTAGTAGTAGTAGTAGAAGTAGTAGTAGTTGAAGTAGTAGTAGTAGCAGTAGTAGTAGTAGTGGTAGGAATAGTAGGAGTAGCAGTAGCAGTAGAAGTAGTAGTAGAAGTAGTAGTAGTAGTAGTAGTAGTAGTAGTAGTAGTAGTAGTAGTAGTAGAAAAAAGGAAGGAAAAGAATGAGAGAAAAAAAAAGAGTAACAGATGAATCAGAAAATGGAAAGAAGAAGGGGAAGAAGAAGAAAGAAAAGATAAGAAAAAAAAAGGGAAGAAAAAAAGAAAGAAAGACGCAGCATGGGTAGATTGAATAAGACTGGAAGCCTATTTTTCAAATGCTAACATGTTTTTCTTAGTGTACGCAAAATGAAAACATGTATGACATATCATTAAAACAACAGGTTCACAAATAAAACAAATCACAGATGTAATACTGCACTATTGATGACCTAGGAGAGCTCAGGAGTGGCATTCTGCAAATGAACTTAAGTTTTCCATTAAAGTCCCCTACAAACCATAGCTGTGATTGGCCTATATTGACACAGTTTTACAGTGAATCTAGTTTTCAGAATACTAACTAGCTCAGCAAAAGGTTTGGACCCAAGTTTCTTCAGAATGCCACCCCAGGAAAACAAATTAATTTTGCTACATAACATGTTTTGACTAAATACAAGTTTGGCTCGTATCACTTGTTACTATGGCAACATGGCTTTTGCAACAATCAAGGTTCAAGGACAGTGTGTGCTACAAAAATAATGACAAATTAGAAGCACGTTACATCTTAAGACTTCCACATGAATTATTTTCAATTGTGTATTGGTTATCCTAATGTGGCACATACATATCTTCTTCAAAACAACAATTACTCCACAAAATAGAACAATTTAACACAAAGCATAAGGAACAAAACAATTGTAACATTGGAAAGTTTGACCAGTTGCTTAGCTGATTGGGGGTTGTCATGGAAATTTGTGCATATCTGGATGCAAACAGCTTTAATTTTTTATCTAAATTTTGTAAGGTGAAAGTGTTGTGATCAAAACAAGTGACAAACTGCTTGCAAACACATATAAAGCCAAATTTTCACAAAATACAGAAATCCTTCAAAATCAGCCCCATATAATTTTTTAAGACATGGTGGTTTCTTCACACACACACTGGTTGTTCCGTAGCTGTCTAATATCAATATAAAAAACAAGATTATGTACAAAGCTTCAGTACCACAAAATCCCTCTTTGATTCGCCTCTCATCATTGTCAAGCGTGACAAAATTACATAACATCCATTGTGCCATACTTACCTGAACATACAACATAAATTACAGTGCCTACCATACTTCTACATGAACATGGGTTTGAAATGCATAACTACCAATAACATATTAGTAAAATACAGACGGAACTATATTAATGTATGTTTCATCTCCTCTTGCTTTTCAATGCCTTGATAAGTCTGTGTATACATTCACTAATGACGCTAGCGGTGTCTCAAGTTTAGGTAATCTCCATCATCCAAACAATACCACATGACCAAACTACTTTAGTGAAATTATCATGAAACTCCAAAAAAAAAAATCTAACATCTTGATATGACCTACCTTTCATGTAGACGATATATTTTCAATGAAGTTACTTTTAGGGTGACGTTAATGCTTGTATTTTGCACGTTACTGAATTTGCATAACTCTTTACGAGCCATTGGAGTATTTCTGCACCAGTGACATGCACAAATCTCATAGAGCAGCCCTTTATCTAACACAGAGGGACTTAATTTATATTACTTATTTCTGTAATTTAAGATGTACCTTGATCTCTGTTCAATTAAATTGTATTGTATGATGTACATGGTATGTAGATAAACAAGTAGATGTAAAATGTAAATCCAAGTCCCTCCATGTAAAGCACATTGAGAATTCCATCGGTTTTGAAATGCACTATATAAGAAACATCTATTATTATTATTATTATTATTATTATTATTACTATTAATAGTTAAATCCTGAATCTCATGTTTTTTTTAGAGATGCAAATGTAAAAGGAGACGGCATTACTATATATCCCTAAAAAATCCGTCTAAACAAATTACAGACAAAAAATGTCTATATCATATATCAAAGGTTCTGAAAAGGCACATCTGGTGAGGAGGCATATTTTTGTCATCCTTTATCCTGGCTGACATAAATATTTGACATAATTTTTTAAAATAAAAATAAATGCTGAGGTACATTAGGTCTAAATGTAGGTAAAATGTTACTTTCCCCAATTGCTACATTATTCTTTCTCTTCCCCACCCCCACTTTTGTTAACTAGCTTTGACATTCCCTCCCCTTCTCTCTCCTATTTCCATTTCATCTTATTGTTTTGGGTCTACACATAAACTCTAATAACTGAAAAATATTATATTCATAAGATAAAACAAAAAATCAACCCTCTTCATTTTTCCCTTTTTCTCCTTTTTTACCCCACAAGTGGGAAAAATAAACTGGACGAATACAACCACATGGTACTTCCAAACTTTGGACTATTTGAAGTAGTATTTATCAATCCCAACTTTATATCTATATACTAGAGACACAATCGATATTAAGCCTTCCTATGCCAGATAAAATGCCGCTCAATGGGATTTGTGTGCATTAATGGTGACAAAATGCACCTTTGGCATACAAAGAAAAATGGATCTGCTTCAAACTTGAAGTAACTCTCACACAGCTATGTGGATTCCATGTCTTACAGCAGGGACATGAGTGGCAGCTGCTCGGTTTTGAACCCATTCCCTCCTGGTAGAACAAACCACTCCACCAATCATATCATTTCATATCTATGCACTTACCTACAAATGCTGGGTACTGAAGGCGAAATAGGCTACATAATCTACATAAATTAATAAATTGTGGAGAAACAGCGTCTCCGCTGAACCTGGTACAAGTACTCACAAGTACATGTAAATGAATAAATACAACATACCGACATTGAAGGAATACCACAATATTTCACAGATAGATATATATAATATATCATGCATTGACGGCTCAAGCGTCTATAAAGCATGCGTTACCTATTTCGGCCACCAGTAGGACTTTGTATACGCGAGGTCGAGGGGAGGAGGGGTCACAGGTGAAATGAAAGAGGGAGGGGGGCAGGGGGCGAGGAGGGGAAGGGGGAAGAGGCTTTGGATACTGTACTATCACCCCCCTCCCCCCCCCCCCCCCACAATGCCTTTATAATATTAACCTCTGGACTCTTGAAATCATTACTTCCTTTAGAATTAACCTATTGACTCCTAATCCTGTTGCATAAAACCTACCTTTGATTCTAACTTTGCTACTGATGACAACTTCTATGGAAACCTTCGATTTGGCAAGCTGTTTGTAATCAGAGCCATCTATAAACAGAGTTTGGCCAACTCAGTCTCAATAGGTCACAACATGGCACGTGTTGCTTTGTTGGACATCCGAATAACAAAAGAATATGCGCCATGTTGTAACCGAATTAAACCGAGTTGACCAAACTCTTGTATAAAGATGGCTCTGTTTGTAATATAGCTATAGCGCCAGCTCGAGTTGAAATCTTTACATTCATCATGACAATAATGGACTTGCACTATCCTGCATGGATTCTATCAATCATTTTTTCAGGTTTTCCATGAAATATAAGAACAGCCTTTGGGTGAAGCTTCTCACAAGCTGAGATACGAATATATCATCAAATACACTAAACATAGATTTCACACCAAACTTTGGTAACCATTTAACAAAAATCTCCCTAGATAATCTCATTATAGTAAGGCAAGTCTTCTCTCTTTGCCGCACTGCAACATTTTTGAAAGCAGCTATGACACTATTAACCCAAATTCCTGAACATGTCGGACAAAATGCCTGTATTCTTGTGATAATTCCCTTTTTATTCCAGAACCTCATGCATGCCAAAACAAGAGAGGATTTTGATAAAATTCTTAACCTCTAACTCCACATGCAGTTGATAACCTATGTGCCCAATTCTTCACAGCTGATTATGAACAAACCTCCATACTGCTGCCTGTATTGCTACATTTCATATTTAATATATAACCCACACCCTCAATCCTTTGAACCAAGAGGTATGCAGACGTAATTTCCACCCGTAATCTCCCCCAAAAGACAACAAACTTGTAGTAAAACACCAAATCCAACTCTTAACCCTTTGCATTACCAAGCCTTGAAAACCTCATTGGCTTTACCCATCTTCATGTGAATGGTAATGAGAGAGTTAACCCTTACATTACCAGGCCTTGAAAACCCCGTTGGCTTACTACACATCTTCATGTGAATGATAATGAGAGAGTTACATGTAACCCTTACATTACCAGGCCTTGAAAACCCCATTGCCTTACTGCACAACTTTATGAAAAATAGTAATAAGAGTTAAATGGACTGTCCCGTTAAATGCTGCCAAGGGGAGGTGTGCAATGTCGGCCAGATAGCTTCATGCATGCACATGGCTAATAGATAAAAGCGAGGGCTTCTTTTACCTAGATTCAATGAAGAGGTGAGGGGTGTTCTCTCACAGACCAGCTAACATAAATTCTAACAGTAACATTACTTTACACATTCATCTCAAGGCAAGATACATACCAGGGAATACCAGTAACCAGACGCCCACACTTACCAACAACAGGAACAAACCACTTTTCTTTAAAAAAAAAAAAAAGAAGCTTATGAAAAGGAGAGGAGATTACAAAAAATAAACATACATATACCAAACCATACGTACCTCACATCGCACTGTTTTATATTATCGTGATTTTAATGAAACGTTAACTTTTTTTTAATCATACACATGCTTTCATTTCAGCTGTATGTGCAATGATTTATATTGTTGACAAAAGCAATTAGATCATACACACATTTTAATTACAGATATATGTGTAATGATATTTGTTCTTGACAAAAGCAAATTTGTAATGAATACCGGTATTCTAATCAGAAATATCTGAGGAAAGACATTCAGATTTATTTTTCGATTTCAGATGGTTGGTGAGGTTCATGAATGATAAAGCTGGGCGTGTGTGCGATACATATGGTTGTTGCCTTTTTGCTATTAAAAGGCGGAGTGTCTGGTGGACGATGGAAGATGCGACTAGTAATACTCTAGTGGACCAATATGCACAATGGGGCACGGTGGGCGCAAGACAAGGAGAGACAAGAGAGAGAGAGTGTGGCAGATACACGAAGCTGCAGGTCACATGGTGCCAGAGGTCATCAGCCGTAGGGGTCAAAGTTCGGGTGAGAGAGAGAAGGGAGGGGCGGGTCACAGGCGGGGTGTTGCCTACTTACTGATTACGTGATCTGGCCTTATAAACTCGCACCGGGGGCCGCCATAGTTTTGCAAACAACTGCACAAGAGAGAGATAATAAGTTCGGAAGGGGGGAAAGAGAACGAACAACAATGCATTACTCTTGTTAGTGCAACTTTCAGTTAATGTAAAAAGAAAAAAAAAACATACAACGGGGAGAAAACCACCGCAAGGTCGAACCTGGCGAATCATCGTTGCGACGCCTCCGCTCGTATTCGCCAGAATCTTAGCTGGGACTGCACAACGGAGACGTCGACTACCATTCCCGATTGATTCGCAGTATCTCGAACTTGCCGTGATTCTCCCCCCGCGATTATATACTTAATCCTTTTTTGCGGAAGGGAGCACAATGAAATACTGTACTTACTCGGGTGAACAACAGGTGGCGCTTTGCTAGAATCAATTTGATTAAAAATAAACTCGCATCGAGGAGACCCACGGTATGGATCGGGACAGCTACAGGAGTCAGGAAAAAGTAAAAAAAAAAAAAAAAAAAGGGAATAAAAAAAAACGAATAAAGAGAAAAAAGGGGGTAGGTAGGGATGGAGGATGGACGGAGTGGGGATGTCACGAAGAAGGAAGCACAGACAACAGACGAACAGACGGTAAACAGAGACGAGACGAGACAAGATAGCAGACAAGAGGTTGGCACGACATGACGGAAGACATAGAAGGGTGATCGAGGGGTGATAGAAAGAGGGAGAGAGAGAGAGAGAAAAGAAAGCAATAAAACAATGCATTTTTTTAGTTAAAAATTTAATCAGCAACTTCTACAACAACCACAGAATCTGTGATTAGCAACAAAACAATATTTCAATTTTTTTTATAGTTTTTTTGGGGGCATGTAACATTTTCCAATGCTGAGGACTAATCTTAAGTCGTGAGCAATTCACAGATACCATGAAAGTAGGATTGATTGATTGATTACAAAATCCTGATAATTCCTTTTGCAGGATTTGTAAAATTTTAAAGAAAGAATCAACTGTCATTTAGCTAGACATATGCACATTTCCATTCATAGATTTTAAGTTATCATTCATTCTAATAGTACTGGTGTTTAATTAAACTTTCAAAAATGAATTATTTCAAATGTGATGTTTCGTTGAAGATGGGGTACGCCCGATTTAAACATGGCACAAACAGTGTGACAATGACATGGAAACAAACATTGACATCTGATAAATGGTTTGATTCAGCTAATAAAATACTATACAAGATGTACATGTATGAAATGCTGAACTTCAGCAATTATCACAGATTCTGTGGTGATAAATGAGTAACACATTAAGTACATTACAAGAAAATAAAGAAATGAAAATGAAGAAAGGACATTCATATCAATTTGAGATTAATATCAGTGGTCAATATGCTTGATGTATTAATCCAGGTGATCAAAGTATAAATGTACAATAAAATTGATCAGTATGATAAATATTCATGTAGTCCTGCGGAATCAGTAGGGACAAGTATGAGATGAAACATTCATATTCAGAATAAGATTAATTCCTCACAGGTAAATTCTTATCAAGCATTCACATTGGACTGTTTATCTATGATTCTAACATTTACCATATATTTTATGATATCAAACAAAATGAAACAAGTAACATCTGGAGATGGTTTTGAGTGTGAAATTTACCGTTGACAAGTAATGGATGATGTGATAATGTAAAAAAATCAATGTTGGTAATTGAATGACCGCAACCCCCCTCCCCAAATCCCTAAATATGTAAACAAAATATTGTTGATCATAAACCAACTATCAAGTACCATGAGAAAAACCCCAAAATATTGCAACTGAAACAAAAAGAACAAAATACGGAGAACAATGAATGAGACACAAAATTTGTTTTCCTATACAATTTGTTTGCTTAAAAGCTGACAAAAACTTGTGAGATGATCATTCATGTATTTATGTTTATAATTGACAAATTAAAATTTAATTCACTCATTTCATTTTGACAATAAATCACTATGTGAAATTGAAAGGGAAATAAATGAGTAATTTGCATGATAACTGAAATTCATAGAGCTTTTGTGTCAATGGAAAAATAAAATCAATAATACAATGCCAAATAACACACGTTTAAAGAAAGAAAACACTAATATTTTCTTTAAGTGCTTTATAATTTGTATTCATAGAATTATATGCTTTCTGCACATTAAATATAATTGGTGATTTGCTGTTACTGCAATGCATCTCACTATATAGGTTAGGTTTCAAACCATTATCTGCAATAGTCCATTCTTAGTAAATGCAACAGGACATTCAAATTATATAAATATATGATACTTTAGGCATACAAATATGTTGATCAGTAAATATAGAGAGGTGCTTAAATAGGAAGGGAAAGGGTGAAATAGAAACAGAGGAAGACAACAAGGAGATGTGGAGAGAGTGAAGGAATAGAGAAATAGATATAGCGATAGAAAGGTGAGAGAGGAGAGAGAAGGGGGAAAACATTAAAGAGGAGAAGGAGACGAAAGAGAGAGCAGAATGGGTGTTAGAAAGTCAGAAAGAGAGATAGAGAGAGAGAGAGAACATCAAAAAAAGAAAATCATTTCATGTGAAAACTGATTAAAGATCAGAACATGTAATAATATTGATCATTAAAAAATATGTGAATTGCATCAAGATGTTAAGTTCAGGCAAGAAGTATTCATGACAATGAAGTTCTACGTCAAACCAACCTTGGTGGCTAGCTCCAAAGCAATGATGACTACAACTTGCAATGGTGGTGAAAGACAGCAATCATGGTTATTTTCTAACAGGCATGTTATCATCATTTTATTGCTGGTGAGTGCGATGGGAACGGTTAATCACCAATGGAACCAAGAATGGATGGGGATGAATAAATATAAATTTATAAATATGGTTAAATATATGATATGATATGATATTAGAAAGGAAACATATGTATAAAGGAATGGAGACCCATTAAGTTTAGCATGGCAAGAAATTAAGGCTATAATATCGCTAGACTATATCTTATTGCTTGGCATCACATCACATATATCAGAACAAACAAAACAACCACAACAATGCTGCATATATAATTTGCGCTATTAACTGTAATTCACATAAAGTCATATGCCATATGTACTACATTTCAAATAAAAACAGAGCTAATCAAAACTTAAAAGTCACCTAAAAGGCCAGCTATGGCACTTGCCTTATAATGAATAAATGTATATCGTCTGCACACGCTGTTGGAAGAGACCCAGAGCCCTGTTGCATAAAACTTATCATTGATGGTAAATTTGCTACCAATGTCAACTTCTATGGAAATCTTGAATTTGATATGCTGTCAAGCAGCATTACCATGGTAGTTACCATAGATAGCAGAGTTGCCATCAATGGTAAGTTTTTATATAATGGGGCTCAGAAGTGTGTTGAAAATTAATCGCTGAGAACCAGAAGGACAGTAATGCCATACACTTTGTACAGTGTTTGCTCCCTTCTGGCTCTGAACGGGTAACATCTTTTGTGCTCTACTAGCTCTCAATACACATGATGCATCTAAGCAATGGAAAGATCATCCACGAGCCTGAATCATATCTGCTGCAACTCTATGCGTGTCACATGTGTATTTATGCACAGCTAATATACAAAAATCCCATAGAGCGCAATATCGTCCGGCATAAAAAGGATTAATAACGAGATCTAGTCAGATGAAAAGGAACCAGGTCACTCAATTGCTGTAGAACTCAATTTTGCAAAGACAAAAGTAGGTCTAAAGTATGGTGATTTTTTTAGAAAAACTCAACTGCTATTTTTTTTTTATTATACCTAAAACTGCGCAAATTCGAAGTTGACATGGAAAGGCCATCATTGTTGTTACCATATTTCTTACTCGAGGCCTTACATTTCAAAACCACTAGAAGGATGGCACTTAAATTTTGTTCTTTGTTTTGATTAATTAACTTATAAATACATACAATAAAATCACAGAAACATGGGGTGTGGATTGATATGAGCCCCAACAAACACCACTGCCAATGAAGATCCCCGGTCTGTCTTTAAAGACCACTTAACTTAAATCTCTTAAGAGCAGTTTGCATGTCATAGAGCCTGTCTCTACAGAGACTACTTTGGGTGGTCTTTATTGACATGTTTGATTGTAATTCAATGCAATGTGCCTCTATACTGCAATGCATGTCACTTGAAAATACCAAAACAGTACAGAACTTACATCGTCATGGATAAAATTCTACCGATTTGTCATTTTTATTCTGTGTGATAGGCATTTCGTCACTTTATTATGCAATATTTTGCAATATAAGACTTTAAATGAATAATCATAAAATAATATATCACGATAAATGCACCAAATGATCAAACAAAGACAGTTTAGCAAAATCCCAATTTCTTCCAATCTACTCGCTTTATTACTGGTATTCAAGCTTATTCTACAAATTGCACGACAAGATTTTGCGATGAAATTTAATTTGCCTACATAACATTGAAGCTTTTTTTTTTAAAGGCAAACATATTCCATATAGGAGTTTGAGTGTTATGATGCCATATCAGCAAATCATTACTTTAGACAAGATGTATTTTAATGATTATTCAGGGCAGTTTTCTGGTCCAAAAGTATCACCATATTTATGAAGGTACAGTCATTTACATGTATGTAATTGATTGAGCATTACCTCTTAACTTGCTGGGGGTAAAACCCCTCTGTGCCGGAGGTTTTCTCTCTTACAGTTTTTCGCTATTACAGTTTGGTCACCCCTTTGGTTACCCCTTAGTCGCAAAAATGCGACAGCGGCAGGTTAAGAGTTAAATGAAAATTTGGCAGACACCCATATGTGATAGGTAGAGTCACAAAAAATGATGACATATTATGAAGATGTTGATGTTGGTGATAAATGTGGATTTGTTCCCCTGCTTGTGATCTGCATCAATTCCAGATGACTGTTCCTTCCCATGGAAACAATGAGATCCCACTGAAGGTAGATGGATGATCATATTCATGGTATATTTCACAGTGTTTTAATAAGCCCTTTTCGTAATGTATTCACAACTCCACCCCCCCCCCCTAACTGTGTAGGAAACTCGTTACTACATTCACCTGCATTTCATGATTCGATCCCCACGAGTGAGATGCACAGTAAATCTCTTAGTTGTTGCTACTTGGACAAACCTCTGAAATTGTCAGAGTTTTCCCAATTCACGAAAATATCTGTTTGCAAAATACCATGTTGACAGGAATGTAGCTTAGATAAGTGGTACATGAGAAATGATCTAGAAAAATTCTAGCTATAGCTACATTTGGGTAATTTAATGTACTGTCAATAGCAAAAATGTATGAGTCTCTAATGTGATATAGTTGTACTGTATAATTCGACAATGGCATTGGATAATATTCTGTCTTTTTTTTTATTGATTAGCACCAGAAATGTACCACGAGTAGCAAAGGGCAAAGAAACTTCTACAATGCCGGGTTGTCAATTACATTAGTGTTTATTCCTGACAAATCAAATTAGCTAGTTTCACATGATAAAAGTAAAAAATAATTTGCATATTGCTTAAATGTGGTAATAATGTACCAATTTTTAATAGGTATCTTGACTCCAGCCAATCTTTGATTTGATGTTTTCTGGGGTAAATTATACACATAAAATGCAAAGAAAAAATAAACCCCAACTTGGGTGCATTCATGTCAATAAAATTGTACGATTACAAGAGGTTTTAAAAGGAAATTCTGTTATATCAGAACTGACAATTTTGTATCATAATTAGCAATATTGGCATGAAAACATGAGACAAAAAATGTATCTTACAGCATTCAAATAACCTTGAATTTTTTGCAAGTAATACTTAAGAAATACCAATCATTAAAGGACCTTAACACACTCAATTCACACAAAAAAAAGTTTATCAATTACTCATATCTTGAATATATTTCAGATACAAGCAATGCTGATATTGTAATAAGTTGACTTATTTTTGCGCCACATACAAGTTCCATGTTCAGAGCAATTACCACCAACCCCAAAAGAAAGAGAAATATTAATTCTGGCATGAAGTACTGATTCTTACCATCATAACCCTTTGGGAATGAAAGATTTTAAGCAAGATCCTATGGACTTAAGGGAAAAAAGAAGATAACAGTACCCAATGGAGTGAATAAACAACAAAAATGAAGATACTGCTCAGCATGTGATGACAATTTTTTTTTCTTTAAAATGGCGGTATGCGAGTATATATAATACAAACACCCATGATGCTTCTTGGTGTGTCGCAAGCACTTGCATGAAGATGGATGAGTGATACCATTTAAGGAATGCATGGGGGGGGGGGGGTAGGGGGTAATAAAATGGGCGTGGCTTGCACAGGTGTGTAATGAATGGGGGGAAAGGGGATGGGAAGAAGGGAGAAGGGAGGGCGGTGGTGGTGGTGGTGGTGGTGGTGGGGGGGGGGGGGGATACAGGGAACACAATAAGTACAGTTGGGAGAGTAATTACATAATCAAGTTATGTCACCGGTTATGAAGATGGCTGGTGTATATTTAACCAATTCACAGGGGGAGGATATATTATTACTATTTAATCATGACACTGTAAATTCTTCACAAAACTTGTTTTTTTTTAATTTACAACTTTCACAAATGGTGATATGTGTTCTCTTTGATTAAGATAAATGGCATGTGTTGAAACAGAGAGGTTATCATGAGCACCCTTCACCCGCAGTTCGTCTACTCTACTCGACCACAAGTCATCGTTATTCAATCATGGCAGCATACAAGAAGATGAGAGCGTGTATTTAATCATAAATAGATATATATGATGTCAAAGAGCTTCTTTAGAAGAGTTTCGGTTGGTCGACATAAAAAAAGCCCCACGTCAAATATTGACTACTCACATGCATCTCCGTTTGTCTCTTTTGGCGGAATACCGACAAGTTCCGTTATTGTAACAGTACCCCGGGTAGCATTTGTTCGTTTGGAGAACGCTGATATCACATCGTTCCCCGCTCTTATTCTCCGGACACCTGTATTTATAGAGTGGGGGGTTGGTTCGGTTGGGAAGGGTCAGGTTTTAATGGAAGTGTTTTTTTTTTGATGGATAAAAAAAAACACACACACCCGGAGGAGCACACTGGGTGTGTTACAAACGGGCCAATCATGTTTGGTTGGGTGTTAACACTCAGTTCATATCAAAAGAAGCACATCAAAAGCTGAAAAGCAGTGGGGCGTTACAGAAAAGAACAAAAAAAAAACTTGGCAAAGCAAAACATCCACAGCAAAACAAAGATCTCACCATCACTGCAAACAGTATTTTGAAAAGACACGGGATGAACCGTACAAAGCGGCAAGTATAGCAAATAAAAAGCCTGCATTTTTCTTTCCAATAGAAGAGTCCAGCAAGCTGTCACGTACAGATTTAAAGCCTCGTGCGCAAATAAAACGTCACAATCAAGGAGAAAGATACAGCAGGCGAAGCAACGTTTGAAGATTAATAGACGTGTTAACATAATGTGGGTGCGGGATACCGATCCAAACATGAAGATGCATGGTGGCTGCCGTGATGCAATTTTCAGCGGAGAGAGAAAAAGCGAGGGGAGAAAGATGGATCATGATGCAACGTCCAGTCGGGTGAAGAATTAAGCAACGTGCCCCGTCAGATAATCGTGCCCTGACAATGATACACCCATTCATTCTTTACGTCCTCAAAATTCATGATGCAAATTCTTGATTATCCATTATTTGTCTTTATCAAATTTTGTGTTATCGCCCCTTTTACTATGTCTTGTAAAGTTGGATTTATCCATGTATCCCGCCATACTTCTACTTCATATCCCACTGCTTACAAGATATGTCCACTAATACCTGTAAACTGATTTAGTTGCTTAGATTGTGATGTGGCGAATATTTTTGTTAACCGGTTTTTCACTGAGCCCGCATATATGTGGGCTGGCTTTTATCCACTCATATACTAAGCAGCCCAACTCCCATACAATCTGCTGTTTGAAGAATAGATGACAGGCTATGAATAAACTTTCATATATGTGGTCTGGCTTTTATCCACTCATATACTAAGCAGCCCGACTCCCATACAATCTGCTGTTTGAAGAATAGATGACAGGCTATAAATAAACTTACATATATGTGGTCTGGCTTTTATCCACTCATATACTAAGCAGCCCGACTACCATACAATCTGCTGTTTGAAGGATGGATGACAGGCTATGAATAAACTTCAAATACCTCACAGGACACAATTAAGCCACACCCCTTTGGTTACTGCAGTTCCATGGCAAATTTGGTCATCATAACTGGACCAGGGTTCACAAAGCCAGAAAATATATTCATAAGAAATGGGTTAATGTAAGGGCCTGCATGTACAAAAATTTATTTTTCGACTTTAACCAAATTTCTCATTGAACTATACATGTTATTTGTTTGTATATATGTAAACCATGTTTGTGTTATATGTCAAAGCAGGGCCCCCTGGTAGAACAGTGTTCAACCACTGAAGGGGCTACCCTGGGTAAATAATACAAATAAATAAATAAATAAAAAACCCATGTGAAACAAACATCAATACAAAACACCCATTCAAAGTTTCTTCCACGTTCATATGTTCTGAGAGAAGTTCTTCAGCAGTATTTGCACAACTTATAATTTAGGCCTGAAAAAGGAATACAACTCATTGAAACAACAATGTAGATCTTTGAATTGCTCTGTGTTTGGTTAATTATCATCTTCTTGCTTCAAGGGTAACCAAACAAAACATGTCATCATGCAACGTCTTATATTTAATGAAATCACTGTCTGCCTATCCTCTTCATATGATCTTGTTAACAAAATTTTCAAACAGAATACTATTTTTTTACAACAATATAAAGCATCACGTGTTGGCCTGTAACTTGTGTTGACTCAAAATGGATGTCCATTACAGATCAGTCTGTAATTACAAATTTATGGACTGGGATACCTTATTAGTCCGGGAGCCCAGAAGATTTATTCATGTGAAAAGGGCCGGAACAACTGACCCCATAGGTCGAAAGGATATACCCTGGACATTACAAAAATGTATTGCTGGCAAGGTGTACCCGATGCTTTTCCCCCCAAATCACCATAAATGTGACGTCACTACCGGAAAGCATTTTTTCAAAAATGGTTGGAATATGATACATGGTACCATCATAACAAACGTGTTAACACACATTTTGTTATGCCCAATTATCAAACTTGATTGGTATAGTTTGGTTGCCTAGTAAATGTGCAACATCATCATTGACTTGTTTTGGCAATGACAGCTCCATGGGCGACGTCGACGACGACGACATGTCGCGACGACGTTAGCAAAATGCAATACTTTTTTTCGTTTTGTGTGCTCTTTTTCAATTAAAACTTTTTCAGTTCTTGTAGTTCGCAAACCATTCCAAATATCTATTTCAAACTTAGTTTGCTGTGTTTGGCATTTCTCAAGCTTTTCAACACATATAAGCATGTGACATTCGGTGACGCTTATGGCCATCTCCTGACCAATAATACAGCGTAACGTTTTGGTAGAATGC
Organism: Arbacia lixula; assembly: GCA_963669155.1. Classification (NCBI taxonomy): domain Eukaryota; kingdom Metazoa; phylum Echinodermata; class Echinoidea; order Arbacioida; family Arbaciidae; genus Arbacia; species Arbacia lixula. The sequence continues at coordinate 8,677,751 of OZ022593.1, forward strand.
ACGTAAAAGTCGGACAAAATACTGCGTACGTCCTATACACGCGTATATTCTGAATACGTGCTACTCTTTGGTTAAAACGTTTTAAATCCTTGTAATTCAAGAACCATACCCCAGATTTCCTTTCAATTTGGCCTGATGTTTTTGGCATTTCTTCCGCTTTTCAAAACATATATGGATGTTAAATATTTTCGCACCTATGATCATCTCCTGACCAATAATGTAACGGAGCATTTTGAAAGAATTGCGTGAAATCGGACAAAATATTGCGTATTAACTGCATACGTGTACATTCCGTATGCGTGTTACTTTTCGGCTGAAACTGTTTAGATCCTTGTACTTCAGGAACCATACAACATATGACTCTCCGACATGTTCTGGTGATTTCAGCATTCCTTCCACCTTTCAAAACATATATTGATGTTACATATTATCACGCTTATAGTCATCTACTGACCAATAACACAATGTCACATTTTAGAAGAATGAGCGTAAAATCCGACAAAATACCGCATATGTTCTCTAAAGGCGTATAATTTTGGATACGTGTTACTCTTCGATTGAAACTTTTTAAAATCATTGTAATTCAAGAACCGTTCCATATATTTCCTTTCAATTTGTTCTGATATTTTTGGCTTTTGTTCCGCTTTTGAAAACATATATGGATGTTACATATTGTCACACCTATGGTCATCTCCTGACCAATAAGGTAACGAAGCATTTTGAAAGAATTGAGTGAAATCGGACAAAATATTGCGCATTAACTGCATAAATGTATATTCTGTTCGCGTGTTACTTTTCGGTTGAAACATTTTAGATCTTTGTACTTCAAGAACCATACAACATATTCCTTTTCAACATGTTCTGGTGATTTTGGCATTCCTTCCACTTTTCAGAACATATATTGATGTTGCATATTATCACGTTTATAGTCATCTACTGACCAATAACATAATGTCACTTTTTGGAAGAACGAGCATAAAATCTGACAAAATACTGCTTACGTTTTATAAACGCGTATAATTTGGGATGCGTGTTCTTTTCGGTTGATTTTTTTTAAATCGTTGTAATCCAAGAACCGTATCACAAATTTCCTTTTAGTTTGTTCTGATGCTTTTGGTTTTTGTTCCGCTTTTCAAAACATATATGGATGTTACATATTGTCACACCTATGGTCATCCCCGGACCAATAATGTAACGGAGCATTTTGGAAGAATTGAGTGAAATTGGACAAAATTCTGCGTGTTAATTGCATACGTGTATATTCTGTACGCGTGTTACTTGATGGTTGAAACTTTTTAGATCCTTCATAGAAGCTCCGAATGCTTTTTAGATGCAATATTTTGACACAGTTAACACCAAAATCCCTTGAAAATGAGAAAAAACTGCTTTTCGCCGAGGGTACGGCAACCGGCTGCCGTCGTCAACGTCGAACAGTGCTCATCCATCGCCAGGAAAAAAAAACTGAATGTCGATATTGCCCTTGAAAAGACAAGCGAGGTGAACAAAATTAGATATTGTAACTTGTAAATATATATACATGTATATGTTTTAATTTTAGTACCTTCATATACCCTCCACCGGTCTTTCCTGTAGTGACGCCACAAATAAAAATTGGGTCATTTGGGACATGTTGGAGGGTAATCTACGAGATGTCCGCTATAATTTATGTAATTTCCTCATCGGCATATTGGTAAACACACTCCAACCCAACCCAAACCGTCAGGGCTGTGTAAAACTCGAGGAAAGTGATTCATTCAACTAGATCTCGTATAATGAGCAACATACTACATTTTAGTTTGTTTTACTTGCACACATTATTTTGCATAAATTGATACGATGACCCGTAGGTGTACACAAGCTCGATCACAAATATCGTTATACGCTCATAGAGACGACGACAACTGAAGCTTTAAACAAAGTATCGTGAAGTTTATAATACAGAGAATGATATCTCAAGCGAAGGACTCTCAATGGAGGGAAGGATTGTAAAATAAACGCCATATCTTATACGATTTTAAGCGGATTCTTCCAAAATGTTGCATTTCAGTATTGGCCAGGAGATGACCATAAGGCTAGCGTTGCAATATGCAACATCCATAAACACCAGAACGAGTCCGAAAGATAGATTGTGGAATTTTTTTAAAACTATTTTTTGTAACTAAGTTACGCACATCCAGCATAATTTTGCGGTTTTGTAGTTTTTAATGGACACTTATAAAACGAATACGCAGTGATTTGTCCGATTTTACTTTGAAAAAACCTTACGTTATGTTATTGGTCAGTGAATGACCATTAGCGTGACAATATGTAACATCCATATATGTTTTGAAAGGTGGAAGGGATGCCAAAATCACCAGAACATGTCGGAAAGTAATATGTTGTATGGTTCTTGAAGTACAAGGATCTAAAAAAACTCCAATCCAAAAGTAACACACATGCAGAGTATACACATATGCAGATACGCAGAATTTTGTCCGCTTTTACGCAATTCTTCCAAAATGCTCCGTTACATAATTGGTCACGAAATGACCATAGGTATGACATTATGTAACACCCGTATATGTTTTGAAAATTGCAACAAATGCCAAAAACATAAGAACAAACTAAAAAGAAATGTGTGGTACGGTTCTTGGATTACAACGATTTTAAAAAGTTTCAACCGAAAAGTAGCACGTATCCAAAAATATACGCGTGTATTGAACGTAGCAGTATTTTGTCGGATTTTACGCTCGTTCTTCCACAATGTGACATTATGTTATTGGTCATTAGATGACTATAAACGTGATAATATATAACATCAATATATGTTTTGGTAGGAGGAAGGAATGCCAAAATCACCAGAGCATGTCGTAAAATAATATGCTGTATGGTTCTTGAAATACAAAGATCTAAAATGTTTCAACCGAAAAGTAACACGCGAACAGAATATACATTTATGCAGTTAATGCGCAATATTTTGTCCGATTTCACTCAATTCTTTCAAAATGCTTCGTTACCTTATTGGTCAGGAGATGACCATAGGTGTGACAATATGTAACATCCATATATGTTTTCAAAAGCGGAACAAAAGCCAAAAATATCAGAACAAATTGAAAGGAAATATATGGAACGGTTCTTGAATTACAATGATTTTAAAAAGTTTCAATCGAAGAGTAACACGTATCCAAAATTATACGCCTTTAGAGAACATATGCGGTATTTTGTCGGATTTTGTTATTGGTCAGTAGATGACTATAAGTGTGATAATATGTAACATCAATATATGTTTTGAAAGGTGGAAGGGATGCTGAAATCACCAGAACATGTCGGAGAGTCATATGTTGTATGGTTCCTGAAGTACAAGGATCTAAACAGTTTCAGCCGAAAAGTAACACGCATACGGAATGTACACGTATGCAGTTAATACGCAATATTTTGTCCGATTTCACGCAATTCTTTCAAAATGCTCCGTTACATTATTGGTCAGGAGATGATCATAGGTGCAAAAATATTTAACATCCATATATGTTTTGAAAAGCGGAAGAAATGCCAAAAACATCAGGCCAAATTGAAAGGAAATCTGGGGTATGGTTCTTGAATTACAAGGATTTAAAACGTTTTAACCAAAGAGTAGCACGTATTCAGAATATACGCGTGTATAGGACGTACGCAGTATTTTGTCCGACTTTTACGTGCATTCTACCAAAACGTTACGCTGTATTATTGGTCAGGAGATGGCCATAAGCGTCACCGAATGTCACATGCTTATATGTGTTGAAAAGCTTGAGAAATGCCAAACACAGCAAACTAAGTTTGAAATAGATATTTGGAATGGTTTGCGAACTACAAGAACTGAAAAAGTTTTAATTGAAAAAGAGCACACAAAACGAAAAAAAGTATTGCATTTTGCTAACGTCGTCGCGACATGTCGTCGTCGTCGACGTCGCCCATGGAGCTGTCATTGCCAAAACAAGTCAATGATGATGTTGCACATTTACTAGGCAACCAAACTATACCAATCAAGTTTGATAATTGGGCATAACAAAATGTGTGTTAACACGTTTGTTATGATGGTACCATGTATTATATTCCAACCATTTTTGAAAAAATGCTTTCCGGTAGTGACGTCACATTTATGGTGATTTGGGGGAAAAAGCATCGGGTACACCTTGCCAGCAATACATTTTTGTAATGTCCAGGGTATATCCTTTCGACCTATGGGGTCAGTTGTTCCGGCCCTTTTCACATGAATAAATCTTCTGGGCTCCCGGACTATATGGATTTGCCCATTTTAATGCTGCTTGATTTACCTTTTTGAGCTTGCAATCTTAGGAAGAACACATGATGAACTTACACAATTCAACATTCTTATAACACTAAGTTCATTGCTGTCAAAACAATGAACAAGATATCCATTTCTATGTTTGCACACATTGGGCAGATGGAGTATACAAAGTCAGTGATGAAAGATTGTGAAAAAAAATGGGATTTATCCAATATCTGTATACCTTTCCTAAAATATCTGTTTTGAAATGGAATTGCAAGCATTAGGGGATGCAAGTTTCAAGAGTGATTGTAGCAAATGCAGAATCTTTGCTATTTTAACAGTAGCACAAGTAGATATTCCTATTTTTTTTTTTTTTTAATAATATATTTGTTTGAGTTGGAGTTGGAAATGCAGTTGGAAGCATGAGAAGATGCAAGTTGCAAGAGAGATTGTAAAAAAATAAACATCTGTGAGGTAAGACAGAGGGACAAAAATTTTAAGGATAATATATATCTTATTTGTATCCCAAAATATCCATTTGAAAAAGGAATTGGAAGCATCAGAAGCTGCAAGTTTTAAGAGAGCTTGAACAAAATAAAAGAGGCACTGATTTCATCATAAGGATAGGCGCACATTGTTCACTGTAGTATTCTTCAGGTACTTTTTATTACATTACTACAACGGCTACTGCTTTCTTCTTTTGTGATCAATTTGTCGATCCTCATACAAACACATGAACCACTGAGTAATTATTTCAGGTACTACCACTATTATTCTCCTACTACATTACTTGTAATCATACTGCTACAACTACTACTACTACTACTACTACTACTACTACTACTACTACTACTACTACTACTACTACTAATACTACTACTGGTACTACTACTACTACTACTACTACTACTACTACTACTACTACTACCACTGCTACTACTACTACTACTACTACTACTACTTCTACTACTACTACTACTACTACTACTACAACTACTACTACTACTACTACTACTACTACTACTACTACTACTACTACTACTACAACTACTACTACTACTACTACTACTACTACTACTACTACTACTACTACTACTACTACTATTACTACTGCTACTACTACTACTACTACTAGAATTTCTACTACTACTACTACTACTACTACTACTACTACTACTACTACTACTACTACTACTAGAATTTCTACTACTACTACTTACTGCTACTACTACTACTAGAATTTCTACTACTACTACTACTACTACTACTACTACTACTACTTCTACTACTACTAGAACTTCTACTATCGCTATTATGAATACTCATATTACTACTACTATTACAAATCTGCTATCACTTCTGCAAGTAAACAGTACCTTCATATTCATCAAGATTGACTATGATTGACAACTAGATAAATCATTGCATATGCATCTTTGCATCTTTCTAATAGAAGATCTTCGCTAATCAGCTGGGACCAATGACATCACAACGTCATACTTCTCACACCATCCACTGCACCCTCCCACCTAATTTGCCTCGGATGAGCTCTCGTTTAGCATTTCTCGCGCTGCGCTCGGTAAACAAGCGAGCGTGTTTAAGTGCGGACGCAAGTGCCTATTCAGCTCTGCGCTCCCGTCTCCCCGCTTTGTAACGTGAGACAGATGGAGAGGGTACAAGGAGAAGAGGAGGGGGGCGGTGTTGAGAAGGGCCAAGAGTGCAACAGATTACTACTATATGCCACAATATAAAGGGCATATACTGTACTGGGAAGGCAAAAAAGCCTTCAAAAGGTAATTGTTAGCAATCTTCTTGCCAATGGTCTTAAAGTCATGTATTGTCCATTTTAGAAGCTTGCTGAAATTTATTTGCCCTCAAATGATCCATATTTGGAGTAATTAATGATTAATGATTAATGATTAATGATTTAATCACCAATTACTCCAAATGTAGATCATTTGAGGGCAAGTAACTTTCAGCAAGCTTCTAAAATGGACAATACATGATTTTAAGACCATTGGCAAGAAGATTGCTAACAATTACCTTTTGAAGGCTTTTTTGCCTTCCCAGTACAGTATATGCCCTTTAAAGGTATAGTCTTGATTCAAGGATGTGGAATCTGCTTCTGTCTGATGCACTGCTGGAACTGTGACTTCAGTCTGGGCAATAAGACTAATATTTTCTCTGGCGTCTCTGAGAGAGAGAGATGAAGAGTGATCTACACTGTTGGGTGTATTTTGGGGGAAGTAGGAGGTGGGGGGGGGGGGGGGGGTTGAAGTATTGAGAAGGTCCAAGAGTGCAACATATTCCTACTATATGCCAAGACTTAAAGGTATAGTCTTGATTCAAGGATGTGAAATCTGCTTCTGAATCACTGCTGGAACTACAACTTCAGTCTGGACACTTTAGACTACGATAATACTTTTTCTGTTGGGTGTAGTTTTGGGGAAAAATCTGCTGGACCCGCAACTTCAATCTTGGCACTTAGACTAATACCTCGAGGCTAAAGAGTTTAATTCTTTCTGATGCACTGCTGGAACTGCAACTTCAAGTCTGAATTCTCAGACTAATACTGTATGGCTTCTCTCAGAGAGAGAGAGAGAGAGAGAGATGAGAAAGAGTCTAAACCGTTGGGTGTAGTTTGGGGAAGAAGTTCTGAAAAGAGCTGTATGGACTGGAGTACAGATAATAAAGTAATGATAGAGGCATTCCTCCTTGATGTGGAGCTTGGAATAAAGCTTATGATATTGCACAAACAATCATTGATGTCCTATTAACATAAAGTTTGGTAAAGTTTGGCCAAGTTATCGCACAACCAGTGAAATTTTAGAGTTTGACCTCAAAAACATCTGAACCAAACTACAGTTAATTGTCCTTTCCCATATTATCAATGTATCAAGTTTCATGAATTTCAGTCAAACATGTCTCCAGTTATTGCGCAATAATGAGATCCAGAGTGACGAAAGGACAAACAGACAACACGGACGCAGAATGCAACTGGCTACATTGTGGCATAGATACAAATATCAAATATCCCACATTTGAACAGATCATGGCCGACATAAACTCTCATTTCACTCCATAACTCATCCTCCAGGTACGGATTATACATTATTGGATTCCAAGGTAATATTTATGTAATGAACACCAAATATATTGGCTACAATAACTTATAGGTACTCAAATAAAATGAATGCATATATATGCCAATACATGTAAGTTATAAAATTGTAAACTTCTTTTTAGGTCTAGTGAGTATACCTAATTAAGTCACTTCATAAAACCATCATAGAGTTTCTATATTTCCCCCAGTTTTTGTATTAATTTGAATTTGAAATCATAGTTACATGTGCGCGGCAGCTTAATGCGACAGGAATAGAGCAAGTCAGAATTTTTTCACAATTCATACCTTCATTATGCACTGCAATGGAAGAAAGGAAAATCATTCTTTATTCTAGAGCTGTGATTATTTAAGAAAAGATTTTCTTGCAATTAAGATAAGAAAAGAAAGCTGTAGTTATTAGATTTTATCATGTCTTCATGCAGTTAAGGAAAGTTATTTGAGTTTTTTTGTATGATTTTAGGAAGAACGATTTCTTGCGAGTAAGAACAAATATGATATGTGAAATCAAAGGTAGAGAAGACATCTAAAGGTGATTTGGAAATAATAAAAAAGAGACAAATAAAAAGAAAAACAGGAACACGTGGATCTCCTCGTGTTTTGCCTATCAAAATATGATTTCTCAGATGAAAAAAATGGATGAAAATGGATGTATGAAGTGCAATAAATTTTTCAGAAAATATGTATCCAATGGTCTTGAAAATTGGATTGAAAATGCTGAATGCTTTAGGTAATGACAATGAAACTCCCAGTGATGAAGTCACTCAAACAAGGAAATAATATTCGTTCTGGTAACACTCCCTTTATTTTCTAAATCCTCCCCTTGATTGTGCCTCCTTTTTGTTTTTTGGGATGAGCGAGGCTCCGTCACTGATATTCATGTGATCAATAACTGAATAACAGCACGCTTTATTTTCTTGTAAGCTTCAATCAAAGATAAATAAGTTTCTGTAAGTTGGATTATCAAAAGTACACATATATCCAAATATTCCACATTATGCTTTGCCTTTTCAGTAGCCAATATATCTCAACCTGATGTCAATAAATCATATTCAGATTTCCCACTAATTCCTTGTTCGAGTGATGAATAGCTAGAGCTTTTGTTTTAAATGGCAAACTTAAAAATGACAACTTGATAAAGAAAATAGAAATAAATGCAAATAATTAAAATGGTAAATAAGATGAGAGAAAATAACACTTAAAAAGACCAGTGATGAAATTGTTTTTAATGCAAGAAAGTGCGGTGCTTCATTTGATATGACTCCCAAAATAAAAATTATCTTTGAATATAAAAACAAAGGGATTTATTTTTTCGTCACACTCATAGTTATAAAAAAAACAACTCTTGAAACTAAATGCATGGTGGAAATTAATTGCGAATTTAAATCAAATGTATTGCAAATATGAATACTGAACATCATTAAATGCAACAAAATCAAGAACTAAAAATGTTATTCTTATGTTTTGATTTGACAGTCAAAAGCTGTATCAAATTTTAAAAGCCATTGCATGGTAAAAGTAGCGACGACATTAAATAATGGTGTATAGTTTTGATGCCAGGGCTCTTACTGACAAATACTTAAACTTGGATTGACTCCTAGCTTTGAATTTATGGATAAATATCATGCCAATTTATGCAGTAATAACATCAACATGCAATTGTGATAACTGTGACACAAATTCTAAATACATTTTCAAAAACTACATGTAGCTGCTTTTCTTTTTTAAAATGACAATCACTTTTCATAAAACTGGACACGCTGTGGATAATGACAAATCAAAACAAGCTACAAACACACAGCAAAATACACCTGGGGGTTTGAAATAAAATCTCACGGTTGACAAAATTACATGACATAATTCACAAAAAAACACACATTTGCATGCTGTATGTGGTTAAGGGTTATTCTTGCTTGTTTTGGGGTGACATTCATGACACTTTGATCAAAATTAAAAAGCAGATTCTTGAAATTTATGAAGGGGGTGGGAATATGGTGCAGCGCTTAATGCTCGTTGATGCAGTGCATTGTGCGTGGTTTGTGTCAGTATTGTGTATGGTTCTGGATCTTAAAATGTTTTCTCTCAACTCTTTTATGTACGATATCAGGGCCCTGTTGTATAAAACTTACCAATGCCAACCTTGAATTTGATTAGCCATCAAGCTATGTTACCACGGAAGTTACCATTCACGGGAGAGTTACCATTAATGATAAGTGTTGTGCAATGGGGCCGTGGACTTATTCACAAGTAATACACACAAATCCCATAGAACATTTGTGTCTGGCATTAAAAAGGTTAAACATCCTTCCTGCTCTTAACCAATTAATTTCTTAATGAAATTATTGCTCTGTATGCTAACAAATATGTATTGTTTTAGGATATTTAAAAGTTCATATATCCTTGAATCCTCTACTCTATCTTTCCCCAATCTTCTTTTCTTGATTTGCCCATATCCCTACGTACCCACAATCCTCCTCTTTTTCTGGTCAGCAGAAACGGACTAAATTAAGCCCCTTTCTCAAAATAATGTCTGGAAGATAAGACTATACCTATGACTTGCCAGTTGTGTATTGGTTGGAAGGCACATACAAACAGACCATATCTAGTCTCTGTATTTTGTTCAGACTCATTGTTTTGAACTCTCTTTCTCTCTCATAGACACACACAACAACAAATAATATCTTTCTCTCTCTCTCTACCTCTTTTTATCATTTATACACACAAACAAAACAATCTCTCTCTTTCATTCTCTTCCTCTCTCACACACACACAATATCAATATACCTCCCTCTCTTTATCTCTCTCTCTCATACACACACACACACACACACACACACACACATCTCTCTTTCTTCCTCTCTTTTGTACACACACACACACACACACAAACACACACACACACAAACACACACACACACACACACACATACGCACAAATCTCTATCATGTTCTTTATCCCATACAGACTTACTGACAGACTGACAAGCGGCCTATGACTGCACACTATGCCCCGCCAAACCTGCCCCCCTCCCCTCCCCCTCCACCACCACTCTCCCACATTTTCCTACCAGACATGGTAGGTGGTGATCTGTTAATGCTTCTATCTGTTCTGCCACCCATCTCTCACGTCACACACTTGTCTCCCCAGTTCACCCGCCTCATCCCTTCCAAGAATTGATGATGGGGTTCCTGTGAGAGCGTGATGACTCACAATACTGCTTGCATTGACTCTTCTTTTGTTGATCTCTCTGTCCACATCTCTTTTTATCCCCCCCCCCCGCTTACTATCTTCACTAGATATATCTCTACCTCCTCCCCCCCCCCCCCCCACACACACACACATCTCTCTATCTCCCCCGTTTCCTGTCTTGCACTCTCAATCTCCTTCTCCCCATTCTTTTATTTATCCTTGATCCTCTCTCTCTCTCTTTCTCTCTCACTCTTCTCTCTTCTTCCTCTCTGTCTGTCTGTCTGTCTGTCTGTCTTTCTATCCCTCTCCATCTGTCTGTCTGTCTGTCTCTCTCTCTCCCCCCCCCCTCTCTCTCTGTCTTTATCTCTTTCTCTCTCTTTTTCACTAATTATATCTATTTTTCTCACAATTCTATTTGCAATTAGATAATAATAAGAACCATTCTCTCTTTTACCTGATCAATCTCTTTATCTTTGCGCATCACTTTTCTCCCTCTCTCTAGGTTTCACAATCTATCGTCTATCTCTTTCTCTGTCCCTTGTAGCCACAATAGGGGTACAAAAAAGAAGACTCTCTCCATTTATATCATCCACTTTTATGTTTTTTTTCTCTTTTCTTCTCTCTCTCCTTCTCTCCATCTATCTATTCCCCATTTATAAACTGTTAGTGCATTTTATTTTTTATTAAATATTTAAGAATGTTCTTATTTCCACTTTTGCTTCTTCCGCAATATATCTTCTCCTCTTTCTAAGTGTAATATCCAATACTAACTCCGATATAAATATATAAATTCTTTTCTGAGACTGTCAATGTGTCCTTTTGTAATTCTTTTTATCTCACACATAATGGCCAATCTTTGTAGTTTCCATCGATATCTGGTTCAACTAATGCTCTCATATATTGCCCGCACATTCATCATCTCCCTTCAAAAAGAACACGTCTCCGTTCTTTCCTTCAGTCTCATGAAAAATGTGGCGACTTATCATTTAGCTTTCATATACGACTCATCAGAAAACAAACATTTCTAGAAAAAAAATATTCCCACTTGATGATGTGGTCTGGAATATGAAAGGAAGACAGGCTTTGTTGGATCACGTTGCAATACTGACATGCGCTTATCACAGCACAATCTTGAATTGTCAGAAAAATGAAACTCGCTCCAAAGATTATGCTTGCGATGAGTCACTCTGGTTTCCGAAGACAACAATTACCTCTTCACCTGCCACTGCTATATTTTTGCACTTGTATCATACGCAAGTCCTAAAGAGAAATATTTTGTCTGGCAGAGCAGGGGTTAAAGAAGGGAAAAATCTGACAGATAAGTGGGCACATCAAGTTTATAATTACAGAATAAAATCTGCAGCGCTTTGATATAAGAAGAATCTTACTGCTTTCCTGATTTTCAGCCTCCCATCCCAATTTGTGCTATTCTGCCTCTTTCAGTCATAATCCCTTCCCCTTTCTCTCTCCCTCTCTTTACCACACACACACACAAAAAACTCTCTTTCTCTTTTTCCCATGCACACACACACACACTCTCTCTCTCTCTCTCCCTGTCTTTCTCTCACTCACATACACAAAAATATCTCTGTCTTTCTTTCTCACACACACACAAAATCACTCACTCTATCTCCCTCTCTTTACCTCTCATATACACACACACAAAAACAATCTCTCTCTCTCTCTCTTTCTCAATCACACACACACACACACACACTCTCTCTCTCTCTCTCTCTCTCTCTCTCTCTCTTCCGCTCTTTCTCTCACACACACACAAAAATATCTCTGTCTTCCTTTCTCATACACACACAAAAACATTCACTCACTCACTCTCTCTCCCTCTCTTTACCTCTCATACAAACAAAACACACTCACAAACTCTCTCTCTTACACACACATAAACAAACAAACACATCCACACACACAAAATCAAAATCTTCAAAATCTTCCATTGCATTGAGGACAATATCATCAAACTGAAAGTGACAAACACAAACTATATGATGGAATTTGAATTAAACGTTACCTCAACCAGTCTATTTGAATGAGAAAATACAGTATAGCAGTCAAAGGCTTTAAGAATATGACACAACTTAATAAAAACACATATTTGCTCTCTACCCTTATTTTCCCTGTAAGTTGTCTGAAAGTGTTGTGAATCTCTGTGCAATAGTCAACATTAATCAACAGTAACAAACCCAGAGAAATACTGAAATGAGAGATTGTGCGTGTTACTTCCCAATACCTATAGATGTATGGGATATGTGTAGTAAAGGTGTTGTTAGCTTGAGAGCACATGCACTGCATGAAGTATAAGCGCACAACATTCCACCCCCGCAATCTAAAATTGGAAGAATCTGTGACTTTGTGCCTAAACACAACAAGCATGCAACATGGAATCTACTAAGTTGATATCTAGGGTAGACAGCTGCAATCATGCTGGAGGGACGCAGAACTCTGTGTAAATGGTAAAAGCATTACGACCAATAACGGTCTCAGCAATTTCTGGAGAAAAAAAAGGTGAGCTTTGTGCAAATGTGAATGACTGAAGGTAAAAAAAAAAGAATTTGTGTTTTGCACACTGATCATGATATCGAAGAGGGATAAGTTAGTAAAACCAGACTTTTGCCGTGAAAAATCTGGGACTTACTTGCAAGTTGCTCGGTTGATTCCCACTAGCTGATGGCATGTACCTCCGTTGAGACAGTATTGGGCGTACTTTGCACTGCACGGTATTGTATGGTTGTCACTCAGAACTGGAGATAAAACACATCAAATAAAAAGACACGACTTACAACAGCAGCTACGATTAAAACTGCACAATAGCATCAAGAGCATGAACAAGAAATGCATTTGCGGGGGCTATTTCTCAAGCCATAGAATGACATAAAATAATTTTGTTCACATGAGCCATTTTTTATTTTTTTTTTCTTGCGTTTTTTTTTATGGGGGGGGGGGGGGGCATTTTTAGCACCTTGGGGGCTCAATTAACCCGATCCCCTGTGACAATGTTTCACTGTGCCCTTGTTGGGGGGTAGCCACATTATAACAGTGGGGGAAATAGCCCCCTCTGCCCTGTTTATTTCTCATTTTCCTGCAGGCAATGAAAGTGAACTATCCCTCCTATGCTACAAGGTCGCTGCAGGTTATCGTGATCCATGTCGCGATAAACCCACGCAGCTTGCAGGGGAAATTGAACCCCCGTGAAAAAAACTTCCTTTATTACATTAACTGATCCTTGTGATAGATTCTGAAAATCTGGCAAATTGATCATGTTGTCTATCTGAGATGTCATGGCAGGACTGCTGTAGTGTTATCTCCCCGGTTCATCTTTTGCAGTATTCATTTAGAGCCAAGAACATGTTCTCAGAAATTAGCAAACCACACGTCAAGATTAGCACAGGAGAATAACCTCCAGAAAACAAGGGTGTGTCCACGTAAACCGTAACCTATGGAAACCAGGTGGTCCATGTGTTAAGTCCATGAGAATGGGATACTCTCGGAGTCTGGAGGTTAAATTTTGTCAAGAAAACCACTGACATTGGGAGTCTTGTGGTGTGATTCTATACATAAATGAGTTGTGAAAATGATGAAATGAGTTGAATAAAGAGTTGTGACCGATCTGAATTGATCGCAAGTCCAATCCTCTGTCTCTAGTGTAAAGAGTTTCAATTGATATTAATTGCGTGTCGTATTGCTATCAATCGCAAAAAGCTTTGCAACCTACAAGGCAGGCCCCAGGTGTATAAGGTAAATACTTGGCAGGAATTATTCCAAGTCTAATGAGAGCAATATACAGCTGCTTCGCTGTGTAAGAACATTGTAAGAACCATTTGAGCCAAGATGATACTTGAGCTTTTGAGTGGTATTTCTACTGGGGAAGTTTTAAAAACAGGGTAGCCCTTTAAAAAGTCACAATTTTTCTGGTAAAACACACTGAAAATGGAACAAACTTTGTATAAAACTTCCCTCCCAACAATAAAGCTGGGAACTGACTTTAAGGGGAAATAAACCCATTGCTAGATTTCACGGAGGTTTTCAACAGGGGAGCGTTTCATGAAAGTTGTCAGCATTGACTAAATAGTCAGTGCCAACAAGTTCAGTGAAATCCTCGGTTTTGATTGGCTGATAGGCACTAGTCTCTGACTGTTACTATGGTAACTGTCGGAGAAAGACGACTCATCAGTGCTGACAACTTTCATGAAACGCTCCCCTGGTCATGCAAAACCTCCGTGGTTCTTGGAGCATGGGGCCCGAGACCAGAATCAGTACATGGAGTCGGAAGCACTGCATGGGAGTCCACTGGAATACTGTTTGTGAATATAGACTATGGTCACTGCGATCCTACGCATTTCAAACGTAAGCAAGGATCATTTTTCACTTTTCCTGAACAGGTTTGTGACGCTATGACTGAGATTTCATACACATGACGTGACCATTACGCGGTATACTGCTGATTCCTGCTGAGTTTCGTGACTTTTGCAACTGGGCCACTCTCTCTTTAATACCACATCTTTCAGTGAGACCATCATTACATAATACACCCCTGACAGGAAGGTCGCAGGTATATTTCTGGCCGAGTTACACGATGTTCTAATTAAAAGGGCACAAAATAACAACATCGCGCCGACAACAAGTCATGCTCCGCGACAGATGACAGACATTCTAACGCAAAGAGGAAACCGTAAAACTGTTCACTGGGGATTGAGTGTTATCGAAAGCAGGATTCTCGGAACAGGAAAAAGCACATTCCTCCGGTTAATATAATCAGGATATTGCTCCAATTACAATTTGTCCTCAGACTTAGGTGAGCTTCTCCTACTTCTAGTGCAATTTAATGTGATGGGTTCCACAAACCTACTTTCCAGAAAAGGAACTAAACCAATAATTAAAAAATCCTGAATTCATCATTATCATTCATTCAGTGAAACAACTACATTTGGAGTAATGAGTGATTAAATCACAAATCCTCAAAATGTTCAGCCCTAACATTTTGAGGATTTAATCATCAATCATTAATTACTCCATATGTGGATCATTTGATGGCAAATAACTTTCAGCAAACTTCTAAAATAGACAATACATAAATTTAAGACCATTGGCAAGAAGATTCTAACAATCACCTTTTGAAGGCTTTTTTGCTTACCCAGTACAGTATATGCCCTTTAATAATTGCATAATTACAATATAGCGCTTTATATGAAACAGTGTTTGAGTGTTATCTCTAATACTACAGTTAGCTTTGTGACACCTGCCCAATCCCAATGAAGTAGCAGAAATATGATGCAAATCGGTAGATGAACAATTGAAATACTAACAGGACGCATTAGCGGCGATCACATATAATGAAAAAGTACAGAGTTAAAAGATGTTGAAACAAGCTAAGCGCTTTATGATATGATCACCCCAGTCATCATCGGATGCTTCTCAGTTTTTGTGACACATATCCAATCCCAATGAAGTTACACAAACATGATAATAATCCTCAGGTAAGCAATTTAAATACTTATTCCACACAAATAAAATGGAAAGGCACTTAAACAGAATTCAAACAAACTGAGATGGAAAGTTTCTGGAGACTGCGTTCCCGATTCTGAGTAGGAAAATTAGGAAATGGAGTGAATGGGGTAAAACCCATCTGATTTGCTACTAACCTGAACATGTGACGCCAGAGTACTTGGGCTCGCATATGCAGGAGCAGTCCGTCGGGGACAGATGACCGTTAGGGCCACAGTTCAAATCCGGACAGCGCTCCAGCTCGCACCAGTCACCGATAAAAGCCGTGGTGCACCTGTAGCGAATGGGAGAGACAAGATTTGATTTAGATTCAGATAACAGGGGTGAAAGAATTACTTGAGGACTGAGGAAATTTTGCCCTGGGCCTATTGCATCACTGGTAACCTTGTCATCAATGGTAACTAGTCATGGTTACATTGCTCAACAACTAATCAAATTCAAGGTTTCCATGGAAGTTGTCTTTGGCAGCAAACTTACCATCAATGGTAAGTTTTACGCAATGGAGCCCTGACATGCTAAAAAGGGCCGATGTGAATAGTTATATTTTGTTAAATTGGTATTATGCATTCCAAGGCTTGGGGTCCATTTCATGAAATCACGCTTGAAAAGCAGCGCAAACTAGTAATTGTTTAATGTTTTCCCTGGATTGAAGATGAAAAAGTTTGTTGATAAAGTCTTCACACACCTACACTGGTTAAACAGCACCAATAACATATGCAAGTACATACCAAAAATCAATATAAAGTGTGAAATATCCAAAATACAACAAAATTCAAATCTTTATTCTTGTGGCTTGATAAAACATGACAATTTGAGTGAATAATTGAAATAACATGCTGTTGTGCATTTGTGGGCAAACTCAATGGTGTGCTACTGCCCCATTTTATCACCAGTCAAACTCAAATCAGATAAAGCTGCCATTTGTATGGCACAGGAGTGAACCATTTACTGCCAATTTTTGTACCAGTTATACATGTACACAAAAATCCAATAGACCTGCTGTTTGTCTGGTGTAGATGGAGTTGAGTCCTTATGTCCCAAAAGCTGCAGTAGTCATACACAAATCCCATAAAGCTTCTGTTTGTCTGGTACAGGAGTTAACCTTTTCTGCGACAACATCACATGTTTGCATCAATAATAACACATAACTCAGATGCAACTCCATTCTGCCTGGCATTGAAGGAGTTTAAGGACAAGCCACACTGGCAACATCAACAACAAAAAAAATGTTCTTGAAGCAATACCCTAACAAACAAGCTTCGATTTCGCCACAACTACGACGACTTAGCCTTCAGAATTTGATGACCAAATCTAGTCTAGGCAGGCTCAAACCTGACGTGACAGTCAAAATAAATCTCATCTTCTTCTTTGCATCCTCCAGGACGATGCAAATGAACGAGGCAAGGGCAAACAAATGCCTGTACAAAAAGACGTACATGGCTTAGAGCAAGGCTCCTCCATCAATTGGTTTAGTCCGACAAATTTCGGGGGAAATTACTTATCGGTGCTGACTGGGCAAATTTGATTTTCATTCGCGCACAAACGAGATACGACGACGGGAGGATGACGGGCAATCCACTGTCATTCATTCTGAGAAGGAGAATCACTCCGTTGCTTCTTTCGCCACAACGGAGAGCGTATTGCTGTTTTTGATGGAGGATAACGATTTTGTCTAGCAATTCAAAACTTATTTATCAAGTGTACTCACAGTACACTTCTCTATTCGTTTTTATAAGGTTTTAGAATAAAATCGATGTAAGTCATGAAGATAGAGATACAATTCTGTTTTTTTTTTCAAGGATAATCAACCCTTCATGTGCCATGTGAGCACTTTTTCACCAGGGTCCCGTTGCATAAGAGACACTATTAATGGTGACTACCATGGTAACACCACTCGATTCAAGGTTTCCATAATAGTTTCCGTAATAGCCATTGGAAGCAAAGTTACCATCAATTGTAAGTTTCATGCAACATAATCAGTTAATTGAGAGAGGAAATGAGTGGAGATAATCAAATGATTAACCAGGCAGGCATAGCACCTTGTACCTGACTGACTAAAGAACTTGTTTCTTGCTGTAAGCTTGTTTTTTTTTGCTTCTTAATGAAATTGCAAGGTCAAATACATTATTACTTGCACATGGGTTTCTTATCCCCAAAATATGTGGTTGAAGAAGAAAGGAATATGACTTGAAATTTAAAGTTTATGTTAAGAAATGTCATTACCATAGCTACATGAATATACATTTTTATATCTATAAGGAATGACCTTCTATAGTAGATTTCAATCTTTAACGTATGATGTAACTAAGTGCCATGGATTGCAATTAGAAATATGCCAACCATATTCCTGAATTCTTCTCTCTTATTTTAATTATAAAGAGTATCCGTGTGATATACTGGCAAATGTGGGTGGAAATTATTGGAATAGAAAGAGATTGATGTCATTTCTGATGCATATTGTTAAGAACAGATAAAGAATCGCAAGGCGTAGAAATCCTTGATGTTGCAGTGATTAAAAGTCACTGGATATTGATGCTATTTCATAGCAAATTGTAAAGAGTAAAACAGAAACGGAATGGATATGAGTTAGATGTGGAAGTGATTACAGAAATTGCAAAATATCAATGCTGTTTCTTATTTCATTGCGTCAGACAATGAAGCATAAAGTGAAATGAAATGTCGCTTCTTGTGTGAATGGTGCAATCATTGATGCTATCACCTGGTCATTAGCCTGGCTTCCATGCTGAAGCACATTTTTATTCCACACTATCACTGGGAAATGTGGGTCTAGTATGAAGAAGACTAATTATTTTCTTTGTGTGAGCTGGATATGGACGAGGGAAGGATTAGTCTACTCTTTCTAGACCTAATTGTAATCCATATCATACCTGATTGCTAGTATAACCAATATTAAAAATGCCCAACAGCCTTGAAAACAGACTACTGGTAATAACAAAATCCCCATCTCAAATCAATACAGTAAGGAGGCAATGTCCTCAAGGCGAGGACTAACAGTACTCAAAAGGCAATGTGTGGCTGGTCTCCATCAGCCTGAACTTATACAATATCTCGATCTACAGGAAAATTATCTGAGATTGCAAAACTGCTTTGTCACTGATCAGCCCCAAACATGCAAATAGCACAATATTTTGTAAATAAGCAGGATATTTTAGCAAAGTAGCTGAAGGATTTTGTGTGGGATTTTCAGAGCTAGAAGTGGGCTATTTGTGTCTTCATGACCACAATAGCATGCTATTTCCATCGGGCTAATTTCCCAGATCAGAAATACTATGTCTTTTTGGGAAGCATGGACTGATGAAGACAGACCCAATGGAAATTTGACATCACTAACTTGCACAAATCCCATGACTGAAGTCCTGGGATTCAGCCAGGCACAAAGTCCTATGACTGACCGGATCACATCATCTCCGATGGCCTTTAAATATACATTCATGTCACTGTAGTCAAAACCATGTGGTGAATAAACAGACAAAATTGCAAATGAGTGAACTTACGAGCAGTTGAAAGTACTGCTTCCTGTTTCGCTGTCTAGTACCTCTGTGCAGGTTCCTCCGTTTGAGCAGTATGTCCCGTCCTGACACGCCAGAGCATCGTCACCTAAAAGAGAGTTAAAGATAAACCTCACCAATTCAGTTGGAAAAAAGCTACGCAGAAATCAACACGTGGGGATGGGGGTTTGGGATGGGACTACCATATATATATAACATTAAAGCTAATTTGTACTCAGACACCACTACAGAAATGTTAGAGCGGTGTTTCTGCAATCTGCAGCTAGAAGCATTAGATTTCAGAGGTTCTTCCTTTTAATACTGCAAAGAAGAACAGAATTGGTCATGGTGGTGAGTGGGGATTGGTAACTCCTATCATTTAGAACAAAGCCACACTAAATAATGTGGAATAAACAAAAAGCCTCTCCCAATAGTTCATGTACATATCACAGAAAAACAACCCTTTTTTAGAACTTCTCTTATTCTCTATGAAGCAAATCTTAACAATGCCACCACACCCAAAATTCAAATACACTATCCATTGTACCAGCTAGTGAGTGGGCTAATGAAAAAATGTTCATGTAACAACTCTGATCAGGGATGCGTTATGGAAGGATATGAAGCAACTTTCTTTCTTTGAACCCATGTGTGGCACCGCCAAAAAATTATGCGGTCTCAACATGTGCTTTTCAGGCATTTTAACAATACCGAGCAGGATTGTGTAGTTACGGTTTCTCAGAGAGAACAAAGGAAATGTAGAGTCTTATTTCGCTTGTCCAGTTCTGTTGGATTGCATCAATACTTTTGTGAGGAAAAGAGGTATCGGCGAACAAAAACAAACATTTTTTCTAGCAAAATATCTCAGCTGCATGCAAATGCACGCAAACTCTGTTAATGAAAATAAACAACTGAAGATATAATTTTGATAATGATTGAATCCCGCATTTCCGTAAATCTCTGGAAAGTGAAGAAATTTGTTAATTGTATAAGTAAGAATATTATCTTATATCTCCGGTTGTGCATAATTTAACAATTATTTAGAAGAAAACTCAGTACAGGATCTTTAGTGGTGTTGCCCTTAACTTTCTTGAAAATTGCAAAAAAATGTGGTAAGAAACACAGCTTCGAGAGACAAAACAGGGAATTAAAGATATTTCTTTACAAGTTGACAGCAGCTAAATGTCGGTGCCGCGCATGGGACATCAAAGTATTGTAGTGATTGTGGAATGCTTTTGACATTCATTAGCACACTTATAGTATCCATACAGATGTTTGAATATATTACGCTTGAGTTGTTTCTCCTTCCTAACACTTACATCCCTGCTCTGATGAATCACTCTTTGATATCTACACACCACATCTTCTTCCAGTTTCCATGGTGATTGGAAGTTGCTCATCACATACATGCACTAATTGATTCTACTGACAAAGCTATATCTATATCAGGATCAACAAAATACCCATGCAGTGTCAAGGAAATTGTAAATTCAGTATCAACTATTTCCCATGTGCATTGTAATTATAGGTCATCACCACAACACCACACCTCAATTTCCAATGCAATCCCATATTTGCAGCATATTATATCTCCATAATTCCTCTGTGTATAAAAATTGAATGCCTTTGCTTGCTATGATAAAAATTGCCAGATATTAGACATATATCATCTTTCATTTAATGAAGGAAAACCAGCAAAAAAATAACCATCTCAGTCTCATAAACTGTGTAGTAATTGGTATGGGACTATGATTAGATGGTACTGTGAGGGTTAACAGTATATAACTCTCTCAGTCCCATAGATGATAAACTGTGTAAGTGACATGGGACTGTGACTGTTTGGAATACACTGTACTGGTAAGACAAAAAGCCTTAAAAAGGTGATCGTGAGCAATCTTCTTACCAATGGTCTTAGATTCGTGTATTGTCCATTCTATAAACTTGCTGAAAGTTATTTTCCCTCGAATGATACACATGTGGAGTAATTTGTGATTACTCCAAATGTGGATCATTTGAGGGCAAATACATGAATTTAAGACCATTGGCAAAGAAGATTGCTCACGATCACCTTTTGAAGGCTTTTTGTCTTTCCAGTACAGTATATTCCCTTTAACCCTCTCAGTCCCATAGGTTATAAACTGTGTAATAATTGGCTTGGGACTTCAATTTGTTGGTACTGAGGATCTCCATAGAACTAAGCAGGGCACTTGGTGGTTCCCATGGCCTCAGATTCTGAAGCTTTAATGCAAGGAATGTCGCTCCCACACTGTGCTTGTCTACCTCAAATTCTGACTACGGCAAATAGACGCAAGTGGCAATGAACTCAAAAGGAGTGATTCACTCTCCCAATGTGGAAATATGTAAGGTCTATTTAACTTAGAATTGCCCTCATTCATTCAAGGGTGATGCATTTCTTCTACAGGCTTAAAAAACATGTTTAATGTACAATGCAGTATCACGTCTTATTTCTATTGTTTATTATATCATTAAATAGCCAAAAAGTAAACAACACAACTACTTCTCCTAGCTGCACTACATCTACTTCTAATATAGGTAATGATGATAAAAGAAATATGATTTACAAGAAAATCAAAATCTGTAAGAAGGTCTGAGGATCACATTTTTCTGGTTAATTTTTTTTCCCAACCCCAGCAACCCCAGAATAACTATAACCGGTATGAACACATTTCATGATTATTAAGTTCTATGCATAAAACGCCTACTAAAATAAATACATAAATTAAATAAATTGTTAAAATTTCCTAATATGACTAGAGTACAAATTTTTCATTGATTGTAACTTGTTACGTTCTGTTACGTCGGCAAGTCCTCTTGATACATGCCTCTGCATAGCTCTGGTGGCAATCCTGGCTTCTAAATCGGTAGTGCTGAGAGACTAAGCAGGCAGGTGATCAGCTCAGTTGGAGACCAATTAGCCATAAAACAAGTGCACATTTTTTTTTTTTTACTGCAGCGATGTGAAACCTTTTGAGCAGTGCCCAAGTTTGTAGCTTGCCAACGAATACCCGAATACCACATGGCATAGTCATGGTGATTGTAGCTGTACAACAAATGCTAGAATGAATAGTAGGTTGCTCACTCAGTCTATGTAACCCTCTCAGTACTATCCATTCACTGCCCCATTTTAAAGAGAAAATCCACTCCTAAGTTGGTTTGAATAACAGCAAAAACATGAAAGAAACAAATTAGTGAAGGTTTGACAAAAAATCTGGCGATAAATAACAGACTTATGAAGTTCCAAATTTTGAATTTTGTGACATTACTTGCGAGGTACTCTGCTGTACTATTTAAACAAAATATGTTCATTTTCTCAAGAAGATATGTACCATATTACCTGCGCATCATTAGACACATGTTTTTACGGGAAGCACTCGTTATTCCGAAGGTTCGTTATTCCGAACGTTACGCGACAAATGCTTGGATTAACAAACTCTTTTTTGTTTTCGGACTAACGAGCATCGAGGTATACGCAATTTACGTGTTTCGGAATAACGAACCTTCGGCATATTGAACCTTCGGAATATCGAACTGGAACCGTTTTTACACACATACCTCTACGGAAGTGATTCATTCCTTCATCAAAAAACAGAAACAGGTCAATTTTTGGAATCATTCACCACACCACATAATGGGAGAGCAGCTTGCATGTGACATCACAAAATTGATACTTCAAAGAACGATAACTTTCTAAACCTTTGATGGATTTTCGTCAAACCTTCACTAATACGTTGCTTTCATTTTTCCGCTATACCGTACTCAAAAGCAAGTTAACATCATAGTAGACTTTTCCTTTGATTACAACACAGCCTATGGGACTAAGAGTGTTAAAAGGTTAGGGACAATAATTCAAATATAGCCACATATCACACAATGTTATTTGCAGCAAGAAAAAAAAACAATCACTACCAGTGCCAACAATCGTGACTATCAGGTGCACTTTACAATTATACTGTCTTGTGATTGGTCAGTTTTGGACAGGTACAGTGTGAAGAGATACATATGGACAGATGGAGGAGATATATTTGCAAGTGTTTCTTCAACAGAAACCACTTAAAAGATTAAAAAAAGAAGTTCATGATACAGGAATACTCCACCAAACTCCACTCCAAACACGGAATATATTCATCTTATTTTCCTTACTCAATTATAGACAATTATTATAAAACCTTGTAAAATCCTTATTTTGAAGGGGAAAACATATTTGAGTTCTTGCTTTTATGGGAGCTAATAGTATAGGTTAAGTTGCTTTAGTTTGTAAAGTACTGGTATAACCTTACAGGTTTTTTGAGGCTTCAAATCCTAACATATAGATAAGAAATGTATCCAATTTCTGGAAATTGTAAAACAAGAATTCCGCATAGGAATCATTATGCAATTTCAAAGCTCAATGAGATTTTTTAATTGTAAAATTGTACTCAAAGTTATGTGTGGTTGCTGTAAAAGACAGTTGTCTAATCCTCAAAATTCTACATACGAAAAAAATTGCTGCTATTCAAAGCTGGTGCCATGGGGGTGGGGGGTGTATAATAAGACATGTACATTTGAGCTATTTAACTATTTTATTTAGCTTTTGAGCTTTGATGAACACATTGCTTGAGGTGGAGGGAACATTTGGAGCATTGGGGATGTTAGTCAGTGATAATGAAGTGAAGTTAATATGTGAACGGGGAATGAGAGGAGTCCGAGGAAGGTAATTTCTTGAGATTCCATGCAACGCCATCTTAACATTTATGGAATCTACAAAGTGAGATGTCAGGGATATGAGAGAGAAAGCTATGAAAAATAGTAACACAGAAAAAAAAGAGGACGATGAAAAGTGAGAAATATAGGTATAGAAATACGACGTGAAGGTAAAATAGAAATGAGGGATGAGATTGAAAATGGAAAGGAAGGAAAAGAAGAAGAGGAAAGTGCAGAAAAAAATTATGAGGGAGATTATGAAATGAAAGGGGAAGATCAAGAAGAATAGGAAGAAGCAGGAAATGTTTAAGAAGAAGAAGATAAAAAAGACAAAAAGAGAAGATGAAATGCTTCTGAAATTGAAAAAGAGAGAGACAGAAACAAAAAGATGAAAAGGTGAAAAAGATGCAATCACAAGAGGAGAAAATGATAAAGAATATGAAGGAAGAAAATCAAGAAGAAGACAAAGAAAAAGAAGAAGAAGATGAAAAGACAACAGAAGAATGAGATGGAAAATACAACAGAAGATTGAGATGGAAAATGCAACAAAACAGAAATATGAGAATACAAAGAAGGTAGAGGAAATGACGACAGGAGAACACAAAACATTTCATTTGACCCAATCACAAGTCAGCATAAAAGTCACGAATCTTGCCCCGGCACCTTCGGTCTCCTCCGTCACAAAGTCACTGCTGCTGGCACTGATAGTGAACTCGTCTTCCTCCTCCTCATCGACATCATCAACATCAGATGAGGAGCTGGAACCAGACTCACTCAGACAGGTCTCGCCCCCGAACCCCTCGTCGCACAGACAGAGGCACTGGCTTGCATCCCTCGTGCCATGGGCGCCACACTGGAGGGTGCAGTTATCAGGGCTGATGGGCAGGGGGGTGCGGCTGGTGGGCACCAGCTCGTTGCAGGTGGGCCCCTCGAAGCCCGGGTTGCAGACACAGGTGCACCTGCAAAGAATATAGGAATGATTTGACACTGTAAAAATCACTCAATCTATGCATTTTCATTTTTTACACTTTTTCTATTTTCATTGTAGCACTGTTCTTTTATCAAAATACATAGATTTTCATTCAATTTAATGTTCATTTCTTATCATATTCTCTTGTTCTTCCTTAATTTCCCATTTCCCTCCCTTCCCTCTCTCACTCCTCCTCCAACTCCTTCATCTCTATCTCTATCCCTCCTCCATATCAATCCACCTTCTCTTCTATCCCTCTCTTAGTTCCTCCTCTATTTCAATCATCCCATCTTCCTCTTCCGTTTCCTGCCATCTGTCTTTCCCCCTTCCCCCTTTCTATCTCTCTTATTCCTTCTCTTCTTTCCATCTTTCTCCCCTCCCCCTTTCACTTCCCCCCTCTATTTCAGTCCCCCATCTTCCTCCTCTTCCTCTTCCCCGAAACCAACTCCCTCCCTTCCTCTCTTTCTCCCCTTCCCCTCTCCTCAGCATCAATCCCCTTTCTCCACTCTCCCTCTCATCCCCTATTTCAGTCACCCCCTCTTCCTCCTCTTCCCTTTCCCCACCTCCGTCTTTCCACCTCCCACCTCTCCAACTCTCTACCTTCTTCTGTCCCTTCCTCTCTTTGGCCATATTTATCAACTTCTCAGAAATTTACACGCGTTTCCAAATGCGTTCCAAACGCGTTTAAAAAAAGGGTGCGTTTATCAACTTGATCGCCCAAATCGAAAACTGGCCTTGTCACCGAAAACATGTGGGTTAAAGCCGTTTCAATACAGCTTTGCGTTTATCTCGCTTCTTTAAACGCGTTTCTGGCTCAAACATGTTAAGGATCGTACAAATTTACGTGTTTCAAAACAGCTTTCCGAACCCCATAATCAAAAAACCTTTGCGTTAATCAACTCCCTGAAACGCGTTAAAACCTTAATTCTACCAAAAAAAGGGTTGATAAACACGCCCTTTGTCCCCTAGTCCTTCCGTCCATCTCACTTCCCCTTCGCCCTTCACCCCCCACCCTCTCCACTCACTGTCACAACTCTCAGCATATGTTACTCTCATATCACCCTCATATTCCTTTGCTACGCTTTACTGCTCTGCTATCTGGCATGCTCTCCCTGTTATAATCACTGATTTAAATCAGATAATCAGTCTCCACCATACAGCGGGTCCCTCTCTTCCATCAGCTTGTAATCAGCCAACAAATATGCTCCCATTTCCCTTCTGGCTGCAGAAACAAAACCCAGATGACAGTTGCAGAAACAAATCCTGTCTCATCCGACCTTTTTTCCCTCCCTTCAAAATAATAATGCCAAGCAGACTCATATTTGTTCTCACCACACATGATACACATTTGGGAGAGCTACAGCAAAAACATTTGTCTTTTCCAGAGGGTTTGTTTGTTTTTTAGAGTTACATCACCCTCACTTGTTATATTGGCTTTAATTGAAAATTGATTAAGAATGGCATTTGCGTTTGTGATTGTGGCTGACTTAAGTAACAGACACTCACACCTTCAAAACTTGTATGTGTGTCTTCATCGTTAGGCCAAAATTGTGAAATGGCCCACTCGGATGCTATGGTGCGTGTGGGAGGAGGAATATGATAATATATGAATAGCTAGTCTCGCTCACAGGCTGCCGAGCATTTTTAATCCAAACTCCAATATTCATTAAATGGGTCTAGCTGCAGTAGAATGATCATTCTCAATTTCTTCTCTGGTTGGGATGGGGTGCAAGAGGAAAGAATGAAAGAGTGACTGGCCTTGTAAGACTAGAGTCTATATTTCAATTTTGAATTAGAAATGTCCAAAGCCTGTAAAATAGCTGAGCCAATAGCTCGCTTTTGTGACTGACGCCGTCCACAGCATGGCCAATGCCAGCTGTTGCTGCGTGTTGCATAACGTTTTGGTCCCTACATTGGTGTGTGCAAGGGACCTCATAAAGAATTATGAAAAATCCCCTGAGCTTTTAGGTTCATAGAGATGAGTCATCTTAACACATTTAAAAATAAAATTACCAGGCTATCTGGCAAATTAGTTCCCCCCCCCCCCCCCCCCGCCCCCTAATCCATACCCGCACAATTTTTCTTGAAGATCCTTCAAGCAAATACAGTGTAGGGTGCTATTTGCATCCATTATGCTATGGGGTTTCACCTTCCGGATTATACTTTTTTTCTACCTCGGCTAATGAAGGCGGACTGTTTGATCTGCTGAGAATCAATAAATATGAGGGCGATTGCCAAAATAACAGTTTATTCCAAACTCCTGACTCAAATAGCAATTGATCCCTAACTTTTTGATTAAAGCATGAACCATTATTTATTCATCATCATCATTGTGTGTTTTAGAATCTATTGATTAATCTTCTCTTCATCTGATAAGTTTATCTCTGGAATCAATAATTGTTCAGGGTGAGGATAGAATATATTGTCCAAATATCTGTGGATAAGGTGTAGTAGTAGATGTGGCTCAGAAAAATAATCATCCCATTTTTCTTGTCCATTTTTTTGTCCTTCTCTTCATCTCTGGGATCAAATAATATTCAGGGTGAGTATACTGTCAAATAACTTTACATTTCAAATCGACTCAAAACAATCATCAAATTTTTCTGTCCATATTTGTTTCTTTTTTTATCAAAGACAGTGAAACAAGAAGCGGTAGGTAAGAGTAAAACAACAAAAGAGAAAGAGAAGGACTGAAGAAGGACTGAAGAAGGACTGAAGAAAGGACTAAGACTCAGAAAGGACTGAGAAGGACTGAAGAAAGTGAATGAGTGGGTACTGGGAGTGGGGAAAAGATAGCACAGGTGGAAGAAAGTTGGACCAGGTAGGCAAAGTCAACAAGTCCCATGAGATTCCTGTTGAATAACATGCATGCTTTTGATTTACAACAGCACCTTAATGTTTCCTATTTTTCCTGCCTGGGGAAAGAAAGGAAATATTTATGATTTAATCTTGGATGTTGAATCATCGAGGTGGGTTTCTAAAAACAATGAACAGTGCTTCAGGTGTGTTCAAATCTCCCATAACGTACAAACAGAACATTTTGTTTCTTGCAGTGATCGGATTGTATTAGAAGAATCATAGTTTTACTCCTTTAAAGCCTTCTTGAATTACTCTACTCAAAATGCTTTCTAAATTGTATTTCCAATCTTTCTTAAAATTTTATTATGGGAAATCTAAAAAGGATTATGACAAATTTTTTATGGATTAATTCCACCGTTTCCTTCAATTTCTCTTGTCGATCCAAGCTCACTAAATTTGTGCTGGGAAATCAAACAAATGGAAACTGATTATGAATCAATTAAACTGTTTCCTTCAATTTCACTTGCAGATCTGAATATGTTTTCCTCATTTCCAGAGTTGTAATATGAGCTGTATTAGGGATAGCTTTGTTAATTTGTATGTTGAAATTAATATGTGCTTCATTACCTACATTTAGGGATGATTAATCAATTGTGCAGTTGACATTTTGCAAAACCTATTGTTTATAGAAACCACTGTATCTGGCGGATATTATTTCTCACAAGTATTTCTGCAAAGCATATATCTGCCAGCACCTTATAACCCTACAGCTTAACACTCTTGATACCAGCGGCTAAAGAAACCATTGCTTTACACAGTGAATGAGCCCATGGTAATGAGAGAGTTAAAACCTGTCTATAAAGACCACTGTCTGTACCATACAGTTTGAATACCTTCAGAGTAGTTGTGTCTAAACTGCATCTGTCTATAAAGACCATCTATCCACAAAGGCCACTTTCATTGTTTCCCTCACAGGAGCCTTAAAGACAGGGGTGTCCCAATTACAAAAGTCATAAAACTCGGCAGGAATCAGTAGTAAACCCTACCTTTAATGTGGATACAATCTCACAGTCACAGCTTTGCATACTTTTTCAGGAAAAGTGAAAAACTATCACTCTGTACAAGTGTCTTATAATAACCACAGTCTACATTCACATATTCTATTGCAATGCTCAGGCAGCGGCGAGCCGCTAACCTCAACACATCACTGTGCCATGCGAAAAACTGCGATGGATTATGATTGCATATCGGGTCTGCGGCTTATAGATTTTGGATGACCATTCCAAAACCTACGCAAAATCTAACAGTCAATATAATTCCACACAAAGTCGTTTTCCAGTTCTATCACTAGGAGGGAAGTTTTTATACAGTATTCTCTTTCATTTTCCATGTTTTTTGCAAAGTTTAATTTGTTTGAACTGCATAAGGACTACCATGTCTTAAACCCTGTTTTCATTTTTTCTTCATATTATAGACTTGAGAAGAACTTTCCCATTTTGATATCTTGAGACTGACGTTAGCATTATACCCTTGGTCGCTGAATACCAGAAAGAAATAGCTTGCAGCATGGAACCTAGGCAAGCACTCTGATATCAGGTACTTACGTGTTTGCATCCAATGCGCCATTGATTCCGCAGTCCAGCGTACATGGGGGCAGGGTTGTCGGGGGCAACGTGGTTGTAGGGTCCGGTATGTTGCAGAAGTCGCCGCTGTAGCCTTCGTCACAGACGCACTTGCACTTTCTTGCGTTCTGCTGGCCGTGCCCGCACTGTATGGCGCATATGCCTGGAGAAGGAAAAACAAAAAGACAAAGAGAAATCAGTAAATGTGCATTGAAATTTAATCATAAAAAATGACTAATTTCTAACTTATTTTACTATCTTTGTATGTCATTCTTTATAAACGAAGCCTGCTGGCATGATTTGAAGAGAATTCACTTCAATATGATTAAGTCATAATGAAAACTCTCTGAATCAAACAAGAGTACGATTTTTGATTTCCTCAATTTTCCTTTTAATATTCGAATGAAAGATAAGACGTCTGACTGGTCTCCACATCTTCATGATGAATTATTTCCCAATGTCCTGAAATTGGCAATATACTTCTTGGTCAAGCTGCATAAATATGCCTTGTATTTTATGAAAGAAGAGAGTCACACACACAGCCCTAAAATAATAATCACTGGATGGAGTAAAAATGTCCCGCTCCCCTCATGATCCATAGAAAGGGGGTGCTCTCTCTCTCTTTCTTAAAAATAAAAATCTAGGAACTTGAGTGCGAGATGCTGTGACATCTTAAAAGCTGGTCTGCTGATGGACGACCGTAATCTATCGTCTGAACACAGACAGAAGAGGTACGGCGATCATCACCGATTCCGCACGAGCCGTGTAGTCGGATGATGGTATGTTGTAGTGGGAAGGAAAATGATCAATTGTTGATGCATGTTTTGAAGGCAGCGCTTGGACGGCTCTTGACCGCCTAGCCTAGATAGGCAGATTGGGGTGAGGGAATCATTTCATTAATTTGATGTGTGTTTGAGATGAAGACTTGTGATTTTGTATTATTTCTGCCCACGCCTACATTTTTAAGTATTAAGCTGATTGCACGCTCGATCATTCCACCTTTCACAAATTGCTTTTTTTCTTTGCCTATCCTTTTGGCCCATCTCTTTCTCACACCCTATCTCCCATCTATCCCCCTTTCATCTACCTCTCTCTCTCTCTCATTCACATCTCTTACTCACCCTTCCCTTCTCATTTTCTTTCTCTCTCTCTAACTTTCTCACACACTCCATCTCGCCCCCTCTCTCGCTCACTCTCTCTTTCTTTCTCTCTCCTCTCTCGCTACATATGTCTCATCCCCTCTCTCACACTCTCTTTCTACCCTCCCCTCAATCTCTGTCTCACTCCATTCTTTCTTGCTCTGTTCCCCCCTCTCTCTCCACCTCTATCTCTCCTCTGCCATCCCTTAGTAAGACCATCTCTTTCCCACCCCGTCTCACACTCACTCTTTGTCTTACTCTCTCTTTCTCTCTCATTTACTATTTCTTTCCCCCCCCCCTTTCTCTCTCTTTCTCCCCCCCCCCCCCCCCATTTCTGTCTCACCCCCTTTTCTATTGCTCTTTTTTTCTCCCCCCCCCCCCCTCTCTCTCATTCTCTCTCTCTCTCTCTCTCTCTCTCTCTCTCTCTCTCTCTCTCTCTCTCTCCCCCTCTCCTTCTCTCTGTCTCTCCCCCCTCCCTCCCTCCCTCTCCCTCCCTCCCTCTCCCTCCCTCCCTCTCCCTCCCTCCCTCGCTCTCTCTCTCTCCCCTTCTCTCCCTCCCTCTCCCTCTCTCTCTCTCTCCCTCTCTCTCTTCTCCTTCCATCCCATCGTTAGACCCAGTTACCTCATCCTCCAAACTCCGCATTTAGTCCAGGACAAACACACATCCATTCCAAGAGCCACTCCAGTCTGATTGCTTCAAATGACCCCTGACAATCAACACATTGCACACCCAGCAAATTCTCCAAAAGGATAGACACTCACGAACGTACAATATAGTGCAAAGACATCATCATCACAAACTAGTCTACAGTCACACAGACTCAGTTCAAATACTGTCTGAATACACAATTGTGTCTGAAAAGCTCAGACTACAGCAAATTTTCCAAATTGATAGACACTCACGAACATACAATATAGTACACAGACATTAGCATAACTGACTAGTCTACAGTCAGACTTAGTTCTGATACTATTGCCACTTTTCTTGACAACATGCTCATTTAAATTAACACTTTGGTCCTCAAAACTTACCTGGATAAGGAATCACCCTTACCATTTCTTCATAACAGAAATGACCATGAAGTTATGCAGTGAGAAGAAGCTCTACAAAATACATCGCCATACCTTCTCTTTCTTTGGATGCTGCGCACCGCATTTTGAAATTAGCAGTGAGAACACACCCATAAGTGATATGTCTTTCTACATGTTGGAAAAATGAGAAGAAGCTCATAAGATACCTGTAAACCATACCTCCTGTTTCTTCAGGAGGCTGTGCAACTAAAACATACCCAGTCAGAACAGACACAAAAATGATATGTCTTCCTACATGTTGGAAATGACCATGAAGTTATGCAGTGAGAAAATGCTCACAAAGTCACCATATCTTTTGAAGGCTGCGCACCGCAGTTTTAAGTACCCAGTGAGAACAGACCCATAAGTGATAAGGTTCGTTTAGGAGCGGGCACCATACATGACAGTTTGAGCGATAGATGTTTATGACTTCTACACCACGCCAAAGCCCTCCCCACTACCAATATTCCTTCGGTGCGGCTCCCTGTGGAGTTAGCGTGATAGGTTGTAAAAGTAATGTCCCCACTCTCTTCTCCCCTCCCACGTTGTCTTTCATCATTGCAACATGATCTCCTCATGCAACATCATTATAACGGCACATTTGCTAGATTTTGAAATACTATCCGCGTGTATATGTTTAAACTGAAATGCTTTTGGCGATGGCGCACTTTCTGTGAAACGTAATAGATATAAACAGGAGAATTAAATGAGTTTGTCTGTTTAAGACATTTGCAGTGATGCAAACACTTAAGAAGTTCTGATGGCTCTGCAATGTTTCTATGACCTTTCCTTGCATTTTCTCTCTCACTGTGCTGAGATCTTGGAAAAGACATGAAGACATTTGTGAAAATACAAGTGCTGAAATAGTTTCAAATCTAAATACTTGGAAAGGCAAAAACTCCCAACACATACAAATGTATACAAAGTTTACATTCTTCATACCTTGTATACAGTACATTCAGGAATGTTTAAAACAAATTGTTCATTTCATTACAGCAATTGCTTTTGATATAGGTTTATTCTATAAACACATAATCAGTCATATATTTGCAAATCTTTTGAACAGATGGTTTTTTGTTTTAAACCTTTTAAAAATATGTATGATTGTTAGATAAAAAAAAATGAATGTACTTCTGGATGATGTTGTTTTTGTTTATGTTTTTCATGTTTTCATGCTTTTATTTTCATGTCCTTTATACTTTGTGTGACACAATTTTTAGTGCGTAAGCACATGTTTTGCATTGCATGTTATACCCAAATTAATATTCTATTAGTGATTTTATCATTGCACTATAGCACTCAGAAAAATCGTATGAAGTGATGAAGAAATGTACATTGTCATTATGAACAGAACAAAATTTAATTTGTATTTGCATTTAAAGCAACTGTCCTATAATCTATACCAAATACCATATAAGTCACAGGGGGTGGTGATTAAAATAAAGTATTCAAACTCTGGAGACTTCATGGTGCGTGTCCTGATTGTACTGAATGTTTGTATGTGTGTCATCTTTGCTGATGAAAGTGCGTAGATCTAGGCTATCTGGCACGCCCGGAATAATACATGAGCACATGGAGGCAGAGGAACAAAACATGTTTGTGTTTCTTAAACCCTTTGCGTACCAGATATAATGCTGTTCTATTGGATTTGTGTACATAACCAGTGACAAAATTCACTTTAGGCAGATATAGGGTTAAGGTGAAGAGTTCTGATTTTTGTCACAAGCTTCACGTTGGTATTTGCTATGATCAGAATATCTTCATTTAATGTATAGCATGGACATTCTGATTTTCGTCAGCAGATTCATGTTGCTATTTGCTCTGATCAGAACATCTTATTTGATGTATAGCATAGATATATATTGGTAAAAAAAGACTTGTCATGCAAGATGTTCACTTCAATCTAACCCTAACTAATCTAACCCTAATCTAATTACTTCAATCTAACCCTAGTCTAACTGGTTCCTTGGACACTGTCTACAAAAAGAAGGACTTAAAAAAAAACGACTCTGGCGGGGAAAATAGAGGGAAAGAGAGCAAGAGGAAGACAACAGACCACATACACTGTATCTCAAGAGAATTGCAGAATGAAGTGGGGAGCAGTGGTATCAAGAGAATTAAACACTATGAAAATCATTTAATCGTCACATTTTTAAATGATACATACACACAACAAATCAAGATATTGGATGATATAGATCTAATAAATCAATCCAGTAAATCTGTTTTCATTCCTTTTATTCTGTGTGTAAAATGTGCATCCCAAAATTGATATTTCAAGCTTGCCAAAGACATACATTACCTTTAAAAGGGCAAGGTTGTTTTTTTTAAGGTCAAATGGAGTTGATAGTTTCCTTTAACCTGATATGAATCTGGGGGTCCCCTATCTAACTCGCAATCTATGAATGCAAATATGTGTACATGTACACGTATACTGCCATAAATAATGCATAAGGCACTGTGTATGCACATACACATGTAGGCCTACAGGTCTGCGAGTAAGACAGGATCTTCAAATTGATTGGAGATAGATAAGACATAAAAGAACCTACATTTGTTTGGCAACGTCCACCATGTACGATATCCGTGCAAATAATGACAAAATCAATTCTTTAGTATTTGGCACTCGTCCGTTTTCACCCTTTGAGTGCATAGATGGCATTTGTATGGGGTTTGTCTTGCTTTTCTTTGTGAATTGTATTATTGTAATCACTCTCAATTTGTGGCACTAATTCAGGGCATTTATTGTACATACATATCCATCTTGATATTCTTAAAATTTGTTGAAGTAGCTAGACTGAGACAATTCAAATTCAGAACTCATCAAAATATAATAATTCTTTATTTTCTGGATTGCGCTTTCTGGATGCACTAGAAGAATTTCTCAATCACAAGAGAAATTCAGAAGGGCGATAATGGTGTGATTACTGCCAATAAAGGGAAAAATTATTTTCACTTCCAAGAACCCAAACTTTGTAATAATTTTTGAAATGGCTAGACAAAGACAGAGAATTTGAATTTGAAACTCATCAACATATAAGCCATTTTCTGTACTTATCAGATGGATGCACTCTTTGACGACAAATTCCTCATTTACAAAGAATTCTAAAAGAGCGAAAATGGTGCGATGATGGTTAGCAAACTGAATGCTAAATTTTACTTTGTAGAACCCAAACTTTGCAATAATTTTTTAAGTCGCTAGACAAAGACAGTGAATTTGAATTTGAAACTCATCAAAGTATAAGCCATTTTCTGTACTTATTTAAATGGATGCACTCTTCGACAGGAATTCCAGAAAAAGAGCGAGAATGGTGTGATTTCTGGGAGCATGCCTCATGCTAATACCCACTCTCTTAGAACCCATCGTCTCCCTCTCTCATCACTTTTGAAATGGCTAGACAAACAGGGCAGAGCATGCCCAGGCAAACAGCAGAGAGAGCACTTTGGACGCCTACCACCAGCTATTTGAAGAACGGGGAGATTAGGATGGTGAGCAGGGGTGGGGTGGGGTGGCAGACTAGGGGGGAGGGGGGTAAGGGGAGGGGCGGGGAGGGGAAAGGATAGCGAATGTGCAACAGATAGCGAAAAAGGATGTGTGGTTTATAAAATAGTGGGGAAAAGATATTAGATGGCTACCAACTGCTATTTGAAGAACGGGGAGATTAGGATGATGAACAGGGGTGGGGTGGGGTGGGCGACGAGGGGAGAGGGGGGTAAGGGGAGGGGAAAGGAGGAGTAAGGATAGCGACTGTGCAACAGATAGCGAAGAAGGATGTGTGGTTTATAAAACAGTGGAGAGAACATTTTGGATGCCTACCACAAGTTATTTGAAGAAGGAAGAGATAAAAAGTGAACAGGGATGGGGTGGGGTGGAGAACCAGGGAGGGGGGAAGGACAACGACTGTGCAACAGATAGCGAAAAAGGATGTGTGGTTTATTAAATAGTGGAGAAAAGATATTAGATGTCTACCACCAGCTATTTGAAGAACGAGGAGATTAGGATGGTGAACAGGGGTGGGGTGGGGTGGGAGACTAGGGGGGAGGGGGGTAAGGGGAGGGGCAAGGAGGAGAAAGGATAGCGACTGTGCAACAGATAGTCAAAAAGGATGTGTGGTTTATAAAACAGTGGAGAGAACATTTTGGATGCCTACCACAAGCTATTTGAAGAAGGGAGAGATTAGGACGAACAGGGATGGAGTGGGGTGGAGAACCAGGGAGGCGGGGGGGGGGGGGGGGGAGGCGGGGGGGGGGGGGGGGAGAAGAAAGGACAGCGACTGTGCAACAGATAGTGAAAAGGGATGTGTAGTCTAAAAGGGGCAGGGGTGGGTGGAGGGGGCGAGATGGCGGTACGGAAGAGATGTAATGCAGGACAGCGACCATGCAAAAGACAGCTCACAAGGACGTGTCGCATTCAAACGAGAGAAAGCAAATCTTTACTCCTGAAACAAATAACAAATCGTATAGCCCCAGGTTTGTGCTGTGAAGATATTTTTGAGAATTTGATCAGCTTTAAAGGGAGAATAACATCCATGTTCATGGGGAATTAAGCTATGCACTCCACTTTCTCAGAAACATGGGTGCCAAACCTAAATAGCAACTACAACAGCAGAAGAAAATGAGAGAAACACATATCAGCTAACTTATTACCGACATGCTGTTGATGGAAGTTTGAAGAAATAAAGATTCCTAATGATGATAACTATGCTTCCCCTTAACTTTTTTTAACCATCTGCAATGATAGTAAATATACAGGATCTGAAGAATAATATGCTTCTTTGTCATCAGTAGGCATCAAATCTTTCAATCGTGAGCTCTGTCCAACTATATCTGATCGTTTACGTTGCAAATTCCTGGAAAATATCACTTTCTCTGCGCGCTCCCTAGACAGATGCTATCCCAGCATGCACTGCACGCAACCCACACAACTCAAAGTATAAGTGGGTAGAAGGTTCTGTTTGTTCCTCCGTTTTTCCCTTCTCATTCATACCGCAGCAAACCATGCAGTTAATGTGTTGTTATTGGTTCTTCCTCAGAGAGTTAGCCTGGTTTTCAGGCTGTTTGACATTTCTAATACAAGCTCTGGTATCATCTGTACAGCGCATGCCGGTCTAGAACTAAAGACTA
Source organism: Arbacia lixula (assembly GCA_963669155.1). Classification (NCBI taxonomy): domain Eukaryota; kingdom Metazoa; phylum Echinodermata; class Echinoidea; order Arbacioida; family Arbaciidae; genus Arbacia; species Arbacia lixula. The sequence goes on from OZ022593.1 coordinate 8,714,757, forward strand.
CTCATGGCGACCTTCATGCATTCCTCTGTACTCTTCCCCATGGGGAAAGCAATTAGTCTACTTCATTCAGACCATTTGTCATCCATAGATCCATAAATGTATTTCGGATTAGAAATGTCTGACAGCCCTGAAGTGAGGCTATCAGACCATGTGTGGGAGTGAGATTTTCTCTCTATTGTTATGCTATGGCATCCCTGGTATGGTTATTCTTCTTTCTTACTACCCTAGATAGTGCGTGGGAGAATATGCTCGCTTCAATGTAATCATCTAACCCTTTAAAAACTGCTGTCATTCTTCAGCACCAACATGACATATTAAACCAATAGGGAAGCATTTCAGCTGGTGCACATTGAGTTGATATGGTAAGCTGTCACTTTCTTGCACTTTAAAATGCACGACTCCTCAAACAAGAGCATATTGACTGGCAAATGTGAGTTACGGAATATCAAGACCATTTTTTAATGAATTATGTGCAGCTTCTGGGCATTCAAATTGTGGTAGACACTACCTAGTAGACACAGCTATGAATACATAGTGGTAATGTTTTATGAGCTAGATTCATTGTCACGCCTCCCTTCTATCCCTCAAGCCTTCAGCCTCTCTCCACCACAACTCCATCTCCAACATCATCTATCTCTTGTCCAACTCCTATCCTACCTCCTAACCGCATCCTCCCTATGAACCTACGTTATCCTCTCTCCATTCCCTATACACCCCTTTCCCAATTAACCTCCTTCCCCATCTCTCTAGCCTTCCTCCCCCCCCCCCCCCACTTCATCTCTCCTACCCTCTCTCCTACAAAATCTAAAACCATATTTCTCTAACTCCCACCCCACCTCATATCCACAACCCCCACTCTCAACACACATACCCCCTCCCTCCCACCCACCCACCCATCCATATACGTCCACTGCAATACCCAGATACGTGACTCCCCATCCATTAACACTGTCCATGGGCAGAGTTTCCCCTCTCGTCAAAACTAAATTGTGACACGGCCAGTCACGATATAGATTTCTTTCTCACAACACAGTGAACAAACTCCCTCGATGGACGTGTACGGGGTGAGGGTTTGAACCACCAAGATACCCAGATGGCCGTGGGGATGACAGCATAACAAAACACTCCAAGCTTTTCAGAAAAGCACTTCAGGGTGTGACAATGCGTATGAGTGCCAGCGTGTATACAACTGAAGTTTATGATTCATCTTCACTGTTTATGGAGAGCTGAGGGTCAGTGGTTTAGTGCATAAAACTGGGAACGTGAAGTTTGTTGATTCAAATCAATTCACATCCACATCCACATTCGCTTTCGCAGCACTGCTACATTGCAAAGCCAGATATTAACCTTCCCTAGTGCTGTTCTATGGGTTTTGCGTACATTACTAGTGACAACATTCATATTTGGCACATAGAGAATTAAAAACAAGGGGTAGACTTAAACACTATGGGACACATAAATCAATGAGTGTGCCTTTCTACCATAACCATGCGTCCCATTTTTGTTTAATTCTGGGAAACCAGGAAGATATCATGTCAAAATGATAACATCGTTAAAATGAAATGAAATCCAGCCATGGTGATGATTGCAAATGCTTCGGAATCATTAGTATTTCTACCCATTACACTCTTAGGTCCACTTAACGCTCTACACCCAAGAGAATAGCGTGGATCATAGCCATATTGCATCTATATAGATTTACATGTCTGGGAAACATTAAATGTATCTTGTTCCCTACCATTTAGGTTCAAATTGAAATCTATTTTGTAATATCTACAATATATCACGTCAATAAATAACCTCTCTGTACTATCAAAACAGACAAACCACTTCATTGGCAATAAATACAAATTCAACCAGACCTACTTTGACAAAAACAATTTGCTAAAAAAAAAGGAATTGCCCATCGTTTGACATATTGAGAAATTTGGCTGGCGGTTAATACATGTCAGTGCACTGCAAATTGAATTAAAAACAAAAAAACGCAAGTACTTTGTATTGCAAGCCGTGCGTAAGATGAGAAAACATCACACGTAGTCTGTCAGTTAATCCATTTCGCTGCGCTGTAATTGTCATCTCATCAAATCAGGCATTCAGTCATGAAATTAACATAGTTAGGCTGTCCCGCAGTGATTCATTTGCACTGGTAGTAGCACAGAAGGGTAGCTACATTAGTGTGGTGAGGTGAGATGAAATGAATTAGGTAAGGTGTATAAAAGGGTTGGATTTATTGGACTACCCAATTTCTCTCTCTCTCCCTTTCTGACCTCCCATCCTTCCTTCTTTTCTCCCTCTCACTCTCTTTCATTCTATCATCCTTCTTCACTCCCCATTCCCCTTCTGATTCTTTCTTTCTCCCTCTTCCACTCTCACACACATCAACTATAAAAATACTCAGAATTCCACATCATATTTTACTCTAACTCTCTCTCCTCCCCTTTTCTTTCTACTCTTTTTCATATTATCCTAATTTTTCTCTTCTTATCATTGTTCATTCTTACTCCTCTAACTCTCTTTGACAGACATAAACATAAATACTGACAATTCCACATACACTCCAGCTCAAAGGAATTGGCATAGGGAAAGGGTCAAGGAAAGGGAAGAAAGGGAAGGAGCCGCAGTTGTTTCAAACCGTGGTACATTTTGTCTAATTCAGCATGAAACATGATGCTTTTTAGGCTAAAGCATCTTGTTTAATGCTGGACTGGACAAAATATACCGTGATTCAAAACTGCGGCCCCTTCTCTTTCTTCCCTTTCCCTTTCCCTATGCCAAATCCTTTGAGCTGTAGTGTAAGTAGTTTTCCCTTTCGTTCCTGTTCTATTCTAATATTCAAACTCTTCATCTCACAATCCTTCATTTTTTTAAATTTTTTTCCCACCCCCTCTGCTCTCTCCCTCTCTCTCCCTCCCCCTCTCTCTCTCTCTTTCTCTCTCTCTCTCTCTCTCTCTCTTCCTCTCTCTCTTTCTCTCTCTCTCTCTCCCTCTCTCTCTCTCTTCCTCTCTCTCTCTCTCTCTCTCTCTCTCTCTCTCTCTCTCTCTCTCTCTCTCTCATACTCATGCACACAGTATACACACATTTACACACAAGCATTAAACTACTGTAGATCATACATATATCTATTTTTCTCTTTCTATCATGTTGCATCCCAACACCCATCTCATCCCTCTCTCTCCCTCATTCTGTACACCGTACTGACTAAAAATAATACCCTTAATTTTCAAAACTGATTAAATCTAACAAAATTATTCAATTTCCCCTCACTTACTGGATTACCTGAGAGCATACAGCCAACCTTAAATGACGTAAATTCATTTCCCCAGCCAAGCTATTGAACTTTAATCAAAGCAGGTATTTAATCCAATTCTGTGTTCGAAATATTGGATTCACTTTTTTCAAACTACCACTTATAAGGTACTACACTGTCTAGTTCACAGATCTGAAAACATAAATATGCAGGATACAGTGTAAATTTTACACATTTTTTTTACACACGAAGCACAAAGCATTCTGGTGCTTCAGTAGAGTAAAACACAGCATCGCTTTTTTATTTTCCATCAAGTGCGGTGGGAGTGAAGGAGAATGAAAAGGAGAGGATAAAAGAAAAAAAAGAAGAAAAAAAAAGAGAAAAGAGAAAAGAGAATAAAAGAAAGAGCAAGGAAGCAAGGAAAATGGTAAAGAAATTTATAGAGAAAGACAGGGAGGAGGGGGGGGGGGGGAGGGGGAAGGGGGGGGGAGAAGAGAAAGGTCTGGCTACCTGGCCCAATACACACAAAGAGGTACAACACTTTTCATTCTTAGAAAGAATTATCATCTTTGAACGATTATAACGCAGCAAGCAGGAAAGTTACAATTAACAAACCCTCAGGGATTAATGAAACATTAACAAATTGCGCACATCTCAGAAAAGCCACAAGGAAAGCGTGCAGACAAAAACAAAGGAAGCGGGGCAACCGGAATCTACAAAAATAACAGCCCGGCCGAGCAAGCCTTAGAAGGCAACTCATTACAGGCATTCTTCATTTTCTAAATTACCCCGCGACAATCGCGCCAATTCCCCCCGTCACCCGACGCTCACCCCCTCGTGTGACCACTACCAGTTTAGTTATGGAATGGCACCTTTTTCTTAACCCGCAATACCCCCTTACCCTCCCCCTCCCACCGTACCCCGTCCCCAACAAGTGTCAATTCCCACCATCGTTGGGTAATGAAAGGGTGATTCCTGAGGGATTATGGGATAGGCGCTGTGTAGACACGGTCTCGCTTTTCTCCCACCCCCTTTTTCTTGTGTCGTCTACATTTTCCATTTTATTTTGGTTCTGATGAATCGTACCACGTCTGTGCTGCGAGTGACCAGTTTTCAATACATAGGGAATACAGACAGCCTGATGACGGGTCATGCAGTTGTGTAGACTAATTAATGTTATGCATACTTTTTGTGTTGATCTTAAACAAATGTTTCTGTTTAGTCTATGCTTTTCTTTTATGTGGTCTAATACAGAATGACAAGATCGCATTAATTCATCTATACTCAGTCTCTCACGATATCACAGTACGTTGATGAGTTTTCAAAACACTGTCTCCCTACAAAGTATTTAAATATGTAGTTGTTCTTCTTTTTAAGACTAACAATACAAGAAAATAGAAAAAAGATAATTAGTTCTAATGTTAGATAGACATGCATTTATCACTTAAGACAGGAAATATTTCATTTCATCTGTGAGGTTAACTTACGTCAATTGGGGTAGACCAGAAGGAATGCAAATAACAAATTAAAAATTGCTTTTGTAATTTCATTTGCAATTTATTTCTAGAATTGTTTTCCCTAAGCAATAATAAACAATTTATTATGTGCTAATGAACTTTACGTATGAATCTTTTTATTGTCATTATTATTATCTTCCAATCTCTTGTTAACATGAAATTTTAATTCTGTATGATGAACAATTTTATTTTATTTATTTATTTATTTTTTTTTTTTTTTGGGGGGGGGGTGTAAAAATCTATTCAGGGATAAAACCTATGCAAGGTTTCCAGTTTTGAAGTATTTTTATGTTAATTAATGTGTTAACAAAATATGTTGACATCACATAGAGGTAGAATTTCTCCATTTGTCAGATGCAATAATAATCTTTTGCTATTTTCTCTCTGCTCTCCGTATCAGTCCCAAGCGGCCAATGGCACATAAAATTTGCCCTGTTCATCAAATTAGTCCGCAATCTACTCGACCAGATTCAATTAATTGCGGATGTGGTCCACGTTCTGGGGTTCAAAAGAAATGGAACTGAACGCCGGAAAAACCCCGAGCATGGCGCAGACTAGGAGGTCAGATAATAACAATCAAATTGAATTAGAGATTTCTGGATAGCAAAGTGGACAATCTGTTATGGCTCGCTCCATTAAGGACCCATTTTGTAATGAGCATCTAACCGAGAAGTGATTTCATTATCCGTCTGCGGTTCGTTCACATTTGTCATCCAGAGTTCCACCAAACCCGGTAATCGAATATAAATTCCACCCACACAGCAGCCGTGATGAGTTGCTGTTATAGAGGTTGTGGTAGGCACCTCCAATCAGTTTCAGATTCCATTACCACTATTTACTCCAAAATATCAACCCTTTGCATGCCAAAAGAACTGATGCTCTATTGGATTTGGGTGTATTACATGTGAAAAAGGCACACAAAGGGTTAAACAGAGGAGCCTCCCCCCTCCCTAACAAATCATATTGTTATTCATAGGATGTGGTACAAAATATATTTCAGGGTGTTTTATTTCATGACATCAGGCTTTGAAAAAAAGCTCTGCAAATATTGCATATTCCCCTGATGGATGCCAAAAGTTCAAGCTACACCAATTGATACGTACTTGTTTGACTACTTTGTGCTCCATTGAGGCACTTTTCCACTGGTCATTCACTCCATGCCTATAGGGCAGTGTGGACCTCTGGAACAGAAGGAGTTAACTCTCAATGCACCATTGAGGCATTTTTGCACTGGTCATTCACACTATTCCTAAAGGGCAGTATAGAGTTTAGCAGAGAAGGAGTTAACTCTTTATGAACCATTGAGGCATTTTTGCACTGGTCATTCACACTATTCCTATAGGGCAGTATAGAGTTTAGCAGAGAAGGAGTTAACTCTTAATGCACCATTGAGGCATTTTTGCACTGGTCAGTCACTCCATGCCTATAGGGCAGTATAGAGTTTAGCAGAGAAGGAGTTAACTCTCAATGCACCACTGAGGCATTTTTGCACTGGTCATTCACTCCATGCCTATAGGGCAGTATAGAGTTTAGCAGAGAAGGGGGTAACTCTTTATGCACCATTGACGCATTTTTGCACTGGAAATACACACCATTCCTATAGGGCAGTATAGAGTCTAGCATAGAAGGTGTTGTAGTCTGAAGTTGTAGTAAGCCTTATATAATTAGTTACAGCCTTCATACAAAGGATCGTCAATGTAGCTGTAAGCATTGTGTAAGGGATAGTAGAATTCAAGATTACTGGAGCCGTGGCCAAAGCAGGACCGGTCTGCCTTGACCGCAGGTTCTAATCTTGGTTAATTTAATGTGAAGGAATCTCTCAAAATCATACACTCACTGCCATCAAATGAGATCAAGACCAGCAATGAAAGCAAAAACAATTCAGCCATCAATAATTACCACAGCTATTCCTTACCTTTAAGCGAAGTTGAAATGAATATAAAGCAAAGAAAACTGAACCAGTGCAACCTTATCAACCCAGGTCGAATGATGACGGCATGGGTCAAGCCACTTTGGGCTATTAGTAAGCATATGAAGCTATTCTTTCTCTGCCACGAGTGTGGGTCCCGTAATCATTACCGCTGCTGTCTCTTTCCTTAAATTAAAGCCAAGTTGAAATGAATAAAAGCCAAAGTAAGCTGAAACAGTGCAACCGTATCGACCCGGGTCGGGTGATGACTGCACGGGTCAAGCCACTTTGTGCTATTAGTAAGTATAAGAAGTTATTCTTTTTCAGCAGGCATTGGCTGAAAGGACATCTACAATTGGACGGGTAAAAGTCAGCCTGAATGACTGACACAGATTTGCGACGTGCCAGCTGCCGTCCAGTTCAATTACTCCCGCCCCATCAGATACAATCGAGAGAAGGGAACCCTTAATAGCCTCGTTCCCACAGCCAATTCTTTTCTAAGATCATCTTGCAGCGTGTACGTGGGGATTTAAAATTTTGACCACGTCTTTGTATGCTTCCTCTTCATTATATCAATCTTCATTTCAGTCATGCCTTTGAATCAATCTAATTATGACCATTCGACAAACAATATATGATAATGATTTCAGTGGTAGATTGAAGAAACGAACATGTTTGTTACATACAGGAGAAGTGAACTGTTGAATGCTACATAAAACGGCACAGCAGTAGATGGTTCACACGGCAGTATCAAGAGAAGTAAGAAGATATGCCCCTATGATTTGCTCCCAGTGCAAACAGGCCCCCATCACTACAAGTGGTAGTCAAATTGATTTGTAGGGGCAGAATAGGAGAAGAAGATTAAGCCAAAACATCCTCCTTTTCTCTGGACTGTCTCTTGATCTAATCGAGCGGTATCGCCTCCAGGGCCTCTCTAATCAGGCAAAACGATTAAAAACACTCACGTAGACCCGACATCCTATCCAGGCTGATACATCCCCTAAGAGATGCGACATGTATCTGCGAGGGGTTTTATCGCCTCTTTATAATTCAAAAAGTTTCTTTTGAATTCCATCTCCGCAACGGCCCCAAGGTAGAGGGGTGAATTGGCCAGGGAGGAAGTTAGAGTTATCAGCTGGACGTCTGGTTCTGAGGAAGAGAGGTGGTGGTATCAATGTTCACACCAAGTTGGAACTACGTTTGTTTGTTCACATGCAGCTGACCACTGCTGTAGCACATGAGGTAAATGAAGACAAGTGGTAGCAGCGTTTACATTGAGTTTAATTAGGTTTTGTTCACATTTATGTTATGTTATGTCTTCTTTTTCCTTCTTTTTTAATTTTTTCTCTTCCTCACTCCTTCTTCGTCTTCATCACCCACATTTTTGTTCTTTCTTATTCTTCGTCTTCACCACCTACATCTTCTTCCTCTTCTAAATCATCTTCTTCCTCATGTTGTTCCTTAGTGTGAACACACAGACAGAAAAAGATATTGGGAGAGAGAGAGAGAGGGACAAAACCATTAAATTGCTGAACTTACCGCTATGCCATATCCATAACAGATTTTGTTGTATGAGCTAAAGACACACATATAATGTCCTCAATGTGAAAGGATTGAAGATGGACAGGCATCCCTAGCACCCCCTCCCCTCTCCCTTCCCTCTCCCTCACCCCTTCCCTCCTTCCCCTTCCTTTACCAGGCAAGTTACAGTGTGTGCCCACAAGCATGTGTGTGCTAATTACAATCAAGAGTAGATGTGAATACACACATCAGACATCCTGCATCCACATATTCATGAAACCTCTCCATACTGGGGGGGGGGGGGGGGGGGGGGTGCTAACTGAATGTTTTTACCCTCCTATTCTTTAATCTTAAATAAAGCCTTTAAGTGGGCTAGCATATTAAGTACTATGAACAGACCTTTGCCCCCCCCAAAAAAAAAAAAAAAAAAAATGAACTTCTATTTGATGTATGTCATTGAATTGAATGACATTTGCTAAATGCTTATTCAGAACAATAAGTATCTATGGTGGTATTTGTATTTGAAGAGAACAAATCCAATGAACAAGTCTAGATCTCTGTGACAAAAATTATTTTGAGGAACAGCAATATGCATGTTAGCAATGTTTCGTTCTTTATAATCGTTAAATTTACATTACATTACACTAGAAAATGCCTTCTTGCACAGCCATTTCTGAAGTGACCACTACAATTTCTCTATCCTTCTGTAAATTATCATAGTGCAAGCGTGTAGTGCGCTAACCAATACTAGGGCAACACTTGAAAGCAAACCCTTCTAAATGTAACAGATCTTCCGCAGAGGGTTTCAACTCCAGGCAGTAACAATGTGGTCAGCATGCAGTTCCATCCACATCCCCGCACAGGCTGGAAACAGAAGTTTGTGCTTTGCATTCCTGCAACATTTTTGCAGAGTCAGCAAAGGAATCAATCCTCGCTAACTCCCTAGAGCAAAGGGGCGTGTCTTCACGGGCGGGGAAGTTCAGAATTTACCACAATTAAGCTTTCTCTGATCGAAGGAAACTGTGCTCTATAGCAGTCGGATGTTATAACTTTCCCATCTTCAAACCAAAATTAGGGTAAGAATGATTGTATTAAAGACTAAATTGAGATATATTTCAAATCAAATGCTCAATTTGTCAGAAAAGGAGAAGAAAAGGACAAGAAAAAGACCTAAGTAGTCCACAGTAGAAATAATGAACAATATAGCAATAATTGTGTATCTTTAGGGTTACAACGATACACCCTGTAGTGTACACTGTAAAGAAACATCGCGATAATTGCCCAGCATGAATGTATTGTGGATTTATCTAGTGAATGGACAGTTGAAAGAAAAATTGCGATGATTGGCTAGTATTAAAGTCACAATGACACACCATAGACCAATGACACAGTAAAAGAAAAAATCGCAATGATTGCATGGTTAATGAACAACACAGAGTAGTGATTGTGATGTAATGATCGCGATGATTGTCTACCATCGGGGTAATGCGGACACGCCCACTGAGTGCCTACTAGGAGCGCAGACATGACATGAATGCCCCTGTAATCAAGCTTTACATACAAGGAATTCCTGCCCCCTCGGGGTATTATTAAACAACCGTCAGAGACAGAGGGGGGAAGAAAAAAAAACGCCCTGCCCCGAAAGAAAGAAAGCGGAAGCTGCGCTGAGCATTCCCTCTCGACGTAAAGAGCGAAGCGTGCCATCTATACTGATCAGCTTGCGAGATAAGGGGGAGGTTGAGGGAGAGGGGGAATGGACGTCCAGACCGCGGGGCATAAAGTGCACGCTGGCTGAAGAGACTCGGCAGACGTGAGGGAGCATACCAAAATCAGTTAAGGGACGGCGATGGCGACGTTAGGAGAGTGATAGGTAACGGCAATTACACCATCAGAGGCTTGCTTAATCGCTGGGTTATACACGGCCAGTCTACACCCCCCCCCCCACCCCCCTCCATCGTGGAGTTTGATGTGCCTTGTGGTGCGCTGTCGTATATACAAATGCATTCTCTATGCCCTGAATTCACAAAGGGGGGTGGGAGGGGGGTGAGGGTCAATCTAATCAAGAAGCTTTCTTGTCTCTGATCTAACCTAGGTTTCAATCTCTAGATTTAACCACCAACACCTCTTATTACAGGATACAGAGTGTTATCTCTTTATCATACATTATATTATATATATTAATATAATAATAATATGCATTTCTTATAAATCACTCAATATGAGATATCATCTCTCAGTGCTTTATAATATCATTATGCTGGTCCTCGGATGCTTGTAAGTCTTTGTGACATTCATCCAATCCAAAGGGATCTTTCAGAATCCTTCTAACCTTTTTTTTCTGCAACAGATATTTCTGCTCATCATGATTTGTGTGTATTATTGCAACAAAAATGTGCAACTGACACAGGTAGGGTTAAGTACAATGTGCATGTATGATATCAGAATAACAAAATGATACTATTCCACAACTTTTGTTCAGTCAGTTAATCTCAAAATGAATATATGGTACTTGCTGTATACGTTGTGATGTAATTAATGAGTGATATAAAGAATTGAATGCCTAATGTCAAGTTGAATTCACTGAGTTATCAGTTGAGTTTAGTTTCTGAAAAAAATCCCTCCAGGGCAATTCTTTATGACCTCCTTTCTGAAAGGCACTCAATTGATATTTCTTTCTTGCAAATGACATTTCATTTGTCAAAATACCAACACATTGAGCTCCCTTGAATCATACAGAAATGTTTTACAATTACCATGCCAATTTCATGAAAATATGAAACCACACAAGCGAGTATTTTCAAAATACATTTTAGTCACTTCTAATAGTATTTGACTTGTATTGGCCATCAATAATTCCATTTCTTGGCATGTTAACAAATGTAGCAATACTGTTGCCAAAAGGAAGCATTCAAGTGTCAAATTGAGTAAATGATGAATGTGATAATAGTTGTGCTAAATTTAATACGGTTCTACTTCAAATTATGATTTGAACGAAAAACTGCATATAAATATAACAATATCATAAGCCATCGTGGTAACATTGAAAAAAAAACCATAATCTTCACAATAGCAATTCAAAGTTGCTATGCCAACAATGATCACGAGGTACATAGGCATAAATTAAGAAAACATGTTTATTACATTGGAACTCAAATATGATACAAGCATTAAAAAATAGACACCTTTCAAAGCACTCAATTACAAGTAAAAAGCACTCTATTTATGCATCTGTTTATACTGTGTTATACTACTTGTGCTTGCATTTTAAAAAACCAAGAATAGAACAGCGACTAAAAATACACTTGACGTACATGTCCACAACAGTAGATGTACAAATCATTTCCAAGTGAAGGTTAGTCATGGCTAGATTTTTTTTTGCTCAAGAAAATGAGAAATAACAATTTCAATCGTTGGTGCTCTCCAATCAATAGTGAGAAATTGCGTGCTAGATTGGGTGCGTGGTTGCCGGGTTTTGGTGTGGGGCATGTGTGTCATTACGGGCCACGGTGGCAGGTGACTTTTCAGGGAAGGAGGAGGTACGAAAGTCAAGATGGAGGTGTATGCAAGATGGAGGGAGACAGGGAAAGGGGGGGGGGGGGGAGACGTATGAAAGCCAAGATGGAGATGGAGATGTATACAAGAATAAGAGACAGAGAGAGAGAGAGAGAGAGAGAGAGAGAGAGAGAGAGAGAGAGAGTGGGGGAGTGGCGAAGATGGGAAGATGGGAGAGGTCCAAAAGTCAAGATGGAAATGAATGTAAGAGAATGGGAGGAGGGTGTGGGGGATATATGAGAGGTACAGAAGTCAAGGTGGAGATGGAGATGTATACCAGAGATACAAAGAAGAAAACAGAGGCATTTACAAGAGAATGGGATGAAGTATGGGGAGAATGGAGAGGAGGGAAGAAAGGAGGAGGGGAGATAGGAAAAGGTATGCATGATTTGATTATGTATTTCATTTTTTGTTACCTTAATGCAACCATATGTTGACATTACATGATAATGATCATTAGTATGGATGTGGCATATAATCTGAAATAGATTAAAAGGAATAAGATGATTAAAAATCTTTAAATATTTATTGATTGATTTACATGTATTTATTTCACATTTTATTTAGTCAGGGTAGTCCTTTCAGTCTTGAGGACTGCTTTCCAAAGGGGCCCTGTGAAACCATACTGAATATCACAGAACTGGGTTATCAAAACATGTATTTCATTGAAGGCTACGGACAAAACAACATTGTGGATGCATTATTCAATATTCAGGCTGATCCTAGCAATATCAGACAGGCGTGCGTTTATCCTGTCTAAACAATGTGAAGAGTAGCAAGCTTTCGATCATACAAGATCCAAACTTTTACATACTAAACGCTCGACCCTACATAACAAATGAAAGCTCTATGTTTGCTTACTGCTTGCTGAAAATTATTCACATGATTTATTACACTCATGTGTAATATTATGAAGGGATATTAAGCACAAATTATAATTGAAATCCATTTATTGATCTCAACATTGAGAAAGGTGTATGTTGCTACATTAAAATCACCACCATACGCATGATATGGACATTTCTTCATGTCGTTATGCTCTCATATGTTCCTAATCTTTAAGTAAACCTGAATTTGAAAGAGTTCCGGTGAGATAAATCAACACAATCACTATATAGGTGTAATACGAGTGTAATATTTGCACACTAGTTTATGAGCGATCTCAATAAGTCATCTATTACATGTATATTGGTATTTGCACTACGGTCTAAAGGTAGGTTTCTTGAAGTGATGACAACCTTAGTTCTGAAAAGTCAACGAGCTCTAACTGGTCTCCAATCTAGTCTCACATGCATACACACATGTTGGCATTCAACCGCAGTATCGTTTGCAGATACCCTCTTTAGGAGAATTTCTTGATGTATAGGATTGAAGCTCACATCGCGCTACCACAACTTAGCACAGGGGTTAAGAAGTGTCATTGTTTTTGTGAAACCCATCCCAATCCTAAATAAGCACACTCTTTCATGTTGCCACCATTAGAAATCCCAACATACAGAATATACGCCCAGATTTCACTTCCCCAACTTCAAACTGGTTTAGAGCTTGTCATTGTTTTGGTGAAATCCGCCCCAATGCAACTCTCCCACACGGACCCCATGGGAAAATCGTAGAGTGGCGTTGAATAGCAGCTATGTTTAAAAATATTGACTTTGACAACATCAATAGTCAATAGTGAGTTCAGCTACTGCTGCAGCCACATATTTCGCTCAATGCCAAAGTCCTGATTACTAACGCAGATGGTGCTGCGAGGAAAAGGGTGATGGGGCATCAGTGAGCCATAACTACCTTTACTCCATGTCACATGCATGGGGGGAGGAGAGAGAGAGAGAGAGAGGGAGAGAGAGAGAGAGAGAGAGGGAGAGGGAGAGAGAGACAGACAGACAGACAGACAGAGAGAGACACAGAGACAGAAAGACAGAGACAGAGACAAAGAGTGAAAAAAAGGGGAAAGAGAGAGATAGAGAGAAGGAAGGGTGAGAGGGAAAAAAAGTAGAATCCAAAAGGGAGGGGTGGTGAGTGAAATATTCATAACAATTTTACTATTTTTTAATAAATGGTGGACAGAATGTATCATGCAGGTGGAAGACAGGTGGGGGTGGGGGTGGAGGTGGTGATAATGTGGGTAGAGTAGGGCAGCCTGAAAGCATAATTGGGACGGGGGGGGGGGGGGGGGAGGGAGGTATATCCTGAGGACCCTCACTTAATGGGGAAGGAGGGGGCTCAATCCACAAGTTAGGGGTGGTGAGTGATATAGCTATAACTAATCTTACTACATTTAGATGGATGGTGGACAGGGGATATGATGCTGGAATGCAGGAAGAAGGAGGGCGGTCATGTGCGAGTGCCCCCCCCCCCCCCCCATACCTGTGATATGTAGTTTGACTAAAGATATTAAAGTAACATGTAAGCTTACAGGAGAGGAGGGGGCAGGTACCTCTTTTTATTCTTCTAAAAATCTTCCTCTCAAAAACACATTTGACATATCCCTTATGAATGATTCTTTTTTTTATTCTTCATGAGCAATTTAAGTGGTACAAAACCTTGTATATACTGTACATGTAGGTGTAGACAAGATGATTATATGTGGCATATATATTATATTTTACAGAACATCGATTCTGTGTGGGCAATAACAACAATAAAAGAGGAAAAACAGAGCTACTGCAAGGCCAAGATGATCAGGAAATGAAGTTGGCCGATTGTTAAAATACATTTTCATGTTAAATGCACAAACTTACATGAATTGAACATGAAGGAGAAGATATGCTGAATTTCGTACACAACCTCTTTTCTCTCTCAAGTAATGTTAATGAAGGAAAATATCCTGAAGGCAGCTTCATTAGTTTTTAAAGTACATTGACATGTGCCACCTGTTCTATAGGATGCTACGCCCTGACAGTTTAATCTATCAAAATGAGAGTGAAAAAGAGAAATGGACAGAGAGAGAGAGAGAGAGAGAGGGGGGGAGGGGGATGTAAGAAGGAGGAGAGAAAGACAGTGAAGAGATGCACAATGTAGTGGAAGATATTAAGGGAAAGAGACAAAAGGGCAAAGGGGGTCTGCAGAGAGGAAAAGGGGGAAAGAGAGGGATAGACAGAATGTGTGTGTGAGAGAGAGAGAGAGGAAGAGGAGGAGAGAGAACGACAGAAAGAAAAAAAGGAGAGGGAAAAAAGGGAGAAAGAAAGAGGAAAAGGGGAAGAGAGAAAGAGAGAAAGTGGAAGAGAGAGAAGGGAAACACAATTATATAAGAGAGAGAGAGAGAGAGGAGAGAGAGAGAGAGAGGGAAAGAGAGGGATAGAAAGAAAGACAGAGGGAGGGAGAGGGGGATACAGTGATAGAGTGAGAGAGGGAAAGACGGAAGGAGAGAGATGCAACACGCTATCCTAAAAGTCAAATCATAACTGCTCTCACATTACCAATTAGGATGCAGAGCAAACGGCACAGTCCAGACCAAATTTCTAAGGCATAGACCAAAGAAAAACTCTGCCGCAAATTGGGCGGCTTTATTTTACAAGTAGGATGGGGTCACGGAGGAAGATTATTAGTCTTTCAAACCACGTCCTACAAAAACTAAAAATATGGAGAAGTGCAGCTCGAACTTCACATTTCATTTCTCTGGTTACCAATTAGGTAATTTACATTGTATATGTATACGTAGAGGGACATTACCTTTTCCGTCTTTGCATAGCAGAATTAATTTAGGATTTTTAAAAAAACTTCACTGTCCTTTCCTCGTTGAATTATTTATGATCATATTTTTAGCAATATGCTCAGAATGAAGCCATCAATGACTAGTGGGCAGCTGAATGCACTTTAAGCCCTTAACGTGCCACTGGTGAAGTATGTCACTATCAATGCACACAAAACCCATTGGGGAGCATTTTATCTAGCACACAAAGGGTTAAAAACTAACTCAGTTTAGGAAGGTTTCATGACTATAGCCCCTACAGACTGAATTCTGAATTGGCTCTAGATGGATAAGGTACTAACATGGCTTGATTTCAATTCATTTACTACAATTAATATCCTCATTAAAATGCATTGTGGCCTAAACATGCAGAATAAAACAGGCTTCAAATACATCCCTTATGATAAAATAAATTATTGATATATCAACACATATTGTGGGGTAAAAATGAAGCATAAACATGCCTTAAATGCATCCCTTTCTGCACAGTTTTAACTTAATTCAGGTTTCAATGTGGAATATTGTTCAAGGAAAAACAATCAATTTGGCCTTTAGAGACAAGTGGTCTTTCTATACAAGTGATCAGTGTATCAGGAGTACAGAATGGAGAACGCAAGGCTCCGCTCTGTGCAACATTCACAAAAATACAGCCTGTTCTACGAGAGATTATAGGTGCGTCTTCATTAGCCCGATCAGACGAAATAGCAAGCTATTTTGCTGATGCGGGGAACTAGCCTGAAGTTGCAATCGCGTCTTCATTAGCTCGAAACTCGGGCTAATGAAGACGCTCCGAGCTAGCACAAGCTATTTCGCGAACTAGCTCGAGCTAGCTCCATCTAGCCCAATTTTTTCTTGACCAAATAGCTCACTATTTTGCCTGATCTGGCAAATGAAGACGCAAATAGCTAGCTATTTCGTGATCTGGCTAGCTAACCCGATCAGAACAAGCTCGCTATTTCGCCCAGCTCGAGCTAATGAAGACGCCGCTATACAGCCTGTTCCACAAGAGACTATCAGATAAAGCCACAAGGAGTGATACGAAATGCAACGAATGAGATAATTAGATTAGAATCATGTTTCTGGAGAGGATCAGATCCTGTTTGTTCCCCCAATCTCCCTCGGCATGTTTTCCTTCACCTGTAACTTTGACCTATCAGCCCCTGACTGGGCGGACTTTGCCCCCTAAAATAGCTTGCGACATGCTGTGCAACATCTCTGCCCAGGATACAATTGCTGCCGTAAGTCTTGCAATGCCAAAAAGCCATATTTTCCCCCAAACATTGATTTTGTCAAAATGTCTTTCAAAAACAGGAAATGTCTCTGAAATGTCTTATAACAGTATGGACTCATTTATGTCTTATATGTACATCATAACAGGATATTTTGAATAAAAAAGAATTTAGAACTTATGATTTTTTTTGGTGCAACAATTTCAGAGTACAAGTACCTCTCAATGCTTGAACCAAATAGCCGAATTCAGTGCTATTAGATTTGATGAAGAATATATATAATTATTCATACAAGCAAGTACCTAGTTATGGTGATGGTGCAGAGCTGTCTTGAAAAATGCATGTCATTAGAAACGTTGCGTTTACATCCCCTTTGAAATATACATCAATTCAATTTCATGTTGCATAAGGGTTAAAACTGTAATGTGTCTACAAAGAACCTCACTGGCCACATTTGATGAAATGCTAATTCCACTCAGTAACAGTATACACACACCCACATTCTTGAAAAAAAAAATCTATGTCCCTGAAAGATTCTGTACCTACATTTCCTCTCCGAATGACAATAGAGCACATACAGTTACTGCAATGGCAAAGAAAGATTGGGCTCTTTTTATTCCCCTGATGGCTTTTTAAAAGCCCCGCAAAGCTGATGTGGCCTTGAGCCTGGTTCATTCTATTCTGACTGCAACAACCTCCCACTCAATAAATTCCTCTGGACGTGTCTGGAGTTAGAGTGACGGCGAATAATCAGGCACGGTGAGCGAAGCACGTGAGAGAAAAAACGCCAACTCAAACCTTTCATTTCTACTATTTTTCTCCACTCTTGGTAGCCTAGTTTCCTTTCCAGGCTGTTGGGCATTTCTAAACTAAACTATTCAACATAGGGTTCTGCTAATACAGAGTCCTTGATGTAAAAGTGCCAGTAAACCGATTCACCACGACTACCCACACTGCTACCAGAATGCATCAGTGACTCTCGCTTCAATATGAGGCAGTGATGCTTGGAGAGTTACAGTGACAGTATAACGTCTATCCCTCTCCAGGTTACATTCTATAAACTTAAACCAATTTGCTCCCAGGAAGCATCAGAGAGTACCTACAAAGTGACACAGCAAACCATCCAGCCCTCTCTAGTTTGACCTCTATAAACTGTAGCCAGACTGTTCCTGGAATGCACCAGTGATTACCTAAAGTGAGGCAGTGATGCTGGAGTTAAAGGGATAGTAAACCATCTAGCCCTGTCCAGGTTAAACTATTCCCAGGCTGCTCCCAGAATGCATCAGTGACTACCCCCACCCCTTTTCCAAAGTGCTGTCCCATTGGTTTATCATCAGCCCCACCCAAGGGCAACAACCAATGACGACCAGTCTTTATTACTCAGTTTAAAGCGGCCAGCCACTGGAAATTCATGTGTTTGCGAGCAATTCGCCCCCGGCCTGTGTGGCAGGCTAGCTAGCTAGGCTAGATGTTCGGTGCGATGCTTCGTCTAGCTCGGTAAGCAGTCCAGCACGCACTCATCCAATGATAGTGCTAGCGCAGGCTGCAAATTTTCTGAACATGAAGCCTCTGACTTCGGCCCTCGCATCACTTTCAGATGTTTTTTGACACATTCGGAGATTGCTGGACTTGTCCGACAAACACGCATGATGTACGAGGTTTATGTACGATTGAATGGGGCTTACGGAATTGCACACGTTACAGTATCTCCCAATTGCTTGTGCCTTTAACATTCCAAAGCCAGTGCTGAGAGAGGGCCAAGCCGGTTGACTGCCACTTTAACTCCTCCTCTGCCAGACAAAGGATTGCTCTACAGGATTCATGTGCATTACCCATGCAAAAAATGCCTCCTTGGCATTTAACAAGTTAACTGGATGATGCCATTTGGGTTATTTATCACGTCGCCTTCCTCGTCTCTACTGCTTTCACATTGAGCCTCCTACATTCATTTTCAAGGATAAACCCCAGTTAACCTACTGCGTGTGATAAGTATATGAGAACGCTTATTGCAGAAATGCGTTATAGATACATGTACATGCAAACATATAGTTCATCTCATGCTTTCAAATAAAGATTTTTCATACATTACATTTTTAGACTAAAGTACATTATTTCTCTCATTACTGTTGGCAAAAAGACATGTAGTAGACCAATGGTGTTCTCAATGCCTTGGAATGTAAGGGTTAACCTACATGTAGCAGCACTATGTCTTGCATATTTGGGGGCTAAAGTCAGGTCTACCTATGCACTTTATCTTATATTTCATATGGTGGAATGATTTATCAACCTTTTTTATATCTCATGTATGTTTCCATCTTTGATGGTAAAAAAAAAAATTGACTGGGTCATTTTACAAACATCTTCTAATGTAATGCAGTATGCACATACCTCTTTCCCAGCATCGCAAATAGCAATGAACAAATGTTCGGAAGCTCTAAAAGTTATAATCATGGCCTTGACATTTTCATATAGCACCTGACTGTTGCACATATGAAGGATACGCCGCCACCTGATTTGGCGAAAATGATAAGTTTTTCTTTTTCCTGGTGCAGCACTTTTTACACCATATCTCAAGCATAAAATGGCCTACCCTGTCACAGGGACATGGACGGACTCTATGCTCATACCCACTCTCTTTCTCCCAAAGGCCAATTATTGTGCTTTAATGGAAGTAAGATATGAGAGAAATGATTCTGGCTGTTGGGTTACCACCTCAAGTTATGAGATCGATTCTTTCTCCTTTCTGAGGCTGCTTTCAGAGCTGAATGAGTGGAGATCAAATAGCACGGACCTTCTCGCAGCCAGCGCATCGATAAATGTGCCAAAAAACTGGAACATTTCTTCCTGGCCTTGAGTAGGAGAGAGACACAGTGACTATATGTACAATATGCACGTGTGTGTGTGTGTGTGCATGTGTGTGTGTGTGTGTGTGTGTGTGTGTATGATGGATGTGTGTATTTGTATATGTGACAAAAAGAGGCAGAGAGGATGAGAAAGAGACAGACAATAAGTAAGCGTGTGTGTGTGTGTGTGGGTGTGTGTGTATGTGTGTGTGTGAGTGTGCGTGAGAGTGTATGATGGATGTGGGTATTTGTATGTGTGACAAAGAGAGAAAGAGAGTTAGATAGGATGAGAGAAAAGCAGAATGCAAGGGGATAGGGGGTGGGGTGGGGTTGAAAGGCAGATTGAAAGAGAATGAAAATGTCCAGGTGAAAGAGATGGCAAAAGAGAGGGACAGACAGAGAGAGAGAGACAATACCTGGGAGAGAAAGATCGACAGAATGCAGGAGAGAAATAGGGGGAGAGAGAGAGCGAAGAGGAAAAGAGAGTGAGGAGAGGGAGAGTGAGAAAGAGAGAGAGAGAGGAAGAGGAAATAGAAAGAGAAAGAGATGGGTGAGATGGGTAGAGAAGAGAAAGAAAGAGGAGAGAAAAAAAATGATGGAGAGATAAAGGGAAAGATTAAGAGAGATAAAGAGAGAGACAGAGAGCAAGAGAAATAGAGAGATGAGAGGGGGGGAGGTAAAAGAAGTCAAGAAGTCCAAGAGAATGATGAAGGAGGTGGGGATGGGGGTGGGGGGAGAGTTGATACAGAGAACGAAAGCAACATAGATGAAAAAACAGGAAGACATAACCACCTGGATGAAAACAGTAAAAGCGTCTCATCCTTTTCTTCCTCTCTATCATCCCAGATCCTGCTACTTCATTCATGCCAGTCTCTATTGAAGCACGTAAAAGCTTCCCCATTCTTTAAAGCAAGGACTTGACTAAGGGGAATAAACAGGCACAAGGATAAATAAAAAATGATTTAAAGAGGAGTGGATATTGCATGGTTGTACAGTAAATCTCAGCCAGGTCACAACTGAGAACTTTCACCTGCGATCTAATAAGTCGAGACGTATCAGGGTTTAAAAAATCGCCATGTGCCAATTATTCACATCAATTGTACAGAGGAGCAGATTATTTAGTAGGAACATCCATGTAGACAAAAGGAAATTAAAAATACACATGCTACAGCACGTTTCTAATTAGGTTTTTTAATCATGATTGAATTTGACATGTCATTCAGACGTCAAATGATGACTTGATTAGTCAGTGTGAGGGGCCTTGGAAGAATGAAAAAAAAAGTGTATTGTGCGTCAATCAACGAAGAACAATGGAAGGATATAAAAATGTTTCATCCAGTATAGACAGCGCACTATTGTTCTCTGTTGTCACAGTCTCTCGTTACTTGTCTCGAGGCCACACCCACTTCATACGCACTGGTTGCCTAGCAACATCACCATAAATTCAACGCACAGCTTTCTCACTCCTCACATTGCAAAAAACATTTGAATAGATTCTAAAATAACTGTCCATTTAAGTAATTTAATGATTTGCATGAAAAAAAAAGAGTTAATTCATACCATCAATACTTGCGTACATGTGTTAATTTCCCAAGCTTGATCCATTGAAATTTTGAAAACTGAATTGCCATCGAGTAATGGCATGGAGTGCTGTAGCATGCTCTGGACTACATCGCAATGTGGTTGAACAAGGAAACCTCCCTGGAGTACTTTGAAATGGTAAGTTACAAAATGCATAGAAAATGTTCTAAGCTCAGTACATTACCAGTGTGGTACTTTCACACAATAATCCTAAATGGGCATTTTGCTTTAACGTCCTAACACCAAAACACACAGCAGTTCACCGTTATCCGAGCACTCCTTCTCAATAAAGATGTACTTGATAAACCAGTCGGTTGTCAAGGCGATGACGAGAAAGATGTGAGTTTCCAAGGTATGCTTCCTATATCCCTTTCAAGATAGCACTTGGTCACACACTAATCCTAAATGAATATTATGGTTAATAATGTCCAAACACAAAAGACATAACGCTTTCTACTCACCATTATCCGAATACTCCTCCCCAACAAAGATGTACTTGATGTACCAGTCAGTCGTCAAGGTGATGACGAGGAAGATGAGGGCGCCAATGATACAGACGATGATGAAGGAGTAGACGAAAAAGGGTAGGCAGCGCTGCCAGAACGTCCGTGGCATCTTCTCCTCCTCAAGCCGGATCTCATCCACATCGGCTGTCACCGAGCTAGCCATTTTACCCCCCTCTCTGGTAGTTAGCTAGTTAACCCTTTCAGAACTGCTCTATAGGATTCGTATGAACTTCTGGTGAAACTATGCGACGGTGGCACTCCGAGAGTTAATCCCGTTAGATGTCCGGTCCAGCTCCTATTTCCTTATTAGTCTTTGTGTTCTAACTCTCCACTCGTAAAGTCCGTGTCTCCTGGCCTTTTTTACGGATCCTGTCGTAAAACTGCTCTCCTCACTCAATCACTCCTCCTTGTCTTCCTACATATGGTGCAGATTTGAAACTTGAACTTTGCAAAGTCTTTGTATGATAACCAGTCTTCCACCAGTAATCTTGAATATTCCAAGATTGTTCTACTCTTGCAACTTTCTCAACTGGTCAGTCATTTATATTGCCAATTAGCCAAATTTCTTTGCTCCTTAACCTTTGGGCAGGAAAATCTTTAAACCTCCAAACAGTCTACTCGCATTCTCGCTGTTCGCCGCAATGGTGGAGTTGTTCTCATGATCAGCGCCTGGAAAACACAGCAACAATTTCACCACATATCCCAGTCTGCAGTCCAAACAAAATGAATAAAGATTCATTGAGATTTTCTTTGTGTTTTTTTCTCTTTGTGTAGATTTTCATTGTGAGAGTGTACTAGCTACAACACCCAGAAAAAAGACTACAATACCCAGAAAATGAAACTTTTAGTATCACCATGCGATTGTATTTTTTCAGGATGATTGACACACTTAAGAGATTGAAGAATATTAGATTCATTGTCATGGTTTAGAAGTTGCACATTGCATTAATATCTAAAGGTCAATTAGTTTCAGTTCCATTTCCTGATAAAACTGTATCTCTCTTTGTGTGACTGAAACTTTAAAAATGATTCTAGCCAAAGATTAATTGCTATTCCTTTCCCATTAAACCATGATTCTGACAATTTAACAAATCATCATTCATTTACGTTTGTTCAGCAGACTGAAAAATGTAGTGAAATTATCCTGTATGAGGCAAATAGAATTGCCCTAAACTGTAACATTGCCAGGCCTTGAAAACCCCATTGGCTCACTACACATCTCCATGTCAATGGTAATGAGAGAGTTAATCGCCACAAACTTTATATGCATACTTTGCGACAACACCAACGTTCTCAGAAACATGCAAATAATCCAGAGTATAAGTTGAGAGGGCCTTCTTCCTTCATCCTGATTGGTATCGAAGTTGACTAGGCCAAGAATAACACGTACTGCCCCCTCCTATATAGGATCCAACTTCTGCTTGATGAAACTAGATCACAGCTAGCAGCTCATGTTGTCGTCGTAGCTATGTGATGTCACATGATCAGCCCCATGATCTATTACAGTGAGGAGGGGGACACAAACATTGATGCAGCCAGATCCGCTTTCCGACAACTGGGCGGTTACCTGAAATAGCCGGCCAAAGACACTACCCAGACCCAGTACCTTGTCAACAACGGTGATCGCCCTCGCAAGCACGACAAGAAAGACATCCCTTAATTTGAGAACACAGGCCTGAGGGGACAGACGATAATGGCTGACGACGGGTCTCAATTTCTAGGCTTTCGTTCTAGTTTGGTTTGCGATTAGAGAGGATTAGTTTCCCCCTTAAACATGTTTTCTCGACCTAACTTCCTCATAACCTACAATCATCCACTCTCGCTTAACATACAGCAGAAAATGCTTGAATTCTAGTTGAAAACAATCACATGAAGCCATGAAAAACATGTCCACAATATTTCATCAATTTGCTCATAATGGACTTGTGCAATGGAATGCATTTCCTGTAGTAGCTGGAAATAGCCAGTTGTAATGTATGCTAAAGATTCTTCGCTAATTTACACAGGGCAGACAAAGCGTTACGCTCTCTGTAAACCTGATATATACAGTTTCATAAATGCTCACCATAATTCTACATAGTACAGAGAGTATCATCTCCATATAAACATGCACTGATTTAATCCCAAATTTAAAAGCAGCATGTGCCATTCTCATATCCTATATTCATGCAAGTTGTACACCGTTAAAAAAACAGGCAATCTAGCACTCGTGCCATGGATCATTAACCGAGGAATTCTGCACTAGCACCACCAACAGGGAAATCCCTCGCTCCATATGCTACATGTAGTACCAGTCTATTTGCGCTGCGGCTTTGGCAGATTTCTATTTCACGTCCAAACAAAACGCGCTGATTGTTACCTCTGGAGATGAGCTTGACAAACACACAGGCAAGTTGGCGTTCCACGAGAAATCAAAACATCTCAATTAGATCTTCTCTCCGATCATCATCAGCGCGGGAGCGTCATCAGCGAGCTGATTCGCAATGTCAAGAGCGCACCAAGAATTACTCTCCTCTCTGTCGCTCGATCTCCCCTACCAACCGCTCCGACTTCAGCCTTGGTAATGAATGACTCGGCATCACACCTCATGCTCAGACTCCACCAGATCTCTCTCTCTCTCCCTCCCTGGCTCCCTCCCTCCCTTTCTCTCTCTCTCTCTCTCTCTCTCTCTCTCTCTCTCTCTCTCTCTCTCTCTGGTGTTTCTCTCCGTGCCTGATTGCAGGTTGATCAGCTCCGACAGCAGAATAGGCAACTGACGAGAGCTAATGTCGCTAGTAATCGCTTTTCTCTCTCTCTCTCTCTCTCTCTTTCTTTAACTACCAACCACATCCCCTCCCTCTCCTCTCTTTTGATCTCTCCCTCTTTTCATTTTTCTCCTTATCCCAATTTCTTCTTTCTATGTATCCTCTTTCTCTTTCTCTTTGTCTATTTCTATAAACTTATTCTTCCTCATTCTCTCTCTCTCCACCTATCAATCCCTCTCATAATCCTACTTCCTTTTCCATTTTTCTTTCTTTTCGTGTATTTCTTAGATGTTGCTCCTCTTATTTTGCCCCCCATCTCCTTTCCCCCTCTCTCTTTCTAGGTCTTTCTCTACTCTCTCCCACCTCTTTCCATCCCTCCCCAACATACCTTTTTCTCTCTCTCTCTCTCGCCCCTTACACTCACTCTTCAATCGTTCCTCCCCCTCCCCCCATCTCTCTTCCTCCTTTACCCATCCTTTCCCTCTCTCTTCATCTCCCTTACTCTCCACTCTCCCCTCCCCACAACCCCTTCTCTCTCCCTCCCCAGTCTTCCTCCTTCCCCACCTTACTTCTCTCTCTCTCTCTCTCTCTCTCTCTCTCTCTCTCTCTCTCTCTCTCTTTCTCTCTTTCTCTCCCTTCCCCACACCCCTCCTCACACCCCTCCTTTCTCTCCCTCCCCATACCCCTCCTCTCTCTCCCTCCCCACACCCCTCCTCTCTCTCCCTCCCCACACCCTTCGTCTTTCTCCCTCCCCACACCCCTCCTCTCTCTCCCTCCCCACACCCCTCCTCTCTCTCCCTCCCCATACCCTTCCTCTCTCTCCCTCCCCACACCCCTCCTCTCTCTCCCCTTCCCCACACCCCTCCTCTCTCCCCCTCTCTTCCTCCCCATCACGTCGCGCGCCACACTGGTCGGGTAACATGAAAAGCCACTGCGGTAATCGCCCGTGTATTGAATGGCAGATTGGTCTGGTGGCGCAATCTTCCTCAAATTTCCTTCCAAACACAATTCCACGTTAAAAAAGGACGGGGGGAAATTATTCTGATGAAGCTAAGGCAAAGAGAAGGTCTGGAGAAGAAGAAGAAAAAAATCCACCACTCTGCTGACTGGTAACGTGAGCTTACCTGCCCGCCCCGAAAGTGCCGGAGCCAAAAAATGGAACACTGCCACAAGCATTCACTATTACAAGAAATATAAATTCATGGCAAGGCAAACCATCATGTGAGGATTGAATTTGGTGTACCGGTACTCTCACACAGCACTCAGTACTCGTCCTTCCCAGTGGAGTTTCACAAAACAGCCAAAAGAAACCCTAGGACATCAAATGATAGCATAATGCATAAATCTCCTCTGCATTCAGTTGCACATCTCCATAGGCAAAAAGCAAAATTCAGAAATATTCCCCGCAAGCCAGTATCAGCATGTTCATATAGGAGAAGAATGTCTTGCAGCAAAAAATGGACCTTCCCAGTGACAATTATTACACCATGCTGATCACTAAAGAGCATTGCCTGCAATCAATGTCCAAAGTTGCACTCTGCGTTATGTAAGACAGCAAACAGACCTTACCCGCCTCAAATTCCTTCCAGCAATTAAGTTAAATATGGAAAGCTGTGTCATATCGTTTCCCTCCTAAACGTTGTAAAGTTCCAATTTGAGGCTGTTTAAGACTGCACTCTACCGGCTAAAATCCAATGTTTCCATGGCGACGCACAGTCGTTGGTATTTTCTAGGTCCTTTTCAGGTTTCTCTGCTGTCGTGCCTAAGCAGTGGCATGTGCGTATGGCTTCCAAGTTCACTCAACATGCTCACGTGACTCCAACACATTACGTTTGAGAGATAGGAAGAGGATAAACAACTATCTTACAAAGGGAAGACAGCTATAAGAAGCAATGATGGTGGAATTACAGCGTGTGCATTGCTACAAACTTGAAGTGTGGTGCAATGTGGTGTTGTGCGTTTAGATAAAGAAGGCCAAGAAGGCCAATTAAATAGTCCACCCAGCAAGGTGCTAGTTAGGGGGAGAAATACCCAAGGAGTTGACTCAAGAACTAAATATCAAACATCAACATCAACGGGGTACCCACGGGTCCAAAGTTCACTGGCATAATTGTCAGCGAGCCCCAAACGCAACAAGCCGGCATGGCTCATTAACTCTCTCACTTCCAAACTATGAAAACCCCATTTGTTTGTTAGGCATGTGTGTGTTCATTGGACTCGGAAAAGTGAAACAAATGGTCCCTGCATTGTTCCACGCAAGCCAAAATTGAGAGAGAGAGCTAGTCTCCATACAATGACATCAACGCTTTGGGTGGAATTCCAATTCCCATTAATGGTTGAATTTACGAGGAATGCTACTGCAATTTATCGCTTTTTATTCCTCCTCTTTGTCTGCTCAAAGCAATCATCATTTCCCGTCCGTGCCGCGTAATCGCCTCATAAAAAGCATACCTGTTCGCTCATTTTCCTCTAGAATTTCATCGCCGGGCAGGGAGCGATTCTCGTCCTTTTTTTTATGGAGAAATGATTTGGCGTCATCATACCGCATTAGGCGGCATAGCAGAATGCCTTATGGAGTAGTGGTCGTGGAGATTTACGCTGCAATCCATCAGAGAATTTGAGACCAAGTAGAGTGGTTAATTTCTCACACTCGTGCAATTCCATTCATATGAGCAAACGATTCTAGCGGCGGCCGCAAGGGTAAAGCTCACCCAGGCAGTAAATCACAAGAACAGAGTTCACGGTCATCTTAACGCTGGAGATCTCCTCAACTTTTTGTTTATATATTATCCCAGTAAAATGAGAGATAACTCTTAAAATCTTAAAGCTCCCCTTTCTTAACTCAATTGTGAATCACATTGTAATTGATCAATGTGAACTTATTTTGAGTTTCACTTTTTCGCTCAAGGTTGTCAAAACACTTGTGTTCTTTTGAAGTAACAAGCAAACAAGTGAGTCATCTTTGTTGATTGCCTGCCAGAAAGATTGGGGAAAAAAATGGATTTATATTTTGTATTCTTAACAATAGCAGATGTTCAATATTAAGAAGTCATGTAACTGTGTTGGGCCACAAAAATTAACATGTAATGAAATGCACAAAACAGCAACAATGAACTCTCCATATGTTGCATAAACACAAGAAAAGAAGAATTTTGACAATGATTGTTCATAACCATTTTTCTTGCATTGATACACTCTTTACGAATTGTGTTCGTTCTACCATGTTTTTGATTCACACTGCTGTCTTAACACTGTTTAGTGAATGGGTTGCCCTGAATAGATCAGACACCAATTAAACAATAAATAGATCAATCAATTAATCAATTGGTAAATTGCTGTAGGCAAACTACATAAAACACTTAGAGGTCTGCTCAATCTCTCTCCCCCTTCCGCCGCCCCCCCTCTCTCTTTCTTCATCTCTCTCTAACCATTCCTTCTTTTATGATCTCTATCCCTTCCTTTCTATCTCTCCTCCCCTGCTCTCTGTCTGTCTGTCTGTCTCTCTCTATATCTCTCCCCCTCTCCCCCTTGCTCTATTCTGCTCTTCATTACCCCCCCCCCTTCCCTCTCTCTACTCTTCTCCCTCTCCCCCTCTCTCTCTTTCTCGCTTCTCCATCCCATCTTTTTCTCAACAATGGTTCAACAACAATGGCGCAACAGTGGTGCAATATCGAGGCAAAACATGACATTACATTTCATAAGCGCACCTTCGACTTCTTGGCAGGGACACGGATGGTTCTCATCTTACACCCCACTTTGTTGCGACACACACATACCCACACACTGAGGAATGGCCTAAAATAACGCTGCCAGTCTCAACAAGTCTCTCAAACCAGAACTGCCAAAACAGATGTATATTTTGTCATATCAAGCATGAAATTCCCAAGATGCGTGACCTTACGATTCATGAACATCAACTGAAAAGCCTGAAGTGCCCTCAAGAACATAAATAAAATTCCTCAACATACCAAAGGCAAGTTTTAGGTCAAATTCCACCACAAGAACAAAAATCAGCAAGAAATAGCTTGGAAGAAGTAGTGTCTTCATCAAAAGACTGCAGTATACCAGTCATCGCACAAATTGGAAGAAAAACATTGTTCAAAATAATTTCTTGCACATGTGATAGTGGCTATGCTACTCCCTCAAAGATGAATACACGGAATTCACACACATTCTTCCGCATCTATGACTAGCTTAGTCGCTGCGTAGTCCAAAGCGCACAAGTCACCACAAATTATATTCCCATCTTCAAACTCGTACTTCTGACAAATGGAGCTAGTCTGAAGATGGATCTGATGCTTCACACGATCATCAAGATGATAACAATAGTGGGTACATCCTCCTCCAATGATCTCAACCGTGATCGCTGGATAATGATGAAATGATACCACTAAGCTCTTGCATACCCACACTGGAGGAGGGACGGAAAGACTACTGCCGTAATGCACATACCGGGTTGTGATGCAATGGGTGTATGATGAAACAGCAAGAGAGAGAGAGAGAGAAAGTTGATCATGGGGAGGGAGGGAGGTGATGCCAACGTGTGATGAGAATGCTGTTGCCATAGTGACTGGCCCGCCTCCTCTTTCCCAAACTATGAGCAGTGGACTTATCATATTGCATTCCTTACCAATAATGTAAAAATATAATTGTTCCTGGTTGCTGAAGACAGAGAGAATGGAGAAATCCTCCCAACAAAGTGATTTTGCTAGAGTGGTGATGAGGGAGTATTGGCCATTTTTTTTTTTCTCAGCCTGGTCGCGCTGATGGGAGGATACCACAATCTGCTTATCTCTGCTTCTCAAGGGTGAAGCTCGGCCAATCAGAATGCTCCATTGGATGACTGATGGGAACTGGTGCTGTATAGTCATTAGAGTGGTGCAATATTATTACGGCTGTTCTAAATTATACTCCGCCCTCTCATGATTCAATGTTTCTTTATTTAATTTTACACAATTTCTTGATTTATCTTTACTATCTTTCTTATGTGTCTCCATTTATCAATTAATTGGTTAGCTCCCCCCCCTCTCTCTCTCTCTCTCTCTCTCTCTCTCTCTCTATCTTACACACACAAACACACACACACACACACACACACACACACACACACACACACACACACACACATTCTTTCTCCTTTCCCTCTCTCTAACCTTCTTGTTCTTATATCTCTCAATCTACACGCATCTCCCCATCTTAACGTTTACACATGTTCTCCCTTCCTCTCTTTCTCTCCCTGTCCCTATCAATTTCTTCACCTCGATACATGTTTAACATCTCCACACTCTCTCTCATTCTCTCCGTTTATTCTTCTGTTTCTTTCTTTTCCTTTTTTTTCTATTTGTCTGTCTCTCACTCTCTGTTGCTTTGTCTCTATCATTGTTTCTCTCTCTTTCTTTCTCTATTTCTGTCTTTCTCTCTCTCTCTCTCTCTCTCTCTCTCTCTCTCTCTCTCTCCCTCTCTCTCTCCCTCTCTATATTTCTCTGTCAGCTCCCATCCCCCTTTATCACAGCATAATTCTTACTGCCAATACATATGAGTCACACTCTTTAATCATAGTTCAATGCTATAATGTTCCACTTCAAATAGAAACACGCAATTTCTTCATTATTGTAATAGGGCCTGGAATGTGCAAGTTGTATTCAAACTCTGCATGAGATTTCAGTGCGAAATTGTTGTTTCTCTTTGTGCCCATAGTGGACTATAGGATACGAAAACATTCAGGTAACAAAGAAAGTGAGGGAATAATAAATCACACACTGAGACGAAGAAGTTGCTTCAAATGTATTTTTTTAAGCTGCTGCATATGTAGCTCGCAATCAACTCGCTTCAACGGCAGACACATGCGTGAGGTTTGAGCAAATAATCTCACACAAGTTTATAGTCTTATTCTTATGATACTTATGAGGTTCAGCCATTGTATACTTACCTTTTACATGTTAATGAGAGTTACAGAATTATGGGTGATGCAGTATGCGAAATGAGCTGTAACTAAGGGCAACAAATTTTTAGGAGGAACGGGGCATAAACTACACTTATTTCAAAATCCTGATCAATCACCCCTCCAACTTTGGAGAGTGTGACCATGAACTTACCATCAAAACTTACCCCAGAAATATCCAAACCAAGTTAGGAGTATTCTCACTTAAAGGGAATATACTGTACTGGGAATCAATATCATGGGAAATACCAATGAAAGGCTTTGTAGTTTCTGCTCTTGAGTATGCACATGAAAGGACAAACTACATGTAGTTTGATAGAAGAGTGACCCTGGCATTGGCTTTTGTAGTGTGAACGTGCCTAGGGTAAAAGTGCACTTACTGACAGTACTGCTGGAGTTGACTGGGGGATCCACAGTGTTGGTTAAGACACAGGTGTAGGTTCCCTCGTGGAGTGCCTCATCCACGTTCCTGATGGAGAGCTTGGAGTTTCGCCTGGAGATGGGGAGAGAACAATGGCAAGCATTAGCAGAGGTGGAGGGAGGAGGATGAGGGTGGAGGGTGGAAGGTGGAGAAGGATGGTGGCGGGTGGGGGTGGAGGGTGGAGGGTAGAGGAGGATGGTAGAGTGTGGAGGGAGGATTATGGAGGGTGCAGGGTGCAGGGTGCAGGGTGGAGGGTGGAGGGTGGAGGGTGGAGGGTGGAGGGTGGAGGGTGGAGGGTGGAGGGTGGAGGGTGGAGGGTGGAGGGAGGAGGGAGGAGGGTGGAGGGTGGAGGGTGGAGGGTGGACGGTGCAGGGTGCAGGGTGGAGGGTGAATGGTGGAAGGTGGAGGGTGGAGAGGACAAGCTGGAGGGTGGAGGAGGATGGAGAGAGCAAAAAAGAAAGATGGGAAAAGAATAGAGAATGGAGAAGTGGGGGTAGGATGGATGCATGGATATATGGGTAGAATGGTGGTAGAATTGGTGGCAAGAATCAGAGATGAAGGGAAAATGATGGTAAAGATGGAAGGAGGTCATGGTGTTGGAAAGATGGAGATGGAGTAGGAAGATGAAATAAGAAGAGGAACTTGATGATAGAGAGGGAGAATGGTGCAGGGACATAGACAGAAAGTCAAGAAACAGAAAGAGATAGAGATAGAGATGAAGCGAGAGGGAAGGAGGGAGAGAGAGAGAGACGAAGGGAGAGATGGAGAGAGAGAGAGAGAGAGAGAGAGAGGGGGGGGGGGGTGAGGGTAGGATTGAAGAATGAGGTGAGTTGCATAGAGAGATGGAAAGCGAGCAGACTGTGACTGTGGCTACAGGAAAATGGTCATCAGACCAGTCTCCCTGGTCAGTGTTGTCCAATGCCTTTACACAGTAGACAGGTACTAGTCTTCCCTATTCAGACTCACTGACCAACAAATAAGGATTTGTGCCTACAGGAGGATAGCTTGTCAGTAAGTGAGTCTGAATCAACGAGTCTGAAACTACAAGACTAGCTTTCATATGTTTGTACATGTCTCTTCTGAGACACATCTGATGAGTCAGATTCTTAGTCTCATCTCACAAACGTATGTTTTAAAAAAGTGTCACAATTAAGTCTGCATGTGCAGACTATTGTAGTAGGTAGGATGTTTACAAATTAACACACTTGACAGGGGCTGAATGGAGCTAGCTATTCATCATCTTCATCACTATTTTTAAGTTATTAATTGAACAAAATTTAGCTTGACCTTTGATCAAAGCCGAAAAATCTGCATCAAATGCATCATGCATCAGCAATATTATGTCTGCAATGTAAAAAAAAAAACCCTAATATGACTAAAAGTGTGTCTCTGGACTATATTTACCGGCTCAGTCTCATAGGTAACGCACTGAGTTGTTATTGATATGGGGTTGCCAGTGTTTGGTTCTGAGAGGGTTAACCCACTCAGTTCCTTAGGTAACACATTGAGTTGTTACTGATATGGGGCTGTTAGTAAGCAAATAATCAACGTCGGTGAAGGTAATGGGACGAAATATCACTTCCGAGGCGATCTGGATGTAGCTATCTTTCCGAAGCTTTTAGCTGAGGAAAGATAGCGTATACATTCAGATCGCCGAGGAAGTGATATTTCGTCTCATTGCCTGAAACCAAAAGTTAATTATTTGCTTTATATTCCACATCTGATACCAACAATCTATAAAATAAATGACAATTTAACGTACAAAAGCATTCGTGTCAGTGCGGCTACATATTCACGCGACGCTCCGAAACCCGGAAGCAAATTGACTTTGTGCACGTAATTGCTATATAGACTCTACAAATTCCAACGAACACAATGACATGTTGATGCTAATTTGTAAGATTTTGACGGAAAAGCAAGAAGTAATCAAAATTCTCTTACCTGTGCGGTATCGGTGAGAACATAGATCCTCCGAGAATATTCTTCATAATTGTAATTGATTACAGGCAAGTGAAATTCTAGGTCAATTTTGGTACGAGGTGGTAGAGAATTGCACACTTGCTTTGGTGAAATACTGTGTGGGGGAAATGGAAGGCTTGCACTGCTTTGTACGTACGCGCGCGGCGCAGCGCGCTATAACCAGAAATTTTAATTTCCGCGCGCGCACCGCGGTGTCGTCTGCGCCGATAGTCCGAGCTACGCACTTTTATTTCGCGCGTACTAAAAATATTGATCACGCGTTAGGACTGTGAGGAGTGAAGAGATCAGCGAAACCAAAAAGTACTATCACCTACAGAGTGTAACGAACTTTTCTGCTTAGGTGATCAGATGGGAAAAACTACGCTTCATCACGTGATCAACTATTGACCAATCATATAGCAACATTCTTAGTATGTGGAATATAACACTTGATATTCAGATGGTTAATAACAAGACAGTGTGCATATACTTAGCAATGCACTTTGATATCAACCCCAAACAAAATCATTATCATTCAGTACTACAAGCAAACGCACAGATATCATACAGCTGAATAAACCACATACTTATGCACTTTCCATATCTTCTGATATCTGAACAAATATGCGGAAACATTGCGAACATACACACACCACATGAAGGGTACAGTGGTGTGTGCAGCCGGGGCCCAGTTTATCTTCATTGAGTCAATTAGCCATTATCAGACGCGGGCTTCAAGGCGTTGACGACATTACACCAGGAATGCCAGGGACGGACGTACAGTAAGCACTGTTCACACTAGGCCTTCAAACACAAGCCATGTTCACACTTGGCCTTCAAACACAAGCCACGTTCACACTATCCACTATTCTAGCTTTTCTAGCTTCACACTAACAGAATAAGACAAATCAGAAGTGATTTGATGGGCTGCTTTGTAAGCCAGGGCCCCGTTATATAACGAGTTGGGTTAAATCTGAATCAATCGCAAGTCTATTCCCCTATCTCTGATGTACAGTTACGATTGATATAAATCACAAGTCATGTTACGACCAATCACAATGCAGCTCTAACATAATGAATTTGACACTCTGGATTATGTTTTCTATCATATATTAAGAGAAAAATATAATTTTTCACAGAGGCTCTTTCATTTATTATAGGGGCTTTTTATGCAATGTGTGGATTAAATTACTTAAGCCCCTGTGCATGTAATGTGCATTGCACAAACAAGCATTTTATTTTTTTTCCAATTAATTTAATTTCATTGCCTCTAATTAAAGCATGCAAAATGTGAACAAGTTAACATGAGCTTACATAGTGGCAGAGTAATAATGAAAGCTCAGATAGGTTTGCATAAAAAGCACACACCATTTTGAAAAACAATACACAATACACAATGTACCATACATGACAATACAATGCAAAAAAAAAGACTATCATCATAATCATGAATTAGTATGTTTACTTGTTTCCTACTGACATACATGTACCAGCATGCTCATATTTCTGAGTTTATTGCATACTTTATGTTCACAGTGATACACTCAATATACACTCATTATCATGTCATTATCATGAGCCAAGCAAGTGGATAGTGTTGCTGCGAGGTATGTACCAGTAAGAAATACAGATTTAGGTCTTCCTTCTCTCTGCTCATTAGGGGCGTCTTCATTATCCCGATGTGGGCAAAATAGCGAGCTTGTTCTGATCGGGTTAGCTAGCCAGATCACGAAATAGCTAGCCATTTGCATCTTCATTAGCCAGATCAGGCAAAATAGTGAGCTATTTGGTGGAGAAAATTTCCCAAGAAATCTTGGACTAGATGGAGCTAGCTCGAGCTAGTTCGCGAAATAGCTCGAGCTAGTTCGCGAAATAGCTCGAGCTAGTTCGGAGCGTCTTCATTAGCCCAAAAGTTTTCCGACCCCGGCACGCATCAGCGCGCACGGGGCATTGTTTACATTAGGTTTTTATACGTTCGTGAATGCGAGCTCACAACCGAAGCCAAGCGGTCGTGGCCTATTCCCATCGCACACTGCGCATGTGCGAACATCGAGATAATTTATGCATCCCGAGTTTCGAGCTTACGTGAATGAAGACGTGATTGCAACTTCAGGCTAGTTCCCCGGATCAGGAAAATAGCTCGCTATTTTGTCTGATCGGGCTAATGAAGACGCAACTCCTGAGCAATCAATCTTGTCACTTTGGAGAGTAACAGCAAAAATGACGATTATATCAAGAATATGACTTACTTGGTGGCTTTGATTTTGAGGCGTGGTATGTCATTGTCCTCTATCCGCATCCCATCTCTCTCCCAGTATGCCAGAGGCTTGGGCGTGCCCTTCCACGTACACGTTAACATTAATCTGTCTCCCTGGCTCAGCGCTTTGGGTTTTAACCGCTTCGCTATCGACGGAGGTCCACCTGAAATGAAAGAGAAAATATATGTAATTATAGCATAGGATGTAATGCAATGAGCATATTATAAACCAGCGTATTCATCATCAAAAGTGATGTGTCTAAGGGCAGGTCAAACGACCCAATCATCTTCTCAAAATGATGTCTCTCTAAACACCTCGGTCTTGAGGTAACTTCGTATTATGACCATAAAAGAAATTACTGTATTAACGATAAGTTTAACAATTGAAGAAGCAACCATTAACACACATATTTGAAAAGTAAGGTTACATTTTCATTCTTGCTTTCCAGAACTCAAGAAATACCAGTATATAAATGCGGCACCAAGAGAAACAGAAAATAAGAAAAAAATGGGCTTTGTTGATATATGGTCTTTATAGACAGGTAAAATAAGATGTAAAGTGATGTGTAGGGAATCAAGATGAGTGGTCTTTAAAGAAAGGTGGTCTTTATGTATAGACATCAATCTGTATAAATAAACACAGTGCATTATTTTATAGTTATGATCATCCACTTTGTCACACATTCATTTTATGTACATCTCATTCACCTGTGCATGTATGTACATACACAAATACCAATTTCATACATCTGATCTGGCTGTCATTATCACACATTCCAAATTTGTACGACCATAAATGTCAAACACTCTGAGCTCAGCTCCTATATCACATAGCCTCTGTTGCAAGGGAAGTGGGGGGGGGGGTGGATATAAACACAGGATGTTTTTTTTTTTTTTTTTTAATGCTTTTTAGCCTTTATTCAGAAAATAATAATACATTTTCTCATACATAGTAAATAAAATATTTATACATACTTGAATACACATCCATAATCAATATATTAAATTAATGTAAATAATGTACATCCTGACTTCATTTTTCGTACAAAAAATTATGGCATAATAAAGTGCTTATACCTAATGAGGTAAACATCATTATAACAAATGAATGAAAATAATGTACATTGTTACATAACTATTCGTACACAAATAATCAAAAACTGTAAATACATGACATTTCTTTTTTGCCTTAGCAAAATAAAAGATCCATCTGAATAAAGATTTCATACATGTATATAAAACACAACAAACACACATAACACATAAACGCTAACAGATAGAAACACAATATACATATAAACACATACAGAACAAAACAAAGAAAAAAAATGTGAGAGGTGAAAAAGCTAACCCAGAACCCATCCCTTTTCTTTTTCAGCAAAAAGAACATGATTATTTTTAAAAATCTTTCATATACAAATGTAATTATTTTATCACTGTTATTCTTTTTGATAATTTTATCTAAAAGGAGCTTTGTAGTAAGATGACTATATGTATATCTTTTTATCATTTAATTGAGATTGATAAATGAGGATCAGTGAGAGAAACTGGTAGACAAAGGGAAGATTAAAAAAAAAAAAATCCCATTATTGTATGGTATAGTGTTAATCCCAGTGGGAGAAAGAGTTTGAAGAAAGAAGAAAAATAAATAAACACTAAGTGTAATTGATCTACATGTAAACTTACCACTGGGAAAATTTTTCCCATTTTGTAAGGTGTAGTGTCAATTTATCTTTTCTCCTCGCCTTATCGTGTTCAATCTGTTTTGATTTTTTAATGGCACTGCATATTTCGTTACATGTAGGGACTTTTCCCAGTTTACGGTTAATGTAAATCATATGTTTGACCAAAATTATTACATGATTTAATAAAGCATTCTGTTTTACATTGTCTCTAACACCGAGTAATACTTCAAGCCACTGTAAATCAAGAAGTTCCAAAAAATGTAATTTATTTCCTATTTCAGTCCAGATCTTAGAGACTTCAGCACATTTGTAAAATATGTGATAGTATGTTTCTGTCTCTTTTCTACAGAAAGAGCAAGTATTGGAATCTATTAAACCAAACTGGAAAAGTTTGTCATTACAAAATATAATGCTATGTAAAAGTTTATATTGAAATTCTCTTAGCTTCCAGTCTAAAGTGGAGAATCGAGGGATAGAAAAGCAAGTTGCAACTGCCGACTTATTCATGTTTAAAGCTGATACATCTGGATGTTTAAAGGCGAATGAATCTTGTATTGTATTAATAAACATATTATATACCATTTTAGACGACACCGAGGTAAAGGATAACACATTCTTATTAATATCAAAATGGATGTTAGAAAAATCTAAATTATTGTGAACTGTGTCACCTCTACCAGAGGATGTTCTCCTCTTCTTCCATTCCATTGGTATCCTGTTATACATGTAGCCATGGGAAGTCCAGTTATAGCCCCACCTAGTGGTGAGAAGCCATACAATCAATCCATCAGAAGCTGATGTTGGGTTTGACCAGAAGCTTCAAGGTTCAAATACATGTAAGGAGCACACTTCAATAAAGACAGATTTAACGGTATACGATTTCTCTGAAAAACATGTTTTGACATCAAATAAATTATTGTAGGAATAGGAGAAAGCCAATAACCACTTATTACCTGAATACATACATATCAATATGCTGTTTCATCTATGTTTTCAGGAGTTTTTAAAAAATGATAAAGTACAGGCATTAAGAAACTTTTTTGTTTGTGAGTGCAGGCTTTTGTAAATATGGGGTGGGAAGATGGGGGTGAGAGGGAGGGGGTTGGCAAGGGGGTAGACAGGGGGGTTGAGTTACCCCTCAGCTCTAAAGTCATTTTTAATAATACATTGTAGTAACCATCTTGCCCCCTTCCCTCACCTTAGATTCAGTGTGACCCCTCCAGTCAATTCAATAATTTTGACACTGCCCGACTTCTGACTGACAGAATGCAATAAACAAAAAACAAAGAGGTACGTGGATATTAAATTACTAGAAACAGTCAAGAAAAATACATCTTGACCAAATATTAGTTGCAGGCTGGAATGAGTTTGTTCAGGGACACAAAAACAGATTTTTAGTACATGTGCAAATTACAGATTTAACAGCTTCAATCAATTCACGCACTTCCTTAGATTTCCTTCTTGGGGAAGATTTCAACTTCCCATTTCCCATTCCAAAATACCTGCATCCTTTGCCATGCAGTAAGTCCAAGCCCTTACTCTCCCTCACTCTTTAGATATGTTTGTCTGTATGTCTGTCTGTCCATCTGTCTGTCTGTTGGTCTGCTTTTGATCTCTCTTCATGACTCTCTCTCGCTTATCTATCTCCATTCTCAACCACTGACCTTTCTTTTTGTTTTCTCCTCTCTCCATTCTTCTCTCCCTCACTCATCTCTTTGTACATTTCTCTCTCTCTCTCCCTCTCTCTCTCTCTCTGTCTCTCTCTGTCTCCCTCTCTCTTTCTCTCTTTCTCTCTCTCTCTCTCTCTCTCTCTCTCTCTTTCACCCCACCCACTCTTTCTCCTGCTTACCCACTGTAGATGATTCCTGCACAATGTGGGACACATATCTGACGGACAGCATCATTTCCGTCCAATCAGATTCCATTTACAATTGGGAAATAACCAGAGACAAGGCAGAAACTGGTTGTATCATTGGCCAGAATCCATTCAAATTGCATTGATACAGGTCAAATAAAAATTGATGCCATTGGCAATAACTTCAGTTTGACAAGTAATATCAATCACAGTCACGTGTGGCTAAATTACACATGTTGCTTGTAATTGCAATATTTCCCCTCAAGTTTTAAACTAAGTATATTGGTTCAACTCTTTCTGTGTCATTTATGCGTTTTTACACAAGTATTACACACAAATCACACAGAGCAGCCATCTGTCAGGGAAACAGAGGCTAATGCACTGAGCTGAAAACAATCTCAGCTTTGTGCTATAGTACATCACAAGTCCCCCCTTATGTCTGTGTATAACAGGTAGATTTTCCATTATATATTTTTTAACAATAACCACACTTACAGTCTAAATGTCACTCACAATATGACATCATAAAGAGTATCCATGACTATAATTAGATGAACAGATATCACAATGAATTAATTTAATATGTAAGAAGGAAGCTATCAATGTCTCAAGAGAGCATTAGATCAGTACACCAAGTCAAAACTTGTCAGGGGAGGAAATGTTGTGCTGCCCTCTCTTGGGGAACATCTGCCACTCTTTCAAGAATGGTGCACAGTGCTCCAATGACACTTCGTCTCTGACCATCTCATCTTAATGCGCATTATGTCTACAAGTACATGTTGATATTTCGGGGTTAGGTTTAGAGCTAAAAAGTAAGAAGAATAGACACGAGTGAAATACAAACAATTGATTTACTCACATCTCATCATATATTAAATCACCCATGTTTACAAGGATGGTTTAACTTAATAAATCATCTGATGCAGTCACAAAATCATTGATTTTCATCATAGAATCACAACAATGGTCGATTTAAATATTTCGCTGTAATTGTTATTTAGACAAACTCAATATACCATAGTGATTCCAAGGACAAAATCAATTATACGGAATCGATAAAAATGTCTCATTTGGCATCTCATAAAGTAAGTTCACATTTTGTACACTGTTCGTGTTAAACATCTGTTCCAAATACGGGCAATTGCGTCTAAGCAAAAATCAATTTACAAGTGCATGCAATGCAAGTATGAAAAGTACTGTAAGATGTGATTTTGGGAAAAAAAAATCAATTGCAATTAAGCTGACTTTCCCTGTTGAGACGGTTACTGAACTTCATTTGAATCGTCCTTCTACCCTTTTATCTCACCACCTCCATCCATTGAGTTTAGCTTCACAACTTTTCAGCCCACCCTCATGAATATGCATGGACCTATCATTTATTCTATGCATAAATTATTTGTATACGTATAAAAAAAGAATGGGGCAAAAGAGAAGGGCCTTGAAGCAGATATCACCACAAGAGGCTATTTACCAACACCCAGAAAATCAATTCAAACGCAACCACTCAAAGATGCATTTAAGCTTCATGTATAAATTCATCACGCCAGAAGTGACTCGTTGGGGCAAGGAATTTCTTTTCACAAGTGGTTACCGATTCTTAGTGGCCATGTTAGGACTTACACGGTGGCGTGTCGCTAAGTGGGGATCTATTTCAGGCTATCGTTCTTCCGACACTCACCCTCCAAACCGCCACTTGAGATACGAGCCGACGGGAGGGTCGCGTCTAACCTCGCCGTACACGCATACCAATCCCACTTCATTGTCATCAACAATCAGTAGCAGCAATTTATCGCCCTCGTAAAACTTGACTGCCGGAATTTGTTGGGCACTAATCAGTTTTAATCTCTCGGAAGTCCTTCCGCGACACCCGATGATCTAGTGGGGGGGGGGGGGGGGGGGGGGGCATTGAATAGTTACTCTTTGACTTTGATCGGAATGTGACTTCGTGAGAAGATTTGGGTCATACAGTTGCACATATTATAGACGCTATTATTAGAAGTAAAAGCAGCGATTTCAGAATCATCCAGTATCTTAAATCGTTATGTGTGAGATATCTAAATAATCTATGTTCTAAATACAGGTACACGTAGTCCGAGTAGGCAAATATCTTCTTTGAAAAAAAATGTGAAAATTAAATGCAATTACATTAACTAGCTCACTGAGATTAATTACTTAATAAATTAATGCCAAAGTTGCAAATATGCAGTTATGTATCATGTTAACCACATATAGCACAAGTACTGGCTGGCACTGAAAATGTTAACATAGCCTATTCTCCATCAATATGCCTACATTAAAATGCAAGTAATCCAAATTGCTTTAGCTATAAGATAGTATTTACTTAGAAAACATCATAATATGCATAATTTATAATTTATGCATTTGTATAATTCCTTAAATATTTTTCTCAACTGCTTCGGCAATAGATGAAATAATACTCAAAGGAATTTGTGCAATCTCAAAAATAAGCACATAAAGAAATAAGGTTTCTCATGATTGACCTGACCTGGTCCTATATTATATGTTACACAATTCATTACATATGGGACTGAGAGGCTTAAATTGGCTCTTGCTTGGAAGTTGTTCGTAGCATCCTTCTAGTAGCAACATTTGAGTCTGAAACATGTTTCTGTCAAAGTGAATCTGATCTGATTGCCCCTTTCAAATGAACTTTCTCCCTACCAACCTATGATAATCCCATGTCAATTGTAACACAATTTCTTTCCTGTGGGACTAAAAAGTTAATGCGGTTCTTGTTAAGTTACAAATACTTGAGCTGAAATACATTGGAGCTGAATATATGCATAGCTGTAGAAATGAATCTGACCCGATTGCCCCTTTCAGAATTGAGTACCAATCCTTCATGTATGATAGTCCAATCCAAACGATAACACAATTTATTGCTTATGGGACTAAGAAGCTTAATGCAGTCCTTAATAACTTACCGGTACTGTAACCGTAATAACGCTGAGTAACATTCAAGTCTGAACACATCCTTAGCTGTCAAAGTGAATCTGATCTGATTGCCCCTTTCAGACGCTCAGGTCGACCACACATAAACAGCACCAAGTCCCAGTCCGGTCTATAAATATGTCACAAATCATTTTTATAGGTCATAATTCCAGGGGAATGTAAGGGGAATATTTCAGTCAGCGTGAGCCCTGGAATGCACTGACATCGGTGGCGACTACGTCAAAGCTCTGATGCAGCCCCAAACACCAGCAAACACGTGGAGCCTGGGACAGCAGGCTAGTCTTCAACCCAGGCTGTTGAGCATTTCCATCATAATCACAGGTATATTTTCAAGGTGGGGGGGGGGGAGGGGGGGGGGAGGGGGGGGGGTGGTCATAAACTGTTTGAGAAGTCCTCTTCAAAAGCGTCCATATCTTGAAGAAAATACCCTGAGCGTAGTGGTGCATTAACCTTCTATGAGTACATAGAAATAACAGGGGCTTGTTTGTTATTCATTGGGGGCTCTTTGCTTTGGGTCAAGATCACCCTGGGCCCCCATGTAATAAGGTTTGG
The DNA here is from genome assembly GCA_963669155.1 of Arbacia lixula. Lineage (NCBI taxonomy): Eukaryota > Metazoa > Echinodermata > Echinoidea > Arbacioida > Arbaciidae > Arbacia > Arbacia lixula. Next base: position 8,756,740 of record OZ022593.1, read on the forward strand.
GCTGAGAAATCTTGGGGGGGGGGATACTTGAAAAGCCATGTAATGCACGACTGAAACCATATTAGGAAAATCATTTCTCACAGGGGCTCGTTTATCATTCACAGGGGCGCTTTTGGGCATTGCAAGGGCTAGATCATTCTGAGCCCCCATTTGATAAGGGCGGGGGGGGGGGGAATAAAGAATATTTGCAGGGGCTACTACTTGAAAAACCCTCATATCACAAAGCAAACACCTGAGCCATATAATGCATTAAACCCTATTGACGGTTTTGGGGGCATTGAAGCTGCATGATCATCTAGTGCGCCCATGTAAGTTTTTCACTGCTTACAATGGATGTCAAAGAGGTCTGCCTAAAGTAGACTAATTCCTGTCCAGCCTATAATGGACTAGGAGAAGAGACAAGTTATCCTTGTTCGCTCTAGAATCGATGCATACGCCTGTGACGGTTTCAATAAAAAAATGTCTCACAGCCTGGAAGACAGGCTAACAGGAGACCTGTGAAAAATGTTGGGAGCATTCCGGCACAGATCTAAACTGCTATTTTTAAGCGCTATGGAACGACTGGCTGGAGCATGTCTTGTGAATTACGAACATGACGGAGAGGGCTTGAGAGGCATGGAGGTGCTGTACCAAATTAACCCATAATGCCCCAGGCAAAATGCTGCTCTATATGAATTCATACATGTTATACCCTAGTCACACTATAGGTGGAATAAGCCGGCATGCCGTCGGAATGAAAATTCTTGGCACATTCCTTGATGTTCGAAGTGCATTCTAACAATTCTGACTGCATTCTGAGTGCATTCCAAATATTCGGGTCCATTCTTGTGTCCGGCCCAAATGTTTTGCTCATGCTCAAAACTTTCGAAAAAAATCGAACGGCATTCAAAGTGCAGTCCAACAGCACTCTGACTGCATTCCAAATATTTTGACTACATTTCAACAACATTCAAAACATTCTGATCGCATTCGTGGGAGACGATTGAATCGCATAAAAGCACAGCTTGCTGTTGCTGCAACGCCAGTCAGCATTGAGGAGTCACTGAGGAGCATTGATTTCATGCCGCATTCGAACAGCGTTTTTACCTATTTAGATCAATTCGAAATTCCCTCCCGAATGTGGCTCGAATTTTGAAAAAAAATTAATTCCAGTTGGTTCTGCTTGATTCCCGCTGATTACTAATAAGTGTGACGGGGGCTTTCCATTTAACAAAAAGCAACTATGGTGCATACAAGCCTGAATTCACAAATGGTTTTTGATTTAGACCATAGTTTAGGCAAATTTTGTTTTGGCATTTTGGCATTTTGTCTGGCAGGAAAGGCATTAAGAAATCACATTCTCCAGCAGTAAAAACCACCAAGAATACACATATTACCCACTTGGAAATGTTGATTCAACACATATGATTTTACACAGTGTGAGAAGGTAATTTCCCTAAAAAATACCATAAAATGATGTTCATCACAAACAGCAAATCTATAATCTGAAAATGAGGTGAAGGCTGGTTACTCATGACAGGATTTGTCACAAACACAGACACAAACACCGAATGGGATCTGTTATAAAACAAATCAACAAGCAGCTTCATTATCCTGAAATCAGGTGAAGGATGATTACTCATGTTTTCAATATAATCATGGAACACTCAAAATCTCTTGTACCTCTTGCTGTACAAAGTACTTACCTTGCATGATAATTTGGCACATACATAGAGCTTACAGCTATAAAACTGAAATATGTGGTGAACTTTGATGTCGATTTAGAATACAAAGACACAATTATGGCTTTAAAGGAAAGATAAAGGCAACAGAAGGAGAATTTGAAGCCAAATGATCCTGCAAAAAAGAAGACAGATACTATCTCTTAGTTTGGAATGGATTTCACATTAAAAAGTTGAGGTTAGCCTTGATTCTAGGCTTCAGGTTTCTTCTTTTTTGCACATTACATTCATAAGTCAGGTCTGGACAAACAGACTAGCCTTCTGTCTTTATCCTCACAGGGAAAAGCACCGGGGTAGAAGGTAGTGCGCTTAGTCTACATAACCAGACATAGTTGTGAGTGCGATGGGAGGTCACAAGAGGAAAAAGTCCCGACTCACAGCTCTGAACCTAGGCTGATTTGGGATGCGGATTTTCTCTTGGTCAGGTCAGCAATCGCAGAGCTTCACCCTAAGCCTGCGTGCCCATGGCCCAGACACATCGCTGACAAGGAAATTGGCCAAATTTAACGCCAGGAAGCAACTACATAGGGCGAACGACTCTTCCCACACAAAAATCCGGGAGCCTGCCAACTGAAGGAGAGCTCCTTATTTTGCTTTACCGTTCCCCGGCTCATCGCCATTTAGTCTACCCCCATTTGGTCTAATTCCCATTCCGTCTACATATGTGTTAAACCAGAACCTTGACACTAGCCTTTGAGAAAGAAAGCTTATCTTAACTGTCTCCATTTCTCCCCCCACCCCGTTCCCAGACTCATCGCCATTTAGTCTACACCCATTTGGTCTAATTCCCATTCCGTCATCTACATATGTGTTAAACCAGAACCATGACACTAGCCTTTAAGTAAGAAAGCTTATCTTAACTTAACTTTCTCTATTTCCCCCCCCCCTTCTCATCCCCCCCCTGTCTATGTCTGATGTCCATCATCATTATGTCTCATGCCCCCCCCCCCTCCATTCCTCTCTCTATCTTTCTATCTGTATCTCTCTTTCCCTAAAATGTTTTTCTTTCTTTCATTCCTCTCTCCTATTCTCCTACCCCACCCTTTCTCTCTTGCTTGCTCTTTCTCGCTCTATTTTCTCTCTCAATACAATTTTTTTTCTCTGTGTCCCTCTCTCATGTTCACGTTCCCCCCCCCTCTCTCTCTCTCCCTCTCTCTCTCTCTCTCTCTCTCTCTCTCTCTCTCTCTCCCTCCCCCTCTCTTTCTCTCTCTCTCTCTCTCTCTCTCTCTCTCGCTCTCTCTCTCTTCTCTTCTCCCCCCTCTCTCTCTTTGTCTCTCGCCTTCCCTTGCAATTCAATCACCCCCTCCAATCAATTCCACCTGAAGAGTAAAACTAGCAGAATCCTCAAATACAGACAAAAAAACAAATGAATGTCACGTTCAAGGTGTTAGAACAAAAAGTAATTTGTACTTTAAAGTACAATTTGATAACATTTCCAGTACAATTTGGCACAGAAATATATGATAAATTGGTTGCATCCTTTTATAATAGAGCAACAGAGTAAAACTGTAAACATGTCATTATATTACTGATCATGACGACTCCAGATAAAAATGTGAACAATATGGGCAGAATTTAAAGCGTCACAACTTGAATCTCCATGATCAAAAAGAATTAGTAATTTAATTCACCTCCATAGCCTTATGTGTTATGGATAAAAAGTGTAGAAAGTCTTTAGCTCATCAATTCAAAATGGTGTCTTCTCTCAATCAATTATTTAAAAAACAAACCTTAACCCTAAATTTCACGTTGCATCATACAGTTAATGTCACGCCAGTATACCTAGTAAAATAGAACAAATTTGACTTTATCAAACATTAACATTAAACACTTTTAATGACTTCCCTACATTAACAGGTACGTGAAGATATGAAGTAAACACAATCATAATAATTGCTCTACAGGGGAGGAACTAAATCTATTTCACTCACTCAAGCTTATACCATGGAATAGCCTAGCTTTCAGGCTTTTAGACATTTTTAATCCAAACTATAATATTCAATGAAATAGGTCTGGCTGCAGTAGACTAATCATTCTCAATTCCACCTATGGAGAAGGAGTGAGAAAGGGGGAGAATGATACAAATAATAGACTTTGATGTTCTAGACTGTTTGTTAGTTGGGATCAGAAACCTGCAACATCCTGGAAGGAAGCCTACCACTGCAAACAATACTTTCATAATTACACCTTTCCAGTACTCTTGCATCAGTTACATGTACACAACAGTAGATAAAAATAACATTAAACCCCCTACCGATGTGTGGCAGCCTGTAACCGGCAGACGACTTTAAATAAACATATCTACCGTACCTCAAAGCAGTGTGTAATTAACTGATCACCTGAAAATTATTAATTGGGTGTAAATTGGTTCTATCCGCATTCATACCCCTAATTTCCTTAGACCTACACATTCAATTACGTTGTGGCTGCTGAATCGGTGCACCCAGCTAACAATCTGCCCGACAACTCCCGTCACATTATTGGATTAATGGGAGTACCCTAGCATAATTCAATTTTTCAATAGCTTTCAGGAGTATGATCACATTAGATCCCACCCCTCACTGCACGCACTTGTCTGCTGCAGACTGTAAGCCATGTCACTAGGGGGGGGGGGGGGGGGGGGGTGGTGGTACCCCTGCTACCCAGTCACCCACCCCTCCAATCGACAAAATGAAAAGTTTGGAAAAAGATCAAGATATATCTATATCCCTTCTTTTCCCCTTTTCTCTTTCCTAGCATCCTTATTACACCCTACCTTTGCCTGACTCCTTCCTTCTTCATCCTCTTCCTTCTACTCTCCTTTCCCACCCTTCCCTCCATCCTTGCTTTCATACCTTCCTCTGATCTCTTGATATCTCTTCTCTAACCTCTCCACTTTTCCTTCCCTCTCTTCAGTTCAATCCATCTCCTTCTTTCATATTCACTCACTCTATCTCTCTCTCTCTCTCCTTCCCTCCCTGTATCCTACCTCCTCACCATCTACACTACAGCTCCAAGGAATTGGCATAGGGAAAGGGAAGAAAGGAGAGGAGCCGCAGTTTTAAACCTTGGTATATTTTGTCCAGTTCAGCATGAAACATGATGCTTTAGCCTAAAAAGCATTGTGTTTCATGCTGAACTGGACAAAATATTCTGTGGTTTACAACTGTGGCTCCTTCCCTTTCTTCCCTTTCCCTTTCCTTATGCCAATTACTTTGAGCTATAGTGTACATCCTCCTTTCTGTCCCAATGTTTTCTCTCCCTATCAAGCAAACCTCCATCCTTCACTCTTTTCTTCCATTTATCCCTCCCCAACCTCTCTCTCTCCCTCTCTCTCTCTCTCTCTCTCTCTCTCTCTCTCTCTCTATCCCTTTTCTCTATCCACCCATCCCTATCCTGCCCTAACATTACCTCTCTCCCTCCTCCCCTCTTACCCCTCTGCCGCGGCCCAGTCCCCAAACACTCATGACTCCAAATTCATCCCTAAATGTTGTTAAAGCATCATTCAAAATTAGATTTCACCGCGGTCTGGGATAACTAAATAACATTACCAAGTCAAAGCAAAGAATGCCATGCATGTTCAGTACACACACAAGGCTAGTTATGGCATGTATGCAGGCGACAATGTCATACGATTTGAGTAATGGTAGGCACGCGCCCCCGCTCTCGGAAGTTTTATGAATGACGAAAAACATGTTTGCATGTCGCAGGCTCTCCAAACAGGAGGGATTGATTGAGAGGAAAAGGAGGGAGACACAGATTCGGCTGGATGGGACTGTGGAGGCTGCACTTTGCAGATGTTTATGCCAGAAAGAGTTCGTCCTCTCCTCTTTGCAGTAAACAGAGTGTCGACACTGATATTTGACACTGGAGACAAATGGAGAAAATAATCTCTTTTTCATAATGGATTAACATTAATGAAATCTTCCTTTGCTTGCCCACAGGTAGATGATCAAATACAATCTAAACCAACAAGCAAAAGTTGTTTGTTCTTCTTTTCTTGGCTTTATTTTTGGGGGGTTCTTTTAGTTTTTTTATGGAGTAATTGAATAATAACCATTAGCTTGACTTCATTCAATTATGTGTACTTGCATTTAGCTTGCTTAAAGGGCATATACTGTACTGGGAAGGTGATCGTGAGCAATCTTCTTGCCAATGGTCTTAAATTCATGTATTGACCATTTTAGAAGCTTGCTGAAAGTTATTTGCCCTCAAATGATCCACATATGGAGTAATTATTGATTAATGATTAAATCCTCAAAATGTTCGGGCCGAACATTTTGAGGATTTGTGATTTGATCACTCATTGCTAACAATTACATTTTGAAGGCTTTTTTGCCTTCCCAGTACAGTATATGCCCTTTAATTTGAAGGGTAAGACCTTTTTCTATCTATCTATGTAGAAATGGTGAGAAAAAAACCTTTACAAATCTATAAATCAATATGATTTCCAAACCAGTTGATGAGAGTGATTTCCAAATCAATGCACTTCATACTCATGTACGTAAATTTGGTATGGTAATTAATAGATTCTAAAATATAGGTCAAGGTTCAGAGGTCTCTCCCGAGTTAACCCTTCTTGTGCTTCACAAACTGCTGGTATATGGGATTTACATGCATTACAAGTACACAGATGTGCCAGTTGTACATAAAGAGTTAACTCTCTCAGTACCAAGCAATGGAAAAAAGCACAGACTTATTATAGTCATCAAGCAACTATGGTATTGGGTGGGTTAAACAAGAAATTGGTTGTTGGAGCCAAGCAGGCTTTCGACGCAGACTGCTCATGACACGTTGTTATGCTAAGTGTGCTCAGCCGCGTAACGGCGTGTGCGTGTCTGCGGGGTTATGCAGCATTAGCTCGTGTCACGGTACGCTGGCCGTGCCGTCGCGATTGATATGCATCGCAAATGCAAACTCTCATTTCAAACAAGAGCCGCTTGTGTTCATCAGTAAAGGATGAATGTAGGTTGGAATTGACAGGCTTAACCCCCTTAGTATGTGTGTTGTATGTGTAATCAGTCAATGTGCTCTTCCAATTAATCAATAATCATTAAGTAAATTAATATTTGTTTTGAAATGGCACTCACAATACAGTTTGAATACCTCTCAAACATATTAATTTGATGATAAAATCTGTTTTGCTGTTACTCTCCAGAGAAATAACATTAGTTGATTAATCTAAGCAGTGAAAAAAAAAAAGAAGACCATGCAAAGAGTAATAGCAAAACAAAGATTAGATCATTTATTGTCTCTCCGCAAAATGTTCAATTCTTTGAATATCAATTTAAATCAAGAACTGCATGAATCCTTTAACCCAATATCAATACGTAGCAATAAATATCTAAGTCAATAGAGCACCGACAATGCGGGAATGTACACCTTCATCGGTTACCGTGCTGTTTGCAGAACACTTCTCAATTTCTTGCGAGATTCTAGCTAGTGTGTGACAGAGACCATTTCTTCTCCTTTCATAGCCTCAACTGAAAGGTCTCAAGAGATGCAAGACAGACAGACAGACTGAGACAAAGGGACAGAGAGACACGTAACTCAGAGATAGAGAAATTGATAGACAGATAGAGAGAAAGAGAGGAAAAACCCTGTATATGGATAGATAGACAGTCTAACAAAGACAAATATTGAAAAAAAGGGCAAGTCAAAGTCATTTACAAAGAGACAATATCCCTGGTCCATATTTCGTTTGATTTCAAAGATTTTCTCATTTTTGGAAGATGAATTCCTTGTATCCTGAAGTCATACAAGAATGGGACCCATGTTTACGGCACTCTATTGATTACACTTTCCCAAGTTTTTACCTCTACTTTTCTTTACCTTTTAGTTTAGTATTTCACTTCCTGGCCTTACATGCTATCCAATGGAACTGGCAATGTTTTAGAAAATTTTGTATACAAAACCAAAAACAATAATATCAATGTGTTTTAATATCTTTTAAGGATTGGTATACATTGTTCCAAACAAATTTCAGTAAAATTATGAGTAACAAAAGAAATATAAACCTTCAAGATATGATTAACAGTAGCATTTATTTATTTATTCATTTATTTATTTATTTATTTATTTATTTATTTATTTATTTATTTATTTATTTATTTATTTATGTTTTATCTCAACTGGGTCGCCCTTTCATTTAAACAACTGATCTACAAAGGGCCCTGCACACAATACACATTTTTTTTGATGAATTTGGTAATGTTTGTAAAATAGATACACATGTACCTTTAAACCATGTCAGTATATGACCTACAAGCTAAAAGCTACGCACATGTGCTACCCTCATTTTCTGCCTTGTCACCTGGAAGCTAGTTAATCAACGATCAGGCAATGACTTGTGGCTAACCAGTGCGTCAGAATTGATAGAATAAACAAACCACCTGTAAAACGAGTGGAGGAAATGCCACTTCCATTTCGTTTCTCGGGATGGGGAAGCGAGGAAGGAAGAGGCATCAGCCAGCGTGGACGCTTCCTCAAAGAGGTTGATTGACAAAGGGACAAACATGGAGGCTGAGGGCGATGTAACCCCCAAATGTGTAGAAAGTGCCCCCATACACCAAAAAAGAGCCCCCATAAACAACTTCAGTGCCCCATGTGAATCCTTGATTTTCTTCATCTAGGGTATGTTGTAAGGATGGTTTAGCATGTAAGTGTTTAATGGGGGTACAATGTAACCCCCAAAAAAAAAAAAAAAAAAAATGCACAAAACTGCCCCTATACACCTCAACAGTGCCCCTGTGAATACTTATTTTTCTAGGTTATATTGTACAACTTGGTAAGCTTTTGTTCAGGGACAATAAAGCCCCCACAATGCAAAAAGAGTGCCCCCATTAACAACAAAACTGCCGCTGTGATAAATCTTATACGTTTTGGGTAGAGGTAGTAATTATAATGTTCATAATCATATCAGAACTGTTCTCTCATTTTCACCAGGTGTGGGTTTCATTTCATTTCTATGATTTTATCATTTTTAGATGTTTTATTCATGTTATCCTAAAATCAAGCTCCATTGACAACAGGTCCTGAAGTCTTAACCAGTTCTTCTCTGTACTTTTATTATGTTCCACACTCACTGCACTACACATCTACACACACAAATTGTTTTTTGTTACATGATACATGCAGGTGAAGCAAAGAAAGTTCCATCAAACCTAAAGAGTGGCTTCTGACAATTTAACTCTTTTTTGGCAGCTGGTACGTCTTTGCACCAATACTACACATAAATGTCTAGAGGAGCATTCTGTCTGGTTCTCCAGGAAAGGGACAATCGTTCCACAACTGCCAAGAAACCATCACGAGATGAAGCTTTCAGACGAAGAGAGGGAGAAAGGAAATTCTAGCTTCTACCCTGTCTTCATTAACCCAAATTTGCTAGCTAGTGCGCTGATGTCTGATCTGGAGAATTTATCACAATAAAAAAAAAACCAGCAAGCTATTTGCATGTTATTTATAATGATAGTAAAATTGCAAAATAGCAAGCTATCTGGTCAGAAACTCATGCCGCAATATCTCAGGCTACCACAGCTCTTAAGATATTGCATTAATATGTGGCCTACCTTCATTACAGCAAAATAACAAACATGAAGATTTCCCATCTTTGTGAGTTGACAATACACGAACAGTGCGAACAAATATCTCTCAGTGCATCTCTCAGTGCATTATGTAACAGGGAAGGCTGAAGCTCAGCTAAGGCAGGAGTAAAATTATTAGCGCTCTATTTGATAGTTGTGAGGTAGTGTTAGATACAAGCTCAACTTTGGGATAGTTTTTCCCCAATTGGAAAATAGTATGTTATTTTGTAAGCTTGGACCTAATGCAGACCCACAGGCTGAGTCACATAGGCCTGCTGTGAAGACCTGCTGTGATCTACATGACTAAAAAATATGGCAGCTTCCTTCAGAAGTTTCATACACACTCCCCCCCCCCCCTCCCTCCCCCCTCCACCTCCCTCCCCCTCCCGCTCCCCCTTCCTCTCCCCTTGCCCCATGAATTCAAAACAATTTAATCCGAACATATTTGATATTAACTCTTTGTGTGACAGACAAACTGCTCAATGAGATGTATGTGCGTTACTCATGCCAACGATGGCAGATAAAGGGTTAACCGAGGGATAGTTGTAGGAAAAATATGAAACCCACAATGGCAAAGTCATTTTGACATGACACAGGATTGATTCTTGTTTGATTTCAGGAGCATAGGAACGAATTATCTAAAAGTTAAAAAGTTCTTGAAATAAAAAAAAAACAAGATTTAATTTACAAAGAAATTTCAGGCATACACCCAGTGGTAAGGATTGCATGCTCTATCCTGTCAATGAATGAAAAACAAGATTTAGTTCCATAATCTCTATTGATTCTGTCATTTAGCTTTGACATCACCACAAATTTTAAAAATGTTCAACTTCCTAAAAAAACCCACACATGATAATATACTGTACACTAACAAAAAAATAAAAGCAGAACTATGCAAATTGTTTAACTCCCTTTCCTCTTCCCATCATATTTCTCTATCCAACCTCATTCTATTTGTTATATCTTGGCTGTAATATACGCTGCAAATCTTTCTCTTCATGACATGGAAAATTACATTGTTCCCTGCTGTCTGTCAGTTTAATCAAGCGCCATCCCATCCCCATTTGTTTAATGTCCTGTTGTCTTTCGGGGTTAGGATTCCGTGCCAGGTAGCGCAACATGATGTAAAATGCTTCATTGGAAACTTCCGCTTTACGGGAGCACGAAAGTTAAAGGTATGAGTAGAAGTGATCAATTGTTATTGCCCGGAATCCTGGCAAGACCGTTTAGCTGCCATCATTGGGTTCTGATTTTGTTTGACAATGGGCATGTTTATCAACTCTTTTTTTGGTAGAATTAAGATTTCCAAACGCGTTTAATTTTTTTTAAACATGTTTCAGGGAGTTGATAAATGCAAAGGTGCTTTGATTATGGGGTTCGGAAAGCTGTTTTAAAACACGCAAATTTGTGCGATCCTAAATGCGTTTGAGCCAGAAACGTGTTTAGAGAAGTGAGATAAATGCAAAGCTGTTTTGAAACGACTTTAAACCATGTGTGTCCTATTTCTGAAAACACGCGCGCCACGCCAAGAAAACACATCGTTCGCACGCTATTGTACTACAGTGCACGTGTAACGGCGCAGTAGAGCTCCGCAGTGACAAGGCCGGTTTTCGACTTGGGCGATTGATTTGATAAACGCATCGTTTTTTTAAAATGCATTCGTACAGGCCTTTGGAAACGTGTTCGTAAAGGCTGAAAAACCAGGCTTACCCAATCCTGTGCTATGGATATAGAAAGCATCAGTATTCAGTCATTCACGGTTAATAGCCTTCTTAATTCACTGACACTGCATTTATGTAAAGTTCTACTGGCTTTCCAACACCTGACACCAAATGATGTTCGACCCTGCTGTAGTCTGTGGCACAGACCCTAATCAAATTTAGCAATCAGTATAATTCAGCTCAAAGTCTGATTCCAGGTCCAAAATCCTGAAGGAAGTTCTTCCACTTTCAGAAAAATTTAAACAATTTTATTTTGATGACTTGTGATAAGATAATGGGCTTTTCTTGGCTTGGAATTTAGAGAATTAACAAGACATTACAAGCAGTATTTCTAGCTACCAGTATCCAAGATGTATCCACTGAGATGATCACTATAGGGACTGCACAAACAAAAATACACATGACAATGGTGCAAGAAAAATATGGTGAACCACTCTATGCACAGAATACATCCATGTACCAGTAGACCAAAATTCCAGACAAGGTCTTGTAATTCAATTTGACGGACAACAATCCCATCATCAGAGACAATTAAGGATCCAATTGGCCCTCAGAGGTACCAAGTCTTAATGGGGATTTTAAGTCCTCACACGCCACACAGACATTTCTGCGCCAGTAACACATATATACCCTGTAGGGCAGCAGTTAGTCTGGTGTAGACAGGGTTAAGGGATTGCGCTGAGATGAAGCCCCATTACTGTCAGGCAAGTGATTTTCTTGTCCGTCGAGAATATCTAATGAGTGCTGATGTGTTTGTGTCTGAATAAAAATAGAAATGAATCTGTGGTGATATGCTCTACGAGACACGCTTGGGTTGACAACATGTTTTATCTAGCTTTTTTTTCTTGTATAGATATCGTATAAACCTTCCACACACACATGCATACATATTTATAATGTCTATTAAAAATACATGGTTACAATATACCTCTTACATTATGTATATACCTCTTACATTATATACCTCTTTTAAGCTAATACGACACTCTTTTGTAATGGTAAGTGGTGTGAGAATACATTGTATTATACACTGAATATATAAGAACCTCACTTGTAACATTACAAACTTCAAAATACATGTACACATGCATTACACCTGCATTTTAAGCAAATGTGAACTATCCAAATACAAAACAAATTAACTCTCTCTTTAATAAATATCCTTGCCATTGCTTTGGAATAACCTTGCAAGGGGCGAAACACAAAGTTTGCCGTCTCATTTATGTTTGGACAGACTAAGTACAGTGAGACAGGTTTCAAGGAAAGCAATTAGACAGATGAAGAAAAAAGGAAGTTGTCATTTGTAAATGTAGAGCATTTGGATGTTGTCTCAAGGTTGTTAGGCAGGGAATGTAGTGGGATCTTTTTTAGTAATTAAATTTATACATTACTGATAGGAGCAATAGGGAGGGGGGAGGGGGAGGAGGAGGGGGAGGGGGAGGGGGAGGAGGAGGGGGAGGGGGAGGGGGGAGGGGGAGGGGGAGGGGGAGGGGGAGGAAGGGAGGAGGAGGAGGAGGAGGAGGAGGAGTAGGAGAGGAGGAGGAGGAGGAGGAGTAGGAGGAGGAGGAGGAGGAGGAGGAGGAGGAGGAGGAGGAGGAGGAGGGAGGAGGAGGAGGAGGAGGAGGAGGAGGAGGAGGAGGAATAGGGGAGAAGAGGAAGAAAGGTGAGAAGGAGGAGAAAAGAGAGAGTAAACCGGGGATAGTGAGAAGAGGAGGAGGTGGAGAAGGAAGAAGAAAGAGAGGAAACCTATGAGAGTGACAACATTCTTTACATTCAAACAATGTTCAAAAACAAGAGATGAGCATACATTGTAGCCATTGTGCATAAAATCACTATAAATACATACTGGATCAACAACTAGTACCCACATTCTAGTGAATTCACTCCTTCCAAGCGAGACCAACTGCTACTCTGTAGGGTATGTGCGTAGTGCTCATGAAGAATAAAATATCCATAGTGCATTATAAGTTTCTAATCCCTTGAGGTACTCTCTCCCACCTCCACCTGAGTATGACTTCATCATCCTTTTCCTTGCTTCAAAATCTGTCTGAAAACCTCTCCTTTGCATCGCAAGTCATTTCCCTATCAGTATTCCCTAAAGTTGCCAGCAACCCAGAAGCAACAATCCTTCCTCTTTCCCGACTCAATAAAGCCTTTGGCACTCCTGCAAAGTCAAATCCACAAAGATATCTTTTCCCATATGTATCATGAGCATTATAAAAATAGAATCAATAAATTGTGGTCTTAACATGAATTCATTACAGTTTGTATTTAAGACAACTTCACATTCACTTTCAATGAGATTTGAACTTGATGCAACATTCTCTTCTTATCATTGGCAAGGAAATGTGTGGTTAACAAGTAGGTTTTTCAATGGCTGGTAATGTATGGGTTACCTACACACGGCATAGGGTGGAAATAACACAGGAAAATGATCAATGCTACATGTACTTTTGCAATCTTATGCAATGTCCCATGCAAATTCAATTATCTTCATAGTTCAGAAATGTAATAGCCAGTGGGAGTTCATTGACCTTAGACTATGGCTCAGCTTTGAATGCGATGGCACAAGTTGCTAGAGATAAAGTGCTTATTGTTCTCAAATCAGTGATAATTGATTAATATGTGACTCAGACCGTCAATGTAATCAATCACTTGACTTACACATGAATAAAAAAAAAATCTGAAGCCAGTGTTTAACCTTCACCTTCACAATGATATTACCTTTGTATTTCTTTTTATCATTTCTTTAAGAATTTACAATGACAAAACCACAGTACAAAATCACACTTTGCAGAAGTTCTTTGTCCAGATATCGGAGCACAGCCAGGCACTGATGTGGAGCTATATTAGAATTTTTAAACATAGCTGTGAAGATGTTTACCAATAGATAGAGGGCCAGGAAGTGACAGGCTATTATAAGAGATGAATAATATTGTTTAATGGATCAAAGGTCCTTTAGCAAACATGGCATCTTTTCAAAATAGTTCAGTCTCTAGCAGCGCTGAGTCAGAACACATATTATTCATCTGATATCTGTCAGTAACTATCAATATCCGTTATGACATTATAGATATGGATGTATCTGATTTTTGATGTGTAACTGAATTGCAGCATGACCTTATATTTTTTTGAAAGAAAACACAAGCATGCTTGCCAATAATTGTAGCTTTTGAGGGGAAAAAATGAGCAAGGGAAAGTGATCATTCATATTCTTTTTTGCTCTTGTTTTGGTGATTGTAGAGAATGTTGTTATGAGATATTCCATGGCTCAGACACTACCAGGTGCCCAAAACACACAGGAACCAGGGGCCATATTCATGAAACCTTTCTAAGCTCTTGTTTTGGTGATTGTAGAGAATGTTGTTATGAGATATTCCATGGCTCAGACACTACCAGGTGCCCAAAACACACAGGAACCAGGGGCCATATTCATGAAACCTTTCTAAGCCTAGTTTGTTGCTGAAGTGAATTCAGCTACATGCATTTTAAAGGGAGTATACTGTACCGTGAAGACAAAATGCCTTCAAAATGTGATTGTGAACAATCTTCTTGCCAATGGTCTTAAATTCGTGTATTGTCCATTTTAGAAACTTGCTGAAAGTTATTTGCTCTCATATGATCCACATTTGGAATAATTAGTGATTTAATCACAAATCCTCAAAATGTTTGGCCCGAACAATTTGAGGATTTGTAATCAAATCACTAATTACTCCAAATGTGGATAGTTTTATGGCAAATAACTTTCAGCAAGTTTCTAACATGGACAATACAAGAATTTAAGACCATTGGCAAGAAGATTGCTCACGATCACCTTTTGAAGGCCTTTTTGTCTTCCCAGTACAGTATACTCCCTTTAAGTAACGAACTAGGCTAGTAAGCTTTTCATGAATACGGCCCCAGGCCCCTAAAATGTACAAGATCTAACAGGGGCCCTATATGTGAAATCCCTAAAAAGGAAGTCAGGACTCCTTTTCAACAAAATAGCATAAAACCCTGGATAAACTCATCATTAATTTATTGATAGCAAAATGCCAAAGACTGAAGTCCATCCTTTAACAAATCATTATTTTTGTATGTATCTGCCAAAAACCTGATTAAAGGGTTACTAAATTAGAAAAATAAGTTCCCGCCAATCTATGTAAAATTATGCACTAAAAACGAATTTCACATTCGTTTGCTGCAATAAAGTCTCATTTTGACGAAAATTGGAAAAAATCGCACACCTCCAGTGACGTCAGAAAAATCAAAATGCCATAAATGCCAATGGCGTGAAGAAAATATTTTATTCACAAGATACAGGTGAATGCAATAATGCGTTACTACGCAATTAGGGGGCAAGATGTGAATACATTACCAAAATGGTCTATTGTTGACTTCCGTACACGCCATTGGCATTTATGGCATTTCGACTTTTCTGACGTCACTGGAGGTGTGCATTTTTTTAAATTTTTGTTAAAAATGAAACTTTATTGCGGCAAACAAATTTGTTTTCAGTGGATAATTTTACATAGATTAGTGGGAACTTATTTTTCTAATTCAGTAACCCTTTAAGATCATGATTTCAATCTGCCCTTTCACAAGACAAATCAAGTTCTTGGTCCCTTCACACTAAAAAAAAAATACTTTGAGGAAAAAAATCATGTTTTATATCCTTCAATTTACACTAGCCTAAGAAACTGCAAAGTCTGACTCCCAGCAAAACTCTTGAGACTTCCTAGCAAGAAGTATGCAGTTGCCACATGTCCGCTAAGCTACCCGAAAGCATGTGCGGAATGCATGAGTCACACAAAAAATCTCTACCAGCAGCAAATTTTCGCCTGCACTCATTTACACTTGCAAAAAATCATGATATTTAATTAAAGGGCATATACTGTACTGGGAAGGCAAAAAGCTTTCAAAATGTAATTGTTAGCAATCTTCTTGCCAATGGTCTTAAATTCATGTATTGTCTATTTTAGAAGCTTGCTGAAAGTTATTTGCCCTCAAATGATCCACATATGGAGTAATTAACGATTAATGATTAAATCCTCAAAATGTTCGGGTCGAACATTTTGAGGATTTGTGATTTAATCACTCATGACTCCAAATGTAGATCATTTGAGGGCAAATAACTTTCAGCAAGCTTCTAAAATAGACAATACATGAATTTAAGACCATTGGCAAGAAGATTGCTAACTATAACATTTTGAAGTTTTTTTTTGCCTTCCCAGTACAGTATATGCCCTTTAACTGTTAAAAAAAAACATATAGAGTGGGATACTTAAAAAAAATCTTTCTGGCTGTACTTGAGGGTAGTTGCATAACAGCCGTTACATTTCGCTGGAGATTTTAGAGACATAGCGATTTTAGAAACATGGAGATTTTAAAAACATCAAAAACCCTTACTGCTGGTTTAAATGGCCCTTTTGTTTCAACACTCTTTGTCAAGGACACCTGTGATTAATGGTTAATCCTCTTTAACAAGGGCAGAAAAGCCATCTGTCCCTCCCCCAAACCAGATCCCCGCTTGGGATTTAGATGGTGCCGGGAGAGGTTGGAGAGTTCTCATTAATTAGTTGACTAACGGGCTCACTTCCTGACATCAGCGGGCTTAAAGGTAAGATAGCCCTTGTACAAAAGGTAAGATAGCCCCTTGTACAAAAGGCATGAAACTCAACACGAATCAGTAGTGTACCGGAACGATAATGTGTATCAGATCTCAAAGTTAAAGCTTTGAGAACCTTTTCAGGAAAAACGAAAAACTATCCATGTGTGTATGGGCGTGTTTATCAACTCTTTTTTTGGTAGAATTAAGGTTTCCAAACGCATTTAAATTTTTTTAAGCGCGTTTAAACGAGTTGATAAACGCAAAGGTGTTTTGATTATGGGGTTTGGAAAGCTGTTTTGAAACACTCAAATTCGTACAATCCTAAACGCGTTTAAACCAGAAACGCGTTTAAAGAAGCGAGATAAACGCAAAGCTGTTTTGAAATGCGTTTAAACCACGTGTTTTCGGTGATAAGGCCGGCTTTCGACTTGGGCGATCGAGTTGATGAACGCACCGTTTTTTAAACGCATTTGGAAACGCGTTCATAAAGGCCTTTGGAGATGATAAATGCACCGTTTTTTTAAACGCGTTTGGAAACGCGTTCGTAAAGGCCTTTGGAAATGCGTTTAAATTTCTGAAAAGTTGATAAACACGGCCTACAGTATGTTTGAAACACCTCATTTCGTAGAGACCATGGTCTACGTTATTACACCATATTGCAATGCTCAGCGTATCCTTCAGCAGTGAGTCACTTGTGTCAAAGCATCACCGTGTCATGCAAATAGCCATGATATGCCGCGGATTGGGGTCTATGGTCATCAGGCTAAAGGAAACACTAGATTTTGGTTAACCCCTCCAATACCTACATGAAATCTAGCAATCAATACAAATCCAATCAAAATTAGTTTCTAGTTTTATCATTGTGAGGAATACAGTGTTTTCTTCCATTTTAAAGACAATTTTTTTTTTACCTGGAAAAGGGCTTCCCTGTCTTCAACCTTTTCTACATTACATTCTGTTACTCTGTTGATTATTGTCTTAGCTGTTAAACATTCGTTTGTGTTTATTTTTGTTTTGTCTGTTTTTTTGCTTCGTTTGTATTTGCTTGTATTAGTCTCTCTTTGATATATGTTGTTTTTTTTTAAGTATGTATTTTTATGTAATTTGTGTACTTGGGTTCATCTTACTGTATGTCATTTAAATAATGGACTTTATACTTTATACTTATGTTTTGAACCACATGTTAAAGGTTATCACATCTCACAAGCCATCGGCTTTCTGGTGATGCCTTATACTCATTGTTCATGAAAGTTGTTTATTCTTGTTTGTTAAATTGAATAAAGAATTGAATTGAACCTACACATACTTGGTCCTTTATTGTGGTTGCCTGTGAGGGACAGATATAGTTATATAACAAAAGATATGTAATTTGTATTTATAGTTTAATCCTAATATAGAATGGATGCGTGGGATACTACAACTACTTTACTGCTAGCTATGGACGGAAGAAATTAATTGTCCCAATGTATACCAGGTGGTCAAATTCCATGAGTGTTATGGCAAGAGGTCATTAATGACACATGTTTTAAAGAGCATAGGTATGTAGACTTAAAGGGTTACTAAATTAGAAAGATAAGTTCCCTCTAATCTATGTAAAATTATCCACCAGAAACGAATTTCACATTCGTTTGCCGCAATAAAGTCTAATTTTGACGAAAATTTGAAAACAATGCACGCCTCCAGTGACGTATGTGGGAACTTATTTTTCTAATTTAGTAACCCTTTAAACTATAAGGATATTACAGTACATACTATAGAACAGGTTAGGCTTGCTTTCAGGCTGTTGCACATTTCTGATCCAAGGTACATGTCTGTACATTACGTAATAAATGGGTCTGGCTGCGGTAACCTAATAATTTTTTATTCCTTTTAGATGGAGTAAATAGAAAACAAAATAACTGAGTACTACACGCTATATTTTTCAGTTTGCATTGGAAATGTATATTATAAATGTATGTATGTTAATACAAAGTTTGCATGGGGTATTTTCTGGCTAGAAAAAAAGTGCTCACTCATTCATAAATGAACCTATGCTTGCAGATTAAAGTAATACCACACTATCCATTCCAAACCAAATATGTTTAATTCATGCTTGCTTGTCTTGATACTCTGTGATACTCTCTGAAGATACAACAGCCCTATACATTTTTTAATGCAGAAAAGCATTCCACAATGAATACTCAAATAGACAAAGATAGCTTAAAGTACAAACTCCATTGAATTCTGAATCCTGATCGTTTGAAGCCTTTCCTGGTTAAATGAAGGGGAATGGAAACCCACCTTAGGAATGCACCCTACTCAATAAGATGGAAATAGCAGTGTCTCTGTTGCCTATTATCCCCATGTATAGCTTTCTGTGTGTGGGTACGCTCAATGTTATAGCAGCGAGGAAATTACGAGATTCAAAAACATGAGCCGCGCTTTAGTCTGTATCATCAGTAATTGATTCATTAGGAGTAAATTGTGCAATCTCGGATTGGATTTCCAAGGAAAGGAGGTTTTTCCTAATGGGATTCAGTCTCATTGAAGGCTGCATTGTGCAGTAAGACTGAGCATTAGGCAGCTTGTTTAAAGGGTATATACTGTACTGGGAAGGCAAAAAAGCCTTCAAAAGGTATTTGTTCACAATCTTCTTGCCAATGGTCTTAAATTCATGTATTGTCTATTTTAGAAGCTTGCTGAAAGTTATTTGCCTTCAAATGATCCACATTTGGAGTTATTAGTGATTAAATGACAAATCCTCAAAATGTTAGGCCCGAACATTTTCAAGATTTCAGTAATAATCATTAATTACTCCAAATGTGGATCATTTGAGGGCAAATGACTTTCTGCACGTTTCTGAAATGAACAATGTATGAATTTAAGACCATTGGCAAGAAGATTGCTAACAATTACATTTTGAAGGCTTTTTTGCCTTCCCAGTACAGTATACATGTATGTCCTTTAAGGCTGTATTGTGCAGTAAGACTGGGCATTAGGCAGCTTGTTTAACTGGTTTGTGCCACAGATTGCATGAGAAGGGCGAGAGAGAGGGGAGATGGGGTGGGGTGGGGGGATGGATGGAGAGAGATAGAGAGAGAGAGGGAGAGAAAGAGAGAGAGAGAGAGAGAGAAAGAGAGAGAGATAGAGAGAGAGAGGGAGAGAAAGAGAGAGAGAGAGAGAGAGAGAGAGAGAGAGAGAGAGAGAGAGAGAAATGGGGACAAAGAGATACATGGGGACAAGGAGAGAGATAGAAAGAGAAAGCAAATACTGGAAAAAATTGAAAGAAAGGAGGAGGGGGAAGTGATCAGGGAAAAATGCTGTGTCGATATTGATTGCATTATTCATCTCACAGTATGAAAGTCAATTTTAGAAAGCTAAAATAAAGGGTCCTCCAATCGTGGTTAGAATCACACTATCATTACTACTTATCATGCAAACCCTTTCCCCCTTCTTAGGAGGGGGTAAACATGTTTTACTAATTTATCTTCAATCTCTTAATCAGCCACCCAACCTTCACTCAAAATGTGGTCAATAATCCTGTAATGGCTACCAGTACCTGCTGAACTACTAACTACGCGTTTATGATATGAACTACACATGAAAGTTACCCTATATCCAAACGGAAACATTCTAAGCTTGAAAGGGTGATAATATACAACCACATGAGCTCAGAAGTTTTTCTTATGTCAAAACAAAAAATGGCATTTGTGGTTAAATTTCACACCACTTCCCATCTTCAGTTTTTTTCCCTCTATCGCCGTTGGAATCGCTAAGCCCACCTACAGCGAGACGGTGACAGGAAATAGAGATTCGCTTACTGTCACCTTAGCCTCATAACCCACTTTGGTCTCTTTGATTCCTTTCCTGGCTACTCTCCTCCCATCTTTATCTCTGTTTCCAGGCAGCGACACCACTCTTCCGTTCCCCGATCATCCTCTGGTTACGAGTGCAGTGGCGGGCCCTTTCCGTCAAACCAACGCTTCATTACGTTGCCACACTCACCCAGAACAAGTGAACTCATTCTGCACAAAGGCCTTTCTAGACCAAGGTGATCACTACTTGGCTTTCAAATTGGCAATACTCTTTTTTTTTAAATCAAAATTTTCCTAAAACGGAGCATTCAAGGCATTGTTTATCAATAAAACACCAAGAAATTATAATTTAGAGTAACAATTGTGCCAATTTAAAGAACAAAAGCATGATCTCAACTATTTTAGCACATCGCCAATTTGAATATTTAGTGATCATTTGACCCATATTTTGCTTTGAAAAATAATTATACTAAGTTAGAACATCACTAAACAACAGAAATGGATCAATCTTCAGCTGAAATCTATGCTTTTAATTATTTTTAATACTTGTTATCAAAATTCAAAGCCTCAAACTATATAGAGAAACTGTTATATTTATGGTTCAAGAAATGTTTAACATAATTTGCTTTGAACTCTTTATGCGCCATTGATGCTTTTGTCACAAATAATGCACACTCATTTGATATAACAATATATTGCCTGGCACATAAAAGGTTAACCCTCTGTGTGCCAGACAATCTGCTGCTCTATGGGTATTGTGTGTGTTACTTGTGCAAAAGTGCTGCAGTGGTGGATGATGTGTTAATGAGTCTATTAAGGATGACAGAGAAGTGGCAGCGGTGGGACCTTTCTATGTGAGTTTGGGTCATTATATTGAAAGGCTCACCCTGATATTGACCGATTTGGGCAAGATAAAAGAAGGACAGATGGGCAAGCTTCCAGAGTCTGGTTCATTACAATGAAATACTACCTCTGATATTAAAGGGAGAGTCCACCCTGAAATAAAGCAGAAAAATGAAAGGTTTGATGAAAATCAGTCAACAGATAAGAAAGTTGTGATTGTTCAAAGTTTTGATTTTGTGACATCACATGCTCCTTCTTTTATCAAATCCAACTTAATTTTAGGGTGGACTATCCCTTTAAAGGTAATGTGGTAGCACTGGTTAAGACTAGTGGACCCTGTAAGAATTGGAGCGCCATTCTACCATGACCATACTGGAGGTTCCATTCTTTTTTTTTTATTTTAGGATACCAGGAAGGAATCATCTGAAAATGATGAAATCATTCAAATCAAATGATATCTGGATACAGTACTGCAATGACCACTTCTAACCCTTACCTCTAAACCACTGAACATGCTGGCTACTGATAATCGTTTGTCTCGCAATGTAAAGTAAACATTGCAAGACAGACGATTATCAGTAGCCATTTATCCGCAATGAGTAACATATTTAGCATTACTGAACATACTCTTCCCTATTTTACACACACACACACACACCATGCCGTACCCATAATTTTGCAAAATCATGCTGACGCAAAATTAGATGTTATCATTACGGATCATAGATAAAAGTTTCCTGTCCTCTTTACCCCTCTCCCCCTTCTTCTCTTTCTTATCCTCCCCCCCCCCCCCCCCCACCACCCCACCCCTCCTTTTTTTCTCTGGATCAGTCCTGTCTCTTAATTCATCCTTCCCTTTCCCCTTCTACCCCTCCCCACTCCCTCCCTCATTCTCAACCTATTTCTTTTCTTTGGCCAACTCTTCTTTGCTCTGTCTCTACCTCTGTCTTTCTTTCACCCCCTCCCCCTTCTCCACCTCTCTCTCTCTCTCTCTCTCTCTCCCCTCTCCACTCTCTCTCTCTCCCCCCCCCCTCTCCTCTCTCTCTCTCTCTCTCTCTCTCTCTCTCTCTCTATCCCTGTCTCTTTCACCCGCCCCCTCTCTGTCTGTTTTTATCTCTGTCTCTCTTTTACCCCTCCCCCAGTCTCTTTCTTTCTCTCTCTCTCTCTCTGTCTCTCCCTCTCTCTGTCTCTCTCTCTCTCTCTCTCTCTCTCTCTCTCTCTCTCTCTCTCACACACACACACACACACACACACACAGACACTTAACTTTTCCTTCCTTTCTACACACCTGTAATCCGGCTTGCCTCTCCCACCCTCATCCCGGTCCACTTTGAATTGAGGTGGGGGTGGGAGTGGGGGGAAGGGGTAGCACAGGGGGCACCAACCAACGCGATTGATCTAATTTCATAGCCCTGGCCTCTGGAGGGTTTCTGACATTTACCTTGCACTGACAGCCTTCCTGGCGATATTATGGTGTGGTTCCCATAAAAAAAGAGTCCCCAGTCATTGTCCTCTTCAACACCACCATAAGCGTCCATGTCTGCCAGGCAAACTCAGTGAGCCACACTTCTCAATACATGTGTCTGTAACATAGACTATATAGCCCCTGCCTTAACCATTTCGGCATCAGACAAAATTAGCTCTATTGGAATTATGTGTATTACATGTACTTCTGAATAAATGCACATATGGTGTACAAAGACATCACTGGCCAGATGTGTGTCAGGGGAGCAGTTCCATGGTAATGGAATGACAGT
This sequence comes from Arbacia lixula, assembly GCA_963669155.1. Taxonomy (NCBI): domain Eukaryota; kingdom Metazoa; phylum Echinodermata; class Echinoidea; order Arbacioida; family Arbaciidae; genus Arbacia; species Arbacia lixula. The sequence goes on from OZ022593.1 coordinate 8,779,728, forward strand.
CAGACTCAGTTTTTACACTTTCAAATTAACGCAAAACAAAATCTCTTTCATATGATGTCAATATGATGCACAATTCTATGCAGAGAGCGAGTGCTATTATTTTTCTACACAACCTTTTCTATTAATAATTCGTGCATGTCAATGAGCTTGGTAACAGAATGACGCTAAAATCCATTTTGCATCCAAATGTATACCAGCTAGTCTGCATTTCAGACCCACTGATTCAGACTGATTGACTGGCATGGCTTAGTGCCAGCAAACTAATAGTTGCCCTGGCCATCGTGTCATTGTAAGAAAGAAATGGAAATATGATATAAATTCTGAAGTTTGGCTGGTCTGACTGCAAAATCACTGGCAAGAGTTGTCCACCCTACCTCATATATACCTCACTACAGCCTTCACACCATGACAGGACAAGTCAGACCATGGAATATTACATATTAAAATCCTGAATTTGGGGGAGTCTGGCTTTAAAATTTCCTAAAAAATCACCAGCGAGAATTGACACTAAAAGCTTGAGAATATTTCTTACCCTTCACTGTGCACCCATAACTCATGTTCTTTTTTTAGTTGGATATAATTAAAAATGTAAAAAAAAAAAACCTTGACAGGACTACATAAGAATAGGGGGTGGGAAAGGGAAGCATGGGGAGAAGAGGGGTGGGGGTGGGAGTAGATTCGAATAGAAGCAGGATATCTAAGAAGAAGGGTATTGAAAGTTTGGCAGAATCGGACAGATCAGGTGAAAGGTATGAAGATTTGAAGATGATAATCATGAGCGGAAGTAACATTCGGAAGTAACTCTGGTTCACCTGAACAAGAATTTGCAAATCAAGTGGCAGCATACAGGTTTTTCCCCTTTCAAGATACAAATTCTAGAATCGTTTTCAAATAACTTTCAAGGAGTTATAACCACGTGACTTACATGAAAGGAAAGTTTTTAAATAACATTTTAGGAGTAACAAACACATGACTTACATGAAAGGAAAGGGAGAGCCGTGGGATCTTCCGATCAGATCGCTAACCCATCAGATTAGGAATAACCAAGAGAGCACCTGTGTGAATTGAATTTCCTCAAAGCATAAAACTGCTTTGATCCTGAGTGAAGATAGAATTTGCAAGTGTGTGCATGCTGCTGTCAGTTTAAACTCCCTATTGCAATAGCATGTACATGTACACTGTAGCATTTTTGACAAGAGCATTTAGCATGGCTGATTCTAACTTTAGAAAGGTTGAAAACGTTCATAAAAGGCTAGAAAAGAGTTAATAAACATACTCTTTGCTCATGGGATTTCATGTTGGAAAAGAAATAATTCATATACGTATAGTGTACTTGTTCAAAGCATACTTTATCATGAAGAAATGTGTGTTTGAATTGACATATTTGAGCTGTGGACTCACAAACTGCAAACTAGTATTAACTGCCAACTGTCTCTAAGGATTTTGTTTTATGTAGTTGCTATCAGTATCACTTTACAGTTACAATTTGTTTTACCATATGACTGTATGATATACAAACTATTACCCAGTAGTTCCTTTAACATAGATACATTTTCCCCAATGGGTGTAATGACTGGGCAAATTTGGCCTTGCAATGGTGTTGCTGTTTCACTTTCTTACATAAAGCCTGGAGGCAAATTTGAATGGACTTTGTTTTGTCTATAGGAACAAACCGATTTATCAACATTCTCTGTCCATAATGCAATCAATTTATCAGTGCTAGACTTAATTGTCGCCAAGAAAACGACTCTTGAAAATTATGGCAGATAACGCCCCAATAAAACAAGTGGTCAAGTGTACAATCTTTCTAACCTGTCGATGGGACCGTCCCCTTGTATGTGATGATGCAATTCCAAAGTGAGAACTTAGAAATTAATCTAACGTGTGGAAATTTGTACAGATACAAGTAGATATACACTTCACTGCATAAATGTGTACACTGCATTATATGAAAAAAAATATCCCCAGCTGTTTTTCTGGTAGGAGATGAAACAACTGTGAGACACTTAGAGGTGTAAAGATATGCAAAAAATAAAACTTTTATGTTTAGATTTGTCCAAATATAAGTTTAACCCTTTGCAAGCCAGATGAAATGCTACTCTATGGGATTCATGTGTATTGATGGTAAAATTTACAAATGACATGTTATAGGTTCAGCATTTTAAAAGGCAGCTGGGCCCTGAGAGCTAAACAACAAAATATTTTTTTTTCACATATTATTTGAGTCTACATACACTCCAGCTCAAAGGAATTGACATAGGGAAAGGGAAAGGGAAGAAAGGGAAGAAGTCGCAGTTTTGAACCGCGGTATATTTTGTCCAGTTTAGCATGAAATATGATGCTTTTTAGATTAAAGCATCATGTTTCATGCTGAACTCGACAAAATATACCCTCGGTTTAAATCTGCGGCTCCTTCCCTTTCTTCCCTTTCCCTTTCCCTATGCCAATTCCTTTGAGCTGGAGTGTATGTGTTGTCACACTTGACCCTCTCAGTCCCACATGGACATGGAGCCAATCGATACAGTGACTAGTCTTGGAGTACTAGACTCTATTTGTCAGTTGGGATCAGAAATGTTTAACAGCATGGAAGCAAGGCTAACCCTCCTGAGGAGATATAGAATATGAAGGATTACTGGGAAGGCAAAAAAGCCTTCAAAATGTAATTGTGAGCAATCTTCTTGCCAATGGTCTTAAATTCATGTATTGTCTATTTTAGAAGCTTGCTGAAAGTTATTTGCCCTCAAATGATCTACATTTGGAGTAATGAGTGATTAAATCACAAATCCTCAAAATGTTCGGGCCGAACATTTTGAGGATTTAATCATTAATCATTAATTACTCCATATATGGATCATTTGAGGGCAAATAGCTTTCAGCAAGCTTCTAAAATATACAATACATAAATTAAAGACCATTGGCAAGAAGATTGCTCACGATTACCTTTTGAAGGCTTTTTTGCCTTCCAAGTACAGTATATGCCCTTTAACCAAAAGAAACTTCCACATTTGGTGCCCAAGCGCTGCTGCCCTGAGCGGTATGTCCTTCCCTCTAAATTTACATCAATGATGACAAAGATGCGCCACAGCTCCAACACAAATAGATAGATCAAGTTTCACGAGACAGACAGCACGATGGTTCTCGGGGGCGAGCTGAAGTCGGAATGCCACCACTTAAATCAATAATTCATGAGCTAAATTGAAAAATATTGTCCATCCCATGTCGCCATAAATTTCCCTCTGAAATCTAATCTGACTCCGGTTGTTGTTCCGGTTAAAAAGAGGTAGCTCTGCTCTCTGAATGTATGAATGAATGAATGAATGCATGTGCGTGCGTGCATAGCGCGCATACCGCAATTCGGCATCTGTAAACACATAGCACGCTCCGTTCCTCTCCTAAAAAAGTTTCTCGGCCGTTTATGGCCCGCGCGGGGTCCCACCCCGGCCCCCACCAGGCCTATCAAGTAGCTGCTTCAGAGTTGTTGACCATTTGGAAACATGGTGAAAATTTGTGCTGCCATATTGAGATATACACATCAAATAGCGAAGGCGTTGCATTCCGACATAGGGTGATAAATCATCGGAGGCAAGGAAACTATGTTGAAGCCTAGGCTTTGGCTGTAGCAAATATGAACAGGATTCGTGACGTTAATTGTATTTCTGTGCAACTACTGACACTAAAGATTTATGTGCTGCCATGAAAATACAAGGGGAAAAGGACTTGACGTAGAGGAAAAGGTCATGAAATTGGAATATAAGGTTGATGATAAAAGAGTGAAAAAATAACATGGCAGCTCAGGGCAATTTAACCCACGCAATACAAAAAAGAACCCCCTTGAATGCAAAAAAAAACCCCATTGTTTTAAGTCATCAAGAAACTCCAGGGCTAGCGTTTTGAATGTGAACATCATAGATTTCCTTAACCAGGTTCAGGCAAATAGTATAAAGGCTAAGAATGCAAGTGCAAAAAGCCTCAAAACACTGTACAGGGTTAAGGATAATATTTGGATGACGATATTACAGAGATAAGAAAAACCCAGAATCGGAAGGGTATTAAGAGTTTTCTCAGCTTTCTTTCCATACTTGGTACCTCGGAGGGATTATTTGTCCACGTCGTACTGTGATTTCCTGCGCCTCACCACAGAAACCCACATCGCAGCGATGGATTGCTTCCCGTGATCACCTTGCCAAGAAATCTGCAAGATGGGGATAAACCGGGCCTCTAAAGGGGAAACGCATCGCTCGCTCCGTCATGAAGGAAGTGCATGCCATCCCTTTATGCGAAAATACCAAATTCTGTCACCCTATGGCCCACACAAAGTCACAAACATTTTGTTTGCATTAGAAAATCTATTCCAGGCAAATACACCCAGTGGTAAGGATAGCATACTTCATCCTATATGTGAATCTTTTTTTTATAAAAAGAAAAACAAGTTCCCCCAAAACATTGGAGACTGAGGAATTCAAAACTATATCTATCTCTGTGTATCCCTTTTGCAGATATACTTGTCCCAATTCAATACATTTTGCAGTGTTTGTCTCATGACATCAGACTTGAATAGCCCCCACAAATACACACTGTACCCCCCCCCCCCCTCTCCCCCTTGATTTCTACCATATGTATTATGGAATGTGTATTCATTGTTGTGTAATTACAAGTACTTTAAACTCCATACACTCATTTAAGATTTCCAAGAGGGCCTTCAATCAGCCACTGACTGCTCAGCAAAGGTTTGTCCAACCTTTGAAAGTAGCTGAACATTTGAGTACAATACCATAACGCATTCCACACCACCATATTATGGAATGTGGATTCACTGTTTTGAACCCCAAACAGTCATTCTGAGATTTCCAAGAAGGCCTTCTATCGGCTACTGATTGTTTTTAACTGATTGCCCTGTTTTCACAAGTAGCCCAACAATTGAGTGCAATCACATCACACATACCACGGAATGTAGATTCAATAACTTATTTCATATCTTATCCCCTAACATTCATTGTAAGATTTCCAAGGAGGCCTTTCATCGGCCACTGACTGCTGATCAAAGGTTCGCCCGTTCTTTGCTAGTAGCCCTTCGCACCAGTCCAGCGCACCTTCATCGTGGCTGTCAAATTCAATTTGCGACCCATACCGTTATGACATTATGGGCTACGCGGTGACCAGTCTGCAAATACATGGGGGACACACACTCGCCTTTCACCACCACCGCCAATTAGCCAAATTTTGACACCACAAGCAATTAGGACATTAAAATTGCCCACTTCAGGTGTCAAAAAGTCATTCAAGCTGTGCTGTGTTCAGACCGGGGGAAATTTAATCTGTGTTGCAGACAGCAGGAAAATTTGTGCACAGTGTTTCAAAGTGCCTGGATGTACATGTTGAGAAAGTCACTCAAACTGTGCTGTGTTCAGACAAAGGGAAAGTTTAGCTGTCTTGAGGTTAGCTCAGATCACAAGATTAGATGACCACATCGATTTCTGCACAAAGGTAATGGAACTGTTGAGAAGGTCATTCAAGCTGTGCTGTGTTCATACAGGGGGAAAGTTGAGCTGTGTTCAGATGGTACATCCAGGAGAATTGATGTAGTCATGGTCTAGATTTTTGCAATGAGAACGCCTTCATGTTGAACTCTTGCATATGTTCATATAGCATGTGATTGCATACTAAACCTGTTGAACTGCATCTAACAATTTAAACAATTTACATGTACGCAATATGCATGACTTGATTTTTGCTTTTCGCCTGATTAAGCTTTGCTCTCCTTCAACAGGTTAAAGATGGCCCATCCCTTTTACAATCATCTGCAAACTTTGTGAAAGTTTGCACATATTGAGCACATATCTTTGGGATACCAACTGTGAAATTTTAAGGACAGAGGTGTATAACTCCCATAGAATAATGAAAATATAACTAGTTGTCACCAAGATTTAACTTTTTTGTGGTACAAAAAAAGAAAGCTTGATCAATTATCAAAGACTATTTCCTCAAAACTGAATATTACGCTTTGTCGATTCCAGAGAAAGGTTATCCACTCTCTTGCAAATGATGACAAAGTCAGGGAACTTTCAGAATTATAGTCTGCAAAAGGGACTGATTACCTTTAAGGTAATGTGAACCTTCTGCTCTCCTTCAACAGTTTAAGTTAATGTGAAACTTCTGCAGGTCAAAATATAAAGTTGTGTAAATATCATAATTATTGGACATTAGTGTCAATTTTCATTACTCACAAATTGATCCTTCATTCTATACTCAAGATTCATGTAATGTTTTAGGAACATTTTGTCTGAAAAAAGTGGTATACACACGACCTTGAATTTACATGTTACATGACCTTTGAGATGCAATGTTTTACACAAATTGATTTTGACTGTAAAAAAGGGGTTCACCTCTAAAATGTTTAAATGTTCATGTTACATTTACCTCCAAGATGCAATGTTTAACAGAAACTGATTTTGTCTGTAAAAGCGGGTACACTTCCTTTAAATTCTCATACATTTTTCAGACCTAGATTCATATCAAAGTTCACAAACAAGAATCTTGATGGTAGTAGAGTCTCAAAGGCAAAGCTGAAAAGGATGTCCCTGTTAAACTTGTCACACTCACTCAAGACAAAGAGACAAAAACTACAAATCAAAGACAGAGAGTGTAAAAAAAAACGACACCCACATTATTAATACTGCCTAGTGCGCTGAGTGCTGGGACCGTATTACCACCCTGAGAGAGAGTTTGAGGGAATGTTCGCTGCAAAAATTGTCCCCGCGTGAATGGTGTTATTATAGTAATTACTGCTGTTGGGCTCCATTTAGCTGGGCCCACCAGGACATTTAACCTGGGTTGACCCCGCTCAGAGCCGCAAAGTCGCAACGGACAACAATCACGCGACTGCGGGGTCACGTAAAATGTTCAAATATTGCAAAGGTCGGGGGATACAATCAGAGTCGCAAATGGGAAAGAAGCATCTGAAATGTTGTCACATAACAAGCGCTTGTTTTCTTAAAGGCAGGATCAGACGTTTTTAGGCTGGAGATATAATTTCAAATGTTAATTTGGGAATAACACTTAAAGCGCCATTGAGGCAGTTCTGCACGGGTAATACACACCAATCCCACAGAGGCATATGGAGTCTGGCAGAGGAAGTAGCCAAACAGATTGCTCTTCATAGAATAAGTAACTTTCTATTCTCACTTGCCTGAATCTATCTCAGATCATTCCAGAGGGGGAATATATTCCTTAAACTCAATACAGGGTTATGCTCCCCAGAGGCTCGTGCAGCTAATGAATCAACACTAAAATTATTACATGGGGGCTCATGGGGCTAATGGCATAACATCAGGCATGAAAAATAGCCCCCCAAAACATGTTTTTATTTCATACATGTTTTCTTTCCTTTTGCTATGAGAAAAATATACATGTATATCTCACAGGGGTTCTTTTGTTATTTACAGGGGCTCTTTGGGGTAATTGGGGGGATAAATTGCCCTGAGCCCCTGTGTAATTATTTCAGTGTTGGGGGGAGGGGTAAGAAGGGCATGAAGATGACTCAATTTCAACTCTTGTGCCACATGGGCCACTGCCTACTGTCACCCTTTAAAGGTCATATACTGTACTGGGAAGGCAAAAAAAGCCTTCAAAATATAATTGTTAGCAATCTTCTTGCCAATGGTCTTAAATTCATGTATTGTCCATTATAGAAGCTTGCTGGAAGTTATTTGCCGTCAATTGATCTACATTTGGAGTAATGAGTGATTAAATCACAAATCCTCAAAATGTTCGGCCCGAAAATTTTGAGAATTTAATCATTAATCATTAATTACTCCATATGTGGATCATTTGAGGGCAAATAACTTTCTGCAAGTTTCTAAAATGGACAATACATGAATTTAAGACCATTGGCAAGAAGATTGCTCACAATCACCTTTTGAAGGCCTTTTTGTCTTCCCAGTACAGTATACTCCCTTTAAGACAAGCCACACTTTCTCTCCCTCCTCTCTGACAGACGAGAAGGCCCCTGGGCATGGGAATTCCATTGATGACACTCACAAGCATGTTCAGGGCCATCAGCGTGATCTTTCATATGCCCCTTTCACACCAGAAAAAGGGCATGGGTTGACTCTGTCACACACATGGAAATGTACCTGCTTTGATATGCCCCATTCACATTAGAAAATTGGCATTTGGTGTGATCTTTCATATGCCCCTTTCACACCAGAAAAAGGGCACGGGTTGACTCTGTCGCACACGTGGAAATGCATCTGCTTTGATATGCCCCATTCACATCAGAAAATTGGTATTTGGTCGACTCTGTCACAATGTAGAACAGTTTGTATATGGACCCTCTTCCCATTATCAAAAGGGCATCAGTTTATTGTTCAATGTGCCTCATTCACACAAGAAAATGGGCATTGATTGAATCCTTCGCATCTATGTCCATATACATTTACAATGTAACACATGTTCATGGAACCTCTTTCCATTAATACCAAAAGGGCACGATTATGTTCTTACATAATATACCCCAATTGGCAATCTTCTTGCCAATGGTCTTAAATTCATGTATTGTCCATTTTAGAAGCTTGCTGAAAGTTATTTGCCCTCAAATGATCCACATATGGAGTAATTAATGATTAATGATTAAATCCTCAAAATGTTCGGGCCGAACATTTTGAGGATTTGTGATTTAATCACTCATTACTCCAAATGTAAATCATTTGAGGGCAAATAACTTTCAGCAAGCTTCTAAAATAGACAATACATGTATTTAAGACCATTGGCAAGAAGATTGCTAACAATTACATTTTGAAGGGTTTTTTGCCTTCCCAGTACAGTATATGCCCTTTAAAGATGGTTGAAAGGTGTCACATGATTCACCTCTATTCCACAGTAAGGACTAAAAGTAATACAAGATGTATGCACCACTGTTGCATACATGTGCATGTATTTGAACCAGCTAAACACTACAAATGCATAGAGCTTCATTTTGTCTAGCACAGAAAATGTTAAAGACAGAATAGACCTTTTGCAGGTCAGAAATATAACTTTTTGTAAGAAAAAAACTCATAAAATGGAAGAAGATGATGAGCAAGAACTTCCTACTTAATTATAGAACTGAAAACTGCCTTTGAGCAGAATTATATTGATTGCTAAATTTTGAGTTAGGTTTTGGACAGGTTGACTGAAACCTCGAACCTAGAGACCGGAGACTGCAATATGCAATAGTGCACCGTACAATGATGCGCTGAGGCAAGTGGCGTACACTGAGCAAATGTTGCAATACAGTTTATGAATCCAGACCATGGTTGGTGCATTTCAAACTGAAACAAGGATAGTTTTTTCACTTTTCCTGAAAATATTTGTGACGCTTTTTTTGCCTGAAATTTCACATCACAATTAGGGTATACTGCTCATTTCTGCCAAGTTTCACGACTTTTGCCATTGGGATCCCCTGTCTTTAATCATGGCAGAACTCCATTCTTTACCGCTGCTTTCCTGTACCCATAACAACAATGTGTCATTGTCACATTTTTGCGACAGCCCAAGCACATGAGGCCCACAGAATGGCAATATGTCCATCACAGACAGAATTTAAGGTCAACATTAATTACACCCCCAGAATTCCCCCCATCTCCTAAATAAACATACTCTAGGACGTTTTATCGTCATCTGTGCTTGTCACGATCGCGATCACGAATGTTGTTATTCCTGTCTGTAACCATGGCGCAGCAGTGCAGCTTTGACATCTTAGCTTCGGAACTTAACATTTCCTATTGGCCTGCTGTTCCGTTTCATACAATTTCCCCTCACCTGTCCCACAAACCAACACGCAGTCCTCGAATTGCTAACCCCAAGCCTGTTCCCAGACAATATGATGGATTAGTCAATCGTGATTGTCAACCGTAAGCCGTGACCACACTTCAAGAACCCTGGGCAATGATGTAAAAGGGGATTATATGATTCATTCAAACATCAGACACATGCTGGCTCATCAGAGGGTGATCTGCAACCCAGAAACACAAAGAAGGACACTTTTAATGTGATGTGGACGCCGTGCCAAATTTGAGCCGCGAACGAATAAGTTGCAGAGATTCACGTAATGAGAAGGCATTGGCGAACCCTATGAGTAATCAGTGCTTTCTTTAACGTAATACTTCACGACCTCAAAACCCCCAGAAGTACAGATACTGATAAGTCGTCGCCAAGGCATATAAGGAAGGGGCATTTTTTTTTTAAAGTATACAACAGAGGGCTCATTAGGTGGTCTGCCATGCCATGGCAGATCACCTCTTGTTTTTGTCCGAATTTTCTTTCTTTATTATTATTTATTTTTATTCCTATTTTTTGTGACATGGATATCTCAACAATGCATGGACCATGTTTCATCAAATGTTCATCATGTATAGGTATATATGTGAACATGTCACAGGAACATTTTCAAGGTCATTACGTAATCGTGACGTCATGCACGAGCAATTTAATGAAAATCTATTATTTCATGTAGCTCTAAAACCGTTCATCTCTGTGTAATGAAATTTGGCATGTATATAATTAATGACAAGACAATTAATTTCAATGAAGAAAAACGCGCGCGTACGCGTACGTTAGTGCATTAACGTGCGCGTAAAATAAAAAAATGCTCCAAATCAACTAGAAATTGTTTTGCATATGTTTGATGCCATTTCTAGCATTTTTCAAATTTCCGCGCGTACGCGCGCGCGCGCGCGTTTTTCCGTGCGTTTAGCAAACGCAACGTCGGACAACCGTTTTTTCACTGGATTCATGTTTCTGACACTGCAAACAACACATCCTGAAATTTTGAGCCATTTCTATGCAATAATAAGGTCGTGCGGGTGCGTCAAAGTTCAAAGTCCGCGCGTGCGTCAATACGTTTTTGTGTGCAAAAACATGACCACCTTCAATCGGCCATAGCTCCTCAGAATGGCTGGTGACCCCCAATTTTTTTTTCATATTTTGAAAGAGTGGGAACTGTAGATGCTATTTCATGTATCATTTGGTCGTTAAATACATCGTAACGTCATCATACTGCCATATGAATCGAAAAAATCAATTTTCATGTATGACGTCATAAACTTTTTTACCCGTTCTTGCGTATCTCAGTAATCTTTGGTCAATTTTGTTCCAAATTTCAGTATGTGATAGCTGAGACATTGCTCTATGAGAAAGTAGCCCTAATATTTCAATAGGATTCTATCTTCATGGTATGAATTTGATTATAGACATTAATGTCAAAATCGATCGTAAGTACGTGTTATGTCAATGGAAGGGGTATTTATTAAATGACATGACGATCTTCTAGGAGCTGTATCTCGCTGATGTTCAATTCTGTTACTCTGAAATTTTAGTATGTTGTAGCTGAGTCTACTAGCTTTCGGGGACGTCATCTTTATTTTTTAATCAGATGTCGCGATCATGGCGAAATTTCATCTTGAATATCAATTTCTTAATCATTCTAGCCCCTGCTGGGCATTACGTGTTAAGTGAATGGGAAGATGTGTGGCTCAATTGGTAAGGCGCCGCGTTTTAAGATCTCGAGGCCCCCGGTTCGATTCCTCGAGTGGGTAGGGTAAATTTTTGCATTCCTTTTACAATGTTTTTTTTTTGCCATCTTCTTCTGTTCTATCCCTCACTTTGTCATTCTCTTTGAGATTTTCTTTCCCATTCGTTTTCTCTCGCCCCTTTATCTTACGTGGCTATTAATTACATGTTAGCACAATATACATGTAACCATTTAGGCATGTCTCTGAAATGTACGTTAGTAGACATTGTAGGTGCGCTCTGAGCTTTCTTGAGCGGAGTCTCTGATTGCTTATGAATAGATGGTGTCACGATTGAAGGTCCATATCACCGTGCATTTTCTAGCCCATGTCAGTGCATGAATTTGCCAATGCAGACCACCTTATACTTGTCCACAAGTATGTCTCGTTCATTTTCTGATTGACCCTGTTTAATCCATCATTCCATAAATGGGCTCACCTTTTCGGTTAGCCTGGCTTCCAGGCAGCTACACATATTCATTCCAAACCAAGGCATATATTCACAGAAACATAGGGTCTAGCATCTAGAAGACTAGTCCCTATTCACATCTCCTCTTTCTTCAGTTTTGTCGAGCCACAGAAGAACTTAGTTTATTTTCCCCGAGACTCGTTTGAAATCTGTAACCAAAGCGAAACGAAGGTCGAGTTTTTATTAAAAATGTCCCAACAGCCTGGAGGCCAGGCTACATTCGAAGTGGAAGGAATAAAGAAGGGTCATTCTTGCAGATCGCTTCTTCAAGCAGTCAGAATCAGGAGAAGGAATGGTTTATCCAGAGAGATGGCTCAATCTGCTTTACCTCCTGCTTCATCTATCCCGTTTCACTTCTGTATACAAATGCTGCTCAGTCACGCGCCCCTCATTTCAACCCCGCTAGAGTCTAAAAAAAAAATTGAGACTTTCTGAAACGATGGGGTTACCTTTGTTTCAAAACTCTCTAAAACTTTGGATCCACCCTCAAAAAGTGGATGGTTTAATCATCTGTTATCGCTGCTTGTGGCAGCCAAGACGGATGGGTCCCTATCGCCCTCTTCGCACTTCAAGAAGAATCAGGGAGGTCTGCGCTCTCCAGAGAAACGCCCGCCCCAGCCATTGACATAACCCCTGACCCTGTTACTTGACCCGGTACTTGACCTCCGGTGTCGGTGCCCTTCTTGCCAGTGATAGGGGCGCTGTCCCAGGAGATAGCGGGCCCAGCCACTTATCTGTCAGGGAGATAGCACGTCTCCTGCGAAAACTGCTGAGAGATCACTTAGTGGTTCGGCAGGTTCCTACCACTATCGCTTTCTATTGAGGGTTAAAGAAGTTGTTTGTACTTGGTAATAGTCTTGAGAAAAATCTGGGCACCATCATATATAGAGTTGCAGATTAATCTGAATCTAGCGCAGGTCCAATCCTCTATCTCAAGTATACAGGGCTACATTCTATCAATCACAATTCTTTTTAAGACAGAGCCCTGAGCCCCCCCCCCCCCCCCCCCCAGTAGCAAAATCATAAACTCATCCAGGAAAAAACCTTTATTTTATTTCCTCCATCTTTACTCCACTCCAAGATACATTGGTCCCCCATACATCACAAACAGTTGCAATCTATTGCAACTCATTCTTTGTGGTCTGGGGAGTCGGAAATGTTTTTGCCTGTTTTAATGATATCATGGACAGTTGGGAGATTTTTGTGGCATAGTTTGTTATTAAATGTCAAACTGATGAAAAAGCAATGACAATGGCTTACTCATCATAAATTAACAGAAGAAAGCATGTCAATTAAACATGTCCTTTAAGAAGTGACTTGAATTGACAATGTAATGTTCTCAGGCCTTCCTCAAAAGAGACAGCCCTTGAAAATATTGAATCGTCGCCCACGGTTTGCCTCGCATTCAGATAATTCCCAGGGTAACTCGAGTTGATCAAACTTTATTGTCGGAGGTATGTCCTCTCATTAATAGGACACTCCCCATAGGCCCTAACCTTGTCAAGAAAACTACCCTGGGAGACATAAAAATGGAACTGACGGAGGTCTCGTGAGCAACTCCAGAATACCTGCTGTCACATGCGGACCTCCCAATGACTCAGAAATTACCACCTTGCAGAGACAAGAAGTCATCGTCAAACGTGTCCAATTTGGTCCTCGGCCCGAAATCACGGTTTGCTCATTTCACCCTTTGCTACCTGCCACTTTGTAATCGTCACGGCAATGAGAGTGATGACAACTGTTACTGATCAAAAAGGTGGATATATACCGGGTGAGATTATTTTCCGAGAAGCTTTATTTCTGTTGAGTCATGTGACACGTCCCAGGCCTATCACTCAAAGGAGGTGCTCTTCCATTTGGATCCTATTTAGAGTACAGCTGTTTGTTGTGTTCCTATTTTGTGCATGAGTAATCCACTGAATGTGAACAGTTCTGAATCTAGTTAAACCCATGTTCACAGCAAAAGTATTCATGCTTTTTTTTTTATTATGCACAAATACGTGTTCACAGTTAAAATATATTGGTAAATTTATCACTTACTATGAACTACCTGTACTGGAAATGTTCAGGAAGCACGCTACTCATAATTTTATGGAGTTTGACCGTGACTTTTCAGTTCTACTAAGCATCACAATCCGGGTGGGTATCACTTGTGATAACAGCTCCTCTTTATCTCCTGCCACAGACATCTTCTCTGATACCTCGCTGAGGAATGATTGATGAAGAGTTTCTTTTTCTCCTGTCCCAATCCAATCCTTTAATAGTCTCCATGATTGATCTATCACCAGATTGGGCCGAATAACCTGCGTTCTATTCCAGCTATCGCTAGCTCTGTCATGGCATCCCACGAGTAACTCTATTTCTGTATAATCTAGTTTTGATTACGGAGGCCTGCATTGTGATATTTTATCGTTCATAACTCCCTCCACCCTCCCCTCCCAATGTTCTTTTTTTTATAGGGTGGTAGAAATCCAGGCAATGGCAGTACAGTGAGGGCAACAAACTAACCATACTTTATCATACTTCAAGGTCCATTGGATTACAATTACAGTAATTGCCATATGACCATTAATTAATTGATCAATCAATAAATGAATTCAAGGCCAGTAAAATTACAATCATATGCTCCATAGTTTAATCCTCTCATTACCATTGGACTCTATACTCTAAAAGCCATCGGCTTTCTGGTGATACCTTGAATACATTGTTCATGAAAATTGTTTATTTTGTTTATTAAATGAATACAAAATTTAATTGAATTGAGATAAGAGTGCGCCTAGCCAATAGCCTTTTTGTGGCATGTATTAAGAGGGTTAGTACAATAAATTGATCAACTGGTACACCAATCATTGAATTGTGAGTCATCACTGTTGGATATGCCCACATCATTTATACATCGATGGAAATTTTCAATGGGCACACTATACAACTCATTGCATCTCTATGCATTGTATTTAGATGTTACAGAAGGACCATTTCTGTTTAAACAATAGGTGCGTCTTCATTAGCCCGATCAGACTAAAAAGCCAGCTATTTTGCTGATCCGAGGGAACTAGCCTGAAGTTGCAATCGCGTCTTCATTAGCTCGAAACACAGGATACGTAAGCTCGAAACTCGGGATGCATGAATTATCCCGATGTTCGCACAGGCGCAGTGTGCGACGGGTGTGTGACTAGCCAGTAGTATCTCACCAGGGCCATGCTGCATATCGGTTTTCAGTTATTGTAACTTACCATCAATGGTAACTACCATAGCAACAGGTGCAATAATGACAGCTCATTGGCTGTTGCTATGGTGGTTACCATTGATGATAAGTTGAAATAATTGAAAACCTATATGCAACACGGCCCAGAGTTGTATACACATGCATGAGTTAGTCTCTGCACTTTCAGACTCTTTTCAGACTCAATTATGACTTACTGTCAAGGGGTACGTGCCTTGAAATTAGTAGCCTACGTGTAGCTACCAGGCTGTTAAACACTGCTGATCCAAACTGAAAAATAAAGTCTGATATTCTAAGACTAGTAACTGTTTTATTCTTAGAACTGTTTTATCAGTCCACTGGGGATGCCAGAGAAGAAATCAGGAATGATTTAGTCTACTGCAGCGGTGCAGCCAGACCCCTTTTCTCAATACAATAGTTCAGTTTAGAAATGCCTAACAGCCTGAAAGGCAAGCTAGGATTCTAGCTGCAACCTCTTTTCTATGTTACCATATAACGTGCCCTCTCCCTCACCTATCCCCTCATTTCTTCACCCCTCCATGCTCCCAATCAGATTTAGGCTCGCTTCTAGACTATTGGACTTTGTAAACCCAAACTACCACAGTAACATTTGGGTCTAGCATAGCAAGACCAATATCCCTCTTTCCCCCTAGGGTCCATCCCAGATGAGCCAGAGGAGAGCTAGACTACAGCTAGCCTACATCCATCAGACCTCTTCGTTGTCCCTGCTTTATATGTCATTGTTTGATTTAAATCAGAAAAGTCCCACAGCCTGGAAGCCAGGCTAAGTCATATTCAAAGCTGCACAAAAAGAGCATTTACAATATGATGGGGGCACATCTGTTAAATATTTTCAATCTAAAGGTGAATGAAAACAGCATGGTGCTTGGATCCCCCAGATTTCGAATGAATTCTTCTCACTAGGTTTTTCTCTCTTTTTTTGTCAGGTATGTCAGTTAGCAGCATTTCTGCACATTTTCGCTCCCACTCCTGGATCACAGGACTATATCCATAGTCGCCCTGTCAAAATACATCTCCATCAATCACCAGTATTATCAGGAATATCTTTATCATCTCTCTTTGTCTCTCTCCCACTCCATCTCTCTCGCCATCCCTCTACATGTAACTCTCCATCCCCTCATTCCTATCCCATTGTTTTTCTCCCAATAAATAAATATACTTCAGCACATCTTTCCCCATTTTCTCCCCCCCCCCTCTCTCTCTCTCTCTCTCTCTCTCTCTCTCTCTCTCTCTCTCTCTCTCGCTCTCTCTCTCTCTCTCTCTCAGGCTCTCTCTCTTCTTTCTCTGTCTCTCTCTGTCTCTCTGTCTCTCTCTAGGTCTCTGTTTCTCTCTCTTCCTCTTTTTGTCTCGCTTGCCATATTATCCTGTTTCTCCTTTTTTTCTCCACATACTTCCATTATAATATATACTTTTCCCCCACCAAGCACTAGAACAAAAGAAAATGATATGTGAAGATCTCACTTATCAATTCTACACTATTTGCAGGATGTTTTCTTTGATAAAAGTTGTAGTTTTCTCAGTTCATTTCAATTTCATTGCAATATCTCTGTAGCCTTCTACATGATTTAAGACTCCTTGAATTATTAATATTACATAAAGGAGCCCCCAAAATGATATGAAGGAGAGGCAAATGACATATATATCTCTCTTCACCTTCCCCTTCTCCTTAAGGACAGCCAGTGAATCAACTTGAGACGCAAAATACATAATATATTGATTGAAAGTTGCAGAAGGGAATGCGCTGGCTGCCCATAAACCACAAACAATTTGCTTTGGGGTGTCATTACTCCCAGGCAATTGCAAAAATCGAGGACAGAATCACTCAACTGACATATCTCCGGGCCACAATTGATACCGCGCTGGGGACGGGCTGTAAACCCCAGCAATGTCAGATCTACCCCTCTTTGGGGAGTCGGGCTGCCTGATATGGCGATATGAGAAATTGAGCATTTGGGATCTGTGGCTGGCTGGATGGACCGACATGATGAATCTATTTCAGAGAAGGATTTTCTCTCGGTTTCATCGCAAAAATATGCCACCGATCAAATCCCGCCTGATAGACAAAATATCAACAGGAGGAAATCTTCGCGTCGGTGTCCTAGAGCTATTGACAAAAGACTAGTAATGCATCTCCTCTAGCTCTACAATCCTCCGGCTCTGAAGCCGCTTACATTGATGAAATTGTCAAAATGAAGAATGTGTTGATTTATGCGCAACCGGTGAATATTTTTCATCAGATCATTATGATGTCCATCTCCCGAATGCAGTTATGATGCGGGCAATCTATATTCTGCTCATTTGGGGAGTGCCAATAGATTGTGTGATTACCATGGCAACAGGAGTAATCTTCAGAGCTCATTACCTGTTTCTATGGTAGTAACTTTTGGTCTACATTAAAATACAGCTACGTGCTCAATATGTGTGATATTTCTTCCTGTATGGGTTGCAAAATTTCCCAAAATCTTAAAATTATGCACTGGAAACTAATGGCAAAGTTTTAATTCAGCTTGAAATGATAAGCCTTAAATCTGTTTTACATTTCTAACAAACAAACGGTCGGGGAGTACATGTATCTATATGGACGAGCAAAAAATTTTGACAGTATCATCAAATGAGTTTCAGAGTACATATTGTTTAGTCCTGAATAGAATGGTTGGGTTTATTGTGCTACAAACAGATATAATCAGAGAGTAAAGTAAGCAATGATTGAAAAATACAGATTTAGGAAGCAATGGAATCTCTTAGGCATAGCAGCTCTGTAAATAGTCTAGTTTCTAGACTGTTGGGCATTTCTCATCCAGTTCATATAATTAACTGGGCTGGCTGCAGTAGGCTAATCACTGTCTAGTTCTCTTTCACAACCCCCCCCCCCCCCCCCCAACCCAACCCTTCCCCCCGGTCCCCACCCCCAAAGACCTAACATGAAAGGACTGGACCAGAGGACAGTTAGTCTAGTGAGCACTAGACCCAACTATATATTCATGGAAGTTTAAATTTTTAAATGTCCAATAAGCCTGGAAGCCAGACTAGTATGAAAAGAGCTGTTTGGGGCAGAATTGACAAGATGTGATTTACACGGATGAGGCTCGGGTATTGCAGAGGATATAAGGGACTGTGCACAAGCATTAAGGGATGAAGACACAGGCGTTAAGTGACGTGCTGCACTATGGAGGCATAGAAAACAGAAGAGCAGGTGATTTCTATGTCAAAGTATCAAAATATATTTCCTAAATACAGCCACCTACATGCCAAACATGCTGACATTAACTGGTCTATTCAGACTACCTGTCTATAAAGACCACACGTGCGTTGAGCATGCTTACTCTCTTTTCCTTGGGGTGGCCATAATAGACAGGTACAACTGCATGTTGTTACTCTTGTGTGGAAAGAAATCCATAAAATTAAAAAAAAAAATCTGCTTTAGTTGACAATCTTACGGCCTCCTTGAGGAATACATGTATGTTGTATTTGATGGATGAGTATGAACTCCATTTTCTGTGACATAAGAAAGGGAGAGGAAAAGAGAAGAGAGTGAGAGACAGAGAGAGATGCATGTGTTGTTTAACAGACACCACAATATTCTTACCCTGTTCACATCTACTACTGATGTTAGCTAAAAACACAAGTAATCTTTTAAAAGCTTAAGCTTGCAGATATTCTTCCTTGAAAAAGAAACAGAGAGAGGGAGAGTGGGAGAGGATTAGGGAGAGAGACAGTGACAGAAAGAAAAGAGGGGGTTAAAGGCAAGCAGGGCCTTGCACAAACATGTATACAGAAATAAGGAGAGAGAGGGAGAGAGAGGGGAGAGAGAGAGCCAAACAGAGAGAGAGAGAGAGAGAGAGAGAGAGAGAGAGAGAGAGAGAGAGGGAGAGAGAGAGAGAGAGAGAGTGGGGGAGAAACAAAGAGAATCAGAAAGAAGGGAGGAAAATGAGGAGAAATGGGGAGGGGGCAATGATCTTAAGAGACAGAGAGAAAGAGAGAAAAAGAGTACAGACCGAATGCTTTGGGTTTTTTTCTTAGCAATGGTGTGAACCAATCTATCCAAACAAATTCCAAAGTTGAGCGACATGAACATTTGATGCGACATTCACATATCTTGGGAGGGACATGGCAGAAACATATTTCTTCCAGCCAAGGTCTCCTTACCTTGACATATAAACCGTTCTTCCCACGCTACTACCATCTACACGTCTTTCTCATTATCACATTTAAAACAACAAACTATCATTTGCTATGACGGTGTATCTCCATTTCTGCTCCACACCCATGAGTAAGCTGTACATTTCAATCCAGACACCTATTGATTCACAATTCAACTTTTGTCATGTTCACACTTTTTTTCTGCCTTTAATCAGCCTTTTCAGTCATAATTCTGCATGTTTGTTTTCATAAATGGATACACAGACCCGATCCTCGCATATTAAAAAACATGTGCCTCAGTTGACCTTGAAATCATGTAATGTGCTATGTGCAGCTGCTTGTTGATGATACGTCCTCCACATTTTTTATTCCTTCTTCCACCGTTTTCCTCTTCTCCTTCTTCTGTTCCTTCTTGCCTTCTTCTACTATTCATATCTTTCTTTAATCATCAAACATCAATCATCAATCATCAGTCATCTATCATCATCATCATCATCATCATCATCATCTCCACATTTCCAAGTAATTCACTAGTCGGCTCTGTACACAGCTGCAGAAGAATTCCCATGATGGCATCAATTGATAAGTGAGGTTTAATATCAACATGATATGCCTGGGGCATTCATATCAACTACTTGAATTCCACTTCTAGATTCCGAAAGTTCCCTCCCCCCCCCCCCCCCCCCCCCCCATTCACCGCCATGGTGGTCATCAGAAAATCTTTTATGCACAACTCAGACTGACAGAATGTCAATTTTTGTCAGATATCTATGTTGGACGTGCGGTACACAACTATGGAATAAGTGGCTGAAAGAGAGCAAAAACAATATGCATGATAAGACTGACACTGATTTCATGGTGGGGCAGTAAATAAATTACATTTATATTATGTTTAACTTCATATATGTGTGTTGTTTGTGCCACACATTTTCTACACTGAGGACCACCCCTTCCCCCCCCCCAACCCCCCAACCCCTACCCCCAGGCCAACAGGCCAACACCAAAAAATCTACTTCACATCTCTATTGAAATGACTGATATAGTTTTACAAAAAAGTACAAGGATTGGAAACATTACAGATTTAATGCATGAGTGATGTTAATTGAACATGAACAATGCCTTTAAACAAAGGAAACAGCTACAGTACCAGCATATATTACACACACACTGTAGTCAATCCAAATTTAAATTTAGAATTACGCAGTGTAAATGCACTATTCTTGCGTACACATACATGTATGCATGTACACAGTGCCTCAGGAGTGTTGCACACAGAATGTCACATTGCCAGAAAAAAAAAATCATGGCTGTATAGAAATTTAAATGTTTTATATCTTTTTGTTTTATGGTTGGTGCTTCATAACAAATTTTGAATGTGTAGATAAGCTCAATTGCATGCCAAACTTAAAATGCACACTCCTTCAAATGTTTTAACAAAATAGTATACTGTTTATAGTGCAATTCTTTCTTCAACACATGCAACATACACCTGTATGTGTACCATGATACTACAATGTATCCAGATTCACACAAAATTTAACAAAATAGGGAATATCTGACTAGCTGGGCTATCAGGATTATGAAGTATTAATTAAATATGTCTTGCCGCAGTAGACTAATCATGCTCAGTTTGTGTCTGAGCCACTGGATCAACCAGGCGCAGAGGAAAGTTAGTCTTGTTAGAAGTAGACCACAATGTATGCATACGATAGTTGAAGGTAGTATACTGTACTGGGAAGGCAAAAGGCCTTCAAAAGGGTGATTGGAAACAGTCTCCTTACCAATGGTCTTAAATTCATGTACTGTCCATCTTAGAAACTTGCTGAAAGTGATTTGCCCTCAAATGATCAACATTTGGAGTAATTAGTGATTAAATCACAAATTCGCAAACTGTTCGGGCCGAACATTTCAAGGATATCACTAATAGTCATTAATTTAAGCTAAAATAACTTTCAGCAAGTTTCTAAAATGGGCAGTACATGAATTTAAATCCATTGGCAAGAAGATTGCTCACGATCACCCTTTTGATGGCTTTTTGCTTCCCCAGTACAGTACATTCCCTTTAATATTTGAAATATCCAAAAGTCTGAAAGTCTGGCTAACATCAGAATGTCTTCCAATTTTGTTCTTTCAGACCACCCTATACCGCTCTTTTCTCCCCTCTCTCTGTTATAGACTCCCCACTCTCCTTGATTGCATAGTGTTTTCTAGATCAGCCATTTGGCGCGCCACTTTGCCAGATTTTACAGTCATCAGAGGGGATAAAGCGATCAGAAAGTCCCAGAAAACCTCCTGTTCTAGCACAAGGGGGGCCTATATTTATCCTCCTGTGCGCCAAAGTCTACACACCAGCAATGCATGCGGTAGTGTCAGGGACATGCATGCATTTACATATCATATACACTCATTTTTATCAAATATAGCTACATGTAAAAACAGTCTTGTGTAAGTGTTAAAAAATAAAGAAATCAATCTATCTCCTTTTAATTAAATAGATGTTCTTTCCTTTTTTCACCCCATAATTGGGTTAAATGTCCTGAAAGAATATGTAGCGACATGGTGTTACTGATAGTTTGACCATTTCATAAATAGTGTTTATTAGTACGTTCTAATCAAGGAAACATTAAGAGAATATATACATGTAGACTCATTCTTCTTGAATTACAGCTATTTAATCTACATATATAGCGTATGATGCTAGATAGAGTAGCTTTTTATGCAATAATTTCAAATTTGGCTGTAGGATGGTACATGTACATATACGTACAGTGTATCTCTGATTCACACTGAATTGTAACAAAGTCTCATTATACCTGTCTGTCAGATACCAGCTGATAATGATTGCGCATGTACCAACAATGTACATATACATTACAGTACCTTCATGTGAAATAGCTTTGAACAAGTCCTGGCTCTAATTAAATTTAATATTGGCAATTGACGATCAACAATAAATTGCATATACATGTACATGCAAAGAATGTACATTACCATAATTAATAATGTATAGATTTGTATGTGGACAACATACATTGTAACAAGTACTAGCCTCATAATGTACTAGTTAAAGTGAACATTGAACTGAATGTCTAAAACAAATCGTGTAACCCTTCCTTTACCTAACCTGAAACCCCTATTGGCTTTACTACACAACGGTAATGGGAAAATTAATAATGCAAGGACTAGGCTTTAAACAAAATGCTACATTATGTTACGAAATACATTTTCATCAATAGCATGCATAATGAAATCAACTTTTTTTTACACAGAATGAGTGCACTTCTGCAGTAGAGCAGTAAACAAACATTTAAATACCACAGAAATATGATACATAGTAAATGAAACATGGATGAATATACATGTACACACTGTATGCACACACAAGCACACCAATGTTACAATCTACAGTATTTCATTTTATAGCCAATCTAGAGCATTATAAAACATACACATTTGGCTATCACTAACTGCTTCAACACAAGTGATGTTTGCACAATAAATGAGGATTCCTGTAGTATATAGTATAGTATATAAATAGTGTACCGGTAAACCACTTTTAGAAAAAAGAGATCTGCTGTAAACAGTCTAAATATTTGTTTGGGTTAATTGGATAGTGTGGTAGAATTTAGGCTATAAAAAATGTACAACGGTTCAAGCTAATAACAGACATTTAACTCGCGTTTCTTTCATTACTACTAACTATGAAACATTTTGAATTTCCACATACTGCTAAAGTATATTAATGACATATGTTTTTATTTCATATTAGTAGATGTATGTATATTAACAATATGCTTAAACTTCGAAACTGACATTTTATTTCGTCCATAGATACCCACACCATCTAATACAGTATATCAGAAACTATGAAGAGTATTTAATGAGCAGTAGAATAAGCAGTACAGATAATTACTAATTAAACATGACATAAATTAGTTATGCAGCAAGTTAAATTCATTCTCCTGAACACTGCATGGTACATCAATAACTCAAATCCTCAACAATTGCTGAAAAAAAGGAACACAAATCAGGATAACAAAAGATATGATGAAGTCCTTATAGTAAAAAAAATACACATCTATAAACAAAATATTGACTGTAAGAAAATGGAAAGGAATTACACTGAAACATCTTACAGTTTGGAAAAGTATGACAAAAAGCATGTTTTAAAGAAGTCCATATGTCATATTGATCAACTGGTACTTCATGTATTTAATTTCATTAATTTGTCATTAATGTATACTCCAAATCAGAAATTCAAATCCGATTTCATTATTGGAAATTTAGTTTCTTCCACAGTTTGTGTACTCATTAAAAGGTATACTTTGTTCATCAACTCCTTTAGTATCAGCATGAATACTGCTCTAAATCTCTATGTTAATTAATGCTACAAAAATGATTCAATGATTAAAAAGGCTTAACTCCTTCAGTGCACTAAATGGTACTGCCCTACTGGACTTGAGTGCAATACCAGTACGAAAACTGCTATACCAGCGCAGACAGCGTTAACACCAGTGGCGTCCTTTAAAAGCCTGCTTTCTCACCGGTCAATTAAGCGAAAGACGAAGACACTCTCATCACGGGCACTTCCAAGTTCCAATCAATGTTCCCCTCCGAGCAAGGAGTAAATGGGTATTACACAAATCTCACTCTGCCTCGGGAACGAAAATGATACCTTTTCTCCCAAGATTACATATTTTATCGCTCACCCATCTCCCCCTGCCCACCGATCGCGAGATTGGAAACGGCAATTACCTGTATACCCGCTTCACCTACTTCATTGGAGGAGCGTTCACATGGACGGGTTTTGCTGCTGTCGGTCGCATACACCGTACTTTGACACATGTCTTCCTACATGTCCCACGACAAGCCCATAAACCTGTTACATGCCTCACATACAGTTGTGCAGGGAAACATTATTGAAAATGTAGTTGCAGGGGCTATTTTGCAAAGCCTGAATTCCTGAAATCACCATCCTGAATTGTTTTCTAACACTGTTTTTTTTTAATGGGGCAATCTTTCATTCATGGGAGGCTCTTGTTTGCATTGCCAGGATGAATCGTCAAATTTCCCCACTGTTGTGGTGGTATAAAATACTGTCATGGGTGGTATTTTGAATTTGTCCCCTACAATCCATGACCTGTAATTGACCAATTGGCGCAGTTTTTGACCGAAGTCCGTTTTAAGAATATCCCCCACCCCTGGTTCACACTGCTTCGCAGTCCGAGTGGAACCATGGAAACGGCCAAGAAGGACTGCTGTTATGGAACATGGCAGGAACAAAATGGTACTGTGTGAACGCACCATAATAAAGTGGCATCACTACAGTCCACATAGCTGCAAGAACACTCTTTGCAACCGGGATGAAAGACAAGACATTTTTGAAGATGTACCCAAAGTGGATGAATATTCACTTCTCTCCCTTACAGTACCATATCCTCAGTGTAAGGAGACCAATTTCTCCTACAAGCTTTGGAGCATCTTTGAATGCTGGACAAACATAAAATAACATGCAAATAACGTGAATTATTTGCTTACATTGCGTGAGCTTTACAGTGATGGGAAATGTGAAGGAAGTGATGAGATGACAATGCAAACTGATCAAACACGCAACCTGTCTCTGTCTGGAGTCATACTGTCAACGAGGGTACTTCAGCTACTGTGAGGGAATTTTGACAGTATGTAGGTGTGTGTGTGTGTGTGTGTGTGTGTGTGTGTGTGTGTGTGTGTGTGTGTGTGTGTGTGTGTGTGTGTATGTGTGTGTGTGGGTGTGTGTGTGTGTGTGTGTGGGTGTGTATGTTGTGTGTATGGAGGTATGGATTTACAATTACCCAACTTCTAAAGACTAGTAAAGCAGGAATTACAATTCAGAAAGAAGAGAGTCAAATTCTCTCTCAATTATTATATTCTACATGTATCTAAATGTACATTTAAATCAATAGCTACATTTTTTACATCAATTATCTGCAATAACAATGAAGGATACTCTTTCAAAGTGCAAACAAAAATCCAATCATAGCCCTGATCGATTCTCAACAAATCACCCATTAATGTCCGCATCTTTCAATTAAAAATCCAAGGGCATCTCTCTTTTTTTCCAGGTCCCCCTCTCGAGAGATTGTTTGCGGATAACGACTGGCGATGCGCCGCTATTAGTGCTTCTCGCAAATTGGCCGCGACACATTCCTCCACATGCCCACCTGCTCCTGTAGCTGTGCGATAGTCATTTCCATTTGAAATAAAAGACTGAGCGCTAACGCACCAAGGTGCATTCCCAGGACAAAGGCAATTATGCACCCTGTACATACCCTATCATCACCTAACATTTTATGTTTTCTCTTTTCAAACCTGACATTGACGTTTTTCTCACTTCTATTTTTGTTTCTACCGAATTAGACTTGCTATGATGGTGTTGGCTTACTGCAATGCTTTCAATTTCCATCATGATATATTGCTCGGAGCATCACAGAAACAGAAATACTTGTGAGATATCTGATATGAATTATATACTGGTAAATAGTTGACTGTGTGGTGTAGGGGTACCATGCAATATGAAAGATATGGTCTTCTGCGGTTGTTACATGTAATTATGTGTGGTTAGTAAAAATGCATGTCATTACAAGCATGTGAGCACGCAACTAGGCTTTATTATAGTATAGGTTTCATAAATATGGCCCCAGGAATATAACTATTCTGTATCAAATGTGCAATAAATATTTTGTCACTCAGTTTTATATTTACTTCATGAGTTGTGAATGTCAAAATACCAAAACTAATTGTGATAAGTTCATTTTCTGAGAAAAAAATATGTACGTTTAGCAAAAATAACTTAAGTTCTCTATCTGTCTGTATTATCGCTTTATGTCAGACCCTTCGTTTTCCCACCCTCTCTCTCTCTCTCTCTCTCTGTCTGTCTATCTATTTCTCTCTACGTTCTACAAAGCGACATACTGTATGAGGTAAGTATTTAGAGTATACAAAACAACCCGTTTCTTCCAGGAAAACTGCTCCAGTAAGTTGTTCCTATCCATGTAATACCTTGAAATTGTAAGGACAGGTTCTTTTGCTCTTCCAAACTGAATCTTACCTTCGCCCCTGACTGAATAAGTGGACTGACTGGGGGGATTACAGAATAGGAATTCATGAATTCAGTCGCCAGACAAATTTGACTCCTTTTCTCACCCATTCCATTCAGTTCAACCCCAGATTTAATCTGCTATGGGGCTTTTACCTTGAATGCCCAGAATTGGCTGCATTTTTGTGGCTGGCGGCCGTCAGGGTCGGAATGGAGTGGTCTTGAGATGAGCAAAGCCAAAAAATTATCTCTCTTGTGTTTATTTCTACCTCCCATCTCTTTCTCCATATCTGTCTGACCGTCTGCCCCTCTCTGGCCCCCTTTCTCTTTCTCTCCCTTTCTTAAGCAAAAAAAAAAAATAGATCAACTCATTGTGAATCCTTTATTCTACTAATTGTCACAACTTTCATTACAATTTGTCAATATTTAATTGACCGATAGGCCTTTAATATTAAAAAAGGTGCATTATCATTTTTTTACTGAATATATCCTGCCCTCAAGGAAGAATTCCATTCTATGTCATGGTCCATTTCATATTGCAAAGAAACGAATTACTCTTTGGATAATTGTCATCATTCCACTGAATGTCTTTTTTTTTTTCATTTTGTGCTCTTGAATTTACCCATGAGCCTGTGTAATACAGAGAGAGAAGAAGTATGGTACCTTCACCAAATATATAACAGCCAAAAGGAAGACTTTCATTATAGATTGTGGTTCATCCAATGGTGCCAAGAAGCCAATTTGAATAAAAGATTGATCAATTTATTCTTACCCCTAAGAATTAGAGTAAGAAGAATAAGAAGACATCTTAGAATTTGAAGTAATGTAATTATTTTCATTATACTTTTGTCACATTGAATTGATCAATAGGCAGGCCTATATAATATCAAGAGAGGAGAAATACAGTACTGGTATCTTACTAAATCTTTTACGCCCACAAGGAAGAATTTCATTATTAATCTTGGTC
This sequence comes from Arbacia lixula, assembly GCA_963669155.1. Taxonomy (NCBI): domain Eukaryota; kingdom Metazoa; phylum Echinodermata; class Echinoidea; order Arbacioida; family Arbaciidae; genus Arbacia; species Arbacia lixula. Next base: position 8,807,169 of record OZ022593.1, read on the forward strand.
AACTTTATGGTGCCAAGATGTCAATTACTCCTTGGATAAAATCCAATGCACTCCCAATGGAGTCACATGTCTAGTTGTAAATAACCATCAAGTCTGATGCTGACTCATGTACTGTACATATACAATGTATACTAAAAGATAGCAGGATGTGCGTTCTTACAAATGGATTAATACAATTTATATTTGTATTCAGCCACCTCCCTTTTTTACCTTATTGACCTGACTGAACCGTCCCTGCCCAGTGAATTGAAATGCAGTCAAACTTGTGTTAATTCTTCTCCATACCACAACTGTATAGGGGGACGTCGTCCTAAAGTGTACCACGCAGTCACATCCAGATTATTGTTTGCAGTCATGCACACACAAGTACACTAGAACAGAAACTGACAGACTTCAAACAAAATCTGAATGTGGCTGCGTGGTGAATCATAGGATAACTTTTCCTTTTTTTATAGGTGGTGTGGAGAATAAAGTCAAACTTGCCCAATTACCAAAACAACTCCAAAGGAATGAGAAAAAAATGTCTTTCTGGACTAGTGTTCTTTTACTTCTTTACATGTAGTTTACATGTACACTGTATGTACAAAGTATATATCCTGTGTCTCTCATCAGAACTAACATTTGAACAATTATAATGATTTGCACATCTCAGCAAACAACATCAGATCCATGTTTCTGTCAGTATACAAGGTCTCATTGAAGTACTGGCACTATATCTCTTTTGACATGGTGCAGTGAAACATGAACAATGTACAAAGAATCTACACGTCATTGAGTAAATATGATCACTGGACAAAATGTGCTAGAGTAAATAAGTGCATTGTTCAAGATAACTTTTAAAATCTTAACTATTATGTATCTATTTACTTAGGAGCACACTCATTATACAATGAAGTTTGTACAGAACTGCTCCCACATTATGACACACAGTACTATTAATGTGGGAAAAATACAAGGGGGTATGTGTGTTGGGGGGGGGGGGGCTTAGGGCAATTTAGCCCCCAAAATGCAAAATAAAAAGTCCTATAAATACTGACAAATATTTCTTAATGGTAAAATGTACAGCATGGTTTCAGTACTTCAAAAAAAAAGTATACATGACATAATGCATGCTGAACAGCAAAATGAATCATTAAAATTGGCGCTGTCGACAGTCTAGGTTTATATTTCTGCAAATCTGCACTTAATTTTTACAGATGTTAATACTCATCAAGGTAACTTCACATAAACTGTTTCTAGCAACAAATAAAAAAAACATGCTGGTATGGAAATATGTACATTGTACAGGATGCAAATTATGAAATACACCCATAAACATTCCTTGAACAATGCCAAATTTTAAGTAATAAATCTATATAAAAACATGTTGTAAATTTTTATTCCATTTGCCTTGGTTATTAGAATATGAGGAAATATGCTTTATTGTTTTTGCTTCTGTCCTTACAAGAACAAACTCGTATCTTTAAACACCAAATGATAAAGTGATAAAGCAAAGTAACCTCCTGTATATTTGCCTTTGAACTCCACATAATGCAGGGTTTAACCTGTGCCTTTAAACACCAAATAATATACCGATATGTCACTGAGTCAATGCTAGGTCATGTCAGATGATGTTGCCAGCATCTGTCCCATGATGCAATAGAACAGTTCCTCTCACCCCGTGATGAATGAGGTTAGGGGCACACCGATGGGAGAATCAAAACCACCCAAAGTAAAAATAAAGCGTTTGCACGCACAAACCCTTTGCCTGTCTGTCTACCAGCAAGTCTGAATCTAAGAGTCTGAATCTAAAGAGACTACACTGCATCTCCCGTTTGTTTGTACAGGCTTTTTGACAAGTAGGTCAGGATGTAGTCTGATTTTACATACACTCATTTCAAGGTTGTTTAGTCTGTGACTGCAGAGTTTATATTCCCAAATATAAGATGTGTAGAGTTAAATACGGTTGACAAATAGGATATGTATTGCATACAAAGCTATAAACCTCATAGATTCCTTTTTATTTTGTTCAAATTCATCTAAGTTTCAATTTACCACAAGCTCAAAATTAACATCTCCTTCTGTGTTATTCTATATGATCATAATACTCATGCTAAACATGTACAGTTGAATACTTATACATGCAGGAACATGGAAGAACACATTTTTCACACAGAATGGGAATAGATGAGATCATGTCTCAACAACCAAATATTTCATTATTACACTGATATTGTGCAACAATTTAAGTTCATAATACCCTTTCCTTCCATACATCAACATAACATAACATTAGCGAATCAGCTAAAAATAGATACTTCATTTCTCCGACTGTATGAATATCAACAGTGAGGTGATTTAGGGCCAGTGCCCACAAGCACTCCAGCAAATGTCAACACCATCGCAAGAGAAATTCCCACGATTCAATCAAAGAAATATTTCTGTCAATAAAAGAAGTAAATGAGGCATATCCCAGGGTGGAGGGTGTTCCATTCAAACAACGCTTATTCCAACACAATCGCTTCGGTTGACCTCTACGATCAAGCCCTGCGACATTGATTGAACAAGAAGTTTATAACGTTTGTATGGGCAGTTAGAACAAGTCTCTGCAAGCTCACATCTCGCTCTTTGCTATCTCCATCTCCGTCTTTCTCCCTCCCCCCCCCCCCTCTCTCTCTCTCTCTCTCTCTCTCTCTCTATCTATCTATCTATCTCCCTCTCTCTCTGTTTCTCATCCCCCCTTCTTCCTCTCTCTCTCTCTCTACCCCCCCCCCCCATCTCCTTTCTCTCTCCTTTCTCTCTCTCAATTACTCTATGCTACTACATCTCTTTCTTTCCATCTCCTTCTTTCTAAATATTCTTCGGCTTGCTTTCTCTAATGCTCTCTCTGTTCCTCTATGCCACTACAGATCTCTCTCTTTCCCTCTATTTCTTCTTTCTAAATCTTCTTTGGCTTGCATTTTGTCAATTCAGCATGAAATATCTGTACACCAAATACAGTACAATCAAATGCTATCTGCAAACAACATGATCACAGTCTTGGATCACATACAGTTTTTACAGCTAAGCCTGTTCACATAATCCAGGGGCCAAAACAAGAACTCATACTGTCATCGTCAGGGTCTTCTCACTTATTCCTGTGACATTTTCAGCTCAAAATGTTCTCCCACACAGCCCACACCCGTCCCCTCCATTTCCTGGCCCTCCATCACTTGATAATCCTTACCGATTTCCTACAATCAGCTTCACCGACCCATGTTTTTAATACACCAATGCACAACAGGATTTTGATTCCACATCATGGTTGCATGTAGATCATGTTTACATTCTATTTTTGTTTATTGATGTGTTGACTCACTTTTTCAAACTTCTCTGCACCCCAGACCCCACCCCCCCTCCCCTATACCGCTCCACTAACACTCCCCCTGCCCCCCATAAGTTCGTCCCTACCCCTTACCTCTTTACCCAGCCCCAACCCCCTTACATGTGCCTCATGTTATCCTACCCCCACCTTCATTTAAAACTCATTCTGCTGGCCAGCAATCTCCCAGCTAATGACATCTCGCGAGTTCCGTTCCGTTCATCCGTCCACAATTCATTGGGAGCTTGAATCTCTCCCCCACATCCTGTCCTCCGACTTGAAGACAGATCGTCTTTTGAGTGAGAAGGAATTTTGCTGCCTCCGACCCCAATGTGGATGGGGAATCCAGTTAAAGGAATCTTTGCGAACATATTTGGGGGTCAGGGGTCGCTGTCGGAAACCTACAGGCGGACAGGAAGGGTTCAATGTTACCCTGATTGGCCAGGAATGTCAACTCCTTCCCAGACTGCCTTCTGATAGCTGCTAACGCCCCCCCCCCCCCACCCCATTCCTCCCATCACACATCCCCTAACCGAAAATGCCAGGCAGGCGACTTATCGAGTCATCAGCCCGTCGCATGTGCTGTGGTTGTCTGTTGCACTTTTTAGCCCCCTTGCCAATGCTCATAAACTCGTCATGTCCTAAATACATGTACCCTATAGATATGTGACAATAAATACATACAATGTACCGCACCGTGACACATTTTGAGCTTTAAAATGACTAAGAAATTGGCCTACAGAGCATATGAAACACTGGTGCGTGTAACTTTTTTGCCACGTTTTATCAAAAGAAAGTTTGCACAGAGGGACAATCGATACCCCGCCCCCCCAAAAAAATGACAAAGAAATGACACTTTGACAAACATCTTTATTGTCATTTCCATAATGGTTTAAACAAACTCAAGCTTAGTGCTCTACAGTCACTCTTCGATACATGGTACGAAGGCGGGGGGGGGGGGGGGGGGGGGGGTGGACACTTATTTGTTGTGGGGGCTATTTTTCGAACATGACGACATCAATTGAACACCCTGAAGACCTCAACTACACGTACGATGATGGCTAAAACTGGCAATTTTGACTGACCGACTTATACCAATAACACAACAACAACATATGGACTAGGGAGTAGAATTGCCTGCTCTATACACATTGTGCAATGAGTGAGTGAGATGCCATTGGTATTAATCACCTCTGCCGAGAAGCCAATGCGCAGACACCAAATAGACATGCCCGCACATTGCACACTCTTTAAAGGTTGAAGTCACAGGGATCCTCAATGACCAAAAGAATGTGGAAATGTTTGCTCTGCTCTTGAGTGCTGGTGGGCGAACTGAGAGACAGGAGGGCGGCCCGCTTTGGACATCAAAGCAGTCATTTCCGTGCATGCTAGTACATACAGGCCTACATCAAAGGGGGAGGTCACAAGAAAATATGTCTACCTGAGTTTATTGTTTATTTCATATCTGCCAAAAATAAACAACCTTGTCTCACCTCTTACGCCCCCCTCTTGAAGCTTGAAGATATGTTGTTCTTTACATTTTTGTACATGCATATTTATAAAAATGTAGGCCTACATCAAAAGGGGTGGTTATAGAAATAAACACCCAATTGTTTGTTTCATCTGCCCCATATGAAACATGAAACCTAGTCTAATCTCTTACATCCCCCCCCCCCTCCATCCCAATAAATTTACAGATTGTTTTACAAGATCATCAATTTGCATGTTAGGACTTGAATAAACTTTGTGTAAAGTAGCAATAACATTTAACTGCAAGTTGAAGAGAGTTAATTGAAGCATTTGACCTCTCTTTGCTCATTAATATGTTATTAATCGACAATGTTTAGTGCATCTCTGCACATAACTTTCAAAATACTCTTGCACACTCTTAATTGTTTATAATTAAGCAGTTAGGGTTTTATTTTGGCTTACTGGCTAATGCAGTCTTGGGAGAAACCTACAAGTGATTAATACATGAAGAACCACTTTGCCTTGTTTTTGGAAAAACATGTAAACAGAAGGTTCATTTTTTGAGGCAAGTAAAGCATCTTTATAGGATAATGTGACAAATTTTAATCCCTCAGATATTCAGTTGATGGAGGTTACAAGAATCACATGTACGCCTAATACATTCAAAGTTCATATAATGTAAAGAGATAGATGGACAAATAATCTTATACAGTATCTAGTAGCTCACAGCACATACCATCATATATAATTAAGCAGACAAGAAAGTGAACCTTCATGTATGTTTTTATATGTGGGATGTGTATAAAGACCCTTCTTTCTCGGCCTATGCTCCAAAGAGACACATCAGCAACAACCCTGCCATCTCCCTCAGAGAATTGCTACTAAAGGTTAGGTTGGCGGTAAGCAATCACTTACACCACTCATAGTCTGGCTCAGGAAAAATAGAAGTTCTTGTAGTGTAGTTACAACAACAAAAATCACTTGATTCTATTGTGATGTTATCATAATCAAACTATAATTGGGATTAAACTGAGTTGTACATTATTGTAATTGGAAGTATCAGACGTGAATATTTACATGTTCGTACAGTATTGTATTGTACAGTATAAAAGTATATTTCACTTTTCTCTGCTTTTAGTTTTATTTTAAACTGTATCACAATCTCATCCAGAGGCTGCATTGTATTGATTATCATAAACATTGTACACACACAGTTTGGCATATCTTATGAAAGAGTTTACTGAGATTCAGCAGGCAGAATGCACAGCCGGGGTACAATTTTAGCCTTGGGTTAATTCTCATTTGCTTGACACACACTGTACCAGCACGACACCGCCCCCCCCCCCCCCCCCCCCCCCTCTAGCCAAAAATAAGTAGACCATTATGTCAACTCTCATTTCTGAGTGAGTCCATCCCGCCCCCTAGACTGGCCAAATACAGGCCTTGACTGGGCTGCAGAATCGTGCGACAGAATCCCTGGACGGACGGACGGACAGACAAAGCTACGGAGAAGGGAACTCTGTGTGTGTGTGTGTATGTCTGCTGCCCCCGTGTGCCTCGGGGTGGCGGTTAATTAAGACCGCGGCGCTGGTGTCACCGAAAATTAATGAAGATATTCCGTGGGGCTTGTAACGGGTGGGGGTTTGATGGTGTATGGATGTGTGTGAGTGTGTGACGGTAAACCAAGGAATCCCTTGGAGCAAGCCGGCTAGCTAGTGAGTGAGCTGGCTAGCCTCCTTGAAGCGTGGAAGATCAATCAGTGATGCCTGGTGCGATAGTTAAGTCGCACAGACCCCATACATCATGTCCAAACACTCGATTACATATTCATCTGTGTTCGCTCGTAAAGTACAATGTTCATACACAGTCTAGGCAAAATACAAACATTTGTTTGTGGGAGGTTACTTTCCAAGCCTAATATCACCTTAAAAATGTTTTGTATTATACAATATGGGGGGGAAATATTTATTCACAAGGGCTCTTTTGTTATCATAGGGGGCCCTTTGATGCCCTGAGCCCCTTTGTAATAGGGAAAATAGCTGAAAAAGTTGAAATCTGATTTTTGTAAATCAAAATTCTTGTTGTTAACAAGCATCTGAATACAAAGTTTATGATTTGTCAAATTTGATAAGGATTTTTGGAAATTAACTCTCACTATATTATAAAAAGGAAAAAATTGGGGTATCTGATTTTTGTGTAAGAGCAGGTCATGAGTTCTGTGTACCTTACAAGCAGCTTGGTGAAACATCATTGCTGTAAACATCCGTCTTCATTTTATTTTTCATACAGTTTTTACATTTGTAAACACACATTATGCAGAAAATATAAAAGCTCCTGTTTAAATACCAGGTGCTATTTTGGTATTCATCTGGTTCAAAGTCGTGTTTGATTCTACGACTAGTGTGGGCAAGCATTCAATTTGTTGTGCATGGCTCAATAAAATGGGGCCGTTGGTCGAGAGTGCCTTGCGGTACAATATGGCGCACCTTATATCCACACACAGAAGCCTTCGCGGTACATTACGGCGCACCTTATGTCCACACAGAAGCCTTCAAAAGATTTCTAGCATCAACAGATTGGGATGAGGGGCGGGTTGAATGCACTCTGATTGAGAGAGAGAAATTATTTTTGGCAAGGTACCGCATAGCCTGGCTTTCAGGCTGTTAGAATTTTCTTATCCCAGCTGATGACTAGGGTCTAGAACTCTCAAGACTAGTCAATGTGTCATCCTCCTCTTTTCTCAGTCCTTGTTGGATGGAGATGGAGAAGGAAATGAGAATAATTAGTCTACGGCTGCCAGACCTGTTTATTGAAAATCATAGTTTGGATTGAAAATGTCCAAAAGTGTAGAGGCCAGGCTTGGTACCGTGCACATAAAAGGAGCACCAAGGAGAGATAGGAGTTAGAAACGGACTTGAATCTGACAGCATTCTTGACATATTTGGGCCCAGGGAGACCCGTCTGGCCTCTGTCCTATTTGCTCAGTGTGCTGACGATGCGAGCTGCTAGCAGGTGGCTCTTGGGATGCCACAACAAGTTTATGGTCCGTCGGTCAACGAGTGTCAGAGATGAGTCTGAATTTTAGAGACTACATGTATACAGTGGATATGACAAAGTTGATCCACTTTTAAAGTTTAGAATAATTTTTTGAAGCAGGGATTTAAATTTGATCTTACATCCACTTTAGTGATTGTGAAGCAATGAGTGTGCATTTCACAGACTAGTTCACATACACGTAAATGACAAGGTTAATCCATTGTCAAAGTTCAAAATGTTTTGACATAAAGATTTAAATTTGCTCTTTCTGATCCACATTAAATGCCAATATCCACTTTTAAACATATTTTACAGCTAATCATGTACATGTAGTTCTTATTCACAACAATGTTGATAAAATGTAAAAGTTGATGCTAGGTTTCAAAATGTTGATTCAGGATGATGTTTTGATAATGATTTTAATTTGCTTTTATGATCACATCCACTTCAAAAAGCTTAAATATTGAGTATTAAACATTAATTTTTCCTAATTACATACAGAAACACACATTTTTCTGGCTTTTGGATCAGCAAAGAGTGTTTTTAGCATATCTGCCAAAATCACACTACCAAAAATGCTGATTCCAGCTCGGAAAACACTCTCTCCGCGTATTCTTGAAGTCAAGGAAACTGCTGGACACTCTGCACATTCCCAACGGACGTCCGTCACTTTCAAATGAATGGGGCTGAACTTGATCCAAGAACTGTCAGAAGTACACTCAGTCCTCTCACAAATTATTCCTCCAATATGATACATTACCCCCAACAGGAATTTAATTCCCGGAACAAGTTATATAGATGTGCCCGGCTGATATGGGAATTCAATTGGCTTACATCTGCTTTGGAGATCTAAGGCATAGCGGATATGACTCCTGTCAACATGCAGGTTCCCTCTCGTGCTGTGCTTCTTTCTCTCCGCTTATTTTCTGGGGATTTTTTCTTCTTCAGATTTCGCACTCTGTCATCGGCACATCTGTCACCATATATTCTGAGTATTACAATGTTTTCTGTATCAAATCACAACCTACACGCATTCTACATCAAATTACATAATAGATTTGATGTCTATTGGAAAGGCAAGCCGGAGAAATTGATGTGCGAGCTGATAATGGCATTTGCAGGATCTTTTAGGAGAAAACTACAAATACAGCATTTAATGGCTACTAAAGTGAAGGATGCTAACAAGTACATCGTATGCAAATAAACAATGCTATTGTGCAAAGTTCAATGTTCATAGATAAATAGACATGCAGAGCTATTATTATTGTTAGCTTTATCAACTTTCAGCATTTTTACCACATCTTTTTTTTATTAAATCGTGTTTTAATTAACCTTTTGTTTGCCAGATGAACTGCTGCTCTATGGGATTTGTGCATATCATTATGAAAAAAACAGGCACATGTGGCACACTAAGAGCTAAAATGAGGATATTTGGGGTCAAAGAATAGTGCCAAGTACCATTGATAATTTTCCCTTTCTGTACACACACTATAAGTTGTTAATTTACCCCCTCCCCCCCCCCCCTCCACCCCTACCCACTACCCCACGACTTCAAATCTAAATTATGGTAAGCAGGGGTATTTGGGGTCGAATAATAGAAATATCAAGATACCATTGATAACTTTCCCTTATCATGCACACTCGAAAAATTGCTATTTTCCCCTCGAGCCCACCACTTTAAATGCAAATCATGTCTCCGGTCTCCAAGACGCGCAATCCCACACATACTCATCTCCCCCAGCTATCAAATCTCGCGCAATCTGAGATTTCCATAAAGTTGCTGCGCCCCCCGGTGGTTTGTCGGCAGGCACATGGAAGCCCGCTCTAATCCGCCATGTTCTCCAGTGCACTGACGTTTTATTCTCCTCAGCGCCCACCGTCAGAATGGAAAACCCATCGGAATCAGAGGAAAAGGTAGGCCAATTAGAAGCTCTTCATGAATAATTCACGGCGGAAATGTGCGCCATGTAAGCACATTACTGCTGGAAGCTGCTACTACTTGTGTACACATACACGGATGTACGTTTCTCAAGATGCGCGCCGTGCACGTACACGAGAAAGTTCACAAAAGTGCATGTTGTTATGCTAGTCAATGCAAGCCCCAAATGTCGTAACAAAGATTTTTTTTACGTAAGCACCAAAAATCTATTCCATGCTACATGTAAGTGCATTAGCATCCTGAGGGTAATTGCTACAGCATTCTCACTGCTGTATTGAGTCAGCCTTCATCGATGTAGATACCATACTCTCCAACCTGTCTACAAAGACCACTGTCTGCAGAGACCACCTGTCTATAAAGACCACACAACATGAATCCCTTCACAGCAATTTGCATGTTATCGCACCTGTCCATGATGACATCTTTGTCTGTTTTCCATGAGATGGTTTTCACAGTCTGGTTGGGCAGTATACTGTTCATATATAAATACCAAGTACCTGTTCAAGGATACAGTCTCACACACATAGATCTCTCTATTTCAAATTAATCAAATTGATGAGCTCTGTCGGTGGAAATACGTTGCAATATTTTAAAGAGTGTAATAAAGACATTCATAAAAACGAGTCCAAACAAACAAAACAACAAGTTGTAAATCAAATAGTGTCCACTGTTGGGAGTGGTAGCCTTTCAAGGTACTATAATAATAAATAATAATAAATTTTGTGTCTGAACAGTCATACCTGTTCATCAATGAGACAATGTGTACAAGTAATATCTGACAAAGTCTTTAGTCTATGTTACCAGACACAGTGACACATACCAAAGAGCATCACAATGAAGCCTGCACTTGAGGACTATCAGCCCTTTGCATCATTATGTGACACATCTCAGAATCAGGCTTTAGTCTATCTCACCAGACACAGTAACACACATTGAAGAGTGTCTGCAGAAATGTCTGATACACAACTACAAGTCAGGATTTAGTGTTTTCTTACTAGACACAGTGATACACACATAATAAAGTATCAAAAAAGAGTCTGCGCCTTGAGACTACCATCTGTGCATCATTGATCTGACAAGGCTTTAGTCTTATCTAACCAGACACATTATGAGATATAATTTCAACTGAGTTTGATACTACAGCCTACATGTAGCAGTCTTCTCCCCTACCACCACCACCACCACCACTACCACCGCCCTGTGGGTCTTCAGCGCACCCCTCATGAGGTCCACTGATGAGATAAGTACCTCTATTCACACCCTCCTGGGCCATCAAAGGGACCAACTGTACCCACTCCCAGACAGCCCAGACTATCAACAAAGAAGAAAAGCGGGGAGAGGTCGTCCCAACTGAATGGCCCGGCTTGTTCTCCCACCAGATATTGAAACCCTTTGAGGTAGATATCAGCGGCTCTTTTCTCCCCCATCATTCACGGAGACTCTGCAGGCCGCAATTTGTCCTCGTTAGACGCGGCTTTGTTGCGCAGCTACCTGCGAGAGAGACACGCAGTGTGGGCACTCTCTTCCTCGCCCACCAAAAAAAAAAAAAATCACATATCGCATTTGTTTTCATTCGTCGTTGCAGAGATAATGATTCCCAATTTCTGCTAGTTTGCAGGCATAAACCTTTGTACATTTATGAAAGTCAGTGAGTTAGGGAGCGGGGTTCCAAACCTTCTTTGCATTGGGCTCAACGCAATTTACATGAAATCCCCTGCATTGGACAAAAGAGCCCCTGTGAAATATATATTTTTCATAATACAGTATGACACTCATCATGGTTCAGGGTGCCAGTTTTACAATATCAAGCTTAACGAGTTGATTGCCAGATTAGTTGAAGTTCTACGGGTTTTGTGTGTATTAATACAGTTACCAACATTGAAATTCAACAATCAGGAAGATTTGGGAAATTTCATCAGAAATCTGAGGGATATCTATCAAATAAACACAACTTAATGACAATAATCTATTGATAATAGGGAGATTGGGTGATGTGATGAAATCAGAGTACGGTATTATTGGTTTATTTGCAGGGAGTCTCCTGCGAAATCAGGGAGACTTGGCAGCTCTCTGCATACATCTCGAGAAAATCTGTATGAAAAATGAATCTCAAGACATTGTCAAATTGAAGTCTGTGTCGGCAGACTAACTTTCAGCTGGGGGGTTGAAATTGTAGGCGTTTAGACTCCCAGGTATGCCCACTGTGCGTGTGCGTTTAGAGATATTTGTTTTTCTTGCACTTGTTTCTCATGATTGATACTATCTTCCAACCTCTTTTTTTCACACACGCCGACAGGTGGTCAATCGCAACAAAAAAGTACAAATGTAATCTTTGGAATGCACATTCTGTCATATAGTATTGCTGTATCTACATGTACCTGCGTGTCACATCAGAACTAACTGGTCGGTTTTTAAAGGAGGTGAGTACCTTGCGTGTGCCTAAAACATGGAGTTTAGTAATTATAAAGGTGTATCATATCAAAGAAAATCTTGTTCATGAACTTCCCTTAAAATTTAGGTACTAAAAAGTGATGAGTTTTTATTTATTGGCATTACAAATTTTGGGGTGGGTCACCTGAAAATATAGGCTAGTATCTTTATGATGCATATCCTAAAATTTAAAATTGGTCAGATTTTTGCTGCACGCATCTCTCAAAGGGCAAATAGAAACCATGTTAAGTGTTAACTTCAATTTTGCATTTTAAAAGGAAGGTAAGAAATTAACTATGGGACGCCATATAAAACAACACAAAACAACATTTTTGATTTGATAGAATTAATTTTGGCTTTGGTTTTTTCACATAATAATTACAGCAAATAATTGAAATCATGCACTGTAATGAAAATCAATTATTTTATGACAGCATAACTTTTCATCCCATAAAGTTAGTCTATGTTTAGTATGCCGTCCAAGTTAAACTACCATTGTGAATACGAGCCTACACTGTATGTGTACACTTGCTCACAATAAACCAGAGCGGTTGGAAGAAAAAAGAAATTGAGCCTCCTATCCTGAAACATTCATGAGCCCATCCGATCCAGAGGAAAGGTCTGACTGGGTTCCCTGTATGTTCATACATTACATAGTGAAAGGGCGTTACACACTATTGCTCAGCGAAGCCCCCAGAAAGCTTTCTGAAGCCAAACAAGTATTGACTTAATATAGAAGATCCCCTTAAAGGACATATTACCTGCATTTCAACAAAGACAAGCCATGGTTCTTCACAATTCCCTGGATAAAAGTAACTACAGATATATACAACAGCTCAAGGGAATTGGCATAGGGAAAGGAAAAGGGAAGAAAGCGAAGAAGCCGCAATTTTTAAACCACAGTATATTTTGTCCATCAGCATGAAACATGATGCTTTAGCCTAAAAAGCATCATGTTTCAAGCTGAGCTGTACAAAATTTACTGCAGTTCAAAACTGCGGCTACTTCTCTTTCTTTCCTATCCCTTTCCCTATGCCAATCCCTTTGAGCTGTAGTGTATGCATGTTTTTCGGAAGAGTATTCATCACGCAATTACGTAAGCAAGAACAATCAAAGTGCAACTGTAATACAAACATTTTCTTTAAAACATAATGTGCATTTCTGATATTTATAGATAGAAATATCACATTGTACATAAGGGTATGCATGTTGGATTACAAATGTGCGTTAGTCCACATCTACACTGTAATAATTGTTCAACAGGATGAAAATTTCCATTTTCATTCAATAAAGAGGGGTGAAACCCACACGAGGCGGGGAAGAGTCTGAAAGGTTAAACATTGCAAAACTGAATATGTAAGTTATTCCACAGAGACAGGACACCCCTGCACATTTGGAACATTGCGATACACTTTATGTGCATCATTTAGCAAGGTACTTCACGGTTAGATTAACAATGTATGTGTGGCAGATATAATGCTCTTCTATGGGATTTGTGTGTATGACTTGTGAATAAAGGCACATAGGTGGCACACAGAGAGTTATGATTATCGTTCACACTAGCTAGTCTCTAATTTCAGACCCATTCATTCAGACTTACTGACTGACAAGGGCTTGTCCTACCCTGGCTCCCAGGCTCTTAGACATTTCTAATCCAAACTATTCAATAAAGGGGTCTGACTGCAGTAGACTAATCATTCTGGATTTCTTTATCTGACTCAATGCCAGAGAAAAGAGGGAAATGATGAAGTGACTAGTCTTACTCATATCAGACTCTATCATTCAGTTTAGATTATAAATGTCCAACGGCCTGAACGCCAGGCTAGTTTTTTCCCATCAAGCTAGGTTTTGGGTCAAGAGTTAAGCTGCTTTATGGCTTCAACTTGATTTAACACTGATCCCTCCCACATCTGTGCTGCTTCGCAAGCTCCAATCGATCAAGGAAAGAACGGGAGATTACGCTTCAGCTATTCCACACTCATAAGGTGCGTCTGGATCAGCCCAAAGCGGACAACATGGCTCGTTTTTTGCTCATCCAGGAAATAAGCCCGAAGTTAAGACCGCATTGTCGTGAGCCTGAAGCAAGCATCAGGCTATTTTACATGTACCTGCTCACATTGTGGCTGATAAGCTACATGTTTCAGCTCGCAAACTCGGGCTAGATTTAAGAAGGCTAATGAAGACGATAAAATAAATAGCACGTTAAATTGACATCTAGCCCAGGATTTGGGAAGAAAATTTCTCAACCAAATAGCTCTTTTTTGCCACTATAGGCTGATGAAGACAACGCTACTGTTTATCCATGAACTTGAATTTTAGGCTTCCGGCTGCATAAAACTAAATGCAAATTCTTGGTGGACGTGGGATTTCCTAGGTCAATCTTAATTTGTTTTCCGGGATTGTTATATGGGACATGGGATTTCCTAGGCCAATACTGAATTTGTTATAAGAAAAACCCTCTCACTCAATTTCTTTTATGTTTGACATCTACATGTCCTGTACACAATAAATTACAATAATCAGACATTATATTTCTATCAAGTCTTTGACACATTTTTCTTTGGTATCACTTGTCACAGATTATTACATGTAGGACTTTATTATTATGATATACTCTCAAAACAATGTTTACAGTATAATCGCCTGAAATTGAAACTCTTTAACTTTGAAATGAAAACTATAATTTGAATATCAGCAATATTTCTAACAGCATATTTTAAAGATAATACCTGTATTTCACATAGGCTAACAAGGTGAGTAGTACCCACAATCTGAACGTTTCCTGGAAGGCTAAAAAAGTAAGGGACGCTCGCTGGAATCTCTCCGTCGCTGCCCCTTCTGCTACAATTAACGAGCCACTGTCAACGAGTCCTCGTAAATCCATCTCAATTTCTGGTTGTCTCGCTGGGACGTGCCTAGCTGCCAGGACGCGGCCGGCAGCCGGCTGACGTGTGATAGGATACAGTGCGGCGGAAGACGGTCGCTACCACGCTCATCCTTTTCCCCTAAAATGCCGCAATAAGTCTGGCCGGCCAAAACCTCACCCCGACCCCCACTTTTCTTTTTTGCTCCCCCCCCCCCCCAACTGGTGCATTGACATTTGCACAGACCCCTCCCCTGCACCCACAATGAAGTAGTCTGCAAGCGCAGACTTTATTGTGACAAAACCTCAAAATACAGTATATGATTTTAGTTTAAAAGGGAATATACTGTACTGGGAAGACAAAAAAGCCTTCAAAAGGTGATCTTGCCGATGGTCTTAAATTCATTTATTGTCCATTTTAGAAACTTGCTGAAAGTTATTTGCCCTTAAATGATCCACATTTGGAGCAATTGTGATTAAATCACAAATCCTCAAAATGTTTGGCACAAATATTTTGAGGATTTGTGAACCTTTTGAAGTTTTTTTTTGTCTTCCCAGTACAGTATATTTCCTCTTTGTGTGCAAAGTATGCATTTTGTCACAAATATTACACACAATGCCCATTGAGCAGCATTTAGTCTGGCACAGGGAAGGTTAAAGGGCATATACTGTGCTGGGAAGACAAAAAAGCCTTCTAAAGGTGATCGTGAGCAATCTTCTTGCCAGTGGTCTTAAAAAGTTCATGTATTGTCCATTTTAGAAACTTGCTGAAAGTTATTTGCCCTCAAATGATCCACATTTAAAGCTATGAGTGTTTAAATCACTAATCCTCAAAAATGTTCGGGCCGAACATTTTGAGGATCATTATGAATTTAAGACCATCGGCAAGAAGATTGCTCACGCTCACCTTTTGAAGGCTTTTTGTCTTCCCAATATTCCCCCTTAACCCTTTGTGTGCCAAAGAAAGTAATTCCCCATGGGATTGTGTACAGTACACATACTAAACATATCTTGTGCAAAAATGCCTCAATGGTGCATAAAAAGTTAACATGTTCCGCTGTACCTCTGGGCAACAATGTACAGTGAAACCTGTCTACAGTGGACACCCAAGGGAAACACAAATTGTGGCTTTTATAGACAGGTGGCTGCTACAAACAGGTTCTTTAACACATGAGCTCTCTCCAGAGGAATCATTTTAGTGGCCACTATAGACAGGTTGGCTGCTATAGACAGGTGGCCGCTAAGACAGGTTTGACTGTATATTGCAGAGGTGTCCATGAGTAAGTATTACCAGAAACATGTTCAGGTGCATTTATACATTTTTTCATTTATTTATTTATTTTTTTTTTTTTTGGAGGGGGTGGCCTAGAAACAGTGTTTTAAATCAAACTACTTTTCAAAACAGTGCTTCTAGCCCCCCCCCCCCCCAAAAAAAAAAAAAAGAAGAAAGAAGAAAAGTATGTCAAATTGCATGAAATAAAGATTCTCATAGAGCATACAAGTGGATTTAGAACAGTAGTGAGAAAGACGGAGGTGTCGACATCCCGACCGCATCCGACGGATCTTATCCGGAGCATTTCTGCACCCAGCTAATCCCACTTGGTATTTACTGGAAACACGAGAAGCGAAAAGTCTGAGCATATCGACCACACAACCTTAAAAGAACCTGTCAGGAATCTGACATGTGCCCCTCGTCACTGGCGACAGGGTAGTTGATGCCCGGGAAGTGCAATATCAAATACCTCTTTTAAGCTTTTTTGCAAATTTGTGGCGCAAAAAAAAAGAGTGGATATAAATTTTGTGTTCCTTACATTACATCAAGATTATCCCTCTTATTCTATGATTAGGTTAGTTAATTTTTCCAACCGCTGCATTTATTTGTTGGACGCAAGTCAATATTGAAAGAAAGTGATTGGATAAATGATACTTCCCATGTTCGTAAATGCAATGTGTGACTCATTCTTTCATGGCCAAACATGTGTTCCTGACTCTGAAGGTTCCATGTGTTTAGTGTCTACACCCCTGCTTGGCATGATCAAGATTGTGGAAGTTTAATACTACAATCAGGGAGAGAACAATTATTTGCGTGGGCGCTAACATTAGCAAGGGACTGTGTTATGTTTTGAGGGTTCATATAAAAAATGATTGCACTTTCCACTCATTCACTTGCATTTGACAACTTGATCGGTTGTGTGTTTCTTCTTTAGTATTTTCTATCAAAATATCAATTGTTCTAGTACTCAAGTTAGTAGCATGTTTATGAACCAGGTATATAAATCTCTATTCATACAGTGATGAGCAAAAATAATCTTAACTTTCACATATAAACAGTTAAAGACCCACCCCTGCTAATCAACAAAAATGCTAATGCAGTATTACTGCAAGTATAAAGCTTTTTTTATGGCAATGTGATAGTTAAATGCAACATGGTCTTACTCCAAACCCAAGGATCCTTGTTTGTACTTGGGCATGTACTAGTGTCTAGTTCCATATCGAAGTGTACAAGTACTGACTGACTGTAGTGCACACCGAAAAACAATTTTCTCTTGACTTAGTTTCCTCCCCTGTCGCATAAACATCATACACGCACATGTACAACGCACGTTCCTTATACCCTAATCAGGGAGGCAAATGGATCTTCCATTCCTACAAGCGGGATCTCATTTTGCGATTCCATTAGGCTTAATGCCGTTCCCCGGATTAGCCAATTGGAGGGATAAAAGGTCAGAGAGGAATTCAGTCTCCCCCTAATGTCGCATACATGAACCCCTCTGCAGATCTGGACGCACCTATTGTAAACAACAGGCAAAACAGAGCTATGGTGACAACAAAAAAACAACTGTGGTACTTGGTGTACATATTCACTGTACTCTAGACGTATAATGTTACTCATAGTTGAGAGGAACTGCTACAACTGCCATCACAGTGTCATTAATAATGCATGATGCCTCTAGATTATATGTGATGCACAATGGCCATTGTTGTGTTCTGAATTTTTTATCCGATACACACATATTTTCGTATCTAAATTTGTTCAATAGTGAAAATCTTATTGCATATTCATTGGATTATTTCAAGAATAGTAATTGATGAAATGTCACAAAACCTGCTTGTAAAAGATTTGATATTTCTAGACTTTGGGGTAATGAATGATTATCAGCTTGATTCAATTTGTAACTTTATTTGTAATAATTTTTAAACAACTTTTTTTATACACCTACATGTAGTACTTGCTACCAAGTTCATCAAAAGAATGAATTAAGTTTTTTATGTGCCACTGAGCCATATTTGCACTGTAATACATACCATTCCCATAAGACAGTTTGGAATCTGGTAGAAAAGGAGTCAACTCTTTATATGCAAATGATGCACCAATTGTTGCACTTGTAATACACATGTAGGGTAGTATGGAGTCTGGCAGAGAAGGAGTTAATTTAACAAGCCTTGCACTCTGGGTTCTTACCAGGATTGGTTGTGTGGGTGGGGGAAAAAGACTTAGTCACTCAGAAAGTGCTAATTTGTACACGCTACAATGTGACAAAAGTTTGCACATGGCATTCTTTTCACAAAAACAATTTGTACATAGCGCTCATACCAACTGAAGTCAACACTGCCAATAATAGCCCTTCTTACATGTAAGTCCATACCACATGCATGGACTGTATTTACGCCAGGAAAATTTATCTCCCAAGTTCGTGTGAAGCTACGGCACAGCACAATACTAAAATGAACAGAGGAATAGCAACCAGGCTATTGCTTCCTAGCGGAAATCTATCAAAATGTTTGGCACCATCGCGACCAAATGTCAATACACATCAGTGCAGAGACACGAACGTTGGAATAATATCATTACCATCTAAGAGGCAGAAGGACGTCGCATCAGCGATCTTTGTTCCTTTTCTCTTCTGGAGACAGAAATCAATATTGATTTCTGCTTTCAAGCACATCAATTTAATTTGATCACGGGCAAGGACTGGCAGAATAGAAGTCAAGCTACACATTTATACGGGCTCAGTCAGACTATTACTGAAATATCCATTCCTGGTACTTTTGAACTCCCAAGTTTAGGAAGTGTGAGTATTACCAGCAAAATAATCCACTTAATAACATGGGAATATCTAATTACCAGCAAGTAATCCCGAAATAGTAGGATATCCCTGATGACACTTGGGAATCAAATCTCTATTTTTCTTTTCATTATCTTTTTGTACATAATCACTTGATCTTCATACTCAATGCCAGTCTAGTATGTTTTCTGCTCTGGTGGAGTATGGGCAATAGTTACTGTATCTACAACAAACATTTGAGTATTTCAATTATGGATACATTCACAGCAGTGTGAACACACACCTTCTAGATTCACAATTATCAGGAATTAATATTTATGTCATATTTCCCTAGTCTGACCTCACCTATTATGCATGCTTAATAAACATGTACAGTAACAACAATATTTCTTTTTACTCTGGGTACATTAGCTGCAGTATGACTGCACATCTTCAAGATTCAAATTATTGGAAAAGAATATTTTTGTAATAATCCCCCATGCAGTCTGACCTTACCTTTTGTGCCTCCTTAAAAAGCAACAAAAAAGTATTTGAGCATTTCCAACTCAGAGTACTGTACATAAGTGGCAATTTGACTGCACTTTTTCAAGATTATAAATATCGGGAAAGAATACTTTTGTCATAATCTGACCACATCTTGTATGTTTCGTTACTGAGCCCTCCCTGTGCTAAGGGTCAAATGAAAAGGCA
Source organism: Arbacia lixula (assembly GCA_963669155.1). NCBI lineage: Eukaryota > Metazoa > Echinodermata > Echinoidea > Arbacioida > Arbaciidae > Arbacia > Arbacia lixula. The sequence goes on from OZ022593.1 coordinate 8,827,004, forward strand.
GATTCCACTGATCACATTAAGCACTGCTTATCCCTCATGTCCTTACACTTCACAGAACGTGAAGGGTCTTCATTAACCCTCTCATGACCATTGGCACAAAGGCATGTAGTAAGCCAATTGGGTTTCCAAAGCCTGGTAATGTAATCATTGTTACCAAGGAGTCTTCCATACCATGTCCAAATCCACTCAGAACTGCCAATAGCCCAGCCCCTAGATGGTGTTGATTTGTATGACAGTGACAATGTGCATCAATGCCACGTTACAAATTAAATGTCCATAAAACCACAAACACCACATTCTTTTGAAGGGTGTTGGGTGTTGTATGGGCATGCATGATTGCGCTTTACTACCCAATGAAGGGTGCAGACCGATAATGTGACTGCCAACTGATTAGTTTTCTTTGATTGTTACAAGTCCTACTGGAATGTGGCAAAATACATAAGTATTTTATCCATTGGATACCTATGGTACACATCCACAGGCACAGCTATTGGAAACAGCTCACAATAACATTGAACAGCTGACAACTATGATAAAACAGTTAACCCTCTCAGTCCCATAGGTTCATTAAATGTATGACTTAAAAGGCTTGATCACTGACTTGGTACTGAAAGGGTTAAATGTTCTGACAAGGAATAATGCAGCTAAGAGACCCAGATCTTCAGGTTAGGCATGACCAATAAGATATGGACATGGAGTTTACATACAGTATTAGAGTTGGTGATGATAAAATCTAGCATATGAATCTCAACCCACATGTTAAACATTTGAGTCTGTTTGCAGTGAATGACCTATAGAAGGTTGTGACTGCGAGCCAGAGATAGGATTCCCCAGATCCACCCTGCCTCTGTCATCCTTTGGTAATTACTCCTGACACTCTGGTGATACTGACAGTGTACATGATGAGCCTGCCAAGGGATGATTCTCTATATCTGGCTTAACCCCCTCAGTACCAATGCAGGAAAAGCCAACACAATGCATGCACTGATGGTACTGAAAAGGTTAAAAGTACACACCCATATAAATACAACTCATGTACATGTATAATGTACAGTATGAAAAGGTCCAGGGTAATTATTCCTGATATTGATAGTACATGTACATGTATGCTAGTAAAAGGTTCTAGGCCTTTTCTTTCCATTCTTATGATTAAGACATCTTAACAATTCTTATGATTAAGACATCTTAACAATTCTTATGATTAAGACATCTTAATAATAGTGTGTGTGTGTGTGTGTGTGTGTGTGTGTGTATGTGTGTGTGTATGTGTGTGTGTGTGTGTGTGTGTGTGTGTGTGTTTTAAAGTAAGTTTCATGGTAACTTGCAGCAGTTTACATGTATATCAAGTCTCTGCATTCCAGCACACTTTTCCTGATAAATTCCACACAATCTATGTCATTTCGAAATGGAAGAAAAATAACAAACTACAGTACATGAAAATTTAATCCAACGTTAGCATGTTATGCACACAAAGAAATAGAACCTAAACAGTGATTTATCATCCTTACCATCAGCCAAGAAATAGATGGCATACCAGTACGTAATAAACAAGATACCAGAATACAGACTTCCCTTTATGATTTATCAACAATGCAGTTGTCATAGAAACCACATACTTGACATACATTTGTATTGTTTATCTCCTGTTTAAGCCACTTGAATATCTGTGTGGAATGTTAGCCAATATTTGTACATCAAAGGTACTTGGACAAACACGTCTCGTACTGTTCATCATGTTCCCAGCACATGTGCATGTACAGTTTGTTGTAGGAGATAACACCTCCCTCATCTTATTTTAACACTCTCAGCATAGCACCACATCATACAAAGGCCACTTAGTCCATACACATGTGAATGCCAAAGGCAGAGAGAGGGTTAATATTAGAATTTTGTCATGAAACAAGTGAGACTTGTCATACAAAATACCAATGAGAATATATCTGGCAATGTGGTAGAGTGGGTACTTCAACATGGACGCAGAGTACATATATAACAAACCAATGTGGTTTCTGTAGTTTAGCACTAAGAGGGTTAAAAGCTACCATGTCAACCAGCTCTAGAATATACTATGACTGCACAAAATGATTGTAATCATGAGCATTTCTTTTGAAAGTGAGAGCAATACATCAGATACATGTAAAGTTCTTTATTTTAACCTTTTAAGTGCCATGGACACACACAGTAACAGACCAATGTGGTGGAGGGTTAAAAACTACCATGTCAACCAGCTCTAGCATATACTATGACTGTGCAAAATTGAGTATTTCTCTTGAAAGTGAAAGCACATCAGATATATGTAAAGCTCTTCATGTTAACCTTGCATGGTTGCTTTTAAGTCCCATGCCCTGGACATATACATTGTACAGTAACAAACAAGGCTACCATGTAACCCAACTCCAGAATATACTATGACTGCACAAAATGACTGAATTCATGAGTTTTTCTTTTGAAAGTGACAGCAATACTGCCCTACTTTGACAAAAGGAAACAAGTGACAAATCAATCGAATCTGGCTTATTGATACTTAAAGATTGTACCCAGCATTCCCTTCATACGAAAAATATCTGGACAAGAAGTATTCATGTTGCTGCGAGATATTCAATAACATGGTGTGGTGTTGCACTGATGCCAATGCAAGTGACACACATATTTCACTAATTTACAAGAAAAGTCTCTTTTGTTAGTTGCTTCCTTTTGTCAAAGTAGGGCAGAATACATCAGATACATGTTAAGTAAAAAAAAAAAAAAAAAAGGCCAGGTGCAATTGCATCATTTCACAATGCTTCACACTGTCTCCTCAGTTTCTGCTTCCAGACTGTGATTCCTTCTGACGAAGCTACTATAAATATCCAGGAGGATTTTAAGGCACCCCTTTATTCTTATTCAATACCCTAAACTTGTCACCTACCTTTAGAAAAGAACTCAAGCCACTGACTGGTATGTTGAACAATAAAAGTGCTTTGTAGATCCTTAGATAATCTCTACTCAAGGCACAGGGTTTCACAATAGGTGTGTGATCCTAATTAAGCTATTCAAAGCCTTTGGGTTAGTAACTGGATGATTGAAAATCAATGATGTGGAATCTCAGAGAATAAAAGGAGAATTTGGGGGATTTCTTTATGAGCTTCTGTGCTAGCAGGTGACCATTCCTGCAGACGGACATCAAACAAAATGAATAGACTTGGAATGAAATGAATCAAACTTTCATGTACAATGTAGCATGATAATCGATGGGGTGTCTGTATGGCTACATGGAGGTTAGTACAACCTTTACATGTCCATTTACAAACCTGTTTATTTCAACTAGGAATTATAAGTATCACACAAGCGATTCAAACATTCAAACAAACAGAGGAGACAAGAAGAGATAATGAAAGGGGAGAGTCAAAAAGGAGCTAGGTACAGCATGGACCTATCATGGATGGACTGCGCTCGGATAGACTTCCTTTAATCTATGAGGTCCGCCGCCTCATAAAAATCCAAGACATTCAGGTGTTTTAAACAACTAGCTGTATTTCTAATTAGGTAGTGCCTTCCTCTGAATAACAAAAGAAAATCTGTTTTGAGAAGTATGCCAACCGTTCAGCCTTCGCTGGGAGCTCGTTGCTGATCTTTTTACACACACTGTGAATTAGTTTTGGGGTAAGCGAAGGGAAACTTTGAAAAAATTGTAGAAAGAATTCGGTCCGTAACTTTTTCGGACACCTCCGCACACGAAATTGAGGTTGTTTCCATGAAAGATGAAACACTCAATAAACGATTTACAAGATATTTTTAAGGAAATATGATTTGGAAATGTGTGATATGGAGGCATTTCTCTGGCATGTTTTCTACAGTATTCTCATTTTATCACAAAAACGAAGCAACAATATAATCTGAAATTCACAGAATCGTATCTTTATATGAATTAATACTACTGCACATGCACTTCAGTTCATGTAGTGGATCTGAAATCTTCTGCGCATACAGAATATATATTCCTCAAAATGCATCCTACATTTTGTCATGCTTGTTTGGCGGCGGATCTCCCTCGATCAAAGAGCCAAACGCGTAAAATATTCCATTGTGACATCAATGCACACGACTGCTGTAGGAATAAATTACACTTCGTGCTGACTCCATTCCTTACACCTCTCTGGGTACAGTAAATGAGAGAGAAATAAATGTTCACAGTCTGACTCTTTTAACATTAACATACAATATGCTAGTTGAAACCATCCCGAATGGAAAGAGGTACATGTACAGAGAGGGAGATAAGAGGAAGGGGAAGGCAAACTATGACAAAGAAAGTCTCACAATTAAAAATCTGAATTTTTGTGAGAATACAATATAACAGGTAAAGATTTAAGATGGAAAGGGGGAAGGGAAAAGGGACATTGAAAACAAAGACACATGTACAATGTACTTGTTTTGGGGGAAATGTGATATAATATAAGCTACAGTAGTGAAATGTCATTTATGGACATTGTTATCTTGCCCTTTACAAATCAACACATTAGTGCCTTCCTTGTTCCACCTTCCTCTTTCCTAAATAATGCCATAATCCCCCGAAGATGTTATTTAACAGGCGTTATTCACGCAAATTATACACTCTGGACTTTGCTCACTCTCGCTCATACAATGACTCAATATTTTAATAAGATCAAGTCCAAGGCTTAGACAGGTTCAAGAAAGTCTCACAACTTGTAGTCACACTGCCATTTTTTTTTTAGTAGAAAACAGTTAATCTGTCTGTACATGGCCTGGTTGTTAAGGGTGCTACATGCCCCTTTATAAATTCCACACTTTCAGAGTCATTGGGTGGAATAAAGTACGAAAAACTGTATTCCACGGTACCAACACACAAGAAAGGCTATGCCACCCAGTTTAAATACATTTTATCTCGATGTTACTGATTTTGATTTTCATCAGATAATGCTCAATTAAACTGAAAGATACACTGTAAATGAAATGATTGCTTTCCAACTGATATATGATTATTGGGCAAACTATTTCACACCAAATTTGCCACTTACACTGTACAATTTGATGTACCCATATATCACTACTTTATGAAGTTTAGCTGGTATCTTGAGTGTATAAAGGAGCAGTGTTCTCTGACATAATAGGAGTGAATATAGTAGCACCTGCATACTTAGTATGTCATGCCCTCAATTCACTACTGTACAATGGATTCCAGCCCTCGCAGGACCCCCTACCCTCAAATACTTTTGAAAGCGAAAGGTGCTGTCAGGTTTCATACCAACAAATCAGATATTGTGCATGTTGAGGAGCATTATTTCAGACATAAAAAAGAGTTTAAAATTGATCATAATGGACTGAACTGTATATTGACTAAGTATTTGGCTTCCAGATTAATTGGGACCCCCTACCATCAACAGTTTTGAAAGTGAAAGAGTACATTGTCACATGTTTGGGCCAATAGATCAAATTCTATAATTGTTTCTGGCATAGAAATAACTTAACACTTTTACTAAACTGTAGATACATGCAATTATGGCCTCCACATTAAATGGGACCCCCTATCCTCAAAAGTTTTGACAGTGAAATAAGACACTGTCAAATATTGGTGTAACAATACAATGCAATCAGATCTGTTATTTCAGGCACAAAAAGAGTTGAAACTTTGAATTTAAACTGTAGTCTGTATGGCTTCCAGATTAAATGGGATGCCCAACTCTTAACACATTGAAAAGTGAAACAAGACTGAAGATACTCTCACACATTGGAACCAACAATAAGCTCAAATTATATTCAGGAACATAATGTCTGGCATAGAAAGAGTTGAATTGATACCAAACTGAAATCTGCATGGCTCCCAGTGTGAATAATAACAGTAACGCATGATTATTTATAATACCTTAGCAACTGTCTCTATGTACTTGATACCAAAGAAACTATGGAATAAAGAGAGGATAAGTATTGCACAAGTGATTAGGAATAAGAGTCAGGAATGCATCCCTCAAAAGTTTTAAAAATGAAAGAAGCTTGAAATGAAAGAAACCTTGCTGGGAGGGCATGCATGGAAACTGCATATATGGCATACCAGACGGCATTAAACACTGTCCATTCACTGGACAATGCACTGGTCAAGCAATTTACATTTGGGCTCAATCCCCCCAACAATAGAGGTGTCTTTTATTTGTATATCCGGACACGAATGGACATGTCCGCCCACAAGCGTGTAACCATAGGTTAAACTTGCGGGATAGATATCTTTGTGTTATCAAACAAAAAGAGTTGTTACCTTATGAAGCCATTATAGACTGAACACACATTGTGATCTCCTACATGGGCACATGTTATAATGTACATAGTATTGATACTTTGTATGTATCCATCTCTTTGTTGGTATATAATTGTTATTTATCTCCATAGAAACTCCATGTTATAAATCATGATTTTTAGTACATCATATGGTGACCTGTACATGTTTGAAGATATTACTGTATGCGATTTATAAAAATATTTTTTGACACTTTATGCTAAATGAAAGCAAATGAGCGATGACTCACACCAATCATATTTTCTTGTTTAAACCCCCTCTCCATTTTTCAATTGAGAGTCCCATGGCAGTTACAATGAGTGTGTTAATGTACCTACATGTATGGAGTCACGAGGGTTAAAGGGACTCTGTCGTTTTGATCAACTCTCAATTGGTCAAATTCATATTCCATTTATGAGCACTGGCTAATGATTAGAAGTTAGGATAATGGTAGAGTTACGGTTAGGGTTAAGGCTTAGAGTTTTACTTTGGATTTATTTAATCTGTCCTGGCGGGTGTTTCACCAAGCTGTTCATAAGTTACGAACGACTTTACGAACAACTGGTGATCCCTTCTTGTGCTAAATTAGATTCTCAATGAACAAAGTGTGGTATCGCATTTAGCATAAGAAGGGATCACCAGTCGTTCGTAAAGTCGTTCGTAACTTACAAACAGCTTGGTGAAACACCCCACTGCTAATACAGTGGTGCTCATTGAGACAATGGGGATATGACCAAATGGGGTCAACGAAAATTGCTCTACATTGCTCTACTCATTATCGTCTTATACATGTACTATTCATTTGTATCTATTCAATACGCACTGAAATATGCCGTTGCCAGTGTTACAACTACTGTACATTGTAGACCACAATGTGTGCACACATGATAAAGTGGTTGATTGTTACACATCCCACTAGTGTGGTTTTTTCATTCATCCCTGTAGCTCATTGTGTATTTAACTCTGAATGTGTGATGAAGAAATGCCACACAAAATGGGAATTCCCTCCCTTCTTTTATACCAAAAGATTGACATAAGAACTGCATGGCTCAATGCACTGTTTTGTGTTTGCGGAGGTTAACTTCAGGCAAAGTACCAGATAGTGTTGAGGGACTAGTTCGTTGGTGGAAACCTTCATAACAATTAGTCACTGAGTCTGAACACACTGTACTAGCGTAGCTACTATCATAGAAGTTGCACATGCCATCAGTCTAGCCCTAGTCTTAGCTTACCAGACGTACATGTACACTGTACATGTAGGTCATAAATATAATTGTGTCACAATTTAGTCTGCATCTGCAGACTACTGAGGAGCTGTGAGACAAACTACAAACACACTGTACGATTGAGTCAACCAACTGAGTAATCTATAGTAGCTTTGTACTTCTCAGTGGTTTTGTACATGCAGATTTGGGTGTGTGGGGCTGCTTTATAATAAACTGTAGGTCACCTATACTTCAACCAGATCAGGGTCTAGTTGCATAAAACTTACTATTAATGGGAACTCTCTATCATCAGTGGTAACTACCATGGTAACATTGTTTGACAGCCAATCAAATTCAAGGTTTCAATAGGAGTTGCCAATAGGAGTTGGCAGCAAAGATACCATCAATGGTAAGTTTTATGCAACAGGATCCAGATTTGCTTGCACAATAAAGCATATGCTTGCATGCTTGCTAAGCCACTGATGGCTGGGATTTTTTTTTACTCACACTAAGCACCAACTAGACTGCTCTGGAGATAAGCACTTCCCATAAACTCATATTCCTTGACATAATATCCTGACTGATAGATCATGTCAAGCGCCAACATAGAAGTAAAAGAAGCACACTAGTGGTTTATAGCATCATGATCTATCTTAATGTGCTGTAAATCCCTCAAAGATGATGCATTAGAGGCACCAATACTTAGTTTGACATTTTGAGATTAAGAGTAATCTTGTAGATTACACTGATCTTCAGGAGCAAAGAGGTTTCTAAGTACTCTTAGAATATTTAAGGTAGTGATAATAAGATAGTTATCACATTAAACAATAATAAGGTGTACATGTACAACATAAATATGGGTCAATTATGCTAGAACTTTCATGAAGTATTTGCTAGTACTAGCTTTGGAAGATAAATAAGATAACAGATGCCTGGAATGGCCTACACGTGAACCAAAAAATAAGAGCAGCAACAAGGTGAATGAGAGTGCATGCATCAGGAAAGGAGTGGGTCAAAAATTAGTCTCATAACCACAAAATTCACCCATGATGTCAACAAGGACTCAGGAGGAATGTTGAGATTTGAAGTCAGTCTGTAACATAGACTGAGCTAGCTACAGATGTATCTAGAGTTGAGCATGATGGTCGTCTGATACAAATAAAATGTAAGAATAAAAAAAATCAAATTGTTAGAATATCATCACAGAAGCGTTTTGGTACTTCCTAATCCATACTTTCTATTTAGATTAATAAGTAATAATAATCTGCAGATCTGATTTGTTCCCTTTAAAGTACACTTGTATTAAAGCAAACATCAGAGCTAATCAAGTGTGAAATTCTGCAAGGGCAAATGATCTGATCAGGATTACTGAGTTTTTGCATGGTTGTATTTGGAGGAGATACTCTATTGTAAACGATGAATAAGTACTCTGGGAGGGAGAAATTAAAAACGGTCGAATCCAGTGTTTGCCTCACTGCCAAAGTTAATCGAACACGCGTGTCACTTCATTGGTCTCGGATAGACTGCACGCCGTGCCAGAGGGCATCAATAACAACCAATTCGACAGCCACACACAAAAAGCCCAGTTTCAGACAGCTGAAAAGACATGGAAATGCACAAATAAACCGCATTCGAGATTTCGTCATGATATGCCCTGGGAAAATATCATGACAATGGTAGATTTGTACGTCTCTTGCTTGCTTACCTTCTTTGATAACTTTTCTCACAGCCCGCTTTCCCGTTCTTGACGATTCCTCTGGATTTCCTACTAGAGAATACATCCCGGGAGTTGAAGTTTCATTGAGGAATAACAAATGTGTTGCTTCCGAAAAAGAGGACACAGGACCCGTACAAGGGTCTTCAGAATCAAATCCAGTGAGCTGGATTTCAGATACTTTGCCCTCAGTAAACTCCCCTTTCATGGTTTTCCGCTCCAAATAAGCAGTGGATCCATCCAGAGTCCCCTCGACCACTATCGGGGCTCGGTAGGCCTTGAAGTCCGTAGATTCCGCTGTCGGATCACAACTCCACGTACACGAGGACTGCAGTAATATTCCGGTAAATGTCACCAGGCAGGCGGTGAATACCTTTCGAGGGAACGAAGTCCTACTAGCCATCGTTACTTGATTCAATAATCCTGGGTATGTCCAAGAGAAAAACGACGATTATCCAGGGAAAGTTGCTTTCCGAAATTGATGTCACACTAAACTGAGGATGAGTAAGAGCTTGTCGTCTGGTTGCAATCGAACGAACAAACGTAATGCGGCATGCGCGCGTGAGATATGCTGCTCTGTAATTTGTGCACGCATCATGCATCACCATCTACATGTACGCACCGTAGCGTACCGTACGGTGTTGGAGTTTACGGTAATTCCCCGTGCGTGGTGTCCGCACGGTGGCTTCTTGCACGTGCCGCTGGACTGGCATGTGGAATTTTTACAGCAGACAGGAAGCTGACTTAATGACGTCACAACACTTTTGACAAATCCAATCGAAACTTCAATCCTTCCGGGCAAAGTTGTGTCTCCCACCCCCCTGTCCTTTTCATCTTCCAGTTTCGAGACGGAAAATGCTTTATGTGATACGGAAGAAAGGATTGATCCGATTTCAAGAAAGAGAAATCGTTGCAGGAATATACACTCTTGCTTGTATACTTTGGATATCAAATGCACTTGTACACTGACTTATAATTGTACCGTATACACGTAGGCTACCTATATAATTTTGCTGAAAGTTCACCATATATGGAAAATTCATGTAAATATGAATTTGTTACCTATTGAAAGCGTTTGTTATGTAGACATGTTGTCATAGCCTCATGAAGTTTGTATTGTCATCACTGCCATTTTCTTGAAATGGAGGAATTTTACTGTAACTGACTTATTGTACTTTCTGTGATTACGTTGTAGCCTACTAGAGGTTCAACATGGAAGTATGTACATGGACCACAAAAACTTCATTATAAGTCCAGTTTGTGAAAGATGCAAGTACATGTATGCAGTGACATAGGATTATTGATTATCATAATTATTTAATGAAAATCACAATTTTGTACATGTTATCTGCACTCTTGTCATACTGTATTATAATCTATGTATGAATTGTACGCCAACCATTTATTGTAAACATGACCAATTCAATTGATATATCGCCATTCATGTCCTTGTATGGTAGAACTTCTAATAAAACATTATTGAATTGAATTGAATTGTGTTAATCGCTGAGATACATGTATATCAATCGTATGAGAACTCACATCTGGAGCTTATGGTCTGTGGATCAGTATAAGTCACCTCCGTATGTACATTTCCAAAATCAAAATTGTGAAAACAATATTGCTCAAAGACATTCGTTTGTTCTTCTTAATACACAAATATTTAAATCATAATACAATTCGCTTATATCAAACTTCTACAATCGTTTAAGGTATCTTATATTTCATTGAGTTACAGTAATTTCTTGACATTTTCTAGCAATAAGTGTTATCTTTACTAGCAGCTCCGGGCGGCCTTTGGCTCCGCTTCCGAAATAGACGAGTCCGGTGGATAAAAAAAAAAAAAAACACTTGGAAGACGTGGCAGACTAAAGTGTTTCAGACGATTTCCATTTAAGTCCGCTTGTTTATTTTGATACCTGTTTTGCCACAATGGGCCGATTTATAAACTTCCGAATGGAAACAAAACTCAAACCGCAGACCTGCGGATCGGTGACGAGAAAACTAGTTCACGGGACTAAAATTTGATTGGAATTAAATCAGATGAATTAGATATGTAGGTTTTCGAAAATTAAACTATTCATCTTTAATGTTCACATCACATTGTCAAGATCATCATCCATGGGTTATTTTGATTGCAATAGTAAGAATTTACATTAACTAATATTGAGCTAATATTATTGTAATACCCCCCCCCCCCCCCATCACTATTTTTTTTCCATATTCTTTATTAAATTCAATTCAAAACATAGAATTACAAATCCATAAACGTGATATTTCTATTGATTCGATAAACACAATAAAGCATCACACACACACACACACACACACACACACACACACACATACAATTTTCATACAATTTTCATACGCACCCCCACCCCACCCACACGCACCTACCAGTCAAAATCAAATGTATTAAATGCCAATGTTTTGTGTAATTGAATGTTTTGTGTAATGGATATGACTTGTAACAGCACTTAGAAACCCTGTATTAAGAGGTTTATAAATGCAAGCTACTATATATTATTATTATTATTATTATTATTATTATTATTATTATTATTATTATTATTATTATTATTATTATTATTATTATCATTATTATTATTATTATTATTATTATTATTATTATTATTATTATTATTATTATTATTATTATCATTATCATTATTATTATTATTATTATTATTATTATTGTTGTTGTTATTATTATATTGATAAATATGAGGCTTTATGATTTTGTTATTTTAATACAGATTTCAAGGTGGAAAGGGGGTCACTATAGCAGGTTTTCTTTCATTCTCGATCTTCTGAGTTTGGGACGAGAGTACTGGTCTAAGCAAAGAGTTAGTAAGCTTAACCCTTACATTACCATGACTTGAAAACCCCATTGATTCACTACACATAATATACATGCCAATGGTAATGACAGAGTTAACTCTTACATAACCAGGACTTGAAAAGCCCATTGACTGATCACGACACATCTTCATGACAATGGTAATGACAGAGTTAACCCTTACATCATCGGGCCTGGAAAACCCCATTGGCTTATTACACATCTTCATGTCAATGGTGATAAAAGAGTTAACCCCTACTATACCAAGCCTGGAAAACCACATTGGCTCACTACACCGTATATACATGCCAATGGTAATGAGAGAGTTAACCCTTACATCATCGGGCCTGGAAAGCCCCATTGGCTTACTACACATCTTCATGCCAATGGTAATGAGAGAGTTAACCTTACATCATCGGGCCTGGAAAACCTCATTGGCTTATTACACATCTTCATGTCCATGGTGATAAAAGAGTTAACCCCTACTTTACCAGGTCTGGAAAACCCCAATGGCTCAATACACATCTTTATGTCAATGGTAATGAGAGAGTTAATCCTTACATCACCGGGCCTGGAAAACCCCATTGGCTCAGTACACATCTTCATGCCAATGATAATGAGAGAGTAAGATGTTAATCCTTAGATAACCGGACCTGGAAAACCCCATCGGCTCACTACACATCTTCATGCCAATGGTCATGAGAGAGTTAACCCTTAGTGGCCTTACATTCCCAGACCTTGAAAACCACTTTGGCTTACGACTCATCTTCATGCCAATGTAATGAGAGAGTTAACCCTTACATCATCGGGCCTGGAAAACCCCATTGGCTCACTACACATCTTCATGCCAATGGTAATGAGATGGTTAATAACTCCTTAGTCTAAGTGTCCAGACTTAGCTGTGGTTTCAGCAGTTTATCGATATAATATACTGCACAGCCTCGAACCCAGGCTAAACAAACTACGGGAGGGGAGGGGCGTCCCTGTACATTCCTTCCCCCGCCCACTCATGTTTACCCGAGTTCCTCCTCAACCCGGGCACATACACACACACACCGCCCAGCCAGCCAACCACCGGAAGAAGACACGGTTTGCATCAAGGCAAGACGATTTTATATAGTAGACGGAAGAATAGATAAACATATCTCCCTCGTTGGTTGACACTGACAGAAATTAGAGAAAGATATATTTATAACACGGATGTGAGCACGGTGAGATATGGGCACAGGCACGTGTTCGAAATCGTTATTGTGTGAGAAATTGTAAAAAAAAAAAAAAAATGATGGCGAGATACTTAGCAATAAAGCCTTATAACATAATTATTTGAATGGTCTGTGCAGAAAGGTAAATTTATGTGCAAAGAAAGAGTTTATGCCACATTTTTGTACACGCATAGTTAACTAAATAAATATATAGGTGGATTCATAGAGAGATGACAACATAAATTATATTATATAGGCAGAAAGATAGATAAATATAGATAGATAGATAGATAGATAGATAGATAGATAGATAGATAGATAGATAGATAGATAGATAAATAGATAGATAGATAGATAGATAGATAGATAGATAGATAGATAGATATATAGATATATAGATATAGATAGATAGATAGATAGATAGATAGATAGACAGATAGATAGATGGATAGATAGATAGATAGATAGATAGATAGATAGATAGATAGATAGATAGATAGATAGATAGATATGCAGATATATACATGTATGTAGATAGGTAGGGTGATAAACCAATGAATAGAGATAAATATTATCTACATACCATGCAGATAGAATGGAGTGATATTGTGAGGGGTAGTCAGAGAGACAGACGTATTAGATATGTGGATGGATCTACATAGATAGATATATAGAGTGATATTATATTAAACAACGAAGAGGACAGATATATGATAAATATGACGCTACCTAATATTCAGAATAAAAAGTAGCGAGGGTGACTGGTGAGGAGGCCAAGGAAAGTCTGCTGTCTCATTTTTTGACATCGCATATTTCATCAGCAATGTGCGCTATTTTTGTTTTGTGACAGCAATGGAGTGAACAAAGCAGGACAAAATTACGAAGAATATTAGCTTAGATAGATAACATTGTGGTTCACTTATGTTTGATGATATCGAGATAAAGTTGAACGCCATATATTTCCGCAGTCACTAATGCAAAGTTCAATCGTTAATGACACTCTACCGGAAACGCACCCGAAGATAACTTCTTCCCCAGCATTGTATTCATTTGGACGATCAAATAAGCCGTATCGTCATTATTCAAACATCTTCCCTTATGACGTCATAACAGCTGCACGCCAAAGACATACAGCGCATAGTTTTCGGGCAGGGCAATGGATGCGGTCGAACGTGCACACATTTCGCCCCATGCGGCGTTATGTAGCATTCGTCTTATGGGAATGATTGATGTTAGTATGTGTAAACTAGTCAAATATAGATCCTCGCCATTACTCGATGAAATATTTGCCTTTTGTTTCAGTTTGGAAGTGACTATTGATGTACACAAGTGGTGTCTGGGAGGAGTATGAACCTAGCAGAAGATGTTGCAGATATTCAGCTGTTTTCCCACCAGCTGTTACGCCAATTGATGGTTAATGATTGTCTATCGGTCGAGTTATGCGGTTTTGGAAGTCGTTTTTCTGTATCAAGATCATGCAGAGTCACCCCCTCTATTAACCATTTTTGCGCCAAGCACCATCCTTCTTTGGAGGACTGGAGTGCAAAAATGCTACAACGGCACGTTAAGGGTTTAGTAATGGAACGATGACAAAAAGCTACATACCCACGTTGTGTTGCAATGATCATGACTTTGGTTGATGGTATCTTTGGGTTTCGGGGTATTCATAAACGTTATTATAGTTAGATCTAGTCTGATACATTTATTTGTTTATAGCTACCATATGTAACCATATCTCCAATCATTTTTCTGCATATATGTTTATCTAGCTAGCTATCCATATTCATTATATATTTTTTTTAAACTTAACTTATTATCTTTTAATAAGGATATACATATTTCCATCCATTTGCCCATCACTCTTTATATAACCGTAATACATGTCTATCGACTTGCCTATCTATCCACATATCAATCTATCTATCTATCTATCTATCTATCTATCTATCTATCTATCTATCTATCTATCTCTTTATCTATCTACACATCTACTTTTCTATATATCTAGATCTATCTTCTATATGAACTCCATGATCTCTATTTCGTTCTTTCTAACTCCTTTTCTCCATCCATCTCTCTACCCCCCCCCCCCACCCCCCCTCTCTCTCTCTCTCTCTCTCTCTCTCTCTCTCTCCATCTCTCTCTCTCTGTCTCTCTTTCTACCCCCACCCCCACACCCCCACCCCCACACCCCCCCCTCTCTCTCTCTCTCTCTCCATATCGCTCTGTGTCTCTCTCCCTCTGTCTTTCTGTGTGTGTCTCTCTCTATATATATATTTGTATGTATACTGCATGTATGTACAGCATTTCTGCTTGAATCGTTATCATCTATCTTCCTCATAATTCTCTATACATGTATATTCTTCTGATGTCCATCTCCCGCTCTTTGACAACAAAACTTATGCGGCGACCCCTCACCTGACTATGAAGAAATGACGTTTTGCTTATTCTAGGTCGTTACAGTTCCGATGACGTAACAATGAGAACAGTATGACGAAATTAGCGACCTCGTCAATGACTTGCACAAATAACATCGTTCCGTCTTTCACTGTTTGTTCGGCACTCGAAAGGATCGATAATTCGTGCCCCTTCTTGAAGTGATCTCCCCATTTAGCCTTCAACAAATATTTCTCGATTCAATGTAGTTTATTTAACCTTTTTTTTGCTACTTACAGCGCAGTCGGAAGTGATGTTGCATAGTGATCGAGTTCATTTCTGAAATGATTTTCTTGTTTTAGCAGTGAAAGTGATTTCAAAGAAATTCTATACAGTTGAATTACTGAAATATTCACTTTAAAGTTAACTTCACAAATGCGTGATGCAAGGCGATGTTGCTGTTTTAGGTTATTACGTACAATATTTTGATTAAGCCATTTTATGCTCTGAATCTTCCAGCATTGTTAATGGAAGCAAACCCCTACCGGCGTTGCATTAATCTTTATTGAGAGACCATTTTAAAAGTTGACTTCTTTATAGTATGGACATTTTGTGGACATCGTTCTAAAGATACCATCCTTATAGTTGAATAATTCAAAAGAGTTTTCTATTTCTAGATTACTTATATCCGCAGTGCAATAAACCTCTCTTTTCTAACCCTTGGAATACTAGACTCTGAAAGACCTCAATTTTCCAATGATTATTGGTGACGATACGATTGTTAAGGTTGGAATGTCTACACAAAATGGTTGCCGGTTGTAAACTCTCTCATACAACATGATTTCTCATATTTCTAATCCCGTCATCGCGAATCACGCAATATTAACAGAAATAACAAACAACATTTCAAACAAAAATCAAAAAGGTGTGCGCATGTAGTAAGCGTCATTCGCATTGGCGAATGCGTCACTAATAATTGTGCGTTTTTGAATATATGGACGAGTTTTGCGTCGGAGCTTTCTATATTCACCGTGCGCAGTGGCACATCATTAGTTGGAATTATCGTCATGCTGAGATCCGCCCGCATACATCGGGATTACTATTTCAGGTCACATGTCACCTTTGTTGGGTCGCTCACATTATATCTGGTGCTTGCCCTGGCTTTCTGCCGGTGGTGAGCCGCCCTGGAGAGGGAGAGAGATGGATGGAGAGAAGGAGAGATGGATGGAGAGAAAGAGAGAGAGTGGGAGGGAGTGTGTGTGTGTGTGTGTGAGAGAGAGAGAGAGAGAGAGAGAGAGAGAGAGAGAAAGAGAGAGAGAGAGAAAGAGAGAAAGAGAAAGAGATAGAGATGGAGAAGTGGCGGATAGAAGAAGAGAGAGGTGAACATGGTGAACAGGGGAATTGCGACAGGTGCCGAGAGGTTCTAAAATAGAGAGAGAGGGAGATAGAGAGAGAGAGAGAGAGAGGGGGGGGGGGTGAAAACGAGAGAGAGAAAAAAAAGAGAGAGATAGAGATGGAGAGGTGGCGGAGAGAAGAAGAGAGAGGTGAACAGGGAAATTGCGACAGGTGCCGAGAGGTTCTAAAGTACAGAGAGAGAGAGAGAGAGAAAGAAAAAGGAAAGGGAGGGAGAGAGAGGGGTGATGAATGAGATATAAAAAGAAAATAAATGAGCAGGCGAAAGGGAGACGGAAGAGGACAGAGGTAGATGCTTATGTGCAGTTTAAAATTTCCAAGTTCATATTCATTGAAATAACTGTCACTATATCGTGCGAAATTCAGCTGAACACAAGTGAAGCAATAATACTGTTCTTTAGATTTTTACTAACAACTGTGTATCAAAATAAATGGAATTGATTATGCTTATTATTTGAAGCAATTAACTGCCTTTTGCACCAAATGATATGTCGTTCCACGAAAATAATCCAGAGCGTGAATTCCCATCGTTCAAAATCATAAACGAATTACTTTCCTCGGATCCTTTGTCTGCCAGGTAAAATGTTGTTTTATGGGATTTGTGTAGAATTGCTTGTGAAAAAGACACATGTGGCAAACAAACAGACCCTTGTGATGGCTGGTAGTGCTACCATGACTATGAGTGTAATCATTCAGGTTGATTATAACATTGTGCGACACATGGCGCATACCTGTACAGACCCTATTGGGAATTTGGGACACAGGTTTACTCTGGATTGAGAAAAAAAAAGAGAACAGTTCATGGAAACTGTTGTCAGAGGATTCCGTATTAAGCACCGTAATAAAGGACCTTCTGATGCATAAAAGGTAGGTGAATCTGAAAGGAAGACGGGTACAAACACATGACCAATTTCGTTATGTATGCAAATCTTACTCATGCCTTATTCTTATTCAACGTCGTTCACGTCGTTCAAACAATACGTTACATGAGTGCCATTCCCATTAGGCTTAAAAAATCTAGAAGTTAGAAAAATCGTGAAGTTAGGGTGAAAGTTGCCTAGCAACCGTACCAAAGTCCGAATGGTCCTATTGTCCCTGTCCCCTATCAACTTCGATATTTTTCGAACATCGCGATTTTTTTAAGCCCAATGAGAATGGCACTTTTTTCCGAATAGCAACAACTAATAGATTCAGAGTGCGTTCCACCCATTCAGACTGAATTACGAAATACAGGTGAATATAATTACGCTTTACTACACAGTTCGAGGGAAAGTTGTGAATTCATTATGAAAACGGCTTATTATCTTGATGCCGGCTGCTGATGTAGGATTGTTCTGCGTGATTGTATGCGACGTGTAACAATATTACCGTGGTCTTTTGTTATGAAAGAAAGGCGTGTGCAATTGGCTCAACTAGTTTTAGGTTTAACACCTATTTTTGGCAGATTGTTAACAAACTTAAAACAAAAGCAAAACCCAGTGATTGGAAGGTAACTAGAGTAATTCATTCCTAATTCAAAAGTGGTAGAAAGGTGTATGTATCTAGATTCATTTCGTAGAACGAAATGTTTAAAATACTTTGTCTGTATTTACAATTCATGTTTTGTGCAGAAGGCTGTGAATTTCTTGAAATAATCAAGAATTAATTGCATTATTTTGCTGATTCAAACGAAACTGATGGACGGTCACTGCGTCCAATCAGAGTGGCTATTCCTACGTGGGCGCGTTCTCGCTAATGGCTCTCCTTCCAATTTTCAAATTGCCTCGAGGTATTTTCTCCGGGCTGGCGATTTTCGGCGATCAAATCGTTGCGCTGGGTTCCTTCGTAACCTGTGTACACGAATTTGGGCTGAAAAAATGCGTCTAGAAAATTCGTCTTCGAAGCGATCTCTACGGACGCCCGGCGCGTGTAGTAGTGAATACAAGTAATGGTGATGATAAACACATTTTATTTTTGACAATTGAGCAATGTTACTTCGTTCCCTCTCCGCCCCCCCCCCCCCCCCCCCTCCGTCTCAATATGTTTATCTTGGTGCCGATATGTCTCCTTATAGTCTTGGCTGGAATTGAAACGCGTCTGGCAAGGAAACGAGTAATTCTTTCCGCAGAAATAGTTCCTTCGGAAACCTCTTCTCGATTACTTCCGTTAACTCTACATGGCTGACTTGTATATTCTCTCTAAAAAAAAAAAAAAAAAACATGTATCGTAGAATGTTCTGAAACCACTTCAGCAGCTTCACCTTCCCATTTCGCTATCCTTACAACAGACGTAACAACGTGACAACGGCATATAGAAGAGAAGCTATCCCGAAATTGAACGAGAACGTACCCCTGATCGCGATAACGCCCCTTTGCACTACACGCCCCCTCATTCCCTTTACAACAAGGGTGTCAATCTTAACACTGTTCTGTTATCTAGCAACATGATCCGTACGAACACTGACACCAACTCTGACACCAACTGTTGTTACATTTTAAAGCCCTCATTATTGTGTCGTGTGCATATTCCTTGTGTCTCTCTTGGGTACGGAGTGGTAATGTGGCACATCCGATGTATGGGTAGTCTGACTTTTCAGACGCTCTTTTTAGCCCTCTCTCTTGATCACCCCAACTGCTTGTGTGTTCTCTGCTGTGACATGGTGTTAACACTCTCATTACCAATGACATAAATATGTACAGTAAGGCAGTGAAAGATTCAGAGCTTGGTGCGTGGCTGGTTTACATGGAAGTACCAGACGAGATCGTGTTGGGGAAAGAATTTAAGTTATAGATAGGGGGAGGAAACAGTAACAGTAACAGTTTGAAAGATTCAAAGCTTGGTGCGAGGCTCGTTTAGCTGGAAGTACCAGACGAGATCGTGTAGGGGAAAGAATAAAGTTGTAGATAGGGGGAGGAAACATCTGGCGTGGATTCGAACTAGCAACTTTCTTCATTGTCGGTGCACTCGACTTCTCTCAGCCCTAGCCTTGTTCTCAGGCTATTGAGCGTTTTTTAGACAAAACTATTTAAGAAAGTGGTCTTGCAGTACACTAATCATTCTCGATTCCTCCTCTAGAGGGTCTGAGAAAAGAGGAGAATGGTTATATTGACAATTCTTCGAAAATAAGAATAAATCTTTATTTCAGTTTGAATCAGAAATTTCCAAAAGCCTGGTATGCACTCTACATAACCCCTGATTTGACTAAAGTCTGTTTTATACTGGTTCGTGGAATTTCCTTGGGAGATTGAAAAAACAATAATAATGTGATTATATTTCATATTGCATTTAACAAGCTTTATATTTATTCCACATGATATTTTATGACGTGAGTTGTATATTTTTTGTCTGATACTCAAATAAATATTAATCTTTTGCCACGACAGGTTAATACTCACCACTCATCTCAAACCTAAGCATTTCAAGTAAAAGACGCAACATGAAGCGAAATGAAATGTCAACATGCGCGAGCGAGCGCAGACGACCGTTCCCATGGGAACGCACGCTCGAATGGGCGGGGAATGCGCGTGACAGATGCCCGAACAAACCTGTAAATCAGCATCAGTGTCCCGACACGGCGCGAGAGCTGGGCGATGATTGACGATCTGATTGAGTGAGACGGTGTAGCTTGGCGTTCAGGCTGTTAAACAATTTTGATTAAACCTGTTAAATAGGGTCTAGTACTTACAAGACTAGTCACGTTTCTATTCTCATCGTTTTTTTTTTTTCTTTTGGGGCGGGACGGAGAAGAACTAGATAGCGATTAGTCCACTGCAGCCATACCTGTGCATTGACAAGTTTTGAATATAAATTACCAACAGTCCGAACGCTAGTCTAATGATGGTGTCGAAATGCTTCTAGTTCTACTGGCATCTAGACGACCGAGCTCAAACAATTCTTGATACTTTCCAGTTGTTTCTTGTATGTTTATATTATGTGATCATAAGTAAAGGTGTATTATGGCATATTAAAGGTAGTATATCCATTTTGAAGACAACGTTCAATTTTTTTTCGCTCATTGCCTGAGCTACTGATTAATGATTAATAATCTGGTTTAAAATGTTTTTTTGTTCAAAGAGGTCCAGTTGACAAGCTCTGATTTTTTGGGCTCCTCCACAGACTCGGCATTATCTTTATCATTACCATTTGTGCACTATTTCATACATTTATTACATGTATGTTATCATGTTTATATTTGTATATGTATCTACTATGAGTTGTGGAAAAAAAATAATTAATTGCAAATTACAAAATACAAACTACAAAGACATCATATACAAGATATAGGCCTAGACCAATCTTGTGAATTATCAAATGTTAATGCGGAAGACTATGTAGGCATACAGGTGGGTTTTATGAATGTATGATTATATATATAGCATAATGAACATTCATCATATTTATGAAATTTCATGCTATTTTACCAGATTCATAATGTTTCACTTTACACGACGGGAGTTCACACTGTACACTATTCACATTAATGCGTTGTCTGCATTAAAACACTTAAAACATCCGCAACCCCCCCCCCCCAAAAAAAAAAAAAAAAAAAAAAATGCTGCAAGCGCCTGAAAAGGAGAAGTGTAAGTCAACGTGTGAATTAATATTTGTATCTTAATACGCTTACACAATACTAGTTTTAGCTTTGTTGTCGGTATTTAAGCCGACACATGTAACATGACTTGGAGGGAAAAGCGGAGAGAGGGAGTTGCTGAAAATGTTATAAGTTAGTCCCAAACAAGTAATTAACAATTTCACACCGAGAATAATCAGTTTTGTTACAAAGGATTGGTTTCACCCGAAACATGCATATACATATACCCGAAAGTTCAATAAAAAAACCCAAAGTATTTCCGACGTTCTTTGTTTTGTAATTGACTCATGTTCTTTCACATGATTTAATTTCAGGAATTTCTAAAGAATGTTATCAATATAAATATTTGTCATGTGTTTTTCATGAGTCAAATTTTTGCACGACGGGAGTTCACATTTCGAGATGTACGCCCATTCATGCGTTGGCGGCATTCTGCTCTTGAAAGGGGATCGAATTTTTACCCTTTTTGTGGTGAGGATTAAGAACTCAATCAGAGAGAGAGAGAGAGAGAGAGAGAGAGAGAGAGATAGAGAGGAATAGAAAAAAAATCAAAATTACTTTCTTGCTGAGCGCGTTACTTTCCTTACGTGCGGAGGTCAGCCCATACTTAACACAACAAAGAAAAAGTGTACGAAAAGCAAACTAAAAAACAAAGTCGCCCTAATTTTTTTGGTCGCGAACCGTGCATTCTTTAGTCGTGGTATGCGGCGGTTAACACATGACACACAGGACAAAAGATGCGCCATTGCAACCACTATGACCACTTTCGATTTTGACATCAGACATGTCACAAGTGTTTGTATTGGTTGTACCGAAAGTTCGTTTCAGTTAGGCTAGCTTCCAAGGCTGTTGGATATATTTACTCCAAACTAAAATATAGAGTCTAATATTCTATTAAAGACTAGCATTTGTGTAATTCTTCTCTTTTCTCACTCTGTCCCACATACGAAATATAGAGTGATTAGTCTACTGCTGCCAGACTCCGGTTTTTTTTTATATTTTGGTGTAGAAAAGCCAAACGGTCTGAACGTCTGACTGGGATCGACGTGCTTGTCGTGAGTGTTGTGTGGGCGAGCGCTCACAACAAAACCACGCACAACAGGGGTTAGTTTCACGAAATGAAGACAATTCCAATTTCACCCCCAAGTGGGCTTCAATCACATACAGGAAAGAGCGGGTACAGGCACAATGTTATGATACACCATGTTACTAGCATATTAACACGTTCTACCTGTCATCTTTTCGCAAAACGTAGCCATGACAACTCCAACGCTTGCCCCAACCGAGGTTTTCCCGACATTGCAACAACTAATAGGTAAAATTACATGCTGTTCCCCCAATTTGATTCGATAGAACGTATTAATAGTTGTTTTTATTTAAAGAAGACACGAATGTAAACTGCCAGTTGAATGTAACTTAGGGCCCGGAAGCGCTCTCCGACTAAACGCTGCTTTGTCCACGATTCGTGAAACCTGCCCCCTGAAGTCTTGAGGGTATCTCTCTCTCTCTCTCTCTCTCTCTCTCTCTCTCTCTCTCTCTCTCTCTCTCTCTCTCGTTTTTAAACCAAGAGTAAATTACCCTTCTACTGGTTAACACCGATGAATCACTCGCTAAAATCGGAATCACCTTGACCTTAGAGTCTAGAAGGTGTTAGTTGAAAAACCTCCCGAAAGAAAGTTCGTAATGATTTGGTTTTCAAGATTTATCGCCTATGACTGTTGTTCCGCCAAAACATTTCTAGTGCATGTGTTCAGGCGAACGGTATGTTTACCACACTGATTTTGTTTGACCTTTGCATCTCACCCGGAAGTAATTATGTTATGATTCAGCAAGGACGTAATGGCTCAGTAGACTATGCATTTATTCAATTATCAGCGTTCATATCGTCTGCATTTTTGACAACCCCCACCTCCTTGACATTTATATTTACACATGGGGTTTCAATTTCTCAAGATTCGAATCAGTCTTAATTAAGTCTCCCTTATTTTCAATTCGGAAGTTTTGGTTTACAATAGAGCTATTATTAAACGAATTCAAGTTTGTAAAAAAACTTTGTTGATGTGCGATATTACACGTAGGCCTACCGCAATTATTTCCTTTCATAAATGGTTTCCACTGTATCAAACAATGTATGAATTATGTTATTTCACAATTTAAGCATTTACTTTGTTTTGAAGGAAATACATTTTCTTGTTGACACTGTATTTCATTAAATCATAATCTGGAAGGGGAAAAGGGGGGGGGGGGGGCTACATTGGATAAGATTGCGATTTCTGACAAATCTTCACTGATTTGGTTCTTTCTTCTCGCTGCTTTTATGCAAATCAACTTAACTTCAGGATGGACTTCCCTTATAACCATCTCATTACCATTAGCAAGAAGATGTATGTCAAACCGACGGCGTTTTCTAGGCCTGGTAACGTAAGGGTTAAAGGTACGGGATGGTATAGTGGTAACAATCACTAGATCTGTGATCATGGCACAGTCGTTCTGCCGTGAAAACGTGTCCCGCTGTTGAAATGACTTAAAGGGCATATACTGTACTGGGAAGGCAAAAAAGCCTTCAAAATGTAATTGTTAGCAATCTTCTTGCCAATGGTCTTAAATTCATGTATTGTCTATTTTAGAAGCTTGCTGAAAGTTATTTACCCTCAAATGATCTACATTTGAAGTAATGAGTGATTAAATCACAAATCCTCAAAATGTTCGGGCCGAACATTTTGACGATTTAATCATTCATCATTAATTACTCCATATATCGATCATTTGAGGGCAAATAACTTTCAGCAAGCTTCTAAAATAGACAATACATGAATTTAAGACCACTGGCAAGAAGATTGCTAACAATTACATTTTGAAGGCTTTTTTGCCTTCCCAGTACAGTATATGCTCTTTAATGAGGGCAGAGCCCCGCTGAACGATGCATTGACCTGTATGTACCAACGAATGTGTTTCAAACTTAAACAAGGATAGTTTTTCACTTTTCCATAAAAAGTTCATGACGCTACCGCATAACAATGATCTAACTGAGATTTCTTACATGTTATCGTTGGGGAGTGCAACTGATCTATGCCGAGTTTCATAACTTTTTAAAGCGGCTAGCCTACCCCATTCAATGTTCAAGTTCTTATATCACGAGGGAAGAACTTGTTAGATATTTTTCTTTCATTTTAGGGGATATTTACCAATAAAAGGTTGACCCTACCTTTAACTTCTCATTTAACATCCGAGATGAGATGACGCCTGCCCTGACAGTCTCTAACTGACCGAGAAAACCCACCTTCAAAGTTGAAAGGAAGGTGCGTCAAGATTATGAGGAAACATTACCGGACGTCGGTTTGGTGGAAAAGGCCGAAGGGGAGGGGGAAAATAGACGTGATGAAAAGGTTGTCTAGCCCGGCCCTACCATGCCTACACGCCGCCATGACCGAGGAGACGAGATATAGAGCTCGTGTTTTCTTTGTCGGGATCGGCTTGGGCACTTTATCTTTTAGCGGTGATCGTGGCGAGTTCGTCCATTATCTATACGGAATAGAGAGTTTCTTGGGATCCCCACACACCCATCCATCGCGGGCGTCTAGAGGGCTGGGCCTGGCGCTCTGCAGTCTAGGCCACTGACCACATTCCCTCTGGGTTACATGAAATATATAAGAAGAAGAGATGTAGGAGAGGAAGGTACAGGAGGAAACAGCGATAAGGAGAGATAGTAGAAGGAAGAGGAGTGGAATAGGAGACGGGGCGGTGAACGTAAGCGGGGATAGTGTAGAAAGAGGGGACATATCGAATACGATAGGAACTGAAAATTATAAGAGAAGTTGAATTTAAAGGAGAAGAAGAAGAAAGAAAAGGGAAAAGGGAAAAGAAGAAGATAGAATAAGGGGGAAAGAAAAAAGAAGTAAAATGAAATTGTTAAAAATGATTAAGAAAAAGACGAGAATGAAGTGAAAACAAAAGAAAAAACGAAAATGATAAATATAAAGAAGGAAATTTTTTTCTAAAAAGTGAACGAGAACATGAACAAGAGGAAGAAGAAGAAGAAGAAGAAGAAGAAGAAGAAGAAGAAGAAGAAGAAGAAGAAGAAGAAGAAGAAGAAGAAGAAGACAAAACATGGGAAGAAGTGCAAGCAGTTGACGTATATCACATGAATGAGAGCGTGTTTAAAAAAATAACAGAAACTAAAAAGGAAACAAACCGTGAGACAATCGTTTATTATATGTGACATTAAAGAATGACATCGAGAAATAGAAAAAAAAATGGGAGTCAATATAATATGTAAGGGGAAAGTAAAAAGAGTGTCTATCTCTTATTGGAACACATATGAGGCTATGAGTCATTTTTTTCATTTCATTTCTTTTATTTTCCACAGTCACCGAAAATAAAGAATATACATTTTAAATTAATTTCAAACATACATTTCAAGTAAATATCGTTAACATAAATTA
Source organism: Arbacia lixula (assembly GCA_963669155.1). Classification (NCBI taxonomy): domain Eukaryota; kingdom Metazoa; phylum Echinodermata; class Echinoidea; order Arbacioida; family Arbaciidae; genus Arbacia; species Arbacia lixula. Next base: position 8,853,033 of record OZ022593.1, read on the forward strand.
CATACAAAATTGCATGAGGACGGAACATAGGAAAGTAAAACTTCATTGAAGCTTCAGACGAAAGAGAGAACATCACGCACATCCAAAAGCTGCAAGCAGTACTTAAAAAACGTGGATCAGGCGATGCACATGCATGAACAGACGCAAACAGAGTCGTTACAATCCATCGATAAAAATGACGAGTCCTTGCCCTTGCTCCATTGTGATCACGTGATTTGTGCTTGACAAACAGTAGTCCTGCATCACGAGCATGGAAGCGATTATTCCGCTTTGATGGAAGGCATCACTGACATTATATCTACTAACATCCCCACCCCATCCTTACCCAAGCTCACGCCACCCCATCCTTACCCTACCCAATCCTTTCCTCCACCCCACCCATCCTTACCCCGGCCACCTCACCCCGCCCCATCACATCCCTACACCCACCCCCCCCCCCCCCCCCATCCTATCCTTAACCCCGCCATCCCATCCTTATTCCACTTAATCATAACAAATGACAAACTAGACATTCATTTTCGCTAATGACACTACCATCCCTATGCACAGAGCCAGATTCTAATCCATGGAACATGGAATTCTGGTTTTGTTGAACCCTCAATGCGGCATTCGTGCCTTTCTGCATAAGTAATACACATCAATCGCAGTATGACACACAAAGAGCTGATACCAGTGACAATGCAAGCATAAATACATTTTCAAAATAGAGCAGTGAGAATTTGGTAGAAGTTGGATCGATACTCAGAATCCAACGATTTGGCAGAAAAGATATTACTTGACAAGATCATCCCAGTCTGTGGTTCACGAAGGAAACTGATACAAAATGTTCATGTGAATCAACTTATTGTGCTTCAATGTCATATACATGTGGTTAATCCTACAAAGCAAAGTGTTTACAAAAATTGCACGGGATTGATGTATTTTAGAATATTTGACGAGATAACAATCACATGTACACAAGCTTGCGTGAAGAAACAAATAAGTTTGACGGTATTTGTGTAAACCTTGAAATTGACATTCAGTGAGCAAGGAAGTGAACACAATGTGGGAAATGTTATGAAGATTAAACCTAGTATGAATGTATTGATAACTTCATTACCTTGAGCTCACCACATAGCTCATACCGTTTGATTCGAGATACGTTAAAGTGAAAATCACGACTTGTTGCGATAATTCAATGTGAATTGCAAAGAAAAATGAACAGTGCGATATCACGTTTGTTTTATTGAAGATTATAAGTAATAATGTGTAAGCGTTATGATTAAATCAATGATACTACAGTCAATGTTTAGGAGTGATACATTCGACAAGGGCATGTGTATTTGCTTTGAAAGAAAGGCGATATGATAAAAGGATGATTATACTTTATAATCATCATGAATTCTCAAGAAGATGTGTTGTTTCATCTTCACCTTAAAGGGCATGTACTGTACTGGGAAGGCAAAACAGCCTCCAAAATGTAATTGTTAGCAATCGTCTTGCCAATGGTCTAAATTCATGTATTGTCATGTATATGCCTTTTAAACCTTTAACACTCATTATAAATAGGCCTTGATATCCCCATTGACTTACTATACATCTTTATGCCAGTGGTACTGAGAGGGTTCATCAATCAAAGAACGGTGGATGACCCTTCCAAAACTAGAATCGAAATCTAGCGATTAGTCCACTGCAAGTCAGTTTGCAGCTTTGATATTGTGAGGGGAGTTCTATCCCGCTATATATACACCATTCATGTTTTTGCCAGTAAAATGGCCACACTGCAGTAATTTCTTCTAAATTATTTGATATTGTAGGCATCCACATTATACCTTCTCATGATCAAAGATGTATACTTAGAACGGTGGGCAGTAGTACAAATTATAAGTTGAGTATTTTTTTGTTAATAATCGATCCAGTTTGAAAATTTAGAATGTGAGGTATTTTCCACCTTGTTCTCCTTGGTTGCTCTAAATATCGACATCGTTCAACCACCTCGCCATCGATGTGTTCGTCTTGATGCACATCCTTGCATCCTTTCTGAAAGCCTTTTATGTTCGTCACCTTTCAGCTCTTCTCGGCTTCATTCTTGAAATGTCACGTCCCTTACTGAACGAGATTGGCGGGGTATTTTGGCACACGTGGGATTACTTTCACGTCGAAGAGTCTCTTTTTGGTCCTCGCTGTTTCAACCACAGTGCTTGCACTAAATAGGCTGGTATGAATTTCGCTTTACCCCAAGATAATGTCCCGGGCTGGAACGAATCTTTGCACCTGCACGATTTCTCCACCTTGTTGCGCTTATGGGAATGGGTTGGTCGTATCAGGAAGATGAAAAGTCCTCCCAGGTCGTATGTTGATGTTAGGCTGTGTGTGTGGCGTTTATTCTTACCAACCTGGCGGTATCTGTATATGTGAGCGTATGTGTGTTTGTGTGTATACATGTATGTATGTGTGTATGTAGATGTGTGTGTTTGTGGGTGGGTGTGTGTGTATGTACATATATGTATGTAAGTATGTATGTATGTATGTATGTATGTATGTATACGTGTGGTTTGTTTGTGTGTATTTGCATGTCAAGAGCTAGATTATGAGGTTCTTGAAAAAATACAATACAATGATGACATCTATCTCGTCAAGTGTGTCAGGTGAAACGGATAGACGACCCGTCTAATATTCCATACGACATGTAAAGGTAAATTATAAACCAATTTAAAATCACATGATTTTGTTTATTCTAAAGGAAATTCTTAAACAACATTTTGTTTTATTTCTAAGGTGGTGAACGGAAATTGTGGTCTTGTAAGTAGTTGTGGTCATTCATGGCGGAAGATAAGACACCAGGGGAACAAAACATACATGGCCTTATATGGTATAATAACCACGCTAAACCGCGTCACCATGATCGCTGATAGGTATGATATCCGCTGTAGACCGCATCATCTTTAGAGACCACCGCGCTCTGACATACTCGAGTGTTAATGTGATACTAATAATTGTCGCTTAGATTGTGATGTACTAAATGAGACTGCACGTCTAAGTGTCTATATGTCCCAGACAATGAAATTTGACGACCTGGTGATGAAAGCAATTTCAAATAAAAAAGAGCAAGTAATCCCCTTGAATAATCACAAAAATAACTTTTTATATTTTATATTGAATGAGATTTTAATAAAGCGCAAGTTCTTATAAATACTGTGGTAATTACACAACTTTATGTTTAGGTCTGGAAAAATGAAATACCCCCTTTAAATGTAAGTTTTTGCAATTGTCAAAATTGGCAGATTGTGTGACTTGTCACGGGGCCACGAGAAACGTTTGATTTCGCTCTCTTCCGCAAACATAGACAGGTGCACACGCGAAAGTTCAAGTGCTGATTTAACCTGAACTCTAGTTTGAACCTGATTTCGGTCTGAGGGGGAAGATTATGATTTAAACCGATTTTTTTTTTTTTACCGAAACTAAGATCTGTTGGTCCCTCTCCCCTAGCCCAGTTGCTAGGTTGTTGAGTGAATGGACACGACCGAGTCTGGTAACATAGACTACGCCGTATTCCCACTTGCTGCCCTGGTCTCTCCACATACCTCCCTCCTATACGGAAGACATTCTTAAGCACATAATACGTGCATTTTTAGGTGGTCTGTCGTAATCGACAGATCACCTTCTAATTTCATCCGAATTTTCTTCCTTTTTTCCGGCCCACTTTTTTTGTGTCATCTATATCTCAACAATGCACTTGTTATGTTTCATCATTTTTTCACCATGTTCAGGTATACATGTGAACTTGTCATTTCAATTTTTTCAAAGTCATGGCATGACCGTGACGTCATCAACGAGCATTTTAATGAAAACCTATTACTGAGAACTCTAGGTAGCTCTAGAACTGCTCATCTATATGTAATGAAATTTAACATGCAAAGTTAAAGACATGACAATTTTACACAATTAAAAAAAGTGCGCGTACGCGTACGTTAGTGCATTAAAATGCTCTTAATCAACTAGAAATTAGTTTGCATATGTTTCAGGACATTTCTAGCATTTCAAAAATTTTCCGTGCGTAACGCGAACGCAACGTTAGAATACCGTTTTTCCCACTAGATTCATGTTTCTGACACTACATACATCATATTCTGTAATTTTGAGCCATTTCCATGCTACAATAAGGTCGTGCGAATGCGTCAAGTTTGAAAACAACACCGATCCGATCCGATCCGATCCGATCAGTCGTACGAGTCTGCAAGTGGATGATGTATACGTGTATGTGACGTCACATTTCCAGTCAGACCACTACTGAATCGTGGCAAAATCGTTCGTCTGCGATGGCCTCAAAACAAAAACCCTTCCTGCGTATCTTAAGAATGGCAAATAAGCCCGAGTCTCCCATATAATTGCTTCATCACCTGTCCTGCTCATTATGAACTCATCTCCACCGGCGTTAGCAACGCCCCATCAAGACATCCATTATCACATGACGATCTCATCATCACGAGTAAACGTCACACTACCTCGCGCTAAAAAAAAGAAAAGAAAGGATGCCCCACTATTAACATCTTTTAAAAATCTCCCGCCCGCCCACTCACCCCCACCACTCCACCCTTAGTTTACGACTGTCTCCCATAGCAACGCCTATCTACACATGTTTGTGCTATGGGCGTGGGCGACTTAAACGTGTCTATATCTTATCCCGCTGTCTTCATGACTATCTTGGGCGCGATCTTCGCAAGCGCCCGACTTCAAATGTTTTTTGTCGGAGCATGCTACATGCTATGTCCACCTTCCCCGTACAGATTGGCGTAATTAAATCAAATTAAATCTCTCTCTCTCTCTCTCTCTCTCTCTCTCTCTCTCTCTCTCTCTCTCTCTCTTTCTCTCTCTCTCTCTCTCATCCTCTCTCTCTCTCCCCCTCTCTCTCTCTTTCTCTCTCTCTCTCTCTCCCTCTCTCTCTCATCCTCTCTCTCTCTCTCTCTCTCTCTCTCTCTCTCTATCTCTCTCTCTCTCTCTATCTCATCTCTCTCCCCCTCTCTCTCTCTCTCTCTCTCTCCCCCTCTCTCTCTCCCTCTCCCTCCCTCTCTCTCTCTCTCTCTCTCTCTCTCTCTCTCTCTCTCTCTCTCTCTCATCCTCTCTCTCTCTTTGTATAGACAAAGTCTAATAACAACGTTATTATCTGTCTGTATAGATTTCTGGCTGACCTCGTTATGGGAAATGGTGTGATAATCAAAATGACCTACGTAAGTGGACAAGTGCAAACCCACAGTCAGGGTTTGTATATTTTGATATTCAGAAGAAATCGTGACGTCACTCGAGTTGAATGGGTGTTTGATTTTTCAATCTCAAACCCGGTGTGATGAATTAAGAATAGTCACGTCAAGCGCAAACACAGTTCGTTGAAAATAGCTAAGTATAACTAAAGATTATTATTATTTTTTTTTTATTATTACGGGCGGATAGATTAATAAAGCAACTTAATAAGTCATAATCACTTTTGCTCCCCAACGACCAATCTCCCCCCCCCCTCTCTCTCTCTCTCTCTCTCTCTCTCTCTCTCTCTCTCTCTCTCTCTCTCTCTCTCTCTCATTATCATGATGGTGTTATAAGGTGTTTTGACCACTGAACATTTTAGCAAAATGTAAAGGAAGGGAGACCCAAATTTAAATTGTGCTTTAATACCACTGGAAATGTTAAACATATACCGTTTAAGAACTTCCCTTACAATATAACAGCTGGAAAGTGACCTTGAGTGGAATCATAAGGATCACTAGATTTTGGACGGGTCGTCAAAAAATCCCAGTTCCTCAACAACGCAGATTACGGCTCTCGCGGCTCTCCACTCCGCGCTGGCCGACGCATCGGCCGGTGCAATACTGTATATAGATGTAGACTAAAGTCGCTACGAAACACGGTGTTTCAACATGTTCAAACGTTAACAAAGGCAGTTTTTCATTTCCTAACAAGGTTTGTGAAGCTCTCTACATGTGAGACTTCCTACATTTACGGACTACCTACCTATGATGTAAATGAACTATATCATATCTATCCAAATTACATGAACATGTTTATTTACAAAGGTACTAGATTCAGATCATATGTGTACACAGCGTATCAGCATCTAATCCCAAATTAGAATTGATATGGTATTTATATACTATCTTTCTTAAAATAGCAGCCTGTGCAAATATCAGACATGGACTCGAACGTTCAGCTATCTGTCAAAACGGATAAACTGTGAACCAGTATCCGAATGTGCAATGCCATTGTAATTAGAACAACGACTGTAATCTTTAACCCTTTGTATGTCAGAGAAACTCAAACTCTATAAGATGTGCATGCACTACTGCTGAAAATAACCCACATGTCACATCAGGGAAGTGTTATAGGAAGGAGTAGAAACTCGAGCATAATACATTCAAACATCTGTATGGGTTCTAAAGCGTGTTCATGAATGTCAAAAGAATCCATAATCATGACAATGCTTTGATGTTCCATGTGCCGAGCCTACATTTAGCTGATGTCAACTTGAAAAGAAATTTCTTTGATTTCCCATTTGTCTGTAGACGTGTTGTTTTTGACAAATTAGTCTGAAAACTATAAGGAAGTTACCGGCAGATAATGACAGATCCTAATACTCTGCTTTTGTTTCGAAAAGTATTCAGGAATCATTAAAAATCGGACATATAAGCTATTTGTATTAATTACAAAATTGACCAATTTCTTCACTTTCCGACAACTTGTACATTTGGGAGATTCAACCACCCTCAAAATGATATATTAAGCTGTGTGTTATCATTAACGGCGTTTGTGTGTGTCTCTCTCTTTCTCTCCGTCTCTCTGTCTGTCTCTCTCCATCTCCCTCGCTCTCTGTCCCTCTCCCTAACCCACGAAGTTAGATTTTCTCGGCTCCGCACCTGCACTACCCCTTTGTGTTAAGCGGCAGTTTCATGAACCTTTCATGAATTGACAGGGCTCGGATAGACTTCCTTTGATCTATCACGACCGCCGCCTCATAGAAATTCAAGACATTCGGGTGTTTTAAACAATATGCTGTAAACAGTAATTTCTTCTATAGTATATTATATATTTACATAACTGTTAATGTTACACCTTGAAAAGGGGTTCGACACCTTAAAATAGGACTTCCTGATAACAATATCCCATGTAAGAAAAATAATCAGAGGGCCGGCTTTATACTATTTTTAGTTGATTGTCTTCTCACCGCCTTGGCATCCCTTCACAATAATACCTTGTTAAATGTTCTTTGAATGTTTCCATGGTGAGAGTGTACTAATAAATACTATTTAGAAAATAGCAAAACTTTCAGTAACACCATGTGGTTGTATAATTGGCCCACTTATGGGGTGAAGAAAGGAAAGGAAAGTGAAAAAAAAAGAAAAGAAATCTATACTTAGTTGCAGAACTGACTATAACTTTTCTACACTTTTCTCATTTTCTTTTCTTTCTTTTCTCTTTATCACTACTTTGTGACTAGTTCACAACTTTCATCAACACCCACCCTCTTCTTCTACCTCCATTCCAGGTTTAAAAGGTTTAAGGTTTAAAAATTCACCTCTCCTTTTTCACTTTTCACTTTCCTTTCCTTTCTTCGCCCCATAACTGGGCCAATTATCCGAAAGAATACAACCACATGCAAAGTTTTGCTATTTTCTAAGTAGTATTTATTAATACCTTGTTACTTGTTACAATGATTACGGGCTAATGTTCTTGAAATTTATCAGCCTAATTAGTACTGGATTGTGATTGTTTTTTGTGTAAGCTCACCCCTTTCTTTCTGTTTTAACCCTCTCGGTACCAACCCGGGTAGATCCAATAGACTTTGATACATTTCATGCACCTAGGCTACTGAAAGGGTTAATGTGGTTTAAGCACCTCTCCCTCTTTATGTGTAATTGGTAGGGTAGCTCTTTCATCTTCATCTTTGTTTACTTCATCTACATATGTCAAGAAACAATCGTTTCTTTCACCTTACGCACATTATTTATAGTCTTACTTTCAGCAACATCGCCTGGAGGCTTCTTAACTATCACAACAGCAACTTATTATCTATTGATGAGATATACCTTTAATGACTTTTTCGATATTCGTTGTTAACATTGTATGCTTTAAAACTAATGAGAACTATTTTGAAATGATTCATGACAATGTCCTTCATGTACTTGATGGCTAAACCAAGTTCTGCAACTAAAAATACACTACAACAAAACAACAGCAACTACTAAATTCAACCCAAAATATCATTTATTTTTTCTACAATAACCACGGGAAATGGAAGAAAATAGGGTATATTATAAGAACTTCCCTCCCAACTATAGACAAGTCTAGACGCCAGTCCGATATTACAAAGACATGCTCGAAAATGTATCATAATTAAGTCTGCGACTAAAGACCAGTTAATAAATGGCATACCTGCACGCGCCCGTCGGTGCATTTTTCTCAAACATAATATACGATTCTGCCCACGTTTCGAAATTCCTTTCTGGCGGTATACCTTATACATTTATAAGTCGTACACGAAAAGTCACCAGGCAGTCGCCACCTGGTAGCCTCAGTCCTAGGCTGTAACCGTTTTTTAATTAAACTGGCGCAATAAGAAGGAAGTCTGGACTTGCAGACTAGACTTCCTTTGGTCTCTTGTCCCCTCTTCAATGTATGAAGAAAATGATGAAAAGGAATAGTGCTCTTAGTCTATCTATTCAGACTTAATTGTGACTGCTGCTGTGCAAGGGGGGGGGGGGCACACTTCAACGCCTTGAACCTAGGCTACTCTCTGGGGTTTGGTTCATCATAATTCCGAGATAATGACGACACCACTTCAGTACTCTGTCGTACCATATTCCATATGGGGAGTAGGCGAACAAATGGGATAATATTGTGAAAACGTTTTGATTTAGAGACTGCGAAGTTAGTTTGCAAAATTCACAAAACTCGACAGGAAACAGCAGAATAATCTATCAATAACGCGTATAAAATCTCACAATCATAGCTTCAAGAACTATATCAGGAAAAGTGAAAAGCATCCTTATTTGAAGTGCCCCATTCCATAGCTCTGCGCCCCTTGCCTCAACGTATCACCGCAGAGCGGAGAGACGCGATGCACGCTTGTTCTAATCATCATCCCTCAAGAGAGAGAGAGAGGGGGGGGGGCAGAGAGAAAGAGAGAGAGAGAGAGAGAGAGAGAGAGAGAGAGAGAGAGAGAGAGAGAGAGAGAGAGAGAGGCAGAGAGAGAGGGGGGGGGGGCAAAGAGAGAGAGAGGGAGAAAGAGAGGGAGAGGGACAGAGAGCGAGACAGAGACTGAGAGACAAAGAGAAACAGAAAGACAGACAGACAGACAGACAGAGATAGAGAGAGAGAGAGTGAGACAGAGAGAGAAACAGAGAGAGAGAGAGAGAGATAGAGACAGAGAGAGAGAGAGAGACAGACAGAGAGAGACAGACAGAGAGAGAGAGAGAGAGAGAAATAGAGAGACTGGTCCGATACTGTCTAGCGGGCCAGTGTCGGGTACTCTCAATGAGATCCATGCTATGCTCAAAACTGCTTGATCTACCCACATACCGTACATGTGGAGTTTAAAACCAGTCGTCTTGACAATACGATCATGACGTCATACTACTGTACTCTTATAACATCTCTCGCAATTCAGTCTGAAAATTTCACCCATACCGTGTCGAATCTGTCAGCGAAAACCCGCACGCTCTCTGCAGAGAAGGAAATAACATTGGGCCACTTCCAAGATTCGGCCGGGGACTAACCGAGGTGACGAAAAACGTCATGCGCCCCCTTCCCCTCCTTCGCGCGGCCCACACCCAAGTTTTATTGGCCACAGCTTGCCGGTGGGAAAAGCCTTTAAAGGGCATATACTGTACTGGGAAGGCAAAAAAGCATTAAAAATATAATTGTTAGCAATCTTCTTGCCAGTGGTCTTCAATTCATGTATTGTCTATTTTAGAAGCTTGCTGAAAGTTATTTGCCCTTTAATGATCTACATTTGGAGTAATGAGTGATTAAACCACAAATCCTCAAAATGTTCGGGCCGAACATTCTGAGGATTAATCATTAATCATTAATTACTCAATATGTGGATCATTTGAGGGCAAATAACTTTCAGCAAGCTTCTAAAATAGAAAATACATGAATTGAAGACCACTGGCAAGAAGATTGCTAACAATTACATTTTGAAGGCTTTTTTTGCCTTCCCAGTACAGTATATGCCCTTTAAACTACACAAACACAGATAGTCTTGATCAGAGGCTGCCCAGCAGATGTGGGTTTTCTCCCTTATTTAGCCTGGCTTTCAGGCTGTTTGACATTTTTAATCCAAACTATAATATTCAATAAACGGGCCTGACTGCAGTAGACTAATCATTCTCAATTCCTTCTCTGGGACGGAGGGAGGAAAGAGGAGAATGGAATGGAATATTTGATAGTCTAGTGAGTATCAGACTCTTATCTTTAAGTTTATTATTATTGCTATTGACATAGGAGTGGTGGAAATATCTTATAACCTGTGAATATTGGGGGAGATTGGGGCGGGGGGGGGGGGGCATTTGCATGGTTACACCAAAAAGTTGAGACAGAATTTAGTTCTATTGATGAACTCTCTTAACGTCAAATAAAGTACATTCTCTACAGAATGTGTATATATTTAGTATGCAAGAATGCCTCGAGGGAGCAGAGGAGACGTTTGCATCGCCTTATTTAACCCTTATATTACCAAGCCTTGATAACCACATTGGATTACTACGCATCTCCATGCTAATATCTTTAAAATGATTGTAAAGCGCATAGAGATTATTAATATTATGCGCTATGTAAATGTTTGATTATTATTATTATCATTAATGGTGAAGAAAGAAAGGTAATCCATTTGCACTCGGTATGCGCCACTGAAACGTCAATAATGCTAAAGTGATACAGATGAACCCTATAGGGCAACATCTCGCCTGGCACATTTTGAGCCAAGTACGCTAATATTCTTTTTATTTAATCGCACTTCCGCAATCTGAAGACCTGACATTTCCAGAGAAGTCACCCTGAAATTAAGCGAGACAAATTGTCCTTTTTTGCGTCAATCACTTTGCAGACTTCAGTGGTCATTGACCTGGTCTAAAATTTTGTGTACTTTTAATGGAAAGTTGTTCATTTTCAGCGAAAACGACAAGGCCGACAAGGGTCGAAGACTTTGATGATCCGTGACCGGAGTGTGGGGCATGCGGGGAGGGGGGGGGGGGGGGGGGGGGCGTTCGGGCGAGTCTCGAAAGTTTGGCAACCAGTGTTCCGAGTTGTTCTTAGGAATTCTTGTTTTTAAGGCTGGAACAAAATGGCGGGAGTTTATAAACGTGTAACTATCGCGTACCCACAGAGTTTTGTTGTTTGATTTGATTTGATATTCAGTCAGAATACATGTTAGCAAACTATTTGTAGCTTAGATATGACCAAATTGCACCATAAATATGCAGTGCAACTTTTATATTGCACACATTGATAATTCTAAGCATACCTTTCTGTTAAACAATGTATAATGTCTAATTTAATGTAATAATTTAACATGTTCAACATTAATTCAATTGTATTTACTTGATTATCATAATACAGACGTATTGTTATCATTGTTGGTAATATCCAATGTAAATATTTTATCATTTTGATAAAATATGGCCGAGTTCTATATTATGTGAAGCATTAACACAAATTCTGATCTGCATCATACAAATATTTCATCTTATTGATAACATTGTTAAAGGATATACACATTGCACGTTGCCTTATGGCTGATATGAAAGTATATCACAGTAAGATGATAAGTGGAAATGAAATACGCAGAAGAAAGTAAGGAAATGTACAAGCCTGTTTGGACCATGTACCCTATTCGTGATATAAGGTCCATGTTTGGACTGAGTCTCGCCAGCGGAAGTGACGTCACGAGACATATCTAAACACAGACTGTTGGGACGGGTCGGGAAATGGTGTCGCGACTCCAGAGATTAGGTCGAAAGTCCCAGGATAAGCCAAGAAAACCAAGGTTTTAGGTTCAAGTTTGAGCGATATACTGATTTTTTTTTCTCACGCCTACTGCAACTGTAAGAGTATAAATTTGGACAAATGCTTAAGCAACAATCCTAGTTATTCATATATATGATAGAGGTAGCATTAGTGGTCGAAGTTGTGGTAGTCTCAATAGTGGTAGTAGTAGCAGCAGCAGCAGCAGTAGTAGTAGTAGTAGTAGTAGTAGTAGTAGTAGTAGTAGTAGTAGTAGTAGTGTCAGTAGTAGTAGTAGTAGTAGTAGTAGTAGTAGTAGTAGTAGTAGTAGTAGTAGTAGTAGTAGTAGTAGTAGTAGTAGTGGTAGTAGTAGTAGTAGTAGTAGTAGTAGTAGTAGTAGTAGTAGTAGTAGTAGTAGTAGTAGTAGGAGTAGTAGGAGTAGTAGTAGTGGTAGTAGTAGTAGTACTGTTAGTAGTAGCATTAGTAGTAGTAGTAGTAGTAGTAGTAGTAGCAGTAGAAGTAGTCGTAGTAGTAGTAGTAGTAGTAGTACTGTTAGTAGTAGTAGTATTAGTAGTAGTAATAACAGTAGTAGTATTAGTGGCAGTAGCAGTTTTATTAGTCGTAGACGTAGTTGTGGTAATACATGTAGTAATTGTAACAGATATTTTCAATATCTTTGGTGTTAAAGAAACTCAATTGAATTGATACAATATACTTAATGAAGTCTGGAAAGTGACAGCTGGATGTTGACAGCTGCTACTTATCAAAAGCGTGAGAAGTGTGGACTTAATTTTGGGAGCGATGTTTCCGACTGTCAAGGAATTGTAGATAGAGGACGCTACACTTAGTTCGGAATAATAATAGGTAGGTATTATAAAAAAAAAATGTGAAAGAAAAGCTTTGAGTATCGAAAAATTATCAAAAATATGTTATAACTCGAATCAACCTGTAATTCTGAAATAAAGAATAAGAATGACTGCATCATTGTAGCCTTACCTATGATACCATTTGTTATTTGATACCATCCTGGTCGCTTCTCTCCTCTTTGTGTTTATATATTTTTTTCTTGATGTATCAGCATGTCACACCCTCCCCTTTTCAGTCTCTCTCTCTCTCTCTCTCTCTCTCTCTCTCTCTCTCTCTCTCTCTCTCTCTCCCTCTTCCGTTCTCTTTCTGACTCCTCCTCTCTCCATCTACCCATGTCTTTGCCCTTTTACCTTTCCCTCTTTCTCTTCCAACCTTTTTCTATCTCTGTCTATTATATGTATAGTTATATATCTGTCTCCCTTTGTTTTTCTCTCTCTCACTCCTCCCTCTCTATCTCTCTTTTTGTAAGTTTCTGCAAATCTCTCTCTCTCTCTCTCTCTCTCTCTCTCTCTTCCCCCGCCCTCTTCCTCACTTCCTGTTTATTATCTCTCTTTCTCTGTGTCTCCCTCATTTTCTTTCTCTCTCACTCACCCCTCTCTTTTTGTCTGTTTCTGTAAATCCTCTCTCTCTCTGTCTCTCTCTGTCTCTCTCTGTCTCTCTCTGTCTCTCTCTGCGCGATGAGGGGGCGACCCTTACCCAAAACCCAGAGCCATCTATAAACAGAGTTTAGCCAACTCGGTTTCAATAGGTCACAACATGGAGCGTGTAGCTTTGTTGGGCAAGCAGATAACAAAAGAATACGCGCCATGTTGTGACCAAATTAAACCGAGTTGGCTAAACTCTGTTTATAGATGGCTCTGCCAAAACTCAACCTACTTCCACGTGGATTTTTCTTTCTACTTGGCGATCGACTGACAAGTTATTAGATTGACATACATTTATTTCGTAGTTAAAAGTTTCTTAATCAAAGTTATACTTTGATTTTTGTTTTAGGCTTACATACGTTTTTTTAGGTGATTGCTTGGTGTGGGAAATCTTTTCGATCAGCTGTCTGGTTGTATGATAACACCGGTGATAGCACAGGCAAAAAATAATTCGATGGTAAATGCGCAAAATGGGCAACATATTTACAACACAAGAGGGCAGCATACCTTGTAGAACCGCGAGCTTGATTGAGAGTTTTCGAACTAGTCTGGAAAATAGGGCAGAATAATGAAGAGGAGGAAAGAGAAGAAGAAGAAGAAGAAGAAGAAGAAGAAGAAGAAGAAGAAGAAGAAGAAGAAGAAGAAGAAGAAGAAGAAGAAGAAGAAGAAGAAGAAGAAGAAGAAGAAGAAGAAGAAGAAGAAGAAGAAGAAGAAGAAGAAGAAGAAGAAGAAGAAGAAGAAGAAGAAGAAGAAGACTTTTTTTGACTTTTCAAAGTAAACCTTTATTAAGTCAATTATTTACAATAATACATAATTCAATTTCAAACAAAAGCCACATTTGGGCAATGCTTACACAAAGTAAAAATTGTTCATAAAAAGAGCTTACATAATATTACAAATTAAAAGGGTTGTAACAAAGACGACTCGTTCTAGTGCAATATATCAAAATCATAGCAAATACGGAAAAAAAATTCCTTTAAAGGTACAAAAAAAAGTTGAAAAGTTTATCACTTTTCAACTCAGCAATTTTTCAAACGACAAACTTATAAACTAGAACATCAAATCAAATTAGATCAACCATGTGAGGTTTGTATTATTGTCAAGGAAAAATATTGAATTGTTTTGAGACCATCGTTTTATGAAGGCACACAGGTTGTTTTGAAGTTTGTAGAACTCAAAGTCTAGAATGATTTTGTTTTTTATTCTGATGGTCCAGATAGGTAGAGGGTCAACAAAATGAGATGTGCGATAAAGCCAGTACAGTGTGCTCTTCAAACTGATAATAAGGAAATTGGATAGGCGAACAGTCTCCCTGCAACGACCTCGTACACGCGGAATCAGAGTCCAATAAAGTTCAAAGTTCAGCTTAGCCGTGGGCAGCAGACGGGATAGGAGATGGTGAAGAAGGCCCAATGCAGGTTGGATGAGCGGGCACAGGAAGAGCAGATGAAGAGTTGTGCCTCTTTCGCCGCACCATCCACAAGATGATGAAATGTTCGGATTCATGTGGTGAAGAACCGCTAATGAAGGCAGAACATTGTAGAGAAGTTTGAACTGGACGTCTCCATCTTTTTTGGAGGCTGGCACTTGATATATTTCGCTCCAAGCAACTCGACAAGAGGGTTCTAGAATGCCAATGTCATGCCAGTGTGTGACAGAAGATATTGGAAGAGAGTTTGTGGAGACGTTGAAGAGGTGATACAATCGCTTGGTGGATGTGATGAGAAAGTTCGTATTGTCATTGGCTTTGACAGTGTATGGAGACAAAATATTGGCAGCAAGATGATGAAGTGGAAAGCCAGAAAGTCGAAGTCCGTTGGAGCAGAAGAACGCTGGAAAGTTGTTGGACAGTTTCTTATGCATCCAAGAGAGTTCAAGTTCAAGGAGGCGAACAGAAGGACGAAGAAGTGTGGTGAGAGTGATATTTTCAGCCGGAAGCCACTTGCCATTTGTGAGGTTGAGAAGATGCTTCACGAGTTTGATTCCGCGTGCAAAAAGTCGAGCAGGGAGAACCATAGTGCCATTCAAGTCACATGAAAGTAAAAGGGTGTAGTTTAAAGGAATATTTAACACATGGTTGACCGAGAAGGACGAACTTTCAATGTGTGCTCCGGAGGATCTCCAAGCACTCAGCACTTCGGAGTAAAAACAAGGCAAGCTCGTGTCATATTTTGGATCTGTTTCAATGAGGAACAACTGGAAATCAAAGTTGAGTCTTTTGTACTTCTTTAGGTTATAAGAACACAGAGCATATGCAGGATGAGAAGAAAGGTTCAAAAAGCGCTGGAGGAAGGCAAAACGAAATGCAAGAACGCGTGCTTGGAGACACACTAGACCAAGTCCACCTTTATTTGGTTCCTGATATAGAATCTGTTTTTTCAAAAGATGTCTTTTATTGGACCAGACGAAGTTGATAAGCATCTCTTGGAGTTCTGTCAATATCGACTTAGGGGGAGAAAGAGTGGCAAGATGGTGAAAGATTTTTGAGGCAGCTAATTGATTTGCTACGAGAATCTTGCCTTTCAATGAGAGACTATGTGTAATGGAGGTCCACCGCGTGAGAGTTTTGTTTAGTTTTTCTTTACACTTCATCCAATTTTGATTTATGAATGTGTTGCTTGTACCAAGGTGAACCCCAAGAAATGTTAGTCCTTCATTATTCCACTTAAAGTGAAGAGGATTTTCACTCCGTCTGGACCAAGACCCTAGCCATAATCCTTGTGATTTCTCATGGTTAAGACAGGCATTTGATGAAGTACTGAAAATGTTATACACTCTTTCAATTGTGTCAAAACCGGAGTCAGAGCTAACAAAAATAGATATATCATCAGCATACGCTGATACAGACACTTTCGTTCCGGTGTTGGGCAAGGTAAAACCAGAATCACGGAGGTTTTGTCTTGACAGATGTAGGAAGGGTTCTATGGCGATTGAATATAACAGACCAGACATAGGACAACCTTGACGAATGCCTTTACGAAAGGGAAAAGGTGCGGATAGAGATCTGCACACCTTAACAAGACCCTCAGCATTTTTGTACAAGAGTTTTACACATGAGATAAAGAAGTCTCCGATACCCATGGCCTTCATTGTGCTGAACAGATAGTGGTGGTCAACGTTATCAAAGGCCTTCTTCTGATCTAGATTAACAATAGCAAGAGGGAAGTTATTGCAATTTGCAAAGTGAATTACATCTCTTATCAAGATAATATTGTCGTATATTGTTCTACCAGGTACACAGTACGACTGGTCATGATGAATGATATCGCCAATACACAGTTTAAGTCTGTTTGCAAGTGCCTTAGCAAAAATTTTGTAGTCGTTGTTGAGAAGGGATACAGGGCGCCAATTTGCAATGTCTGCCGGATCCCCTTTCTTTGGAATGAGGGTAATAACCGCCTTATGAAAGGAGTTTGGAAGATTCCCAGATGTAATGGCATATTGCAGAACAGAAGAAGAAGAAGAAGAAGAAGAAGAAGAAGAAGAAGAAGAAGAAGAAGAAGAAGAAGAAGAAGAAGAAGAAGAAGAAGAAGAAGAAGAAGAAGAAGAAGAAGAAGAAGAAGAAGAAGAAGAAAAAGAAGAAGAAGAAGAAGAAGAAGGAGAAGAAGAAGAAGAAGATTTTCAATTAAACAAACGAAAAGGTTCGTGGTAAGTACTTGATATCGTTTCATTCGGATAATTGTAATATGTCAGTGGCAATTTAGATAAAATATAATAAAAACAGAAAAGCCGAAGAAACAGATTGACAACAGTTCCATCAAAAAGGAGTCACATAATGAATAAGTTGTGATTTATTGAAGAAACGTTCATTTCCAGCAGTCGATCCTGATCAATAATCTTCACAGGCGACTTTATCGACCCTAATTGACCTGCCTAAGAAAACTGGGCTACCGATGGAAGATTTATGAACACGAATTAACTTTTTCTTTGCCAATTTTTTTTTCGTTGTGGTGTTCCCGACATATATATATATATATTTTTTTTTTTCTGATTTTTCTTTTTTTCTTTAATAAATTCAACTAATTATCAGGTTTTTATTCCCTTTTAAAGCATTTCTCACTGGTGATGATCACAAATACACAAATGGTACACCCACGCAAGCACTTTCACTTTCACTTTCATACTCACACGCATTTATATACACAC
Source organism: Arbacia lixula (assembly GCA_963669155.1). Lineage (NCBI taxonomy): Eukaryota > Metazoa > Echinodermata > Echinoidea > Arbacioida > Arbaciidae > Arbacia > Arbacia lixula. Next base: position 8,870,657 of record OZ022593.1, read on the forward strand.
ATACATACTGAACACATACAAACACACACGTACACAACACACATACACACACACGCACTATAAATACAAAGCGCACGATAGAACACTATGTACAAATATAATTCCACACATTCAGATTACATTTCTGACACAATTTATTTATATTCACATTTTCTGAAGAAAAGAAAAATATTCAAAACGACATCAAATTAAATCAAGGCAAATTAGCTCAGATTTTCCACATGAACAGTTTACAACAAATACAAACCGAAGTTGGTCTAAAAACCTTTGAACTTCAAAACAATATTTTGCGTTTTTAGATGGAAAAAATATAATTTTGGTTCACTTCCCCCCTTCAATAGATTATAATTTTGTTTTCGGTCTTTGGATATAATACATTTAAATATAACCGGGTAAATCCATACAAATCAGGTAAAAATTTATAACAATGTTCTTCTCAAATTCCCTTGGCACATATATTATCAATAAATAACACTATTTCAGCCTAATGTAATAGATGTCCAATCAGTACATAATAATAACTCTTTTCTCCCTTATGTCAGGTGATATTACATAATATTGACATGAAGAAGAGTAAGATTTAAAATGTGAATGACAGCAGAGTCGTTGGAAACACTAGAGTAGAGGAGTAGGGGGATAGGGAAATATCAGTCAGTAGAAAATAGATAAGTAGATAACGCCTTTTAATAAAGACATTTATAAAGATCATGCCAAAATAACAGCACATGGAGTATCTTTGTTTGTTGATATACCAAAAACTTATAGTAAACACGAGAGTGATGAATATAGTGAATATACAGATAAAAAGTATATCATGACCTCTGTTCCATTGATTTTCTTTCTTCTTTCTTTACAACTTGACATACGAAGGAAAAAAAAATCATCGCCTGTATAAAATGGATGGCAAAAACGCAAAACATATTCGCGCGTTACTTGTACAGGAGTAGAAAAAAATGTCTTGAATCGATATACATGTACCTAGCATGTGTTGTGTACTCGCGCGTGATCCATGCTATTAATGAACTTCATGCTGGTATAATTGTCACATTGCTAATCCTACAACTCATTTGGTGTCGTGGTAATGACACCAGTAATAATGATAAGGAAAGTTGTGATTCCGATGATGACGTTGATGGTAGTGATGATGATGTTCATGATAGTAATAACTTGGAGAGATAGTACCATCATCATCATGATCATCAACATAAGACAAATTAGGTCAGGGCTCATCGAAGAACGATTGAAGTGGAGGGATATTAGCAATTACCAGGCCTTGTAAACCACATTGACTTAGTACACATATTCATGCCAATGGTAATGAGAGAGTTAACCCTTTCATGCCAGGCATTGTAAACCACATTGGCTTACTACACATCTTCATGCCAATGGCAATGAGAGAGTTAACACTTACATTCCCAGACCTTGAAAACCCCATTGTCTTACTACACACCATCATGCCAATGGCAATGATAGAGTTAACCCTTACATTAACGGGCCTTGAAAACCACATTGGCTTTCTACACATATTCATGCCAATGGCAATGATATAGTTAACCCTTACATTAACGGGCCTGGAAAATCACATTGGCTTACTACACATCTTCATGCCAATGGTAATGATATAGTTAACCCTTACATTCCCAGACCTTGAAAACTCTATTGGCTTTCTACACATGTATTCATGCCAATGGCAATGATAGAGTTAACCCTTACATTAACGGGCCTTAAAAATCACATTGGCTTACTATACATCTTCATGCCAATGGGAATGAGAGATTTAACCCTTTCATTATTTGAAAACCTCATTGGCTTTCTACACATCGTCATGCCAATGGTAATGAGAAAGTTAAACCTTTTACGCCACGTCTTGACAACCACACTGGCTTACTACACGTCTTCATGGCAATAGTAATGTAAGAAACAATGGAGTACGGCATATACTGCTAATCTGCATCTTTTCTCGTTGAAGACTGTGTAAGCACATGTGTATAAGGTGTTGATACAAGACCACCCTCCTTAACCCTCTCGGTAATACGCTTTAAAACCCCCATCGATATTTAACACATGTGTGACCCAATCGGACTGAGGAGGTTAAAACAGAATGAAAAGATGATGATTGGATTCGGGTTATTGTTTTATATCATAATCTCATGTTCTAACAAAAAAATATTGTAATAAGATAAAGCGCAAAACATCCCTAAGGTTTATATGACTATGTCTCAGAACTCCATGTAAGATAAACTATGTGTGGGGGATCGGACATCAACATGATAGCACACAATGTTGGCATTCGCAATACTTCTATCACAGAGGTAAATGGGGGATAGCACACAGTTAATATTCATCAAAACAACAACTCTGTACACAAAATATAATGCCATTGTGTTTGAAATACATATGATTGAACTTTACTGTAGATTAGCACACTTTTAACATCGGTATACTCGTTATTGTTATTGTTATACCACGTAAAGGTAAAAATAACGTGAATCACAACTCAAGCTGTATGAGAGATAGAATGTCGCCATCTTGCGGTAAGAGCCGGTCCACTGACGGGTACTCCTGGTACGTTTTTAAAGGCATGACCCAAGAAGAAAATTCATGTCCGTAATAAAAACATATTGTAAAGACATAACAATGATAGGCAATCCCGTACAATAGGGGACCAGGCAGTAACGCACATGTATAACGCACACAATAGGAACGCTGCAATACAGACTGTCGTCGGCAGAAAGTGACCTAGAAATAACTTTTTTTTGATGAATTAAGCAGCGAAAATTTTTGTCTAGGGTTAGGGTTAGGTTTAGAATTAGGTTTAGGGTTTGGGCTAGGGTCAGGGTTAGGTTTAGAGGGTTAAAATTCATAAAATTAGTGGGATACCATGGATACCCAGGTCCCCTATTGTACGGGATTGCCCAATGATAGGCATCCTTGGTACTAACTTACCACGGATATGTTATATGATTAACTTATATATGCTTTGAGGCCATATTTCAATGGTGGATAATACCATTTCCCAATATCATGTACTGACTATGAACGTAAAATTACCGGGTACGATACACACGGTTCTAGAGGGCGGTGTCGAGTCTGGCAAAAAAGGAGTTTAACCATTTGCGTACCAGATAAAATGCTGATCTATGGGATTAGTGTGTATTGACGGTGAACTTATCCACACGTGGTACGACGTTGAGGGTCAACGCACTATTACCATGCGAAATAGTGAATGATGCAAGATGAAAACAACAACGATCTTTCCCTGTCCTAAACGAACATCGAAAAATGACCATATTCCTGCAGACGTAAAGTGCTGATCTTTTATACGGACTGGGACAGTACTCATTAATATTCCTACCCCTATAAAAGATTACACCCACGTTGAAGACACAATAAATTTATTCAAAATGGTGAAAAGTTCAGAAATGGTATACACTTACATTAATGAAAGAGAAGACTGCCACAACACTATTTAGCACTCGTGGGACTATGCTTGCCCAAATGCAAGTTAGTAGTCTAACTTGCGACAATGATTAGCTACAATTAACGCACATGACAACTTTCAATTGAAGATTTTGCAGTCAGCGATTGATCGCAAATAAAGGCGGGCGGAATCAAGTCTACCCAGAGTAGAAGATGTGAAGTTCTATAGTGCCATTTTGGATCTACTTAATAACTTTATACACATCTACTTTCTACTTGTTTTAATGGTACGGTGCACTTTCGTCAAAAAACATAGGGACAGACAGTGATATGGCACAAAAATATTATTTTTTTTACAAAGTTATAAAATCTTACAAAAAATAAAATGGTTTATCAATTCAGGATTATGAAACCAAATTCAGTAAATATTTGATTGAGAAGCAATGTCAAAAATACGCAACGAAACACAAAGTATACATATATATGCAGATAATCATAAATATTAAACAAAAGAAACGAGTGGTAAATTCTAATGACGGATTAAATTTGATGCGTTATATCAGAAAAGTGTGTGCTTACTTAACTTCATACAAACAGAATCATAATAAATACAGTTAATCATATGAAGGATATTTTCAATAATGTATAACAATTACTCTTACAATGATCATGCCGTCTGACGCTAATAAATTTAGTTCGCATAATTAATATGCAGTACGTACTGTTATGTATTTATTTCAACGGAACACAGAGTAAAACCTGCGAAAAAGATTATACAACAGATAGTGGTACATAAAATTCTACAGAGGATGGCGAACAAGAAGGTATTGACTAATTCATGATCATGTGAACACATTTCACTGTTAAACTGTCTTGTTTCTGCTTGGGAAATATGCTTGCGAAAATTGCAAGATAGTTGTGAAATAGTGACAATTAGTAACAACTCGAACCACACGCATAGTCTAAGTCACGCCTTGCTTTACCATATAGTTTTAACTACAAATCATGGAAGAATCGTTTACTAACGTATGGCATCTTCAAATTCATGAGCATATGATGAACTTTAAAATATGTGAGAAAAATCTCACATTGTAGCATTAGACACCACAGAAAATATAAACATGAGTGTCGATATATATTGAATAAATAATATGTCCATCATGTATTATCAATCTGCCGTTGCCACGCTGAAAGGCAGCAATAGATATAGCACACATTAACTTAAACATTAGCAGTAGAATTCGAACTCAGAACTACTTGTGAAGTTACTGCTGAATTCGAAGGTACCCCATAGCAGGGGACAGTTGATAGAACGGGGGGGGGGGGGGTAGGTAAAATGGGCAGACGAATGATGAATAAGATGGGGTGGAGTGGGATGCGAGACGGAGTATCGGGGAAAAAGCAAGGTCAGTACAGAAAATGAAATGTGAATGTGAAATGAGAATAAAAGAAGTGGGAGAGGAGGAAGAAGAGGAAGAAGAAGAAAACAATGAAGTAGAAGCAGAGGAAGAAGAAGAAGACGAAGAAGCAGTAGCAGAAGACGAAGAAGAAGATTGAGAAGAAGAAGAAGAAGACAAAAAAGAAGAAGAAAAAGAAGGAAAAGAAGAGGAGAAGGAGGAAGTGGAAGAAGAAAAAAAAGCGAAGAAGAAGTAGAAATAGAAAAAGAATTAGTAGTAGAAGAATAGTAAAAAGGAGAAGAATATATAGAAAAAGAAACAAAAAATGATAAAGCATAACGAAATGCAACACAGTGACGAAATTGGATATCATCCTTTCAATTTTCGTGTAAATACTCACAACGCCGTCAAATATCATTTGTTGTTAAATCAGACAACGTCACAATACATTTAAATATTCCGAACATTTACAAATTACATGAGAAAGACACTAATGTCCATAAATAGGACAAAACATATAAAACCCACTTTTGACTTACATATATTTGGGTTTTTACTTCAAAGAACACTAAAAAGTTATCTAATGAAAAAAGGTCTTCGTTTTCAAGACAGCTGTTACCATGGTTACATTACATGGATGCCTAAAACGTAGCGCCTTGGCCATAAAACGAGAACCTCATCTAACTTGGGGGATGAGACGGATGAGACAAACGTGCAACTTCCTTCTAAGAGTACCATTGATTGTCCTAACTAGATTATCGACTTAGCTTTGATAACAAGTAACTTGCAGCAGACATATCATCATCATCGTGAAGCTTGCACTTAACATACTTGGCAGTGAAAAAAAAAAAAAATCAATGAAAAGCTTTAGAAGGCCTCAGAACAACATTCACAGAAAACCGCGGATGTGTTTTCTTTTCAGAAAGAAAATGAGACACATAGTTAAACTGACTTAAATACGAATACAATTTTTTTTTCCTTCAGGTTATGACATGACCAATTGTGCTTTTAAGGAAATATGTACAATCATTCCAAAGAGCCGTTCAGCAAGGTACGTCACGTGACAAGCTCAGACACGTGACAGCTCAGTTTGAGATGATGTATCCGGGACAGCGTCACGTGACTTCTGCTCTGTTCGGTCGATGCGTTCGATGCCAATCAATTCTCGAGATGGCTCAATATTCTTCCCCCAATATTTCTCTGCTTCCTGCTTTTTTCTGGTAGGGCCCGTTGCATGAAGTTGATGGTGATGATCAGCAACGCGACCCGAAACCTCAACGACACTCAAACAAATCGCGGGAATGAGTTACTCCTCCATTCTCCTGAAAGCAACTTTTGTTTCTTTCATGGGCAGCCAATCCGCTTGCTGATGATGACGCCGCCGCACGTCGTCGGTGATACGTCGGGCAAAGCTCGTAGCGACATCGCCACCACCGGTGTACCTTAAACCATAGGGAAGATACGCCGGTAATACGTCACGAGGAGGGCCTGTTCAGAACGCCAGACACAAGTTTGGTTCTGCAGTCGTCTCATCGCGGACAGGTCATCTCGCCTTCCAATCAAGCGTTTCCACATGGCCTTCGTTGATCAGCCTCACGCCTCTAGACGGAGAGGGCGCTGTGTTGGAGCTGTCTGAAAAGAAAAGTTAGAACGGCGGATTCCCCCTATAATTCGAGACAAGTCCGTTTCGTCTTGACGCTTTTGCTCTTGTAGGCTAGCGTCTCCTTGCCCACGCCGTTGACGTACACGTCGAAAATGTACTTCGTCCCCGGTCTGAGGCCGGAGATCATTTCTGTTAAGACCTCCCTCTCCGCTTCAGCACCATTAACGGACCGGCATAATACCTTCTCTCTCTGTTTGCGCATGTCAGGTCCATGGCAGCGGTTGCTTTGCCTGAGCGAGCCTCGCTCATCCACTCGCATATACAAACAGTATTGCGACACTTCCTTCGTGCTCAGCCACGCCAGCGTAACCGACGTGCACTGTCTTAAGTTTTTGAAGACTTTTATCCTGCTATCCTTGGGCAGCTGTGGGAAGGGGTACTTGGCTGCGTTCGTTGTCGCAAAAACTTTGAAATGGGTAGGGTTCCGCAGCTTGCCCTTTATGCCCTTCACTTTTATAATGAGCTCGCTTTGCACATTGCGTATGCTGAAATTCTTTAGGGATTTGACGGAGGAGTCGCGAATTTTGACGTTCTCTCTCCAGATCTCCACCGCGACGCGATCCGAGCACGTCTGCACCGAGATGAGGACGTCCTCCGTCGTGACCTTCTCGCTGACAGCAAAGCGGAATTGCTTCACTGGACTCGACCTCCGTACGGACGCCTCTCGGAGCCGTCCGTCTTTGAGGCGCGTCACCTTCCGGTCGGGGCTTTCCGGACGGGTGATCACGGACGCACCCTGGTACGTCACGCTGCGATTTGTTCTTTCATCCACCGCGAAGAGATCAAAGAAGTAGAGCATCCCAGGCTCGAGGTGGGTAATGGTGTGCGAGTTTTTTCGGCCGACGCACTCAATGACCAGGTCTGGGGCTTCTTCCGAATCGGCCATCACGGCTTGCTCCTGCTGCATCCGCTTTTTAGCTCGTCGCAGCTCGCGCTCCGTCTCGAAGCCGAACCCTGTCGGAGAGGCCGGGAACGGTACAAAGTCCCCACCACTCACACTGGCCCGGACGCCGCACCAGGTGTGGTAGTTCCGCCTGGTGTTGATCGCGAGGCAGTACTTCACCGGCTGACTGTACAGGACGTCTGAAGGACTCGGCTTCCAGGCCAGGGAGACGCGGTTCTTGTTGAACGACGTCACGTCCACCTGCGGGTCGCTGGGCAGCCTCGGGAAGAAGTGATCCGAGTCAGGGGTGGTTGTTGCGTAGATCTGGAAGGCGGACATGCGCTCTACCCTGACCTCCAACATGTAGGTGCCCGCAGGAGATGAGTCGGTCTGGTACTTGTCGACGTTGTTACCGGAGTAGCTGCGCAAGATTGTGCTCGTCCTCTGGTTGGGTAACCGACGAGGGCGCTGTTCACTGAGCTGATCTGCTGCACCTACGGAGGGAATAGGCGGAAGCAAGTTTATTACTCATTGTCTTCATCGCTGTTTCATCCTTTAACCCATAGTGTGCCACTATAATCCCGCTAAATGGGATGTTCATGTCACTTATGCTTACATTGCAAAAAGTATTTTCTCTTTGTCATCTTAATTTTCTCAATTTTATCAGTAGAAATTAGGTACCCAACATTGAGTTGAGCTGCCTTTCAAATTTTCAACACACTTGCTGTACAAGATGAACTAGTGAGTAGTAGTGAGTGTGTATTATCCTAATCATTGTCTTTATTCCAAGTCATACTAAACATCTTGAGAGAACAAAGGTAGGCATGAAAGAAAAATTAAGTTTGACGGTATTCGGGTTTCGGCAGTCCTTGCCACTCCTTGGAGACCAAAAAACAAAATATGTATGTGTCATTTCCAACGCTATTAAGAACACTGACAACCTCCGAGAAAGAAAACTTATCAAAATATGATGTTGAGTATTCTCATTACTTCGTCATAAATTTCCACTCACGAACATAAGCTGAATATGTGCGGTCGTTTTTCTTTAAGAATGCCGCTTAAAAAAACCTCAACTCCACTGATCTTCCTAGCTAGTAGCCTGCCTTCCAAGCTGTTGAACTTATCAAACCCATCCCCAGAAAAAAAAAAAGCTCTTGCCACGATTCTGCAATCTTGAGTGCCTACGACTGAAAATGTGACGTCACCTACTCGCACAAATCCCATGATCAGGTCATGCGATTCAGCCAGTCGCAGAGTCGTACGACTGATCGGATCGTGTCGTGTTGTGTGCGGTGGCCTTGATTCTCCTGTATCCCTCTCAATACCACGCATGGACATTAAATGGAGTTATCATAGTGAGAGGGTTAATAACAAGAACAAGGACGGGGTAATCGATACTTACTCGACCCGCTGCCGTCTTCTTGGACCTCTCGCAGCGAGATGTTCCATTCGATGAGCGCCGAGCAGGGCGTGACCACGATAGCTACCGGTGTGTTGTCTTCCTCGACGGTGAAGTAAAATCTGCCAAGGAGAAAAGAATAATAATAATAATAATAAGATATTTAGAACGTTAATCCAAGGTGCATAATGGTATTGCCATGATTATCATTATAGAGTACCCAAGTGATTTTGTCATATCCATTGTTATGCTGTGGCATGTTGCATAGGTTTTCAATTATTGTAACTTGCCATCAATGGTAATTACCATGGAAACAGCTGAAATAATGAGAGTTCATTGGATGTTGCCATGGCAGTTATCATTGATGGTTAGTTCCAATAATTGTAAACCTATATGCAACATGGTCCAGTCTAGTTTTAAACGATATCACTGACGTGAGAGTTTCACTGTTCCGACATTGTCTAGCGGGTGAGTGTTGGGCACTCCCAATGAGAGTTGGGATCACTTATTAATTCACTACTACATCTCGCTTATAAATGTCAACTGAAGTGTCTAGAAATTCACGATAAACGCTGTGGTCACTGTTATACAAACTTTGATTTCATCACAATTGTGTCAGAACGGTTACAACAGTTCCGGTGCCTACATTAATTGGAGACATTTCCTATAATCCCCTCGTGCACGCTAACCTTTACCATTTACCTTTACGGTTTACGATCTTAAGTCTACCTGACCATTCCTCGAAACTGATTTATAATCATACTTAAAAACAAGTGTCATCGCACTTGAAGGGTGTCGACAAATAAGAAACGGGTTTCTGTATTTCAACATTCTTCTTGGCATCGGCGCTAAACTCAAAACATGTATACAACCGAAGAGAAGGCGATTGAGTCATTTTGTGTCATTTACTGTGGAGGTAAACTAGAACTTCAATCATTAGCGATAAAATATGCGAAGACGTCTCATAAAATCGCCTTTGTCTTAATTTAAAGAGCGCGGGAAGATAGAGGTTCACATCTAGAAATCAGAGGTTACTGAACTCCATCAGCAGACCAGCTTTTTTTATCAAGCCAAAGATAGGTTATGACAAAAGAAGATCGAGACCGGGCCCAAACTGATATTGTTTCCTGTCGGCAGTGGCGCCCTATATTAAGCAACGTCCTGCTGCTGCGGATAGCCGATGGTGTGGCTTAATCGAAGGCAAGTGATGCATCATGGGAAGGCAGGCTCCACGCAGTAAGTAGACCGAACTGATTGGTCGACTTCTTGACGAGCGAGTCGTGTCCGACATGTGACGAGGGCACGTTCACACTGAGGAGGTAACCCGCTGCCGCTCGCCGATGGAAGTGTGGTCGCTAGCGGTTTCCCGTCGCGGCGAGACAAGCGGATCGCTTCGTGTAGCGATGTTCAGACACGAAGAAAAGCGGTCAGAAGCTTCTCTAGAATCCTTTTCATAGATATCCACTATCCGCAAAATAAGCGCAACATTTGCGGTAATATTGCATTACCGATAGCTGCGTATATAAACGGGAATCAATCAAATAATGCGGCATTCACTTTCTCCCTTTTTCTGCCTATTTTGCGGATCGAGACCTCGAATTAATACCGTAATATCGCGGTATGCGAATTTTATAAACTGCGTCCGCGAAATTGCCGTAAATGTTGCGCCTCGTGCATCGCACTCTGGCATCTGCTTCGCTAATCGCACCGCTCGCATGGCTTAGCGGAATATGTCACCATCGCCGGTCCAGTGTGAACGCATTTACGCTTGGTGGTCCAAAAGATCCTAGGCACATACAGTTATATACTAATAAAGACAAGTATATTCTAGGCCATGGGCAAGGACTGTCAATAAGGCCTAGTCAATATCATAATCGTACTATCACCCAGAAGCAGAGGGATTTATCCTTAATCCTCATCGGGGAATATATTCCTAATCCTCGTCGGGGACTATATTCCTAATCCTCGTCGAGGAATGTAGAATAAGGTGCCGTCTGATTCATCATAGTTAGTTTGTAGAGACATTCTTGGTGAAAAGTGGGAGAGATCTTAATCGACCATGTTCCTTCCGTGTTCTCGGGCGATTGGAGACATTATATTGTGGCAGTTTGAAATCATCTGGCCGAGCGCCAGTTTCTGATCGGGACGGAGGTTGACGAAATGGGGCAGAAATAACGAGGACGTTAGGGTCGTACATCACGAAGGATAAAGAGAGATAGAGATGAAGAGAGGGAGTACGATGGACACACACATGGGAGCAAGGAAGACTATATGTTGGAAGGGGGTGGCAACATTTAATATGACAGATTAAGGATGATACGACATCTATTCAAATTATTAAGACACGACTTGGAATGACGGAGAGTAACCGACATCTTGTCCGTTTGGGAGAAAGAGACGGGAAGGGGTGTGGGGATTTAAGCGAAATATCATAACAGCTACTATAAAGAATAAAACCACGCAGTGATAAGGCCACGTAAAATTGATTTCATGTTGATCATCCCCGCCCGCTTCCTTTTTTCCGCCCGCCTCCTTTTTTTTGATATTTGATATATTTTCTTTTTATTCAGAAAACAACACAAAATTCTATAATATGCATCTTTTCCACCTTTTCTTCAAATGCGCTATTCAAATATTATTGAATAAACAATCTAAAACTCTAGAAAAAAAATTGAAGGGACAGTGATTTACCGCGTCAAAAAATGGTCTTTTCCCGTTTTAGCAGGTGAAATGGACATTCCGTTTCCCCATAGACTTTGTGTAGCGGTACAAGAAAAAGTGACAATTCCGTTTACACAGAAAGTCAATACGAATTGAGTAGCGATGTCAAAATTTGTATCAGCCACTGTACCAACAACTCATTAGAATCCATTCTAATCGGATCAATCGGCGCACAAAAAAGATTTTGACAAACATATTTAACATAAATAAATCCTCACCTTTCACATTAATAGCATTTTGTCACGATTAAGTAGAATGTTATCGGTAATTTGGAGGGGTTTTGACATCGTTTTGATCAGTCAACGATTTTTGCCCAGCCGCCATTTTGTATATCGCGATTTCTTTGAACGTAGAGGGCAGCAACACAAGCCCGTGTTCAGAGCTGGAATACATGCATGTACGGTGTGTGCATGTTTTCCATGCGGCCGACCACGGCCCGCGCGAGGCCAGGGTGAGGGGTACAATCGAGTGCGCTGGAGTCGAATGCAGTCTGATTATCATGAATGTAGTGAAGTGAGATCGTGTTTTGTGGCCATCTCATCTTTGAATTTTGTTGAGATTTTGGTGTAATTTCTGTTGCTGTTCCATGTATTATGAGGAGAAACAAGGTTTCCAATGAAAATTTTTAATATCATATCATAATTAATGTAGATATAGATCTACAACATAAATGTTAAAACAACAATTACAAATAAAATCAAGACAAAAATGACAATATATTGACAAAATTTAATTTTATATTTGAAATAAAGGCAACATTTAATATTTAAAAATAGACAAAAAAGAAACCTGTTGAAGAAAGCCAAAATTGGTATTTTGGGGGCAAATCAAACCACGTACCACAGCAACGTTGGTTGATGTGCATGTATATTCAATCGTATTATATACTATTTTTACACGCGGCAGCCATCTTGGGAAAAATATCAAATATCAAATAACATGGTACACCCTCCTCCTCTTTTTAAAAAAATCCGGACGATCAACATGTAATCAATTTTACATGGCCTAAGGATACCGTACATAAAGACCGTGTCGGACAGGATAGGGTATGACGATATAAACATAGGGTATACTTAAGCAGAAACAAGATAGCGGACTAGTAGAGGATATGGAAAAAAGAGGAAGACATAACATGCAGAAAGAAAGAGAGAGAGAGGGAGAGAGAGAGAGAGAGAGAGAGAGAGAGAAAGAGAGACAGAGAGAGAGAGACAGAGAGAGAGGTTAGAGAAATTAGAAATAGACGAACAGAGGAAACCATAAAAAGTAGAGAGGGAAAATACAAAGAGAGAGAGAGAGAGACAGACAGAGAGAGAGAGAGAGAGACAGACAGAGAGACAGAGAGACAGAGAGAGACACAGAGACAGACAGTCAGAGAGAGAGAGAGAGAGAGAGGGAGAGAGAGAGAGAGAGAGTGAGAGAGAGACACAGAGACAGACAGAGAGAGAGAGAGAGAGAGAGAGAGAGAGAGAGAGGGGGGGGGGGGGTGGACATGTAGACAGAGAAACAACGAGACTTGGCTAAACAGAAAGAGCAAGAGAAAGTAAGAAAGAGACAGCGACACTACAGAACTAGAAATAAATATAAGTGGAGGGAAAAGAAAGGGGGAGAGATAGTAAGAAGATCACAGAAAAAAAAGGTGGAGATTGACAGTAAGAAGGGAAAGAGAGAAAGGTACCCATCCATCCCAGTAGAGATAGATATAATATATGTTCCTGTCTCGATTAAGAGTGTGAGAAATAAACATGAAGATGGACAGAATTACAAAAAGAGCGGAAGGAAAAGTATGGGTGGGGCTTGAAAAATGAAAAAGGGATTGACTGTCACATTCCAGATTTGTAAAAAAAAAAAAGAGAAAGAGAGAGAAAGATGTAGGTTACGGTCTGTCTGCGTGCATTTGGGCATCACGTGCTGTCTCATCGTATACGTGCGTGTGAATAATGTGGGAAAGGGTGGGTGTGGGCGAGGGTGTGTGTGTGTGTGTGTGTGTGTGTGTGTGTGTGTGTGTGTGTGTGTGTGTGTGTGTGTGTGTGTGTGTGTGCATGTGTCTAGTGGAGTATACGCTATGCATTGTAGCTCTGACCCCGTCGCCAGCCAGAGGAAAGTTTAGAGTTCAGCTTCAATGTAAGCATTACAACAACGACTGTTTAATGGCAATTTTCCCTGAAGGATTGATATTGTTATATGCCCCAAGAAAAACAAACGCACCATTTTGCTTGGGGATCGCTTGGGGGAGCGCTGAGAGATAGATGAGAGTTTGTTATGTCTTGCGGACAAGACACGGGTCCTCGTCTGACAAACTGGGATGTCGTCACGAGACCAGGAGAAACAAAAGGATGGTTTATGTCTTAATGGCTTGCCCGAACCCACTCCATTAGGAAGGTTCGGGGGGGGGGGGGGGGGGGGCAACGTCTCGTGGCGTTCTATTTGAAGACGTCGTGATGGGATGTGCTTGATTTGATCTGATTTGGGGGAGGCCTCATTGATTTATTTAACACCCTCCACGCTAGACAAAATGCTGCTCTATGGGATTTGTGTACATTTCTGGTGCAACGTTGCAGCAACGGAGCATTAGCAGTTATAAGAGATCGAATCCTGATGATGAGTTGACGTTAATATATATAGAGAGATTAGTAATAACTTTTTCGTCGTTGATGAAATTGTCTTCACTTTCAACAACACACTTTTCGATTTGTATGTATTTTGTTTTATACAAATTAACTTGTTACCATGGTTACGATTTTAAGGCAGGTCCACAAAGAAGCGGCTGCCGCTGCCATTTCTTCACAGGTTTCGAAACAATCAGCCTGTCTTGACAATTACATATAACCTCAGTAATTTACAAATCACTTAAGTAAGTACATAATTATGCTTAAGGCGACGACGAGACGTCTTCTTATATTGCATCACTAATGTTTGAAGTTCCAGTTACCCTTCAATGAATGCCACCAAGTGTATCGTATTCCTGTTGCGTTCCCGCGGCGGGATAAAAGATACTGTCGGCAGCAAACAGCGGCGGCAAACGGCTCCTTGTGAATGTACGATAGGAACATTAAAGCAGGTAGCAAACTCACTGTTTGGTGCGGCCTTGGAAGAGGTAGGCCGTCATCTCCGTGCCGTCGGGAAGGATGCCGTTCTCGTAGAACAGCTCGGGGTAGCGCGCCGAGTCGTCGAAGGTGTTGCTGGGCAACCGTTGCGATGGCGACAGCTTGGCACGGGACACGAGGAGGAGGAGCGGGAGGAAGAAGGTGAGCGGCGGCTTGAGCAGCGAGTTCATGGTGATGGCGAGGGAGGAGACCAGAGCGAGGACGAGTCTGTGCGTGTGGTGAACGAGAACGAGATCGAGAATGAGAACATTAAAACAGTTGTACAGCTAACCAATGAAGAAGTGGGCCAAAGTGACATGGGAGCTTACTTGAGATAATTTGGGCATGTACGTCGTAAAGCACAGCCTACGACCGTAATGGGTCATCTAGCTTGAATACAATGAACTAAATTGATCGGGAGGGTGTTTCACCAAGCTGTTCGTAAGTTACCAACGACTTTACGAACGACTGGTTATCCCTTCTTGTGCTAAATGCGATACCACACTTTGTTCATTGAGAATCTGATTTAGCACAACAAGGGATCACCAGTCGTTCGTAAAGTCGTTCGTAATTTACGAACAGCTTGGTGAAAGACCCCACTGAAATATGGCTGGGAAAAGCTGCCTTTAACAAGAAAGATAGACGGGAAAAGAAGCAGGGGAAGAAGGAGGATTACTCGGATAAGCAATCTGACTCTCTGGTTAACATATCAAGGGCTGTTCAGCATGACGTGGAGCTGATACAAAGAGCTCAGCACAGGGAGTTGTGCCACTCCATGATAACTACATTACGGGATATGGCACTTAGAGGGTAAGATACATTGATGCTGCTAACCAATGCCGTAGAGGCAATACTTCGCCTTAACTCTTGGGATAGGTTCTATACTGTGGAATATGTCTCTTTGTGTGGCAAAGCTTGCAGCGTATCATTAATGATGTATAAAGCACAAATAAGGACGTACTCAACGGACAAACAAAATCTTCAAGTAACATAAATTTATAACCTGGCCTTTAGGTTGTTGAGCATTTATACAGCAAACCAGGGCTCCATTGCATAAAACTTACCATTAACGGTAACTCTGCCATTAATGGTAACTACCATGGTAATATCGCTCGATAGCCAATCAAATTCAAGGTTTCCGTAAAAGTTGCCATTGACAGCAAAGTTACCATCAATGGGAAGTTTTATGCAACAGGGCCCAGATGTATTAAAGAAAGGGGTCTGGCTGCAGTAGACTAATCATTCTCGACTTTGCTTTTCTCAGCCTCCCAAAAATATGGGACGAAGCCCTTTTTTGTACCAGGATGAGTGCTGCTTATGCGAGCTGTGCGTACAACTGATGCAAGAATGGCTCAACGGCATGCGAAGTGTTGAATAACATAAGCGGGGTTAAAAATCGCCAGGAAACGTTTTCAGCAAAACAAACTTCCTTAGCTGCTCCTCTAAATAAAGTCCAAGACATTCAATACCGTCTTGCGAGGGAAGTAGCCGCAGTGAAGAATGCTCTTGAGATTCAATTAAAAGTAGCACGTAAGGCTCTTTTTTCTCTATTGGATGAACTCCTGTTGGCACGATGAAAGAGCCGAAGATATTAAGTCATATCTCTCGGCCCGGCAAAGATAATCAATGCAACGTGGGTATCGGGTTGTCGCTCGACTTGTTTCGAGTGGCGCTGACTCACTGGTGAAAAGAGCGTGATGCGAGCGTCCATAAGGGCGAAGTAAGACGGATACATGAAGAGATTACGAGGCAACGGTGCTGTTAGGGTTTATCAGTATATGTTATTATTACAGATATTACTATGTCATCATTTTCACCCGATCGTATAGATTATGATTGTAGACTAGCCAATTGAATCATGATATCAATACGCGCAAGTGATGGTGTAGATGATGATAGTAACGATATTAATACGAAGAGTAAACATTCAACTAATACATTTTTTTTCTTCTACTACTATTGTTACTTCTGCTACTAATTTTGATGATAATGCTACTACTATTACTACTAATACTACTACTACTACTACTACTACTACTACTACTACTACGACTACTACGACTACTACGACTACTACTACTACTACTACTACTACTACTACTACTACTACTACTACTACTAATAATAATAATAATACATACATACATACATGTAACATTCATCATTTATCACTCAGATTTCATGAAGATATTATAAGATTCACCATTTAATCTGGGAAGAGCTGACTATCCCTTAAACTTAAGTGCCAAGAGATGCGGATGACAGGTCATTCAAACATGCTCGAGTTTATTTTTATTCTCAACTGATTTCTATGCTTTGGGGTATTTTTTTCAATCTATCTTCGAGTAAATGAGTTGTGTATACAGTTTTACCAACGAGACTTAATCTCATCCTCTCCTAGGCTGCCTAAACGCGAGCGGGAGAGCAGTTAGTCTACATCTTCCAGGCACATGTGTAATCCTTACGTTACATATGATTATGTGGTTTCAAAATATAAATATCCAACAGCATGGGAGTTAGACTAGGTTGCTCGTACTTCAGTGAGGGCGCGAAACTGCGGTTTCCACGATAACGCACCTCGGTCGTCTTATCTATGGATAACCACGCGCGATAGAAAAAAAAATGTGCTACCTTTTCTACAGGACCATTCACTTGCGGGGTCATTGACCACGGAGCAAGTGTAAACAAATCTTCTTCTTCTAGTAATTGATATCTCGTGCCTCTCCCCATTCAACGTATTTCATTATCTCCGAACTCTTACTTTGAATATGATTAATTGTGGCATAAAGATGTTTGTAACGGGTTGACGGTTTGTCGACATCACGCAGAAACAAATGAGCACAGCACACGCATCATACCATGTGCGCGCGCGTGTGTGTGTATGCATAACGTGTTTTTAGGTGTGCTTTAGACAGATATAAAATTGAATTGCTTGACATTATACATTCGAGTGATTACCTGAAAATACTTGTCAATTTGATTTAATACTTTAAATAAACCAAGGGTCGGTGCTGACTGCCATTTTTGAAACGTTTTACACCTCTTTTAAGGCAATCGCAGACGACAGGATGTTGCTACGACTACAGTCGAAAGACCCTACGACTAGAAACGTGACGTCACCTTCTTGCTCAAATTCTATGAACGAGTCGCGCGTTTCAACCAGTCGCAGAGTCGTGCGACTGATCGGATCGTGTTGTAGGCTATGTGGTGGCCTTTGATATTTTCACGGAACTATCATGCCTATGCACATGCTCTCTGAAAGGTGTTTTCCATGATAAATCCTTCTATAATTGAAGAACAATCGTGAGTAATCCAAACCATCTAGAGTGTACTGTCAGAGAAACGTGACCCGTTTGAGCAAATTCTAGAGAAATGTTATTGACAGCTTCAGCGCCTTGCGTGTCATTATCTGAAATCTAGCAAGTTTTGATGTAACTCGTGTGCCAGCACCAATCTGCCAAGATGAAACCAAAGTTTCGTCAGTCATATCCGAGTTTAAAGGTGTAATGAACAACGTTTATATTCAGAGTGCCCCTCCCCCCCCCCCCCGCTCCCGCCCCAGTCCCCACCCAAAGCCCTCCATTGCAAATTGTGCTAACATAATACGACTATGCCAATCGATAGACAAATGTCAACGTACTTAAGTTCTCCGCAATGCTGCACAAAAATGTTGAATAATTAATATCCTTCCTTAATCAAACCATCAAATAAACAGTCAATAATCCGTCAGTATTGTAGTAGCGTCATGATAGCTACGAAGATTTGTTTATCAATACATCAGTATTGTTTCTTTACGTAACTACCTTAGAAACAACCAATGAGCTCCCATCAATGAAGCCGTTGCCATGGTGCTATTGATAGTTACGATTATAACAATTACAATGATTGAACATCTTTACGTGCAAGAAAGCACCACGAGGCCTTAAAGACGCGGCATTTTCTTTGACACACAACTCTCATCAAAGAGTTGAATTCTATATTTACGACTAGAATATCATACAACGAATACCACACGGTTCGGGAGAGCCACAGAATTCAAATCGAGCGGAAACTCTGCTTTCAGTGGGAGTTATGTAGTTTTCCGAACTTCCCGTTTAGTCCCTGCCTCCTTCCCCGGGACTTCTGGGCACAATTGCCATCATCAGCTCGTTGCAATGTTCGTGATTCGGCAGAGACAGTCATTGGGAGAGGTTGGCTCCGTCGAGCTCTTAACACTCTCAATACCATCATAGTAAAATCCCATGTCGATTACATCAGTGTTTACTGTCTTTGGGACTGAGTGGGTTAACCCTCTCAGTAACATCATTTCATAGTCCCATGTCAATTGCAACGCAGTGTATTGCCTTTGGAACTGAGAGGGCTAACCCGCTCAGTACCATCCACCGATAGTCCCATGCCAATTGCAACACAGCGTATTGCCTATTGAACTGACAGAGTTAAAGTTCACTTTAAAGTGAGTTTGATCCATATCATTACACCCAAAGTCAGTGATCGTCTTACTGTGAAAGACTTTTCTTTTCAGACATTTACAAGTAAACAGGTACATTAACAGTACACGTATGTACTTTTAAAAATCATCAAATACATTTTTTTTGAAGAAATAAAAAGATGATATGGATTTATTATCGATATCGAATGTTAACTTAACTCTTCCTCATCCAGTTAACGTGCAGTTCTATGGGATTTACACTCATTACAAGTGAGCAAATACAGACGGTGTATACCGTAAAATGCTTAACTCTCTCATTACCATTGTCACAAATCTGTGTAGTAAGCCAATGAGGTTTCCGAGGCTTGGTAATGCAAAGGTTAATATCAGATGTTACTCGCAAGATTTCGAGTCATTGCTCACACGATAGAAGTCATGAATCTCTCGATTTTTTAACGCACAAAACTCTCTTCACATCGTCACCACTCGTTTTCAGTCGTGCAAAGGGTTATATTTCATCACGTACGGCGAGACAGAAATACAAAAGACAACATGTATGTATTGAGACTTTGGGGGTAAGGAAAGACAGGAGTGGAAACATAACTCAAATAGAACAAAGATCTCAAACAGTATGAGCGTTAACACGGACGTTGCTTAAATACAACTCAATATCCATCCTAGTGATTTAACGCTGCGGCTTCTCCCAATACTATAAGAAGGGAAATTGTCCTGACGGCAGTTGCCATGGCAATGGTGACAGGAGATATGAGAGAATCTGTTGCTGGCATGATAAGACAATCCGCAGTTTCTTGGGACGACATCTCGCAAGATGTTCAACTCCCTCTTTAAAACAACGGCATCTGGGAGGTATTATAAGTGAGCATCCCCCTGGAAACAACGGATAATCTCACAGAGCTCAACTAGAGCATAAATATTGACTAAAAGGGGTCGAGGCAATAACGGTCCGACACATTGGATAGAATGGGAGGAAACATTTGGACACAAGGGTATTCCCCATAGATGAATGGCCCCACCAGGCCCGTCATTCACATCCTTATCAACGCACGGTACAGATACTTACAAATCCATGACGTGAAGTCGATTTTATTAGACCGAAATGGTTGGTATACACCGAGACGTGAAGGATGGTAATGGTAGTGTTCAGAAATGATTAAAATCAATATGACATGATCCGCTGTCCGGATGCTGATGCATTGAGATGGTAAGCGCGCTGAAGATGGACAGCCACGCTTCCTCATGTTCCAATCAAGCTCCCGATGCTCCTCCAAAAACGGGGGCACGTACAAACACACGCTTGCTGAAATACAGGGGATATGGTAGGCTGTCGAGGGCTGGACTGCTACTGCGAGTAGTTCAGGGCAGGCGAGGCAGTCGGCAAAAATCTTTGTAGCTCCTTTTGTTTGGGATAATTACCTCAAAATGTAGGGCGCGTGCTACAATTTCCAGTCTGTCCGCGCGACAGCCCGCGACCAAAATGTTTACGTCGTTCAGTTCAAGAATGCGGCGTCGACACGACAGTCTTCTAGCCCTAGCTCTTCGTCTGCTCCCTTCTCTCCCTTTTCTCCTCGCTTCCACTCCTCCGTCTCGATCCTCTACACCGCAGGATGAATATTTCATGAAGCGAGAGAGGTGTCGAAGATGATGCGGAAATGAGCAGCACAAAAACCTACCATCATCCACACCTTTCCTTCCGTCCCTCTCCCCTCCCCGACCGAGCGTCTCTCGCGCTATTGCGGGTAGAGATCGTTACTCCGACCCGACCCGAACTCCGCACGATTGGACAGGAGGAGGAAGGATGAGGATGAGGAAGATCAAGTGGGGGAAAGAGACAACAACGACAACGACACGAGGGCGAGAAGGAAGGGTGAAAGAAGCCTGACGCCATGTCCTTTACGCCTAAGTGTGTTTCGCTTCACATCTAGACGCACGGTGTACCCGTGTAAATGTTCGCTCGCATTGCGAGAGGCCGAGGCATTGAGAGACGATTTGGCCAGACTATGCTATGATCTAGCACGATTACGTCCATGGCCTGTATTATTGAAAGGCTACGGAACCCGATGGACTCATTCCGCACACTAAATATGAAAACAAACTTGTTTGATTTAAGACCATCTTTTCAAAGTCTTTCTCTCCCAGATAATGGCAAGCTCTATGTGATTCGTGTGCATTAGCTGTGCAAAATGCTACAATGGTGCAAAAAGGAAAATACAAACTAAAAGGAGATATACTTCTCCGTTATACAATGCATGAGGAGGTAAATGCGAAATTTGATATCCAATCGTATCGCACAATTTATTATTTCTTCCAATCTAAAAACAATCTAAAATACATTTCAAGAGATAATTTCACCGACATAAGTGTGTGAATTATGTTGTGCGATTTGCAGTCTACGAACTCACGTGATTAATCGTTTCCGATACCCCCACGAGTCTTCTTTGGTTGGCTTAATGAACTGTTTAGAACCTATTCATCTCCTGTATCGAGCATTAACCAAGTACGTCATCTGTTGTATTTGTGTTTATCTTACGACCGTCTCCACTCCTTGTTTACTATGCGCATCCTCTCTATGTGCCCCTTATTCCATCTGTCTTACATAAGTTAACAGGCTCGTTTTGTCCATTATATACTCTCACCTACCATCGCAATATGTTTGTTTTTGTTCCGTTCATTAATATGTCCCTTCACATTCTCTTTTAATTAGCTCGTCCCTGCATGCTCTCCCTTGATCAACCTTCTCCTTATCAAAGTACATCTTCTTCTTTAATTTGCATGCTATTCGTGTGTTTCTCTTGCCCCTCTCCTTTTACTAGTCCTGGTTTAGTGGTTGTGAGCTGTAACTGAGTGTTTCGGGTTCCCAAGTTCTATTGCATTATTTTGTGCACTTTGTTGCTCTCCACGCAGGTGTATAATTGGGTACCCGTTAGGAACGAAATGACTGCACCGTAGTGGATGTCATGATTCGAAACATGGAGGTATAAGTTCTACCTCCATGTTGTAAATGATCCCTTGGGATTGACAGGTGCCATAAAGACTTACAAGCATCCGATCACCGGGGTGGTGATAATGTAAAGCGCTTAGAGATGATACTCTTTCATACCAAGCGCTACATAAATACTGCGTATTATCATTACCCCTTTCAAAGGCAGCCATACCCGCCTTCTTCTGTTGTCTACAGACATCTGAGATAAACTAAAAAAGCCCGATTGTTCTCCTCCTCCTCTTTTACCCTGCCTAATCTATCATACCCCTCTCCCATCACCCCTCTTCTCTCCTATTTCGCAACCCACCACTCTTGCTCCATCCCTCCTTCAATTCATTTTCTAATCACCAGCATCCCCCTACCCAACTTAAGTTCCGTTACCCTCTCTCTTCATCTGCTCTCTTCCGCACCCAGCTCCTTAACCCTTACTGTCACTCCCCATTCTCAGCCGTCTCTTCTCTTTTCTTCTCACCTATCTGACCTAACAATGCCTAACCTCTATCATGTCTATCCCCTCCCCGAATCAAGCTCCAACCCCCTCTCCCTTCCCCCTCCTCTTTTACCCCACACCCGTCCCCACCTTCACTCCCCTCTCCCTCCCTCCCTCCATCCCTCCCTTCCCTTCCTCCTTACCTTAACCAAACCACAAGCCGTCTCAGATGTAGAGCGCACACAAATTATTACTAACTTGTCATCATCTTTACGCTATGTGTACTAAAGAAACAAACATCACGGCACTCTCCGCCGCTCGCTCTCCGTATCTCCCTGGCCCGTGGTATGCGGGGGCGATGCATGCGAAGACGAAGAACAAGAAGAAGAAGGGGAGGAGGAGGAGGAGAAGAGAAAGCATCTCAAGATAATGCGGCGGCCCATCCTGAGACGCTGTGTGGTTTTTCCAGAGAAGTAGATAAAAAAGCAAAGAGCAAGAATCGCTGAATCCTTTTATCTAGGTATAGGTCCGTGATCTTACCAAGGCTGGTAGCAAGATGAGACCGAGATGGGGTTTTCAAAGTTTACCCAACTGGAATGTCCTAATCTCGCCGACTTGACTTGGCTCCAGCCTTGATCCATACGAGACACCGAACACAAATATATTAACGAGATATTCGGCTCCTACTGATGACGCAATCCCGGAAATATGAATGCGTAATTATGTCCCTATGTCATTACGACATGACATATGATATGGCAAAGCACGCTGCGCCGCAGTAACCGTACATAATGCATTATCGTAATAATGGCGTCGACAAAAAAAAACCTTTTTGGAAAGAGGCAAAGGTTGAAATATAAGACGACTTACAAAACGATATCATTCATCTACCTTTGATGTACTTATCTTAAGGAAGGTCCATCTATCGACAAAGTGAGGTTGAACGAAGAGCACAGTACCAAGTACCTTCAGCACTGAGAAGGACTTCTTTTGTATTAAATCTTTGAGTGTAACATGTTACTTTTTCCACAAGTAATTCACACAATGGCCATGCGGTAGCAATGTAACTGGCACACAATGAGTTAATATGAAAACGAGATTACGTTCCAACTTTACAAGCATGCAAATGTTTTCATACACATGCAGTCGTGGATGATAAATGCGGTATTTCCATGTGTGGAAATGGCATTTCCCCCTCTTTTAGTACTAAGGCATAAATAGACCATTGATTTATGACACAATAAAAGATTCGCTGGTAATGAGAGGGTTAAACATCGAACGTTCAGGATATAATTGAGGGATGTAGATTGTAGATATGGAATAGAGATATGTAGTTCAAGTGAATAAATACTAGACGGGTAGTAGACAACGTATGAATCAACACTACCATATTGGTTCTCCCTGGGCATGGAAAATCGCAGAATCAATTGTACTTTTCTCAATGAAGCTTTAAAATCACGTGGATAACTTCCTGTAACAATTTTCGTCACACGTGACTTTGTAAACTCAACCCTCATTCGGCATCTAAGAGAAAGTCCCACTAGAGCTTATCCATCTCGGTATCAAACAAACACAGCCCCATGTCAATCACAACATTGTTAATTGCCTATGGTACTCACAGGTTTAACTGCCAGATATCCCATTGTCATGACTGTGGCATCGCCTGCCGCCCTCGCTGAAGAAATGCCCCCTCCTCATCGCTCGCTCATTAATAATTCATAGACAGAGCTGTTCTTATACCTCTACTCATTGGTAGTAGTGCATATCGTATTATAATTATGTTGGAACCATAGAGTTATATAAACCTGAACATTTAACTCTATGGTTGGAACTGAATAGTCGTATCACGGTGAAGGACATAACATAATTCAAAATGTTCAGATGGATGAGAGGAAGTCGTCGTTATAGGGCGATGTAAAATGTTTCCAATTATTGTGAATTACGATAACAATCGCAACTACTATGAATACCACCAATGGGTTCTGAGCATTGTACGTGTAAGCAAATGCAGTCGACGGTGAAGTTAGGATTATGATTGACCCAGATTACAATGCTCGAATTCTCACTGCAGAATCTGAAGAGATCCATCGCGAACCATACAATATCATTGGTATAAGCTGAACGGATGAATGCATAAACTCATGAAAACATTTAGCAGGGATGGGCTGTATTCCGTGGGGTATCGTAATGTGCTGGTTGCGGTTATTATTTTCACAGGACCGCGTGGTGGCGGGGGTTTTGGAGGCCGGATGCATGCATGGTAATGACAATGCTGACGTCACATGCAGCATCCATGCTTGAAATTAGCGCGCCAGATATGAAATGTACGATGACCCGCTAATGGTGCCCAGGGGAACCACCTATAGACGGAGGGGAAAAAAGTGTGGGGAAGAGCAGAGAGAGAGAGAGAGAGAGGGGGGGGGGGGGGAGAAAGAGAAAGGAGAGAATGATGGAGAGAAAAAGAGAGAGATGCAGAGAGCGAGATGGAGAGAGGGAGAGAGAAAGAGAGAGAGAGAGAGAGACAGAGAGAGAGAGAGAGAGAGAGAGAGGCAGACAGACATACAGGCAGACATGTAGAGAAAGGGGGTAACTTTACAGTCATAAAATAAAAAAGGTAGGTGGAATATGAGAGAAAATATTTCAGATAAAAGCATACCAGACATCGAAACAGATTCATACAAACTAAACGGTGCTACATGTATGTAAAAAGAAGAGAAACAGTATCCACAGCATCTTCTAGAACTATTTTTGAACAGGATATGAAGAATATAAGGTGACCACCACAAAAGAATCCTTTTTATCTGCTTAGAATGCGCGAAAAATACCAGACTGCAAAGCTTTCCCTGCTCGGTGCCGCCTGGAACGTTTCCGGCCACTTCAACGACAAACGCTCGAAATGGCGGGAAAGTGTCGCCAAGGAAACCAGGCCATGCTCCTCTTTTTCGCTTGCCTGTCGTCTGCCAACCTTGAGTTGAGTGGACTTGACGCCGCCATCGCATAGTCCTGGATGAAGTTGAACTGAGTTTGTCCAAGAAAACTAGGATGCGATCCTAAGCAGTGGCGTAGCCAGATATTTTGCTTATTCACAACTCCCCAGAGGGAGTGACACATATGAAAGAACGGCGCCATGCACATCTTCATTGTAAGTTCTAACATAAATGTATGTGTGTGTGTGTGGGCATGTATGTGATGTGGTATGTGTGCGTGTGCATTTGTGCGTGTGCATATGGTATGTATGTGTGTGTGTGTATATGTATTTTAGGGTGTGTGTATGTGTGTGTATATATATATATATATACATATATATATATATGTGTGTGTGTGTGTGTGTGTGTGTGTGTGTGTGTGTGTGTGTGTGTGTGTGTGTATCTGCTGAAAAAGACCGACCAATTCTTTTAAATCTCATTTAATAGAATAGAATAGAATAATCACAGAAATTAGTGTGTCAGGCAGAGGTATATAAAGCATTCAACTTCCTATTTAGAGTGGGAGTGCGTGAGAGTGAGAGTTAGACTAAAACCAGGACGGCGCATGAGATAGATGTAGATGGGAAATTAAACATTTCCGAGTTTGGCGGAGTCCCATTGTGAATGTTGTCTGAGGATCTCCGCGGGGAGTCAGCGAAAGCGATGCCTCGGCAGCCGTGCGGCGCATCCGGTGGGCCGCTGGAATGGCCATGAGAGGTATGAAAATACATCAGCGAAAAGAGGGAAAGTGATTAACTCTGTACGCGCCATTGATGTATTTTAACACAGGTAATACGCAGCAATTACAGTCAAACACCAGCCTGTCTGTCACTCGGAGGGTTAAACAGAGAAATGATGATTATGGGAGAAACGCACGGACAATAAGTGAGGTTTGGGCTCATAAGTTTCAGGATCGAGTAAGACAGTGGTGAAATGCGCCATTAAATCTATGTATCTTTTTACGTCTGCATGTAATGCTATTATGAAAATGTATTGCTTTGCGATCGTTCAGCTCCACATCAAACAGTATTGCAAGAGCTTGCGGGGGTGAGGGGGGGGGGGTGGGGTGGGGGCAGCTGGAGAGAAATGATGGTCATACAGAGAGAAAGGTGGAGAGGGATGGGAAGATAGAATAAAGAGAGTATGAGAGTAAGAGAGAACGGAGACGGACATGCAAAGAGGTATTGAGAGACACAGAGAGATAGAGAGAGAGAGAGAGAGAGAGAGAGAGAGAGAGAGAGAGAGAGAGAAGGAGATCGGGAGGCATACACACACATACATTCATTCATACATACACACATACATATATACATACACACATACATATATACATATATACATACATACAAACATAGAGAGAGAGACAGAGAAGAGGGTAGGCATACACACATACGTACAATCATACCTACAGACATAGAGAGAGAGGGACATACAGAGGGACAGAGACAGATATATATATATATATAGAGAGAGAGAGATAGACAGAGACAGAGAGAGAGATAGACAGAGAGAGAGATAAAGAAAGAGAGAGATAGAGACAGACAGAGAGAGACAAACATAGAGAGACACAGAGACATAGAGTGACAACGATAGACAGACAGAGAGATAGAGAAACAGAGAAAGGGAGACACACAGAGAGAGATTCAGACTAAAGCAGACGATGACCTACAAATGCACCGCGGCTTTTTCCCGCCATAAAGGAGAGGCGATCCTCGATAACAAATTACACGAATCAGGAGGAGATCGAGGTTAGTGCTCGACAAGGAATATTTTACTGCGCTCTTTCGTTTAAATTTAACCACATAATGGAGGAATTCAAGTACCCCGGTAGACATGGCGTGTTTTTAGTGTGTTAGGATGATGAAGAATAAGCGATTTTATTCGTCGGAAAAGAAGACGGCAAGAGTGGACATATATAAAATTTGAAGCGTAAACACTGACGGTCTATTTCTGTTTTCTGGGACGTGTCGCGTCGGTCATTGACAGGCTGGCGAGTACACCATTATGGCACATTCACTTAGAATTAGCAGCACAAGAATCCGTTGGTAATCCGCTGTCGTTTACAACGGCAGCCCCCCATTAAATTTCGAAGGCTGAACTAAGCAAACGCCGCGAGATATGGGCAGAAACTCTAGTCCGAATCATCACTTTCAAGAACGGGTCGAGTTTGCTTTAAAAACACACAACAAAATACCAAAATATTTTTCTTTGGGGATAAACTGTTCGTCATTTAGGACGCCCTCTAGCAGTGTTTCTCTCATCTTGTCATCACCGGGATGTGGTCATGCGCATTTGTCAGGTATTCCTCTCAGTTTCGAAGGAAAAACAAAGTCAACGGTCAAGGTAGAGCCAAGTCCATACCACATGGTCAACATACAAGTTGTATTATTATCATCACCATATCGCACAGCCCAGATTACACTGTCCGACTCAGTCGCGGCGAAACCATTACTTGTTATTTTTGAACAGTCTAAATTCCGTCTAGAACCTAGACATCTCATTTTCTTGCTTAGGGGTTACAATATTCATGAATTTCGCGGCACATACCCCCAGTCGTTCACTAAAGAGAGGGATATTATCATATTCATAAACTGATGCTATGTTAGGCGAACATCTCATCATCCAAATAAAGCTCATTATCAAACGCATAACACACCTTGGATATATCGCTTTTATTGTTGAGTATGAAATTTTCTTTCCACGGTTAATGTAGCGATAAAGAAACTCTCCCTCTATGTTACACTTGGAACATTGTACATAGACTCCTCCCATAATGCATCATTCTTCTTATTGCTTAATAAGCCACTTCGTATTAGCAATATGCGCATGAGCAGATTATTGCTGGTAGAAAATGACCTCAGGTTAATTTCACTATTCACAGAGTAAAATGGGAATTCATGAGATAGTCGACCACATTTCAATTTATCATGCAAATATGGCAACAGCAATTCAGCTCTGAGAAGGTAGTGAAAGAACATTGCAACATGTGCATCTGCTTCTATAATTGTTGTTCCGGGCACACTGGAAAATATCTTCACATCCATCATCCAACACAGCTTCATGCAAAAATCCCACTCAGCAATCTAGTAGTATTTATTCAGAGAATTGTCGGACCATGGTGTAATTACGAACTCGTCTAGTGAAAAGTGTACAAAGAAGTGACAAATGATTTTAGTGCTACATGGGACAGATTTGTGGTTCATTCTTTTCATGACGATCCGCCTATTGTGGTATAATATGATGGACTTAGTGCTGGAGAATAAAAACAGTCCGGTCACGTACAACCTATAAAAGCCAAGCCACAGCAAACCGCGTGACTGCGACCAATGAAGCCATCAACACACCTATGTGTCGTAGAGCTTTTTTTTTTTTAAATTTATTTCATGCGGTTGCATTTTATTCCAAACGTTACAAGCACAAGGGTGGAAGGGATCGCAATGGATCTGGTTGACGTTGATTAACTCTTTAAATACCGCCTTTGTCTTTTTGTCCTCAAGTTAAACATAACCATAGAGCAGCGGTTAAACTGGTACACAAGGTTTAAACGCCATCCAGTTCTAGTCCGTCTTGTAGAACCAGGCTAAACTAACAATTAGTCTCAGTAGTACATAAGTTCAGAGTATATTTGTGGATATTAGAAATGTTTATAACAGTCTGCAAGCTGAGCTACCAATCCCCACCATACTATATTACTAGAGCTGTCATAAACAGGCATGGCTGCCAAACGATGGATGATCCCAATAACCCGTAAAGAGACATATTTTCCATTTAATACAGGTGGTACATCTCACCCAGTTTCCAAGAAACGATACTAGCGGTTAGCTCTACGCTTTATTATCCATCATTATCCTTTCGTGGAAGAGTACCATCCAATGTACTCTCTATTTATATGATATGAAGTGGTTCGTTGTGTGCCTGCACTATAAAACGGTCGGATTGGTACCGTCGCGTCGAATCGTGTCATGCACACGTAGTGTCTAATGGGCTCGACACTATAGACGTGATATTTACGCGTCGTTGGAGTTAATGTACTTCTCATCGAAAATATTAATCGTAAAGTGTTCCACTTTCATACGTTTGAACCATTACTAATACACACTTATCCCATAAGACAAATGTTGTCAAATGTTACCACGCAAGCTGCTTTGGAGATCAGGAGACGGTGGAAGGCGCAGTTACTGGATGGCAATGTAACACCATTTATCCATATTAATGTCATACATTTTTATATATAATAGTTACAGTTGTCAACCTCCAGTTATATTTAACAGTTTCAAAAGTTTCTTGAAAATTCACAAACTATGCTGTCTATCAAAATAACTTCCTCTGTTCCAGATATTAATAAAAACAACCTACTACTTGTTTACACAAATTGGGGGCTGAAACCCAAACTCCCTCCTGCATGGGTGGATATGTTTACATTAAAAGTAGCCAGTATGGTCCCCTTATCAGTTTTACCTCAGTTGGGTTGTATTGCTTCCTGCCCCAGTTTACAAAACACCCATCTTTAATTCTGCCTCCTTTAGATGAAAACTCCAAGAGTTGGAATCTGAATTCATTCTTCTCTTCTCTGCCTCTTGGCGTGAAGACGACTTTAGCTAGGTCTCCCTAGTCCTCCCTCTTTAGGGTTTACTATAGGACCGTCTGCTGGGAGTACCATTGAGTTTATACCATTGAGTTTATACCATTGAGTTTTCTACCACTGAGTTGCTACCTCCGAGTTTATACCTCTGTACATTTCAATCTTTGCATATGTCAACTTTGTATCCGGAGTCATATATATACTGTATAACATCTTCCATGTACAACTTGAACGTCAATAATAAATTCTCTATTGACTACTGGACAAGAGCGTGTCTACTTCTTCTATTTTCCTCATTTGAGAAGAGTAAGGGTGTATATACCAGCCACGACTACAAACAATACATATACACTCTTACAGCTGGTGGCAGCGGTAAAGCGGAGCCGTCGTTCCCACTCTTACAGCTGGTGGCAGCGGTAAACTGCGGAGCCATCTTCGCCGCTTGTATTAGTCTACTTTCAAAGTCATCTAACTGTATTCGCCCGTCATCTGATAACCTGCATATACTTCGCCAGTTCTTCATAATCACATTTGTTCCGCATCGTGCAGTGCTCTTACAACTGCAGCGGGTAACTGGAGTCATCGTCGCCGCTCGTGTGCATGTACTGCTCCATTCACCAAACTCGTCATCTTTCTACAATTCGGCTGTTCACAACTTTGTTCGAGCCTATTTCCTTTTCATCGTTCTGGCCGTGTGTGTCACCGTTTCGTCTCATCGCCTTTGCTCCTACTCCTGTGTCATCCTCCTGGCGTCCCTCTCCTCCTGATCGTGCAGAGCTGCCTCATCGGTCCAGCTTCAGTTCATCATCCTCTTCGTCCGCCGTCATCGCAGTCGATGTCGCCTGTATCTTCATGCCCCATCGTCGTGTTTCTGTGCTCACCGTTCTCCCGTTACTGCCTGCCCAAGTCCTGGACTGAACTGTGCCTTTTTTGACTGTGATTTTTGTTATTAGTATTTTTAATTTACAACCACTTCATGTATGGCAACCTTTTGGTGAGTTTAACACTACACCTATTTTTGTATACGCATACATATCGTCTCTTTCTTTTCCTGTTATTTCGTTTATCGTTTTTTTTTGTGTTGTTTATGTCTTGCTTTTATCTCTACCGTTTGATAAGTTTTACGCTTCCGTATTTTTTTCGCTAGCCTTCGATTTACGGTTACCTCTTTTCTGAGGCTTACTTTTCGTAATCTTAGCTAGTTAATTTGTGCTATTTGTTTCATTCCGCAATTTCTTGCACTATTTATTTGGGTTAGTTTGTATATTACACAGTTCGTTATTTTTCCGTTTCCAAGTTCATTGTAACTACATTGTATTTCATGATGACTACTGCACACCCTCTCCCTCCCACTTCCATGCCTTTTCCCACCTCCCACCCTGTTATCTGGATTGATCCCCCTCCCCCCATTCTCTGGTGATGGGAAGGAAGATTTTGCACAATGGTGTCATAGCCGAAAGTGATACACTCCAACCGGCTGAAGCCTTATCTCGACCTCCCTCCCACTGTCATCCCGAATGACGCCGTGTCCCCCACCTTCCCCTGCTGCCTGACCCCCGCCATATCCCCCTCCTTCACTCTCTACTTCACTCCCCACCTCCTGTTCCACCGACCCTGGAAAAAAAATGTTACCCAACCTCCCGTCCTGCCGGACATACCTCTCCTCCCCCCACACCATTCCACGATGCCCATGCCTGTAACCAGGTAACCACGTCCCTCCAGCTCCTACACGACGTGGTCGCGTTGCACGCCCCCCCCCCCCCCCCCCTGCTTACTATGGCGACCCTATTCCTTCATATCTCGCCTGATCACCCTTGCGCATCTTTTCATCAGGCCTAGTGTAAGATAGTTGTTGTTGCTCTGGATTTCTTTTATTGATTCCTTTTATGTTAACTTGCATTTTGTAGTCTTCTGGATGTAGTGATCCAGTTGATGACAATTCGATATTATATAAGTCTTGTTTCCATATTTCATTTTGCTTTATATTGTATAGTTTTGTATGTATTACTTGTTGCCCATTTGTTGAAGGACAATATTAGTTTACTCTGTTACACCTTTATTCATTTATTTTGCTTGTGATTTTTATTCCTCAATCATTTTGGTTTAACAATCTAATGTTTACAGTTTTAATGAATCTCCTTCCTCATAGTGCGAGAATGCACTGGGATTAAATTTGTGTTTTTTGGCTTCTTTTGTTTGAGGCTTATTCATAATTTTCATTTTCGCGGAACATGCATCATGTGCCAAATTTTAGTAACCAGACAATAACGTTCTGTTTGTTAGGTGTTTTTCGAATTTATGTTTTTTTGCAGAAATTGAGCTGTTTAAGTTTTTCTACCATATTCTGGTGCATTTTAATGTCTTTACATCTCCCTAATGTTCATTGTGTTTTTCGGAAATATGTGCATAATCTCATGTACTTATTTTGTTTTGATTTAGTTCACTTGTTTCACTTGTTACCAACATCTCTCATGCAGTGTAGTTACGATTTTTTGATGCGTGATATTCATGTGATACATATTCTCTCTTCCTTGGTTTCACATTTTCAATTCTCATGTTTATTTTTTTTCAGTCGTATTCATGGTCAGTTTGTAACATCATGTTAAGGCTTGACCTCAGTTCGTATACTTATTGGATGAACTTTCTTGTGTACTTTTCTTTCCTTCTATTGTTTTCCAGTTCTATTTCCTTCGTAATGTTTTTGTATTTCCGTGTTTTACTATATACTTTGTACATAGCTTAGGGCTTATACCCAGGTATTTGTTTAGGTATCGAATTCGCCTGGTCATTTTTTCCGTCTCTGCATAATCTCTCAGTGTTCCGCATTTCTCTGTATTCCATTTTTAGTGCTTGAAACCTTTCCGCTTGTTCCATTTGATTTTCCAACATTCACTTTCCCTTTCTCTGTTTCTGTTTTGAAACGAGGACGTTTCTTCTAGAAAGAATGGTCGAATGTAACACCATTTATCCATATTAATGTCATACATTTTTATATATAATAGTTACAGTTGTCAACCTCCAGTTATATTTAACAGTTTCAAAAGTTTCTTGAAAATTCACAAACTATGCTGTCTATCAAAATAACTTCCTCTGTTCCAGATATTAATAAAAACAACCTACTACTTGTTTACACAAATTGGGGGCTGAAACCCAAACTCCCTCCTGCATGGGTGGATATGTTTACATTAAAAGTAGCCAGTATGGTCCCCTTATCAGTTTTACCTCAGTTGGGTTGTATTGCTTCCTGCCCCAGTTTACAAAACACCCATCTTTAATTCTGCCTCCTTTAGATGAAAACTCCAAGAGTTGGAATCTGAATTCATTCTTCTCTTCTCTGCCTCTTGGCGTGAAGACGACTTTAGCTAGGTCTCCCTAGTCCTCCCTCTTTAGGGTTTACTATAGGACCGTCTGCTGGGAGTACCATTGAGTTTATACCATTGAGTTTATACCATTGAGTTTTCTACCACTGAGTTGCTACCTCCGAGTTTATACCTCTGTACATTTCAATCTTTGCATATGTCAACTTTGTATCCGGAGTCATATATATACTGTATAACATCTTCCATGTACAACTTGAACGTCAATAATAAATTCTCTATTGACTACTGGACAAGAGCGTGTCTACTTCTTCTATTTTCCTCATTTGAGAAGAGTAAGGGTGTATATACCAGCCACGACTACAAACAATACATATACACTCTTACAGCAATAACCATTAGGTCTACTCCGTATGCATATGACGACCGCCAAAAGCAAGGAAATTATACTTATCTTATTTCGCTTTACCTCGCAGAAGCTTTACATAAAAGTGATTTTCAAAATGGAAAGTATTCTACAATCAATTTAAATGAGAAGAACGGATGACCAACATGTTCTGGGTATTTTATTCCCAGTATAACTCGAAGTCATTGAATACAATATACACATCTATACTTAAAATGCACAATTAGATGGAATAGGTGCAACAAGTATGTGCCTGGACAGTTGCGAAGTATATTACTGGCAAATTAATATGGCCGATGGGCTAATGAATGACTGCAATCATGCTGATGTAAGGTAGTCATCTTATGAAAGCAATTAGTTCAATATATATCTCATTCAAAAGTGTCATCAAAGAATTAATCTTTATGTTAACTCTTACCATCCCGCTGTGGTATTTTGGCACACTTAATACACTTAAATCTCATAGAGGAACACTTTGCGGGTTTAACAGTCCACGGGTAACTTTGACACAGACATGTCACTCTTTCGGCGCTTAATATCAAAACTTTCAAGTTGACATTTCTTACAGTCTTTTTTACCCGCTTCTACAATACTTGTTGAATGTAGGTCAACATGACATGCGGAATCCAGCGCAAAATGCAGTTGATGATAGAAATATCGGCAAACCGTGCTAAAATCCTGAATTCCATTGCAAAAAAGGAGCGAAGGCCGCGCCCTTCGTCGTTACATACTTTAGTGAAATCAAATTGACAGGGATATCATCCATTGTAAATCTCATTCCCTCTTACATTTATTTTGATGTAGAACACTATTTGGAGTTGATTTATTTTTTCTTTCCATAAAGTGTTCGGCACACTTACCACAACGTCATCACCGAGCTCGAGTTTCTCTATCTCATGGCTTGATTTCAATCACTCAATATCTTAACCCTTTCTACCTCAGACAAAATGTAGCTTTTATGATTCATAGGTCAATGGCTTAAAGTGTAAGTTAAGTCTTAAATTGTCTTCAAGACATTGCAAAGCAATAATATACTTTAACGAATACAGATGGATGGTAACGTAAGTAATTTATCCAAAACAAATACGAGCTTTGTTTGATAAAAATAATTCAGACATGACTAAAATCCAGATATTCCGGTCGCAGAAACTTCAAGGAATATATCAAGGCCTAATTCACTTCTGGAATGCAGGTTTTTGTTTATCACAATTCTTTCAAGAGTGAGTAAGTGAAGGGTTTCCTTAATACAAGGTGTAAAACAGAAACAGGGGGATGAAATTAGAGAGAAAGGGGAAGGAAGACTGCGAGTTCTGCCTGGCATCCCGACCGTAGGCAGGTCCCCAGCTGAGCGCATCCCCACGGCGCAATAATATCGGCTCATTACTAGGATGACTTTTTAAACACCCCATCGACGATGAACTTGAATAACGAGATCAAGCACGGCATCGTGAAAGACAACACTGTTGTGTCAACACCCTATGCATACATCGCCTCGGGCGAGGAGCGGTTTAGTAGTGTCGCTTCCTGTTCAAAATCGTTTAGACGGAGAGAAAAGGAGAGGGAGGAGGAGGAGGAGGGGAGGGAAAATCACGGGAGAGGTCGGACAGAAAACGCACTTTTCGCGGAGTTCATAGACACAGTTCTCCCCGACCTCTCTCCGTTTAGTTCCCGGAGGCGAAATGAGAGGAATTTTCAACGTGATTTTCTTCTTCTTCTCACCCCTTTAATCACTCTCGATTGACAGTGATAGGTGCAGGGACACCTCTCTCAAACTAGTCGACAGGTTAGGCTCAGCCATCCACACGCACGCACGCACGCACGCGGGCACGTCCGTGGTTGTTTATCATGACGGGCGCTTCGGGGTTTGTGTGTATTGTATTGTCCCACTCATTAATATTGGTGTCAAGTAAATTATGTAATGGCATTTAACGACGGGCTTACGTTGACGTGGTGTGTCGGTATGACCTTCAGATAGACGAATGCTGAATATCGCGGTGATAATTGTGCGTGATGTTAGTCGATTGGGCGGTACTTGGATTCAGTTATCTCCGGGAGGCAGACGATGCCGACCATTTTGGTGACGTCATCCTCATCTTCCCGCCTTCGCTATTTATCGATTACAGACGCGATATGGCGCTGATGGGCTGACCACTCGCGCCGTGTAAATGTCAAATGCCATCCTTATGCACACGCAAACATCAACACCCACCTATGCGCATAAACCTACCACATAATGTTCTACACTTCTACACTAATGGCATCCATTCTCTATCACCATTCACCAATGACAAGTGATTCTTACGGCCACCGCAGACAACACGATCCGATCAGTCGCACGACTCTGCGACCGGCCGATTCGCAGGACCCGGTCATTGGATTTGTGCAAGAAGGTGACGTCATATTTCCAGTAGTAGGAACTTCCAACTGCAGAATCGTGGCAAAATCATGTCGTTTGCACTGGTCTTTAAATCAAAGTTGTCCCACACGGGGTAGATAATCACACAACATATGGGAGAGCATCTCGCACGTGACGTCATAAATCAAAACTACAAACAATCGTAACTTTCATATCCTTTGACGGATTTCTATCAAACTTTCACTAATATGTTTATGTCACGATTCTGTTATCATTGGAACCAACTTATGTGTGGTGGTCAGGGTTGTCTTTCCCTTTAATGTAAGTGATAGAAGGTCTAGTGGTAAACGTTGCGGGGTCCGTGAACATGGCTGAGAAGTACTACCGTGATCACAGGCCAATATTCCTGTTTGATGTCAGAGTCACGTTACGGTATCATCTCAAAGTTATAAAATCATTAAAATCTATTTGGATCAGGACCCATGATAACGACACAAAGTTACTGTGATGATTACGAGACATGAAATCTTAACCACTTCGATTCCATACCCGTAACTACATTCGTTTGACCCTTCTAAATTCAGAAATGATAACGTCATCTTTTATCCACTGGAAAATCGTCTGTCACTTCTTGGAGACATACTCTTTGACTTCGTGATCATGCGAATTGTCGAGTAATTCAATGTCCCGTACCCTAGATGTCGCACTGAGTGTACAATTATGAAACATTTGAACTCTGTATCATATCATTGTGTTCTGATTCACAAGCCTATTATGGCATATACACCGCAGTGTTTTCATCTACCGTAGATGAGAAATTACCGATATGAATATAATCACTTTTATTCATTATTTTTGCCACAATTTACTATTACTCCTAATGCTTCTTCTTCTTCTACTACTACTACTGCTGCTGCTACTACTACTACTTCTACTACAACTACTACTACTACTACTACTACTACTACTACTACTACTACTACTACTACTACTACTACTACTACTATTACTACGTCCATTACTACTACGACGTCTACTACTACTACTACTACTACTACTACTACTACTACTGCTGCTACTACTACTGCTGCTGCTGCTACTACTACTACTACTACTACTACTACTACTACTACTACTACTACCACCACCACTATCACTACTACTCCTAATCCTACTCCTACTCCTACTACATGCTAGTACTGTTGCCACATTTGGCTGAATGTTTCTTACGTTCTATGACTATACAACTTGAACAAGTTAAATCAGCACTGATAACAATTCCTCGCAGACCTACAAAAACCGTCCTTGGCGAGCCCCGATCAATCCTAATAAACGCCCCCACCCCTCCCATCATCGCGGGTACGCCCCCTTCCCGCCAGGCCTCCCCCGCCAATAAATTGAGCGTGACCCTCCAGTCCTGCGGTACAATAAATAACGCTCCTCGGGCGGGTGGGCTGGCGGGGCTAGGCCGGGTACAGACAACACAAACCAAACCCGAGATGAGTGTGAGTTTAATTAATTGCGTCAATGTTAACACTCAGACGGAGATGTATCCGCCATAAAGTGTTGAGACCGTGTGAAAGCTAATTGATTTTTGCATTATGCCGTCCGGTAGTCCGTCAATCGCGACCTATTCTTACTTCGGCAATAATTCAGCCATTTAAAGGATTCTTTGCTTTGAATACGATTATTGTTATTGTTACGATTTTCAATAACTAACATGAGCTTTCGAACCTGTTTATTGAAAAAAGGGTGTCTACCTCATATGTTCTACATTTATGGAAGCAAAACTATAAAAACATCTGAAAAGTATATAACACGATTACTGTAGATTTGATATCTTTTTAAAAAAATATATAATTTTGAAGCTAACATATCAAAATGATGAATGAGGTCATATTACCTCATGAGCTTTAAAGATTGTCCGTCCCTTTTGCAAGCTTAAAATTTGAAATCGTCTATCACGATCGTAAATTGAAGAAAGTGTGATTCAAGACCATTTCTAAGAATATAGCATGTTGAAGCTTTCTGTATATGTAAAAAATTTCAGCCGTTAAATTTCGAACCGACTTTTTTCGTACCACGCAAAAAGTATTAGTCTTTGTTACAGTATCTATGTGGTTATTATGCGTGTGTGAAATCCTAATTTTATGAGTAACTACCAAACTTTGGAGTTGATTCCTTCCATAGAACAAATTTTTTCATAATGCGTTTTATAATTTAATAAACAGATTAATCAATAAAGCATATATTTCAACACAAACTGCTAAGAGCCTGAGGTAGAGACTATTAATCAGACGTTGTTTACGTGCATTATTTGAATTTTACACTACGTATCAGTTTCAAATTGTGAATATAGAGCTTGCTAACAGTTCTCTATATGTTTTGCCAATGTTTCGATGGTTTTGTGGTGATCTGAAAAAGGGACTGGCTGTCTTTAAGTTACTGTGCACAAGTGTCGAAGTTAAACATTTAACTATTCAGACAAATTTTCCGGAAGACAACGTCGGCCTTATGCCAAAAGGGCCTTAACCCGATTTTTGGGGGTATTGAGTTATTCACATCATCTTGTAGGTCTCAAGATTCTCTTTAAAATGATGTGCTTCACTTGTTGAAATTCGATCTATTTATGAAGATAATTATGAATTCCAAAAGGCCCTAATGCGTAAACTCTCATTTTCGTTACGCCAGAAGGGCCGTAACATACGCGGCGTTATGCCAAAAGGGCCCTAACCTGCCGTTATCGCAGTTAGCGCCCTTCTGGCACAAGGATATTGTTTTGTTTCGCAGCACATTTGACTTGCCAGAAGGCCCCAAACATTGATAAAACTGATGTAACGTCCATCAATGTCTTCAAAAATCACCACATGTAAGTAGTTTTTCTACATGAGTATTTTTATTGATATAATGCAGTTGTTGGTGAAGTAAATGTTCATAAATCGTACATTTAGGACACCTCTTTCGTCGTTAATTTTATTACAGTCCCATGCATTGACATACGCGTATTTCAGGTGTTACTCGCAATTCATGCATAGGGCCTTCAAAGTTACATACCTAACTTAAATCTCACTCAGAATTCATGAGCTTAATTCATGATATATGTTTGTTCTGATTATTTTGTATTGTATTATGTATACTTGTGTTTTGAATAGTGTTTCGATTGATATGAATTGGGCCTAGTCTAGACTAGTTCCTGCCACTGGAAAAGTCTAGAGTCTACTGTCTATAGACAGTCTAAAATAAAGCGTAGCTAGATTTAGATAGAGGTTTGATGACAGGACTAGATGACTCATGCCTATCATTTTAGACTTCAGCAAGTTTTTGATTATTAATCCAAAGCTACTCTGAAGTTTGATGGTACTAAGCCCTACTACTACAATGTGCAGTTTGATCTTGATTTTATGGGATATCATTTCTTAACTCATAGGTTTAGTCTGACCTGCTCTATACAATATCTGATGTCATTCCTTCCTTTGCATTTCATGTCTTTTTATTTTATTTCATGATAAAACAGTTAGGAAATAGGAAATGAATAATCTGTATGTTTATTTGCCTTTTAAATTCTAAATTACACAAAAAGATAACAATATCAAGATAAAAATATAATATTCTGTGTTTTTTTGTTTGTATCCAAGGGAAATGGATCCTGACACAGATCTCTTTGTCAAGTGGACTAGTACTAGGACTACAAGACATCGGATGACGCATCTTCTTCATCCACAATATCATCCATGGCATCAACATATTCAACTTGCATGTTCTTCACATCTGCTCCTTCTCAGACAACTTGTGGTCACCTCTACAAACTGAATGTAAGGAGAAGCAGGTTAAAAGTTAGGCAGAATATTTTCAGTGCCAGAGTAGTAGATTACTGGAACTCATACCCAGCAGAAATAGTTGCAGCACCAACAATAGACAACTTCAAGACAAAGTTGGTGAAGTTCTGGTCTGCACTACAGTATGTCCACCCATAGGACTAGCCTTTCCACCAAGTTAGCACAACACACTGGCATAAAGTAAAAACAACAGCTAGAGACAGAACCTGAAGTTAGCAACCAGCAGAAGATATTCCTGGAAACAAGACTGCTGAAAAGGCTTTATTTTTCTAGTAGATCCTGTAATAAAATATTCCATTGGCGCAACTGAAGAGGGATGATATAACATTGGTGATGATTGCACGCCTTTGGCACAGGTAAAAACTTAAATAAAATGTTTTCATTATATAAGGACTTACAAAATTGTATTAAGAAAATTAGTATTTTCAATATCATTAGTGGCATAATCGAAAAACAATGCGGTAATTGATATTAAGCTTCCTTTTCCCCCTTCTAGAATTAGATACCATTATCAGGAGGTGGGGTAGGGGATGGTGTGTTTGG
The DNA here is from genome assembly GCA_963669155.1 of Arbacia lixula. Classification (NCBI taxonomy): domain Eukaryota; kingdom Metazoa; phylum Echinodermata; class Echinoidea; order Arbacioida; family Arbaciidae; genus Arbacia; species Arbacia lixula. The sequence goes on from OZ022593.1 coordinate 8,911,089, forward strand.
TTGTCAATCTGCTAAGGCACTTTTGCTTCCTTTAAGATCCTTTATGCCTGAGTGCTGGCTAAGTAATGGAATGGTTTTTTTTTTGTTGTAATGGCAGTTATCCGTTTCCACAATTTTTTCAAGTCTGATATAAACAGTGTATGCTGTCATATTACAAGGCTAGCATGGATGTGTCTTTAGTAAATATCTTAATGATCTTATGTAGTTCTTTTACTGGGAACTGATGAGAACTCTTAATGAACCAGTGATACAAAACTAAACATAAGTGTACTCAGTGCTTGTCCTTGCTATGGTTTGAACACGTTAAGAAAGTCATGTCCTAGAATTGTGTTAGAATGATTCTTTTTATGCATGTAATGATTTCTAGATCTACCCTGGCTTTCAATTTAATATCTAGCCTCTAATGTGTTAATTACGTAAACAGAATACACAAGGATACTTCTCTATACATAATTAGATGGACGAAACGCATTAAAAATATGTTGTAGATAAGATTTCTTACATATGCTTTGTAATAGATATATTGATGTTAATAATATGTAGTTTCATTCCTTTTACATTTTTTTAATGAAATGCTTCATTGACTGTTCAAGTCATGAATGGAATAAAATTATTGTCTTCTTTCAAAACAAAGAGAAGAAACCTTCCAACCAAGTGAAACATATTACATGTACTTAAAATCACATAATCATGCATACTACAAAGTGCATTATAAATCATGTTTTCTTCTTCAAAGAGTTTTCAATTTCTGCTCATTAGACACTGAAACATTATGATCCTTAAAACATATACATGACATCCCAACTTTGCAGGACTTTCAGTGAAGATAGTTACAGAAACAGTCACAGATGTTCATTTGTTAGGATAAAACTCACTTTTAACATCATGTATGAGAGCTGAGAGAAAGAGAGAGGGGCGTTGGGTTAGAAATGCTTCATCTTTTTATATTTATAATATTCAATATAAACTGAGGCTACTTTTTTATAAGGATGAACGTACCTTGCAAAACAAATATATTGGCAAGAGATATTCCAAATTATATGTATGTGCATTTTCCCCATTTTCTCATCAAGCCAGAGTATTATTACAGCATAAATTGTAAATTAGCTTAATTTGATTAATCTTGTGAAATGTGATTTCATTCATTATCATCTATTTTAATTTGAATTAAATCTAGACAAAAAGCAAACAAAAGAAGATTACCATAGCTCGATCGTTGGGCTTTATTATTTCATCCTTTCTGAGTTTCCATAACCACATTGAGCTTTGTAATGATTCATTCAAAGAGGTGCATTGGGAAAGAAACAAGATACATTATCATCATTGTTACATCTTTGAGGTTTTTCATTTGTATTATTCTTTAGAAACATGAGACTAAAAAGAGATCTGGTTTATTGCAGAGGAATACTTGAAATGAGAAGTACATGTATTTTCATATAAATTACCTCTGAGAAATGTGTTCATGAAGTAATCAACTTGCTCTAGTTCTCGACATTTCATCATTTCACAAAATATCAATTGCTGTCAATTTCTGATTCTTACAAGCCATTTTTCTCCAGTAATGAGTTATTATTACATAGTACAGGTATTACAGTGTACATTCATGTTGATCAGTGAAAATTTTCAATGAATCGTGCGGTATACTAGTTTCTATTATGTTGTGATTTGTTAAATCTTTCAATGAAAAAAAAAATACTATAATTTAATTGTATGCACCCAACAATTCTCTTTTTCATTTTGTCTTCTTTCTCTCGGCTGTTCTTCCTTTCTTTCATCTTGTTTGTTCTGTCTCAATCAAATGTACGCTAATACGGGAGATTTATTTTATTTCTGTTTTCACTGCTATTTTGTTTTTACTGTTACCAAATTAAAGAAACTATTAAAGGATTGTGAAGTGACTATTTGTAAGTGAAAACTGTTTTGTAGTATATCATGTCATCGTGATGAAATTATATTGTCTATTTCGCCCGAAGATCTTGCAATTGATTGAAGATACTTGACATAATATGTTTATCCAGCTTTTACTGAAAGTTAATAATAAAGTGAAAGATTTATGAAAAATTACACGTGTATCAAACGAATTGTTACAGCAATTCTTAATATTACATGTATGTACGTTACAATTATAATATTTTTATAAAATTATTAAGCTCTAATATGATTAAAATGAAATATTTGAAACAAAATTCCTCGATGCTCGATTTTAAAGTATGGATTAATGAAATGCTAACGAATTGGTCGCTATTGAAATTAATTTAATAAACTTTTAAAATATATATATTTGTTTTTATGTGATGTTTATTGTGTCTCATGTAGCTAAATTGATTAAGATCCAGTAGTGAACAAAATGTGATACATGTATTTGCTTTTGTAAACTGCATGCACTGTGAGATGCGAAGGGAAGCAACTACAAATTATGACTATTTAAGGGACTTTATTTTTTATGAAGAAAGAAGATACTTATCAATTCCAGTAAAATTTCAGCTCTCTGTGGAGGTTGTTAACTAGAACTTAGAAACACTAATACATGTAATGACAATTTAAAAAAATAGTATCAATATCATGATACTACTTGATCATCTTCGTCTTCATCATCATGATCATCATCAACCTTATTGTATTACACTAAAATCACAAGATTTTCTTAGAAGAGCAACACAGAGATCGGATAAGTATTTAATAAGTACTCGTGAAACACAAAAGAGATGTGAATCGTGATGCAAAGACAGAGAGTTTATGTTGAGAAAGTGAATAAAGAACGGGAAAAGATATGTGTAGAGTCATTGTAAGAGTGTAAGTGAAGAAATGAATGAAATAGAGTGGTAAATTGGCATGAACCTCCCCCCCCCCCCCAATCTTTATCAAGAAAATGTCCCCCTCCATAATACAATACTTCAATACATGTTTAAAAGTGTAGTTTTCACTGCCTGCAATGCAGCTGCATTACAATAGGCCTTCGAGCATAATAAATTCATCGCCTGTAGTTCAAATTTCTGTATGCCAAATGGCCCCTATCGTGCGCATCACACTGTTACGGCCCTTTTGGCAGAGATACGCGCAAATAAGCCTTATGCCAGAAGGGCGATATCGCGCGCGGGCCTGCGTTACGGCCCTTCTGGCACAAATGCGCTACATTCAAGCCACATGCCAGAACGCCCCTAACGTGTTTTTTGTACATAGCATAAAAACCTCTGAATATTTTGCAACAAATTTAGAGTATATCATGTAAAACTTGATAACTTAACACATTTATCGAAATTGACTTCAAAAACAAATACACGACCACACAATTTAAATTTTCAGAGAGGCCAAAACTTTAAACGCGATTATCTCGGAATGGCCAAAAACAGTTAAGGCCCTTCTGGCATAAGGCCGACGACAATTCCAAAATGAATGCATAAACGATGTGTAATTCTCTCATCGTACTTGATCCACTCGCAAATAAAACAAGTCAATGGTCTCTTTGCATCTTAGTAGACGATTTTCGGTTAAGAACATGTGATCTAAAAAAAATCACAAGTTTTAGTTAACGACACTGCAAAATGTATTCACGCAAGTAGTTCAGTTGGATTAACTAGAGAAGGAGTTAATATATTATGGTGATAGGTTAATCGGGTGCCAACGTATATATCGTAGTGTCAACGGCCAACGCGAACTCTTGAGCGGTACTTTGTGGGCGAAAATATGTTCATCGTTTAGCATCACACTGCAAAAACGAAAGTGTGAAATTTAATTCTTCCATCATGCCCAGGGTCAAGTTACTTTTAAATCAGATTTGCATCGTTAAACAGAATGTGTATTATGATGGAACGAAAGATAACATATGAAGGTCGTAACCCAGACTCTATCTGTAACCATTTACAATAAACAATGACCATCATCATAATACGAATTATTAGATATTTATTCCATTTCTTTCCATTTATTTCTTACATTAGTATATGATGTTCAATATCAGACAATTTGCAATGAAATAAAAGGTGATATGAAAATGTGTATATTCATATCGCGCTTAGTGTTTGAATACATTGTTTCTAAGCGGTGTACACGAATAACAATTTCATCGCATACGGTACAAGTATATCGAAACCACATGTAAGCAATAACAACATATCGCTGGCAGCTTCAAACGATGAAACATTAATAAAATATCAGTCAAATGAGACAACTACTTGACACTGCATATGAAGAGCTCTTCAGAAGTAGAACCAGAAATGTAAACCTATCCATTTTAGATGATTCACATTACACCCTGATGTGAATCCAGCTTCATCCTTTTCGTTGTACACATAAGGAGTATATAAATACAACTAAATGTACTATATAATCCGATAAAAGTTCAGCATAAAGATTGTAGAAAAGGATGGAAGACCACAATGGTCCGTTTTCTCAACAGCATAAATGGCAATCCATGGATAAACATGCTGCATACTGGCGTACATGGTTTGGTTAGGAAATATTTTTTCAATTTTAGATTTGACAACAAAGATTCTTCTTTTATGATGTAGTTAATCCGTATTTGCTTGTACCTTATCCTCACTTTAATCCCTTCTTTGACTTATGTCACACATTGTTCGTGTTTGTTTAATCCACCCCAAAACAAAACAAAACAAAAAACTCCAAACAACACAACGACAACAAAATGCTGCCCTTACGGATTTGCGTGTATTGATGGTGTACAAATCCTGAAGGGTTATTAAAAAGTAAGCTGTTCCTCGTTATTCCTAAAGTCATTGTAAGTCTTAATTCGTACGTGAATGAACTCTCTATGTCTTAAACCGCAGCATCTTATCTAGCGCAGAAGGAGTTAAGTTGGTTGGAGTTGAGTTCCCTTTCGAGAAAAAAAACAGGGTCATTATAAAGGTGTTGCAACATGCCTCTCGCCACGTAGCAGCATGCTTGTGTACTCGCAAAACGAGCCAAGACTGACATACAGCTAGGACCGATCTGAGGTGGGGTGAGGGGTGATCGAGGGTGTATGGGGGGGGGGGGGGGGGAGCGGTCCCCCACCCGTCGGGCATGCACATAGGTACCCACGGGCAGCTCGCGGTGTACTATGGGGAATGTTATCTCTGCGAGCTGCAATCAATTTCAATTAGACAACATGACAGATACATCTATTTATACGCGGGGATCACCAAATGTGCGGCAGAGCCGTCGGCTAATACCACTCTCACCGAATATACACGTCTGTCTGTCTGTCTCTCTTTCCATCTTTCTCTCTCCCTCTTGATCTTATTTATCATCTCTCTCTTCTTACTCTTATTTTGTCACCTTTCGCTCCCATTCTTCTGGTCCCCTTCTTCGTAAGTTGGCACTTGCTTTTTTTTTTTCCAAATTTCGTACGTAAATCTTCGTCAACATCTCTTCCTTGTCTCCGATACTTCTTCTGGTTTCTTACACTTACGACAAATTCTTTCCCTCGCACAATCCATCCTCCATTGTTTTTGTGTCGACCTCTTCATCTGGCTCCCCATTTCTCTATCATTCTTTCATTTTTCATCATATCTTTTTCATTCCTTGCCCTATTTCTTCGCGTTCTTCTACCCTCACTCCATCCCTGTCTCTTCACCCTATCCCCTCCCCTTCCTCCATACCCCTTCTCTCTATCTTACATCCATTGTATCCAGATCCCCTGTTTCCGTCATCCCTCCGCCCCCTTTCTTTTCTCTTCCCCTTCCCCATTTCCCCCCTGTCCCCCTTCCTTTCATCCAGATTCACCCTTTCCACCACCCATCCCTCCACTCCTAACCCCTTCCTTCCCTTTCACGTATTTTTACTAGACCTTCACCTCCTTTCCTCTCCTTTCCTCCACTCCCTTCCCTATCTACCATTCATACCTAGATCCGTTCATTCCATTATTCCATCTTTCCTTTCCTTCCATCCCACTCCACTCACCATTTCTCCCCCTCTCCCCTCTCCTTCCCTCCAACCCCTTCCTATCTCCCATTCCTCCTTCTAGACATACACATCACCAACCCTTCAACTCAGCAATGTAGGCGAATTATCTGGGTTAGCGCCCGGTACATTATCTCGTTAGGAGCCCGAGTGTGCGGTGATAATTAGCAATTACATCTGACATGTTCTGCATACAGGCTACATTTCATAAGGATACCTGGTCCCGATTACACCAATCCTAAACCAATGCCAATACCAATACCAACGACAGGGCATCACGACTTTGCTACACTTAAGGCATAAGCTTAATGTCAAAGCAGGGCCCCCCTGGTAGAACAGTGTTTAACCAATGAAGGGGCTACCCTGGGTAAATAATAATAAAACATAAAATGAAATAAATACTGGATAAACACATCAATAGTCATATAAGCCACGCATAGATTTCATCGCAAATATAACTGACTTGGTGTCATTGAACCGATTCCAAGATAACATATCCTCCTTAAATTGCGCTGTCAGTAAACTCTCTCACTAACTGATAATGTCGAAGCAACTCTTTACAATTGAGGCATTCTTGCACTGGTAAGACACACCATTCACACAGGGCAGTATGGAGTCTGACAGAGAAGGAGTTAAAGTGTGATGATGATAAAGATGCGAATTATCTATTCAGACTTGAGGAAGGCCAATACAACTGATGATAACTGATAAATACTTTATTAAACTCTGTATCAGTTGTATAACTATGCATTAGTAAGATATATACGACTCATATAGCACAGCAAGCTATTCGGTAGTGGGTAAGTTAATCCATATCACTTGCTTAGTGCTTGGCTGTAAACTCAGGGAAGAACTGTTTTACCGTCATTAAATACCGGATATAGATTTTGTTTAAGTTCAACGATTTATATAAGTTTATGAAGATTCCTACCTGGTATCCTGAAATCAACCTAGTATGGAACGAAACTGATATGGCAGAATGACACTATGGATTACAGGTCTTATAATCTTTACCACAACCACCTCTTATGTTTAACCGATACATTTCCAGTAGTCGAAAACGCCATTAGCTTACTACGTATCTTTATGGCAATGGCAATGAGGGTAATAATGCGAAGATGTGGTTCTATACTTTCCTGCGCCTCTGCACCATACAAAATGCTACCATATAGGATTTTTTTAAAGTATATACATGTGGTACATTAATGCATTATCGGTACATAAAACGTTTAGCACGCCACTACTGAATAAAAGATCTTAGCACTAATACTGGCATGGGTGTTGCTCCGGGAAAACGGCGCCCCTCCCAGGGTTGTAAATCTCCAGCTAAGGCTGATAATCGGCGAACACACGCAGCGAGTAGACTGACGAAAGCCTGCAGGGGCAGCACCGTGAAAGGGGAAAAGGGGGCGATGGACCGCGAACCCCCCTCCTTTTTTAACATTATTTTTTTTAAACAAAATAGTGAGTAGACAAGCGTGAGGTGTGATCTGGGGCATTGTCTCGTTTTAACAATCCCAAGGATCCAATTTTGAATAGCTACTTAACGCCCCCACGAATAGTGCCATTTAAGGTATTTGTATAAAATTAAATGTTGTTTTGAGATTCCCATCGTATCGGTCAAGCACGGTCACTGCTCGTTTAATTACCCTTGCTACATAGTTATCAAATATCTAACGACATAATTAATAAGTTCGTACAATATTGGTTAAGCACCCCTCCTTCATTTTCTTTTATTGAATCGCATTGCAAACAAATAGGTAAAACATTGGTCATTGCTCGGTTAATAACTCATGCTACATGCATTTAATAAAGCCATCATAACTGATATTATGTGTCAGAAGCACGATAAAGTAAAGATAAATAGACCTTTCTAATACCCGATTATGTTATCCTAACGCACTGATTTATATTGCTGCTGCTTTAAAAGAACACCACCTAACATATTACTTCATCAAACAAACTAACACCAAAACGGTGTTTATTACATAATTTTCACAAACAAATCTCGGCATGAGAAACAAACTGAAAGGAGGTGGAAACATTAAAAACAAAATTAAAAGAAGTATGTTGTTCATGCATTATTGGAATTCTAGGCCACTGTTAACTTTCACATCACGTACAATTCATCTAAAGGAATGTCGATCTTGTTGTTTATGTAATGTTTCTAAAGAATGTGGTTTTTATCTACAAAAGGGACGCACAACCTTGAACACAGGGATGGCTAAGATGCGACATGCATCGATGGCAAAAGAGACTTTTCGATTTCAACGACTGTAAACGTGACTGTGACCATGGGTGTGGCAGTCAGATGCTCTTTAACAACACGACGCATGCGCGATTGCGTAACGTCTACCTGGATGTAACGCGTAGGACACGCGAATTCATCGTCATAGTCACAGTCACAGTCGTGGTAATATATAACTCTCTCATATCACGCATGTCGTCGATTCGTGCGAAGACAAGGAAAATATTACCGACCTAACTTGACTTGACATTCCTCCCTCTCCCCAAAGTAGAAATATAAGACGACATTTACGCATGGAATGATGAATTATCACATCTTGACTCTAAAGACCCAACAGCTGTTTTCACAAGTTCTTATGTGCGTTGGATATAATGTGATATCAAATTTCTCAGTTCACATAACGTTCAGTTCTAGTAATGTTATCGTCGTATAGACTTCCGCGACACTATATCATAAACAACTTAATAACATATATGTTTTATCATTGTAGTTCATAGGTATATTTAGATATATTAGCTTATTTTATATTACATTCGGTTCTCATAACCATGATGGTCATATTGTGTTGTAGACCAACGCGACACAATATTACAAACACCTTATTAACGTATACATTTTATTGTTATACTCAGGTTTTCAGGTATATATACATATATATATGTACAAATATAACTTGTTATATATAATATAATTGCATATATATATACACGATGTACATGTTCATTATATCAACATAAATTACATTCGTTTCTCATAATCTGATTGCAGTACTGACCTACACGGCACGATATCAAAAACAACTTCATGTCATGAACAAAATTATGATAACAATAGTTAGGATATGTTTATAGTAGTATAACCACTTTTCACTTTATAAATCACAAAGAGCAATTTCAGATAATATTCACGATATAACTAATATTTCTTTTGGGACACAGTACACATTGGTTTGATTACCGACTCTTTAAAACGAGTCAGCAACAAAAATAGTGCATGAAGGAAATTATTTTCACATTGGCGTTATCCCTCAACAGAGACAAACCGTCCATGGGCACATCCGATTGCTATTTTGTCACAATACCATTTTTTAAACTGGCAACGGCGAACTGACTCCGTTTGAAACGAAAAGTTTACAAGCGAATATAGTTGATATAGCACTACTAATTGGGACAACCTTTTGATCGAAATTTTAGCGGCAGCATGTTGAACAAGGAGTACGCCAACGCACACACACTAAGACTTCTGGACCGTGTCATGTACGTGGTATATAAATCGCATGGAGTTCATATCACCATTCTCCACACGTTGAATGTAAATTAAACAGTTACACATACAGACATAGGACAAATGAGAAAAGTTTGAAAATGTTAAACAAGCTTGTTGGTCTGATTTTTCAGGGTATGTACCCAATCGTAGTCCACAATACATACAAAACAAGCATTCTGGACCAAATAGTCAGACATAGGGAAAATGAGTAACGATTCAAAATAATATGGAACAACCTGTTTAGTTGGATTTTTCAGAGTATTTACCCTGTACGCCACAACACATAAATACAACCCCAATCATTCTGGACCTATGTTGTATATAAAGCAAACAGTCAGATAGCCAGCCGGAGGAAAATGAGAAAAGATGACGAACATGATTGAGGGGAACGCAAATATGACCAAGTTCATTTCGGAGGACGCTATGTTCCGTCAATTCGTGACGGGGTTGAGGGGGGCCGCACACTGTTCGCCCTTTGTCCGTTATCATCAGCGAGAATTTGTCGCCGCGCGATAAGGGACGAGCGAGAATTCGCCCTGAATGTGAACATACACGCGACAGCAGGTGCCTAGCCGCCATGGAAAAACACGCAACGTAAAAGGGCAAAATGCACCGAAACCAAAAAGATGAGAGAAAGGAAGACGATTTCGATTAATATCAAAAGAAATCAGGATAGGTACACTAAGCGTATTTTTGTATAAAAACTCTTAAAGGTTAAACTATTTAAGTGCTCTTTAAGTATCACATACACAATCAGATAGGGCTGCAGTTTTGTATGGCGCACAAGTGGTTAGACAAATCTCCTGCCCAAATTCTGAGATAGAAAGACTAATGCCTGTTCCAATTATCAGGGGTAACCTGGAGTACATGCAAATGTATCGAACGTTTCTCCTGCACTATCCACATTCACATGCTGATGTTTTCATGTTCAATCATTATATTTTTTTTTACATGAAAATATAAAAGAAGGCGACCTCAATATTGTACATTTCCAAGGTTGAAATAAACACAAATGTACGGCCACTGAAAGGACTCGGTACACATGACAGGAATTTAAAGTTATCCAACTGGACTAGTCAAATCACCATACCCGAAGATGTATGGCGACGAAACGAATCAACAGATCTGGTAATCGCCCAAACCCTCCATCCTAACGTAATTTTGGGCATATACTCGACGATGTGTGACTCAACAGGATTGGATATGGAATAAAAAATTGCCCAACTGGGCTAGTAAATCGCCAACACTGCCCAATCTTGGACCTCTGCCACCACCACCACCACCACCACCACCTCCACGGCGACACCGATGCGAGTTATCCATCATGTGGTAGAATCAATCTGACGCTGGTCAATCCGATGTGATTTCCTTAAACCAGCCAAGGTGACAAACTGTCGGAAATCGCTTAACGAAAAGTGACACCTTTCGTCAAATTCGTGGCGCTTTCTGCGTTTGCGGTTGGCGGGAGGATTAGCGGCGGGAGGGCAAGCGGGGTTTTCTTACACCCTTCTCAAATCGCCGGCACTCCAGAAAAAAAAATGGGGGTAAAAGATCTAAGACACAAAAGAAACTACACCTGTTGCCCCAGCTCCACTTTGTGCTCATATTTGTAAGATATTTCAATGGATGAATGGGGGACATATTTTTCATTTTTGACCCATGACCTCTGTTCGATCTGACTCAGGGTCTTCGTTTCTGGTGAGGTTTGTGAGGGCCGGCATCGGGAGAGAGTCGGGGCTGAAGATTGATGCACTGCGTCTGGTGTTTGTGACGTTGTTTTGGAAGCACGATCTCTCTCGGAAATGGAGCGGAAAGCATAACAACACAACTTCCAAATCAAAGTGTTCTCTTGAGCAGCAGAAATTATATCGGAGGCAAATAAAAATAAGAAGAAAGAGGAAAGACCTTGCTCCAAACTCGTCGCTTTTGATGAATCTTTGACGAAATCACGTGTCGATTTGAGTTACTTTGTGTAATGAGTGTTAATGGGTATCAGCCGTCATGAGAAAGTTCTTTCGCGTCTCACAAGGGTCAAGAAAAACAACACGACATTTTGCTGTACGTGCGAGCACGTCCACCCACGATACAATTGCAGTTGACCTACGGGCCCTGTACCATCGTGATAAATGGGACGTCGCTGTGCAAGGCGGAAGACTCAACACGTCGTCTCCGTTCTAGTCTTTGAATCTAGGCTTTGGACTGCCGTCTCTATCCGTTTATCTGCTTTTGCAGGTCTGAAGTATGATATCACAGTACTTATGCCACAAAATACAGTTTAAAACCGTCTCTCATAACATAAGAAGTTAGAACTGACGTTTTTGGTTTATATTGACGTTTACATTTGATAGGACTTTGGAATTTTTATCGGGTCGTCTAATAATATAGTCTATAACTTGCAGACTCTTATCGGGGACCTTTCTAATCAGCTGTGTGATAAATGACATTGTACAAAAAGAGAGATTACATTACATGGGCAACGCAAACATTACATTAGAAAAAGGAGCCCAGCGTTATTTGAATTCAAAATAACTGCTATATTTCACACACTGGATTTGAAAGTTGTACTTGTGTTTAATTATATGTTTTCACAAGGAATTTCGTATACATCCTCATACATCTAACTTTAAAAATCACTCCGGCGTTTTTAATACAAAACATAAACCCAACACGAAAGGCAAATTTCCCCTCCAAAATTTACGCCATATGAAAATATACTTAACTCGTTAGCTTTCATGCGCAATAACACACACAAAAAGAAGGTATGCATATCTATCGTCATAAATGTCTGATGATCAGAACAAAATGAGTCTAAATTCACACTCATTCTGTTGTGCATAAAATGTTATTATGATATGATTTTCATATCGGAATGATTTTGTCGGAAAGTACGGTTTTATTTTACATAGCAGTAGAATACATTTTTTTTTATCAAATATATATAATGATTAAAAATAGAACTCATATTTTAGACTGGTGACAATTCAAATTCATTGTGATAATATGATTTATTACATATTGAAGACAAAAAATACATCATATTGTCGAAAACAAAAACTTAACCCTTTGTGTGCCCTAGAAATCGCTTCACTCTGGAGTTACTGTGTATTAACAGATTACACAAAGTGTACATAAATATTTAAAATCAGACATGATGCAGCATGTCGCGGAAAGTGTGGTAAAAGGATCCCTCGCAACAACTATGAAGAAAAGCATTTCCGCAATTAAAAAAATAATTTCTTCCATTATTCAAAGCAAATGCCATTCCAGATTGCAAAAAATTAACATCTCGCAGCATGTAAGACAGGTACCCTAGCAAGCAAGTAAAACAGGTTCTGAGAAATAGACCGTTCGTAGTAAGTACAAACATATTTTTCTCCAGCGAAAAGAGAAAGGTAATACCCATAGAACATCACCTATAACCAATGCAAAGCTGAAGTTCTGCTTTACCCCTCCTTTTCCACTTCGTTACATAAGTAGACGCAAAAACGAATTGAGTGGGCGACAAGTTCAAACGCAGGTCATCGAGTGAAGCTCGCGCGACGAGCAGTGGAGAGCGAGGAGAGGGAGAAAGCGGTGGTCGCGGTTTTACGCATCGCGTCAACCTCAACAGCATGGATGGAAAGATTTACGCCGGAGAACGAAGCCTCGGATGACATCTAATCCATGTCGCGGCGAACAGTCGGTATACCTCACATTTCTGACTGCGTGTTCGCGGTCGTGATAACCGACATGGACGTCGTGGGTGTATTCGTAGGAAACAAAAGTTTTCCTCGGACATATCGCTATAGCCATGGACATTACCAAGAATTGTACACTTATTTGTAATCAAAGGAATATAATCTGTAATATGATACATTACATGCATTTCATAGGGAACATTTAAGACAAAAATGATATTTAAAGGTAAAATTGTTATTATTTCCTATAGCATTCGTAAAATGTAGGCCTATGTGTATTAAATAGATTTCATTACATGTATCAATTGAAATACAATTGACGCAGAATAATGCTCAATTCCATTTCGAAATACACGTTCCACATGTAGGCCTTTGTTAGGTTATGTATGATATTGTAGCCTTTGTGAAATGATCCAAACTATTGATTGAGGGATTAAAGAATAGTAAAGATTGCGTGTATACGTGCACATATATTCAAATATATTCAAATGAACGCTTGACAGTGCCAGACACAAAAAACCGGTGGTCATATTTCAGGTGGGTAATCTTTAAGAAGTATTGTTCATTTTCGACTCTGAAATCCCCCTTCATTTTTATGATTGATCGAAATGATATGCATTACAGCCAAGGCGAAAGCCTATAATCTGATAGAAATGTCAGTAGCATAAATCTTGTAGTCTGCTCAACCCGAAGGGCGACTTAACAAAGCTAAAGAAACAGAGGGCAAACGGAGTTTATTCATACTTTTAAGAGTAAGCTTTAGCATATTCACCAAGGAGGGCACTGTGTTTTTGGACGCATGAGCAAGAAAAATAGGGGAAATCCCCTCACTTTGTTGTACCTGATTTTCATAAGGCCTTAGGAAATAAAAGATAATCTGTTATTTTGTTTACTTATTTTGTTCCAGAATTATACATGGAGAGTTCATCTTCGGTCGGCTAATAGCTGTCTAGCAGCCTATAGATTGGACTAGGAAAAAAGACATATTAGTCTTGCAGTATCAGACCAGAATTTATACGTGCGAAGATGGATTAGAAATTTCAAACAGCATGAAAACCACGCTACGCAGAATGTTACGCGCTAACACGTTTTCATTTCATTTTAATTCATTATTGAAAATGAATTTTCTTCCAATATAAATGGCACACGCTGACATACCTTCAGCTTCGGCTCCAGAGAAGGACGTCATAATGAAATGAATAACAATTCAAGTATTACGAATAACAAAATTCTTATTTTTCTCTCCACTTCTCAATTACGTTTGCATATAGTAGAGGTCAATGCACTTTAAGTCAATTGTAACTAATTACTCAATTTTAATTAAAATCATGTGTAAATGACAATTGTAAAGAAGACGATTTATATTCGTAAAAATTGAATTACGCAGAATTGATTCGATGTTTTATTAGACAAAATAATGTGACCAATGTAATTAAAGTACCGTTTCGCACACAATTCGTACCTGCACACTTGTATGTATCGTCGTTACTACCACCACTGCTACTACTACTACTACTACTACTACTACTACTACTACTACTACTACTACTAGTAGTAGTAGTAGTAGTAGTAGTAGTAGTAGTAGTAGTAGTAGCAGTAGTAGTATAGTAGTAGTAGTACACGCATTCCTGGTCAAGAAATGTAGCTTTTAGTGTATGGCTCCGTTATCAACGCCATTGCCAAATCTCTAGTAAACAAGTACGCTCTTGGCTCCAACGCAGTCTAAAATGACTAGTCTGTAAACCTTTTACATGACGTGGAATAATTGAAACGGGAAAACAGCACATTCACTCATCCCTGGACCTATCTGCCTATTGTAAGCAGTACGCATAGCAGGTGGAGCTAAGCCTAAATTGGAGGAAATTTCTCGTAATAACTATCCATGCCAGAACGATAGCAGGGGGTGGGTCGTGTGCACAGCCGGTATGCAGAGGCCCGGGCCAGCTATCTCTCAACATTACCGCTACCTGTTCTCTTTAGCTTAAAGGTAAAGAAGGCTTTAATGCACAAGTCACGGAACTCGACATGGATCAGTCGTATACCATACAGAAAACAATGAGTGAAATCTCAGAGTTGTGGTTTCACGAGTAATTTCGGGAGAAGCGAATAACTATCATTGTCTACTTTTGAACATCTCGTTTCGTAGCGACCAAAGTCTACATTTATATACCGCTTTGCACCAGACAATATTGATCGGTCCGCGGGGCTCTTCTCGCCTCGCCGCACTGCGGAGCGGAGGGTCGTGATGTGCGCTATTGCGGTCTCAGATATCTAGGATAGAGGAACCCTTGCCTTTTGGACGACCTGTCAAAAACTCAACTCGAAATCTAATTCCAATATATTTCTGCTTAAAGTCAGTTTCCATTTCTGACCTGCTGAACGGCTACTTTACTTTTAAAAGGGCAGTTCAATAATAAGATCTTTCTGAACATAGTATACTGACTAATATTTAACGAAGCACTGTCATAAAAGAAAGAAAGAATGTGTAATACGCTGTGGCATTCTGGGAGTTTTATGCAACGGGGCCCTGCAATCATAATGAAGAGGGGATTGAAGGTAACGGACTGTAGTGGTTTACGATTACAGGATCCGTAATGATGGCGGAACTATTCTACTGTCACGTCGGGTTCCACTCTCATCCGGTCTCTGTTTCATAAATCGTACCATTAATGGTATCACTGCCATCAATGGTCACTACCACGGTGATACCGTTTGACAGCCAGTGAAATTCAAGGTTTCTAAAGAAATGGTCAGTTTTAACAAATGTTAAGTTTTATGCAACAGGGCTCTGATGTCACGATCGTTGTCTCAATGCGAGCCTGATGGTATAGTCGAGGTCCATGTCGATATCAATCGGGACCGGTGACGTGGTGACGGCAGAACGGGTCTGCGACGACCGTAGGTCTTGCCATCTTACCACGGCAGACTAAGCACTCCCTTTAAAACGAATACAAATCATCAGAGAGGAAGGTAATTTAGTGAGCAGCAAACTAAACGTCACTTGCCCTCGTTTGTCAAGAATGAGGCAGACGGGTTCTGCCTCGGCCACAACGTCTGGCGTGACACGATTCTGGTTGACGGTATGTCGAAGCGTGGGGTCACGTACGACTACTCGACAGCAGTTAAAACCACGCGGAAATCGACTGTCCTAGCCCAATGACATCATACATTACGAGTTTCCCCACGATCAGTTGTTTGTTACGTACGACTACAACAAGCGCACATTTGCTTTAAAGCCAACATCACCGCAACAACAAACGGTGATTAATGTTTAACATGCGCCAAACCTAAACCACGCATGTGTTCGTCAAGCCACACACACACACACACACACACACACACACACAAATCAAACGCCACCCTCCCCCCGAGCCCAACCCAACAGTTACTCAAGCCTCGACATTCATAAACTTGAAGTTTGATGAGCTTTTACAGACATGACAGAATATGACGAGTACTACGTGAGTAATATCCAAGGTCTTTACACTATTATACTGTCTCTGAGCACTATATCGTGTGCTGAAGACCTTTCATGACAGCATACATGCTGAGTTTGATTAGGTTAACCTTGAACATGCTCTATCAACGCTATTACTCACGTGACAATATTCAAAAGAGCAACAGAACTTGGGCTGTTAGTCTACAGTCAACGCAGCTAAAGACAGTATTGCGAATTTAACATATGCTGGTCTGTTAAAATTCCGTAAAAACGGTGGTTGTAAAAGATAGAGAAAGAGAAGAAAATGTTTTGACCTTTGAGAATCTGTTGCGGGTCAAACTGAAATAAAAACCCAGCATGGGATGCCGCGCGTGTTTGTCACAAATTGATGATGGCGGAATCCCAGCAATAAGTAAGTAATAACAGCTAGGATCATATTTCCACCGCGCGGAGATGCGAAATATTGATATTTAGCCTGTCTAGTGTGTCCATTTACGGTCCAATTAGAATTCGATATCAACTAGAGCATGTTCTTCAAGTCTGTATTTGAATGGATGCAGACAGCGCCCGGGTCCGGCCAGTTCGCGCCCAAAAAAGTGTAAATCAATATTCGCGTCGTGTCGTCTGCCCGCACACTCGGGCGCTTGGCTTCAAATGTACATGCCCTGTTCGAGTGGATACATCGGCGGCACGACGTTATTAAATCTGAAATGTCGTGCTGATTGAATGGTAAAGAGTGAAGAGCAATGGGGCCTGGGAAGCTAAGTAAAAAAAAAAAGGTGACGGCAATAAAACAGAAGAAGAAGCAGAAGCAGCCGTCCTTTCACCTTTGAAGGACAAACAAAGATTGAAGGATAATTTAATGTCATAAACTGTCCTCATGGACGATGTTCAAATATTGGGAACTAAAGATGGTCAAAAATTCAATCCCTTTTTGACTTGTTTCGTCCGAATTTCATCTTAAGTGTGTTAAATCCCTCAACACTAGACAGTATAGTACGCTAACTGTGTATTATTTGTACACAAACTGCGAAAGTAGTACATAGGGACTTAAGACCGAAAGGTCACTCCGTATTTCCCTAATATCAAGATCTCATAGCCAGACATTCACTTTGGGACGAATTACCCCAGAGACCAAGGTCACTGCGATACTTCCAGTGAGCTCGTCACAACATATACCTCATAACAAAATTCTACGAGCGGCGTCGTCTAATATAAACTAAAAGTTTACAAGCGGCAATGAAAGTTCATGACTGGTCAATCCTAACTTTACCCCTCAACTACCCCCCTCAGGCTATCCAGGGGCAGAGGGACTGTAGCTTTCGATGCATCTGACTCCAGGAGTACCCCCTCCCCCCCCCCCCCCCCAAACAAACTCCTCCCCTCCTTTCGACCCCTACCCCTACACTATTCCTACTGGTCGTAGATGACAGGATTGATTTCAAGGGATCTGAATAACCCCCATCAAAGCAAATGGTTTCAAGACGTGCACTAATCGGAAGACTGGCCGACGAACAGTGCAAAGACCCCGGCGAGCTCTCGGCGGAGAAGGAGGTTATGACAAGTCTCTGGGACTCGAACCGTGGATCTTGGCAGATAAGCATAACCCTTCCTGTCTCAGAAAAGAAAAATGCTCACTGAGATTTATGGGTATTACTAATGAACAAATGCACATATCGCACGTACAGGGTGAAAGCAAGGGAGGGAAGGTGCAACGAATACCTGACCCGTAATTATTGTATAACAGTTATATCTGCCTGACCATTGGTTTCACACTTGTTTAAAGGGAATATACTGTACTGGGAAGACAAAAAAAGAGAAAAAAAAATCAAAAGGGTGACCATGAGCAATCTTCTTACCCTCAAATGATCCACATTTGGAGTAATTAGTGATTTGTGATCATTTGTGATCATCTGAGGGCAAAAAACTTTCAGCAAGCTTCTAAAATAGACAATACATGAGTTTAAGACCATTGGCAGGAAGATCGCTTATGGTCACCCTTTTTTAGGGCTTTTTGTCTTCCCAGTACAGTATATTCCCTTTAACTATGTAAGCCATGTTTGTCATTTTCCATCATTTATGCACATAGATCTCTCAAAGCGTCTGTCTGTTTGTCTGACATACCAAGGGTTAATTGCAGATGCACGTGAAGGAGTCGTCTCAAAATGATAGTAAGTATTGTAGAAAATTAAAAGGAACCACGACACGTGACACGTGACACGCAAAATCAGCTCTGCCATGATTACGTAACCGACGTACCCCGTGATATTTACCTCTACTTTATCTTAAAGGAAGAGAAAAGTAAACTACCTTTTTGTTTTCTGATGGGAACATTAGTGAATGGTGTCGAAACAAAAAGCTGTTTGGTTCAGATGCGTGACGTTGGGAAGCCAGCACATTGTGAAGATGCATTTGACATCGATTGTGGTACCAAGACAGATTTGAAATGAATCATGCATAACATAGCCCGTCCATACACATTGTGCCCAGGGTATCAATAAACACCTAATTAACTCTTAATATACCAGACAAATTGCTGCACTATAGGATTTGTGTGTATGACGTCTGCGACATGGCATCATAGTGCATGAAGGGGTAATGTCTTTATTCACAAGAAATACGCACAATTCCCATAGAGCAGCAGTTTATTTGGCACACAAACGGTTAACGTAAGAGTGGAGCGATATGTAGTTTGTGACCACACGTTTGTAGACAGGTGCAGACGATTAATGAAAAGTACACAATATTAACATCAAAACAACAGATTGCAGTTTCAACTCCTTACATTGTACTTTCACATTTCGCATCAGTAATACGTGCTTATCCTATAGGACAGTGTAGTGTAGTGCGAAAGGCAGTGTTAACGCGAATGGAACTTTCGCTCGCACTGGTTGCTTAGTTGCTTGGTAACCAACCTCCGGCTTATTCATACGACCCGGGCCGATCGGGAGCAGCGGTTGAATGATTTTTTACGGAAGTCCATGACCAGCTCATCCTGTGAGAGTCGGCAAAGCCTTAAAAGAATTACCTCAAGAAAATTGATATCATACGTCTGCATGCAGCATCGCCGATAAAGAGGTTGCTGACCTTTTATGTAAGCTTGAAGTGTCACCTGGCTATGCAAGGAATATGGATGGTATAGCCGGTCAAGAAGACGTTGGCACTTAAAACCATCATTTATGAATGACTCTCCCCCCGTTCTTGACTTCAAAAGCAGGCGTGCCTTCTTTGAGGTGATCCTCATCACCATAGCAACCCGGAGCGCATCACATTGGCCGAGCGCAGCGCGCCATGTGATTCCATTATATGGCTAGTGTGTAATTGCTTACCATAAATAGCCGTCTCCCCTCTGTGTACGTTCCCGGGTGTGCACACACCAGTAGGATAAAGAAAGCGTACATTAATCCACCCAGAAGAAAACGAAGAAGAGGCTTGTCCATGTGTAATGATTTCCATGCGATGCTTCCCAGAAAAGGCTGGGGCCCATTTTTATAAGTTTCGAGGGGGTTCGAACACTAACAGGCAAATTGTGGAGATATGGCTTGCAGTATCATGATTATGCGTGCACTTTTCCCCCTCTGAGAATAATGCATCATTTCCTGCGAGTCGACTGATTTGCGTTCAACATCTTATTCTGCCCCACAAAAAAATTACCTCAAAGAAAAGATTTACTCTCTTTCGTGCAATGTTAACGAGGTTATAACAAAGTAGGCGCACATTACGTAGAAAAGGGCCAGCATCAAGGCGATATGTGAGTGTGCATTTCGTAATGTTATGACTTTACAAACCACATTTTCTTTATCACAGTTATTCCAATAGCGCTGTCATCTAACACCCCCACGCTAATATTCCCATTCAAGCTGATGATTAAACGATGAGAAAAAATACCAGAGAGATAGAGAGGGCGTACAGTGAGAAAAGAGAGTTCGATCACCGGAAAATCGTAGTCCCTTTTAAAAATAAAAAACAAGTCCATAACTCTGCTCACGAACAATGAGGCAGATCAGTTTGATAATGACCCGTAACATGGCTAATTGCGACGTGTTGATGTTAGTCCAGGGAAAGGTACTTGAGGCCACACACACGTTCACACCAGCTGAATTGGAACGAGCAACCAGATAATTGAAACCGTTTAATCCATTGCGTGCCAGACATAAATGAAGCTGTCTGGGATTTGTGTGTAGTACTTGTCACACGTGACACCCAAAGAGTTAAGCAATATTGGTGCGTTTTTTGCACCAGTTTAGCACAGGATGGGTGACAGATCATTACGACTGCGCCTCTCAACGGGGGGTCCTGAAGGCCCCTCGTCACCCCTGGAACAGGGATGGGCCCTTCCGTAGCTCTTTGTGCGTAACATGTGCATTTTTCACAAGAAATTTTACGCAAATCCCATAGAGATCAGTTTATTTGGTACGCAAATTGTTAACACACAGTATTATCACTAGCTTCGGGTGCCCTCATTCTCATGAAACCTGCCCGTTGTACACAATGGTCACACCGCTGTGTAAGTTCCGCTCTTCAAAGGCTACCTTACCGTATTTTTTTTTTTTTTACCAAAATCGTTATGACTTTCATGACGACATTTGTAATAATCAGAGCTAATTGACTGTTTCGATGGTAACAACCATTGGTTGTACATTTGAAATATCGTATGGGTAAGTGGCTCTGGACAACCCAATTGACTTCGTCTCTTCGGAGTGGTTAAACGATTCGACACCAGTTGCAAGGAGTAGGGACGTTGCCGAAAGTTCATCCCTTCCGTGGACCATATCTTATAATTTGATTTGACTTGATTGCACCTCTGCAATAAGCAGTTTTGGTAAAGTATTTACAACTTTTCCCTTAACTGCGTAGTAAGTAACACGCTGCTACATTCACCTTTATTTGTTTATTCAGATTTAATGGGAGGGACGCAGTAATCTATCAGTTGTTCCTATGTGGACAAACCTCGGACAAACTTCGGGGTTACCATTAGCAAGGTATTATCTAAAGGACCTGTGTACGATTTGCACACATAATGAAAATTCCCTGTATTTTTATTGTGTTTATAAAAATCATGAATTAGTCTAAGCTACAGACGATTACTGAATACACCGCAAGGCACCGCCCCCCCCCCCCCACCTCCCTTCGCGAATCACAGGCATCGACACACTCATCAATCTTCATTTAGACTGGTTTAACGGTGTCTGAACGCTCCCCCTAATTAGGTCATGAGCAAATACCACTTGAGTTATGAGCCAGCAGTGGAGGAAGGCCCTATTCATTGTTCTGATTGGTCCGTCTGAAGAGAAAAGTTCACTGCGCCGATGGACAGCGTGTCCTAGACGAGAATCCGTAAGTTAGAAATGTCACAATAGTGTAACGACTCGGAGGGACCCTCGCAGGCTAATTTAAACCTCTCAGTACCATTCATTCATACTCCACCATCAATTCCAAGACGGTATATTGCTATAGGACTGAAAGGGTTAAAACACTAGCCTTTTCCTAGCCTGGAACTCTTTTTAATCCAAGCTAAGCAATAAAGGAGTCTGGCTATAGTAGACTACTCATTCTCAATTTGTTTTTTTCCAGCTCGCCCCCGCGCGGACTCAGCAGGGGTGTGAAATCGGCTACATTGATAGATCAATCGATGGATAGGAATAGCTTGATTTAGAGTGATCGGTTCACACGTCTTGAGATAAGGGTTCCGTTGGTTTTTGAGGTGTGATGTTAACGATGATAGAGGGTATACAAATAAATAATGGAGAACAAGGAATAAATCATGGGTAGGATGAGTCACTATCATCTACTCAATATGTATGAAGAAATCCGCCGACACATACTGTACAAAATGTGAGAATTTGATCTAATTTCGAGATTTAACCCCTGGTCTTCCAGACAATTTGCTAATCTATGGCATTTATGTGTATTAAGAGCGACAGTTTTCATCAGAGGCGCATAAAGAGTTAATGACATGAATAAAGGCCGGCTTTACATTGTTACTGATCCCTACTTCAAAGGTAGCCCGTCCCTTTGCAGACCTAAATCTGAAAGATCCCTGACTTTGTCATCATTTGAGAGAGAGAGAGAGTGGCTATATAACATTTCCCTGGAATCGACAAAGGCTTATATTCGGTTTTGAGAAAATAATCTTCGATAATTGATCGAGCTTTCTTTTTCCGTACCACGAAAATAGTCAAAGGTCAGTTAAAACTATTTAGATTTTCATTCATTCTACGGGAGTTATAGTACCTCTGACAATAAAATTTCACAGTTGGTATTCCAAAGATACGTGCTAAATATGTACAAACTTTCATGAAATTTGCAGATGTTTGTGAAAGGGACGGGCCATCTTTCACCCTCTGAGTGTTATGTAAATATCTATGAGAAATTGCATTGCATTGAAATTGCATTGCAATCGCTCTTTACTTTATTGTGAAGATGTACATCAATGCCACCTGTGGTGCTTAAAGGGTTGCTGTATGGAGAAAATTATCACAAATAATGGGAATGCTGATGCTGTTTTACAGGCTTCATCTGTAACTTTTTCTTAGAGATTGACACAGCTTATTTGACAGCTTAGAACCAACCTTGTAGCATCGTATGGTATGTATTCTAAACACTGTTAAACCAAAGACAGACAGGCATGCTAGCAGGCAGGCAAGTGAATTGCATACGTAATGAACAAATTACTTTTCTCTTTATAAAAACAAAACTGTTTTTTTTTAATAGTTTTTTTTAAAGACTGGAGGAGAATGCACATATAGCAGAGGTTCAGCATCGTGATCATATTCGATAAATCTTCCATCCTGTGTTGATGTTCTTGGTGATTTCCTCGACGTTCTCAGTTCCATGCATCGATGTCCACATATGAATAACAATGCAGTTTCTGGCATATGGGACTGAGTGGTTAGTACAGACAGTGCGTTGTTTATCCAGAATACACACATGATTCATTACCCCGTTTTGTCGATTGTATTTGACTAGGCCTCAAAAACATCATGACTGTATGGAGCGGGTGTGGGGTTAGGGATGGGGGGAGGGTTGGGGAGAGTGTGGGGGTGGGAAGGGATAGGGACAGAAGAGGGATTAGTATCCCAGACAGGGTAGTCGCCTCCACCTTTTGAATGTCAACTTGAATCTGATTTATCGACTGTCTTCCTAATTATCTCACGTGCCTCAGTAGAGCTCACTAGCCTCTGTTCCAGGCTGTTGGACTTTCTTTACCCAAATTGTACCATCACAAATAATCACATCTATAACGGGGTCTGGTTAACGTAGACTAATCCTAGGCGCTGTTCATGTGTTCGTTTCTGGCTCTTACAAGCTGAACAGCAGGAAGTGGGCTTGTTAGTGCTAGACTCGATTAAACCGGTGATTGTTGGATTAAAAAAAATAATATCACAAGTCTGGAAGCGAGGATATCATTCTCCCATGGCGTTATCATGATGACAGACTATACTCTGCATACGACTGTCAACTCCATTTACAGTGTACCTGCGTTGTGTTTGATTGGATGAACTGCCCTTGATCAAAGCTTTATCAAGGGCAATTTGATGAATTAAGGCCAATCATTTGTGATATTACGATCAATGAATCACATGTTAATCACAACGGTACACCGGAGTGGAATATCACCGGACGGGCTTTTTTTTAATTGATTGATCAATTAATGAGAGAGGCATACTGAATCGAACGGATGGCTTAAACATGGTAACACACACACTTTCCGGAAGCGAAGGTAAATAGAAACAGCGTGTGCCGCTAATGAATAGAAGATTTGCATTGCAGAGAGTGCTATTAATTATTGTGTAATATGATTCATTTGCAGAACGGGTTGAAATGAACGCATGACCCCATAACCGCAAGTTGTACTGATTCTGACGTATCAAAGATGCAAGTGACACGCATTCAGTACGAAAACCTCAACTTCAAATTTGTACAGAGAAATTCAGGCTCTGACTACCATGACCGCAACTGGCACTATTTCAAAATGTTACGGGGAAAAGTTCAGCAGTTGCTTATCATTGCGAGTGAGTAACACAGCTACCTCATTTGTGTGCTTGTATATATACATGTATGTATATGCAAGGAGGTATATGAAAATGCCGAATATATTCTTAGTCCTAGGTATTGAAAAAAAAAACTTTTTTCAAAAACGAAAAATTCAAAAACTATTTAAAAAGTTACAAATCAAGTTGAACGCTATACATCATATGGTAAAAGGATGCCTATTGTTTTAGAACTAGGTTTCGTGAGGGTGAGTGGTGAGGATACGAAGGGGTAGCAAAGATAGGCGTTGGAAAATATCAAAAAGCAATGTTACCGTCATATTTCCCGCTGATGCACCCAGCTGGCCCACACCGACGAAGGGACGTTATTCTGTACTCCAAACGATTCGACCTTTGCTCACGTAATTACCTATAGTTTTTTAATCGCACCACGTGCGTTTTAATTATACACCGACCCCATACGATGCTTTTGGAACGACACCTTTCCCACAGTCTATAAGTTAAATCGCAGTTTGAACAAACAAAAGGCCACGGGAAATTATGAAAAAGCTGACACATGACTCCTCGTAATCTGGAACGTCCGCGAGCAATTGTTACCTATAACCCAATACCCTATTACTACCTGATTGCGTCATACCCACGTGTGGTGTTACGATTGACTTTGACTTAAAATCCAGTTCACATCCGTTTTTATTCATGAATATACATGGGCTTTTCTTATCCCTTTAAGCGCCACGTGTGAATTCATTCACGAG
>OZ022593.1:8938865-9050632 GCA_963669155.1 Arbacia lixula
TAGTTATTGCAGATGGAATTGATTGTACGTATATACAGACACGAATAAGAATCATACCAATAAAATATAATCATTTTAGGGTTGCATACATCAATTTAATACAAACGTATTTTTCAAATTCAAAGTTTCGAAGTTAAAATTAAGTTCGTTCATAATGATAAGTTACCCCTTTTTTTATCATAGTAAGACAGGCTTAATGAATCGGCTAATTCAAAAAGCTACAAGAGCAAAGCGTGAGTAAAGTCGGATAAATGAGAGGCAACTGGTTGTAGTCATGGTAGTGATAATGATGACGGATCAATACCATTGCAGAAATGTTCCGCCGTCATCAAATGGTTAATTTCAACGATTTTAGCGTTTTGAGACGATTCCTTCCTATACTATAGGATACAGTCATGTCAGAATGGCATTGCCATTCCTTTGATTACTCAGCTTTGCCACAGCATTAACTCATTATCCTGCAGAATGCATCTGCGTATGATTCTACGATTTGTGTGTAGCACCCAAATGCTAACCATGAGACGGTGAGTTAATCCACTCAGTACCGATCATTGATAGTCGCTTGTCATTTATAACACGATTTATAACCTATGGGACTGAGAGTGTTCAATTGAGCGGCGAGCACGCCACGATACCCCGGATAACCCGCCCAGAGTTGGTGTAATCATGGACCATGGTGTAATTGTAGGTGCGTTGCAACTCGGAGAACGCGCGCCGATAAACTAGACTGATAATCAGCTGTGATCTGTTGATTGCCAGCTGGAACAACACGCATTCTTGAATGGTGTCACGTGGCTTTAAAGGTATGGGATAGTACTGGTAAAAGATTCCCAGACCCGCAGTCATGGCCGCAGAACCGTTCGCCCATCGTCACCATCACCACTAATAATAATGATAATAGTAATCGGCTTTTAAATAGCGCTTTCCTAGTACAGAGTACTACCCAAAGCGCTCGAGATTATTACCCTGGCTTTAGCCAAGCAGCAAATAAGCGCTAGAAGCTAGTTGATCTGATTAGATCAGGAATACTATATTCCTGCCAGGCACCCATTCACGACACCTGGGTTGAGAGGGACAAACATGAACAAAACACCTTGTCCAGGGTGTACGCATCGGGCTGGGCTCGAACCCAGGATCTCTCTGCAAAAGTCAAGAGCTCTCACCACTATACCACATACCATTATACTATACCACAGTGGCTATCTAACTGGTCCCATTCCCGTTTGATTATATAGGAGCATGCGTAGGAATCATCTGTACATGAGTGGATCTTGGAAAGATCGTGTCGTCCGCTGTGGCGTACATTCTAACTAATAGGATGTGTGAGCAGGTAGCGAGCGTGAAAGAATACCAATTTGTTGTGTCCAAAATTTATAATCACGATCAGAGTGTTTGATGTCTGTGTCTGTGCTCATACACGCAATGGGTTTATGCAATTCAAATCTATATCAAAATAATGTAGGTCATCGCTACCCTTGCGCTTGTCCGATTCTCAACCATCACTTTTAACTCCTCGCCTGCCGCTGATTCCATTGCCCGACAGTAATATACGAAAATTAGAAATTCTGTCTGGCACCAAAAAGGGTAACACATCCATTATCATAGATTGAATGAAGTTTGAGTTCGTATGAGATGATTTTGGTGATTTGAATTAATATATATAAATATACAAATATAACATTTAATGATAAAGTCCCTCCGTTAAGGTTAAAGAAAAGTAAAAAAAAAAATTAAAAAAATTCACACATAAATATATCATGGACACGTGTAAGGCAAACATAATCTTATGTTCCTTCCTTAAATCGGCAACACCACTTCTTTCGTTGCGCCACCAACTACAAGTCATGTCCAAACAAGTTATTATGGCTTCATTATGGCTACTTTCTGCACACAATGCAGTGTATACACAGTTGCATATCGCGTCAGTTAGAGCTGATATGATGTGATTTGCGTTCTCCCCAGATGCCGACAATCTTTACATTTCTCACACTCGTTTGGTTTAACCCCTCCAGTACCATGTTTCCATAAAAGGTACAGTAGACTAGAGTCAATGTGCTTCTCTCTGCTCGGTACTGGGAGGGTTAAACCTTCCTAAGATATTTTTAGCCATGGATGTGTCAATACAATTATAATGCAACGCCCACGACCAATCTACCTCTTGTAACTTCCTCACATTAAAGAAAATGCCACTCTTGTATTCATTGGCTTTTATTGTCTGTTCGCAGGTGATGACGTCACAAGAAACACAACAGAGGAGTACTCAACTACAAAGCTTTCTATATTTTGATCCGCTTCGTACAACAAAATCAGCCGCAGATGTGTGATAAAATCTGTTGATGATAATTCGACCGCTTTTTCCCGTAATATGATATCATGCATAGCAATTACGTCAAACAAATTGCAGCAGCGAAGGTCGGATCATTAATTATATATTTTTGTTTGCATGCAATATGTCAGGGCATGGCTGAAGCATGGCAATAAACTGAACGAATCATCGCAACTGAACGATTATGGATGCGTGTTTAATGTACATTCTACAGGCAGACACTGTACCTACCGATAATATGTAATGCACGTAGAGTATTTTTTATCTTCGGGGGATTTGAAAAGTTATCGTCTGTGCTTTAAAAAAAAGGAAATGCTTACCTATGTATTGTTACGGCTTCTTGATAATTTACAGTCAGCAGCTTTCCAGAATGCATTTATAATCCAGGTTTTCGAAGTGTATTCTCCTTGGTCACAGCACGCGGCAGATGTATTAGCACGTATGTATGTATGTCTGGTATA
This sequence comes from Arbacia lixula, assembly GCA_963669155.1. Classification (NCBI taxonomy): domain Eukaryota; kingdom Metazoa; phylum Echinodermata; class Echinoidea; order Arbacioida; family Arbaciidae; genus Arbacia; species Arbacia lixula. The sequence continues at coordinate 8,941,653 of OZ022593.1, forward strand.
CAGCAGACGATTTAGAACAATATACGATCCGTCAGAAAAGTAATTCCTCCTTGAGAGTAGCGAAACCGCCAGCCGTTGGTAGAATTCCTCGATTCATGGTTCGTCCGAAGTCGGTGTCAGAAGATGATATAAATCCAATCGGAGTCGTCGCTGGAACGGACACACGGGCTTTGTAATCATATAGAGACCACTGCACGGCACATCAAATAAAGACCTGCAGAAAGAATGAAACAAAATGAATGTCAGCATTGATATAATTGTGTTTATCGGGTCATATTGTCAAAAGATTGTGCAATCTTTCGGCCGTCATCTTCCTTTTTCCTGGAACTCAAATCGTGTCTTAATTACAAAGCAATTTGATTGAAATACATCTTATTAGATTTGAGAGCCGCGATTGGAAGACAAAACAAGAAATCGTCGGGTTATTTTTAGCATCTAAGTAACCGGATGGAAGAAAGAGTGTCAACAGACGTAATAGACGAGACGGAGAGAATGCAAACGAGAGTGAAATGTTGTATTACCGATAGATCTAATTAGTGGTACGGGTTATGGCGGCGAGAGGGGGGTTGCTTTTGACGCTAGTCCGCCGGTTAAGGTCATTGGTGTGTTAGTGGAAGCCGGTTCCGCTCCGGGTGCATGCTGCCTGCTCAGCGATGGAGAAGGATGAATAGGGAGACCGAGACGGAGAGAGAGAGGGAAAAAAGAAAAAGAGAGAAGGAGAGCAAGGAGAAAGCTGGGTTTAAACTACTGGCACACCACAGCTACGCGAAGGAGAGACATGCGGAAAGAGTGGAGGTATGTATTCCAAGCTTTGAGTTGCTGCCAGACGGATGCATGGGCAATGCTGAGAAAGCGGTGCGTCGCACGCAAAGTTATCCTAATAAACTAGATGTCGCTCTCCAGCTCACGTCCTACCAAGAACAATACGGGCAAGTTGTGGGATGCTATCGCAAGCGCTGTCTCTTCCCCGCGCGCACTCGAATCCCAAGGCACCCGCATATATGGTATTACACTACCAGTAGTTACACGAGTGTCAGCACACGCGCTAAATACGTCCGCGCGCTAGCATGATAGCAGTCTAAACAGACACACCACACTGGGCCACACACCCACACATACACATACACACACACACACGCACGCGCATATCTATACACATTCTGAGATGCGTTTTTTTTTATCAGATGTGGACGGTCGGGTCTGCGTACCTATATGTGGCCTCTCTCTCTCCTTTCTCCCTCGTTCACTGCCTCCAACGGAGTGAGGACTACTGATGCGACTTAACTGGAGGAAGACGTAATGCCATTGTAGCGACAGACTTAAGTTAACGGTCGAAATCTGCTCATCCGCTGACATGCTTCGCAATGCTGCTGTACTTGAGGAGAGGCGGGTGGGAGGAAGGAGAGGGGGAGGCAGGAAGAGAGAGAGAGAGAGAGAGAGAGAGAGAGAGAGAGAGAGAGGGAGGGAGAGGGAGAGAGAGAGAGAGAGAGAGAGATAGAGAGAGAGAGAGTGGAGGGGGTGGATGGATGGATGGTTGGATGGATGGATGGGTAGATGGATGCTTGCCCGCTGGATGAACTTCCAGCATGAGATGCTCGCGAGAACCGAGAGGTTAGCGGAGGACTCTACCTTTACATGAACACGACAACTTACTCAAGTACAATGAACCACTACACATAGGTTGTATCACGCATTAAACCGCTCAGTCCCATAGACAACAAATTGTGTTATATTTCACACGAGACTGCTCGCGCATGGTGCTTAGAGAGTTAAATCATGGAGGTGATTGTAGGTAGCCTAATGGGTCTAACCTTCTATGCAGTATGCGTGTAGGAGGGAGTTGAAATTTTCTATATCACTTATTTAAACAAACCGTTGATGCCTAAATGATTTTTGTACTATCAAACCACAACAGTAATCCCTGGAAATGTCAACACTAAAGGTAAGATAAAGGGGGGTTGATGACGTATGTACGAAGTAATGGTGGCCTTGCAGTTTATCTATCTGTGACGTTTCGTCTTTGTTTTGATAAAGGATATTTCTTTACTCCCCCTCTATATCTTTATACCTCTCATTTCTCATCTATAGTATCTCTCTTTCTCCTTCTGCCCTGTTCTCGTTTCTCCCATCCACATCTCTCTCGTACTCTATCTCCCCTCTCCTCGCTTCCCTCTCTCTCTGTCTAAATCCTCCCCTCTATTTCCCCCACATCCTCTCTCTCTCTCTCTCTCTCTCTCTCTCTCTCTCTCTCTATATATATATATATATATAGATAGATAGATATCCATCTCTCTCTCTCTCTTTCTCTCTCTCTCTCTCTCTATATATATAGATAGATAGAAAGATAGATAGATATATATATCCATCTCTCTCTCTCTCTCTCTCTCTCTCTCTCTCTCTCGCACTCTCTCTCTCTATCTCTCGGTTCTTCTTTCTGTCTCTCCGTCTCTCTATAACCTTCCATTCTCTTTATTATCTTTCTCCATCCCCCTATTATCTTTCGCTCTTCCGTTCTTCTCATCTTCCTGTTCCCACTTTTTTCCCTATAATATCATATCTCTCCATGTCTTCCTCTTTCTTTGTCTCTATATGCGTCTCGATGGCACCTTCTGTCATCTCTCTTTCCCCCATCTCCTCCCTCTCTCTTTTCTTCTCCCCTAACATGTATAACACAGTATACATTTATGTCTTTCTATGTGTTCTTTATCGCTTCCTCTCTCCATCTCTATCTCCCTATCTCCCTATCATTATTCTCCCTACCCCCTCTTCTCCTCTTATATCTATAACATAATCTCTTTTAAGCTCGTCCTATCTTTGTTTCTCTTTGTGTGTCTGTCGATCTCCCCATCTCTCCACTTTCTTTCTCCCCCTCTTCTCTAACATATTCTCTCTCTCTCTCTCTTTCTCTCTCTCTCTCTCAGTCTCTCTCTGTCTCTCTCTCTGTCTCTCTCTCTATGTATATATCTTCCCCTCTCTTTGTCTATTTATGTGTGTGTTTACCCCATCTCTCCCCGCTCTTTCTACCCCATCTTCTTTCTCAGTGGCTTGCTATAACGCGAGTTGATGCATACATGTGGACATGCAATGGGGCAGATGAGATACGTAGGTCGCGCATTGCCATTGAATATTTAATCATAATTAATACAAAGCAGGTGTCTTCTCCAGAAAAACAAAAAACAAGACGGGGGTGGATTGAATATTCCTCATCGTGCATGCGATCATATCCAGGGTATCATCCAAGGGCTGCCAAATGGTGGAAAGAAAAGAGAAGAGCAAAACCGAAAGAGAGTAACAATACTTAGCAAACGACCGACAGGTTATTGAACCGCATTTCATTTAATTGATTTGTCTCCTTTGTGAAGTAAACGTAGTCATTTGACTATTTATGAATACACCCCCCCCCCTCACAATCTATACAAGCAATATATCATTTAATTGATGTTCACTGTACTGATAAATTTAGCTGAGATGATGATTAAATCGTCGATGCAGAAGTGATTTCAACGGGTAATACCGAACATGTTTCGCTTTTTCTCCTTCAAATGACGCAATAATATACGAGATGAGTCACACGTTACTGTAGCTAACGAGTCGGACGGTTTTGTGTTTCTTACCGTTGAATAAAAACCATCGAAAAATTCGAACCACATACTTTAAATCGTATTCCACGTAATTCCCTTTAACCATTATGATAATTCGCAATTCATACGCGATTAAGTTTAACGGGTGGTTTGATTTTCAAGAGATTATGATATTCCGAGACCTCGGCTATAAACACAATGGCCCATGTTCATATTGGTCGTTTAATTTAATACGAGTACTAAACCTGGACTTATTTTATAGAACGCAAAATAAAACAACGTGAAACAGTATTGTGGATTCAATATCATTGATTTTATCCCTGGAATTAGTATGGTATATTGAGTTTATCCACATAATAACTACAGCGAATAATAGTAATCACTGTTGTGAATCTGTGATGAAAGTCAATGATTTTGTGACAGCCTGAAATGATATGTTTTGCACCCAATAAAGTTAGTCTAGGTTTAGTGCGCGGTCTAAGTTAAACCACAGTTGTAAATAAAGGCTAATACATAGTATTGTCACAATGTTTAGTACTGATAATCTCCTTAATGATATCTGTACTGGCCAGTATATGTCACCACGCACAATGTAGCATTCTTTCCAATTGTTTGACTTCGGTGTCATATTACTTTGAGACAACAACATATTGACATTGTGCTTTAAATGACCTTCCCCCTTCAAAAAAAGAAGAATGTAAAAAAGAATGTAATCTCTCTCACACAGACATAAAGTTATATAAATATCTTTGCCAGGTGTCTATCTTTGGTCATTGATAAGAGGTACTGTAGAAGACGAAAAAATGGGAAAGAAATAGACAAGGGTGATAAAAAAAAGGAGCGGAAAGAATCTCCTGAAATATGGAAGACTCGACAGTCTTCCTGTGTGGTGTAATTTATTGTTCGCTCGGTTCATTCTTAAACCCGGAACTTCGTAATGACGAAATTAGACGTAAGATGACATTATTCATTCTGATTAAAAAATGTATTTTTGGTCATAGAAATGGATTAAGAAATTGTCTTTGAAATCAAATTTAATGGGTATTTATGAATAATTTCTCGAGATCCTGCCAAATCAAATGATGACAAATCTATATTGCCCCATTATACCATAGACATAAAAATGATGATTGAGGCACGATTCGTTGTTTTACCCTTCCCGTGCCGACAAAAACAAAATTCTGATCTATGGATTTGTATACAGTACTGATGAAAAGCCTGACTATAGTTCACTGCCTGCTATTGATTTGCTTCGATGATACGATATATTTAGTGTAATGATTTGTAACCAGAACAGATCGCGAGGTTTGCAGAGTCGAGTTTCTGGCACCATCACATCCCATCGGTCAAGGAAGCATCGACATTTGGAAGAGCCGATTACTCCGAATCAAATCGCAAACACGGCGGTCCCTTTAATTAATATGATGATTTTTGTTTTCATTTTGCGGAGAGACACTACAAAATATAAGACTTGTTTATGTCTGTCCGCAAAAAGCAACAACGACTCCATTCAGTTACTAAATGAACACCTGTCTTTACTGGGGGGACTCATGATTTTAAACAAACAAGAGAATTGAAACCTTGGGTATTTGTTCCTAAGTTTGATTTCAGTATCATAAGCCAAGTGGTTAACTTGGGGGATGGTGCCGCGGCCAGTCAATCAGTATAGATACATGTTCAAGTCTCCGCGTGGTGTTCTTTTTTTCTCTGCTTATTTTCGAACAGGTTGATCAACCAATCGCATTGCTATGGAGAGTAACAGCAAAAACGAGAATTATTTCATACCGGATCTTGTTGATGTCCCGACACCGGAAATCATTAACCCTTCCAACACTAAACCAGGAAAAAAAACCCAAACAGTTTGCGTACACTTTGTATGTCCGGATGGTAATAATTGGGTTAAGGTGAGTGCATCGAAGTGGAAACGCTATTGGTGGATGTGCGGTTGTAATAACGACATGGATTCGTATGTGTGGTGAAACAAAGGAAAGTGCAGATGAGATCAAGGAAACGCATTTAGCAGAAGTGTTTCCGTTTGATAAGGGGAAGAAACATTCGTACATTTGAAAGGCGCATAATCCTTGGAGAATCATCGGCCAAGTATATGTAATGGAAGAGTATTATGTTTAATTGCAGGATTCAGAGAATCACATCACGAAAGAAAACCGTGCTATTTCCCCAATATTGCTCACTTTGCTTACTTTCTCATTTAAACGGCTCTTTCCAGAGCTCCGTCAGTATTTCGGTATTAAAATGCACTGAGATAGAGAGAGAGAGAGAGAGAGAGAGAGAGAGAGAGAGGGGGGGGGGGAGGGATATGATGACGGATAGATAGAGATTTCTCCTTTGGAGAGAAAAAGAAAGTGATAAGAAAAACGAGGGATACACATCTTCTTAAAAACCCATACTGGGTGCATATCTCGAACTTTTGCCATGTTAACACGTTTAACGACAAAACTATCAGCGACCGCGCATTTCTTTGGTTCCCGTCAACGGATAATAGGGAGCTTTCGTTATAGCCCCGCGGACGGAAACCAGATCAGTGAGCAATCTGTTCTCGCCGTCCGTCCTCGGCAATTCACACGCAGTTTCGCTAAAAGACAGAGAACGCGAACGACGGTGCGTGTGGCGTCATCTGGCACACCCCCTACCGAGCTTGTCTACAAAACAGCCGGTCGCACGTGCGATTTGCATTACATCATCTGTACGGGCGCTGATTGGCTGCTGTCCTCTACTCGTCGAGGACGAGAAATCTCAGAATTCACGTTCTCGATTCCCCGCGCGGATTCCAGAGCGGGCGGTGGCGCATGCGCAGATCGATCTTGGTGTCGGATTACCGTACTGGAGCCCGTCCGTCCTCGAAACGAAAGCTCGCTATTTGTCATTCTCGCGGTACAAAAATCCTGGCTGGTAACGTAAACACAACATCCATGTGAGTTCGCTGTTGGTTACCGAAGAGGGATGGAAGGGTGGCAGGATTGGGAGGGGGGGGGGGGGGGGGGGGGTAAAGAGGGGAGGGAGAGTGAAGCACACGCACATACTCACAGATAAAGAGAGGTATCTTACAGTTGGGAGGAGAGCTGAGAGAGACAAAGAGATACAAACGAGGTGATATATAATTATAAAGAGAAAGGGAGAGAGAGAGAGAGAGAGAGATGTGGGGGGGGGGGGGCAAAGAGGGGATAGAGTGAAGCACACACATATTCACAGGTAAAGAGAGGTATCTTGGAGTTGGGAGGGGGGCTGAGACAAACAGAGAGATACAAATATGGTAATACATGTATATAATTATAATGAGAGAGAGAGAGAGAGAGAGAAAGAGAGAGAGAGAGCGGAGGGGGGGGGGGGGGGGGGTGGTGGAGGCGTGTGCATACCGAGAAGTATACTGACCTCTGGCATGCACTTCCTCAAGATCACGGATTCTCCCCGAAGAGCGTCTAGAAAGAGGTGACGCTTATTACCCCAAGATCCGAGACCCGTCACCTCGGATTAACGAGAAGACAATGATGATGCAGCCCTCAAAGAGAACCGCGCAGGCATCGTAAAAAGCCAGGCCAGTAGTCATGGTAGTACTATCACGCACGTGGGTTCGTCCGCCTGCCTGCCGTGGAGTTCCATTACTACGTCGTACATGCATAACTCTTCATTAGAGTAACTTCTTCTCTCTCCTTATAAACTCCTGCTATCTCTCCGTCGCCGCCACCCACCCCCACCACCTCTCCCTCTTTGACTCTCCCTAGGCCTTTATTTTTTTTTGCTTCCCCCCTCGCCCTTGCCCTTCCCCACTCATTTAAAGGGATAGTTCATCCTGAACTGTTTTATTTCAATAAAAACAGAAACATTTCATTGAAGGTTTCATGAAAATAGGTCTTAGAAAAAGAAAGTTATTAGAATGTAAAATTTCAATGCTGTGACGTCACGTGCGGGGTGCTCACCCATATGTTGTGTACAATTTGTTTTTTTCGAAAATGTGCATTTTCTCATAAAAGTATGCATCCTTGTACCAGTGCAGTTGGTACATCATCAGAAATACGTTTTTCACACACATACCTGTATGGAAAAGCATTTCGTTGTCAAAAACAGAAAAAGAGAAACGTATGTTATAGAATTGTACACAACATATGGGAGAGCACCTCGCACGTGACGTTACAAAATTGAAATTTCACAATTCAATAACTTTCTTTTCCTTCGACTGATTTTCGTCAAATCTCTTCATTCATATTTTTCTGTCATGTTTCTGCTATTATTGAAACAAAAATAATTTTATGGTGAACTTATCTTTAAAGCACAGTTTACCCTGTAATGGATTATTTACATCAATAGCAGTTTATCAATATAAATAAACGTGTACAGTAAATATACGTTTACAGTACATTCATGATGTTACAACAGTCTGCATACAAATTACTTGCGAACCAGTCGAATTGAAACTTACCATAGCATGATTATTCCAAGTTCCACATTTAGAAAACGTTCATATTTCGATTATGCCTCCAAAGCTCTCAAAGGAATTATGGAATGTGGCATAATAATGTACGTCCAAATATCACGGAAATCGTTCATTCGAGCTTAGGAGAAACACTTCCATCCCTTTGAATACGCATGTTGCAAGTAAATAAATACCAAGGGATGAAGTAATTCGATTTCCCGTCACATGCGTTTTTAAAAAAGAACGGAGTTTAACCCTTTTTGCCAGGACAAATAAAGCTCTATAGGAATACATGCACTACTGGTGTCGCCATTCAGCTTAAGCACGCACGAAGTTAACAGGCTAATTGGCTACAATTCTATAATATATATCTGTTTGCGTAACTATGATGAATCCTTAATGTCCCCTGTGGACAAAACAGAACGCCCCTTGATATCAAAAGGAAACGAACAGATCTAACGCAAACAGCACAAATCTATTTTACAGTTCAAGCGACAATTGGTGCGGCGACCTTTTGTTTTTCGACTTGATTCGGTTCCTGAGCTCTTGCCAAAGCGGAAGTAATCATATCGAGGTCAAAGCGAAGGTCATGAACGGGTTCGTTTGATACAAGGTGCATTGAAATCCTCGATCCTACAGTATTTATCAGTATCAGAATGCAAGACTTCTGGCTTACCACGGATTATACACGTGTATTTTGTCGTATTCCATCTTTGACCGCTGGCAGCACGACAGATGTTTGTTCGTTGTTGAATTATGTTATCATCCTGAGTTTCCTCTTATATGGAGATGTTCAGGGTGTGTTTCCGTACTAATTATGAAAAAAGTAGTTGAAAGTATCCGTTACAAAACGAAACTTAAAAGAGCAATAAACATGTTATAGGTTCATATACATGACCCATTTTAAACCGCTATATTCAAACTGTTTTTCACTATAATTCCTAGTTCTACAGCTCCTATCAGGTAGGTTCATTGGGGTAGGAATGTACATATATTTTGGGGGTTTTCAGTTGTAATCTACGATGTTGCTTATTATTGGATGTATTTATTCTACCATTAACTATATTGTAATATGTATCTATACGTCTCATAAACAGGGCGCTGTTGTAAAGCAGTTTTTCAACTGAACGGCCTACACTATTTTTTTTTTTAAAGAAAATGTTAATAAATATAACAAATCAATAACATCACGTGTTTGTATTCTTGCGATTTTTTTAAATTATATTTTACTTTATGTACTTTACCCACTGTAGTGAAGGGAAAATAAAAGATTCAAATGAAGAAACTAATAATTTTACGACATATGCGCAAAACTGTTTTAGCTGTTTTTCATTGGAAAGATACGATATGTAATTGACATTGAAGGAGAGAATGGTGGTGACAACAAAAATCTTGTTTGGGAAAATTATGGAGAAAGAGCGCTTAAGGCAAACAAAGATTGTGTTCTTAATGAGCAGGTGGTCTCTCTGTACAAGTTTCTTTAATACTGGTTTTCCACACATTTCACATTGTGAACATCATAATGTTACATTTATTCGTACTATACTGTTACGTATTTTCATGAGGGTGCTTGTGTGCTTTGAAAAGAAACTTGAGACTTGGAATGCCTTACACACATGTTTATCTAACAATACACAGTGTACCTGTTCTCTTTGCTTTTTTTTGAAGGGGTGGGGGGGGGGGGGAGAAAAAAACAGAACGATAATAGGAACCGGATTTGAGGCAAAGACCTTGCTATTTCCACAGCAGGAATCGCACGATAATGACTGGAGTGACATTTTTGACTCCGCATTGCCCTTCGCACCCGAATTTGCACTTTCTCTCGTTTCTATTTCCTCATACATATACGTTTGTTAGATTGTTTCATGGTAAGCCAGGGCAATTTGGACTTTGTACGTTAATTTGGATGAATGCCCATACCATAAATGATCCTGAAATCAAGCGTGATTCATTGAGAATGGGACATGTGGTCAATGCAGAAGGACTGTACCATCATTGTGGGGCCCGTAGTCGATTTATTCCACCTTTAGCAAAGTTATACTGTTAACCAGACCTGTCCAATGTGGCATCTTAAGTTTCGATAGAATGCTCTCCGCCACAAATACACTATCACACGCAACGAACACAGGTCACGCATTTCTCATGACGCTGCTTGCACGCACATGCGCATGCGCCGATAGATGAGGTCTTATGGGACTTCTATATTCTTCTGAAGTCTAGTTTATCCTGGATGAAACCTAAAGCCTAGCAGGGAAAGGTTATACAGCTGCCGTTATTTACCTATTTTGCAAGTGATGGAACCAAACATACCATGCGGATTAATATGTTTACTACTTTGTAATCAATCAAATGCAACCGTTTTCTTCTACATGTGTTTAGGTAAAGCTTCTTTAAAGTCTAGCTTTGTAGGAAAAGGTCATACAGGTGATGATATTTACTTCTTTTCAAGCTCTGAACGTACGCAGATGATGACGACAAATATGTTTCCGACAACGAATCAAGTGAAATATTTGCCAATATCTTGTCCATACATAAAGTAAAGTGTAAAGTGGATGACAGTAGATGTTAAAGGAAATGGTTGTATACAGCTAACCAGATTTTGAATACTTTTTCAAGTAATGGACCATGAGGACAGATTGTCACTACCACGAATGCAATCGAATATTTCCCATATCTTGTATTAAAAGTTGTACATATGGTTGTACATATGACGTAAAAGAAAATATTTTTACTTCCACGATTGCAATAAAATATTTCCGATCCCTGTTTCCGCCATACAAGTTAAAGCTGGATGAAAGTCAAGATTTGTAAGAAAAGGTTATACAGGTGGTGTTATTTACTTCTTATCAAGCGATGGACCTACGCGGGTCATGAAGACAAATCAATGGATGCATCAACTACTTCCGATATCTTATCCATGTCCATCTTTTGGCAGAATGGATATCACTATAGACCATGTAAGAAAAGGTTATACAGCTGATGGTATTTACTCCTTTCCGAGCGATGATCTACGCTAATCTTGAGCACAGATATGTTTACTACCCTGAATGCAATTATTTCCCATATTTCCCATATTTTGTCCATGTATAGGTAGAGTGGATACCAGTAGTCCTCTGGTAAGAAAAGGTTCTACAGCTGAGTTATTTACTTCTCTTCAATCGACGGACCTAGCCAACCCATAACAGTAATCAACTATTTCAGATCTTGTTGTCAATCGTTGTCCATGTACTTACTCGGAAAGGTTTATACCGGCGATGTTACTTAATTCTTTGAGGTAAGGAACCCACGCAAATTTGAAACACACAAACAATATTCCTACCCCGTTATCAGGGATTAATCTCTGACCTTGAATGAAAGTCATACAAAGACGTACAACAAACAGCAGCTGTAAAATGTAGGGAATCTATACATACCAACAATATGCATAGGTCTACATTTACTACTAAAAAATGTTGTCGACATAATTTGAGCTTTCCGTAAACAAGCTCATATCAAAATAAGCTCATTCGAAGCTAGAAACGTATGTTACGTCATGTCATGTATAATGTCAGAAGACACATGCACATTCTCATCTCTTTGTATGCCAAGTGCGCCCCTTTTCACATGTAATACACATAAATCCCATATAGCGGTAGTTAATCTGTCACACGAAGGGTTTATCCTACGGGTAGTTCTTAGCCTGAACTAAATCATCGAGTGGGGTAAGTCGACCCCTATAGAAAATACGACGTTAACTCCTTTCAAGAACCTACAGGATTGTCGGCCCACATACGAGAGTCACATTTGACGTCGAACGTGTACATACTAAAGAAACAAACACGGTCCAATCTATCGATTAGCCTTTGAAGACATTGAAATTCATTTAACCCACGCAGTCTAAGTCATCACCTCATCCAGATTAGGCTTACTTAGCGGCAAACACAAGGTGGTTTTGTATTCAGCTTAAAACACCGTCAGTAAAAACACTTTTAAAAAGACTACATCAAAATGTGCACATTTCCAAACGTGCTTCGCCTATTGATCGACTGTGGTGCCTTGGCATTTTAGATTTCCGTTGCCAGCATCCCTGTGGGATTCAGTTCCGCTTGACTAAGGAGTGTATCCAGAGGGAATGGGGTGAAGAAGAAAAAAAAATACACGGAAACTACTCCCACATAATATCGGTGTGGTTGGTTACACCGGAGCTATCGATTGAAAACTTCCATTCGCCTCCTCAATTCTTGCATAACACGCCACGGTGGGCCGCGCTATCGCACGTAGACAGGCCCTGGGACGGTGGGTGCTGAGTGGTGGCGTGACCACATACATCTACATGGAATCTTCCATTCGAGAACTGATGATATAGACATACCTTTACGCAAGAATGGAGCTTTGTGCAGTACTTGTAACCAACTAACTACAATCAACGAATCAAGCTTATACATTGAACTATCCTAGAATAATGCCCCCGCCGTGGTACATAACGTTTGACAAAGTGATCGTAACTTACTTCCATATCATCATTAGCATGGCAACGTATCACAATTCTCAAAGGCCATTGGCCGTTTTCGTGGCGACTAGCAGTAAATGACAGGTATAAATTCTTTGCGTAACTCGGCCTCAGTGAATTGTCTCACTTGCCTTTACACAGTGACACAGGAGAAAGCCGAGTGTCAATCCATAAGACAGGTACATCAGAGTTCTCCCATCTGGCTGAAGGCACCAATGTCTAGATGGAGATAATACCAATGGACTACTTGTGTCGTTTCTATATGATGTGAGATGGTTCTACAATCGCATGCAGCACCATCTTACAACCATTGCACATTCCCCGTATGTTTCCATCCTTTTGTTGAGTGATAATGATCCTTTATATACGGGTGGCACGATGCCAATAGTTTGCCCCTCTTTACAATGTATATGGATCCAAGTCTGGGACAGAAGGTCAGAATGCCTAATGAAAGACTTAATTACGACGTAAAAAGACGATGAGCTTGTGTTTTTGGGCCGATGGATCATGACCCCTCCGTTGGAGACGGTCAGGGGAGCGGTTTTGGTGGAGCTCGGTGTCATAAACCTCTGAGTGTTCGGGATCGATGATTGTGAACGTTCGGCCGGGATTCGTGGAACGCTCGTTCGGGTCCGCTGGAGTTATCCGGCATAATGCGGTTGCCTCATCGACGACAACATTGCGGGGACATTTCCATAGTAATACATACCATAAGGTAGGGTGCTTCTCCGGAAGGGATTAACCATATTGTTGCCAAAACATAAGCCCATTGATTAGTACAACAGAATATACACCGATGGTAATCAGAGGGTTAACATAGGTCACACATATCTATCCTATTATTAGACATACAGACTTGGACGGATGTGACGAAATGTTTAAGAGCACAATGAATTAAAACATTCCAGAGACGCAAGCGGGGGTAAGGTTACATAACCTTTACAAAGATCGCTGATATTGATTGCAACAGACGTAATTAGCTTATAAGGTCTTAATTGAAGAACGTCATTTTAGACTTTCTTTTTGGTCATTGCGCTTAGTGACATTAGCGATCACCATATACATGTATATATATATATATATATATATGGCTAAATGTGTATATTATGTAGATATTTATCGACATGTTGAAGGCCATTAAACACCTACCAAATCAATACGAGTATGAAGTATGCACGGGATGCGGCTAAAACAATATTAATATATTCATGACAATTGGATTGAGATGAATAGTAAGTGTGCGTAACTTAAAACAATAAAGTACTCCGTACGCCATCGTACAAAAACGGTTGCCCTCAATCTGAAAACTAATTGTTTAAGACATAAAGCCGTCCATTCTTGCACTAAGAATTTCATTGGGTTTAACTTATAACGTTTTCGTGAACACAACCTCACACTTCAAAACGAATATTACCCGTGACACCTAAAACCTATATTTACATTAACAGTAACAAGTGGAAAAGAAGGTATCTAAAGTTATAGACATCCTCATACTTCGTGCTAAACATGGCGTTCCTCTGAATCTACAGAAAATGATTAAACTAAGATAAACGTTGTATGACTTCAATGATTATCATCCTATATATACTCGTGTTTTCTGTGTATACGAAGGAAACATGTCAATGAAGGAAGACAAGGTCAAAACGAGCAAATATGCTGCTATTGCATGTTCACGTATATGATCGAAAACAACTCCATTTGGGGGTTACGTTGTCGAGTAGTAGGCATGACAATTTGAGGGACATGGCCAAGGCGAATCATATGGTAGAAGAGCTAAATCAAGGGAATAAAGACGGGAGGTCCTCCAGCCAGGAAGAAAGATGGCATATGGACAAACCAATCAGGTAAGTCACCTAGGCCACACTCTATAAGAAACAGACAACGACGAACGAGAGATATATGTTGTATGCCATCAAGAAAGGAGGAGCGACGTAACAACAGCACAAGACATAATATTTGGTGAATTGGTTTGAGAGGTCATACGTCAGCAACGGGGAAAAATATCGGTTAGTTTGGACAAATAATACCGGCATCTTAGGGACATGGACAAAGCTAATGATAAAGTACAAGAGTGAAATCAAGGTAACAAAGAAGGACATGTCTTCTAGCCAGGAAGAAATATGTCATATGGACAAACCGATTAGATACGCAGTTACCTAGGTCATATATATATATATATATATATATATATATATGATATGACATAAAGAAACGTATTATAATTACAATGCTCATGAACTCTATACATGCCACGCGTGTCTTTTTTTCATCATGAACGCACACGAATCCCTTAGAGAATAATTTTGTTTGGCACACAAACGGTCAAGCGACACTGTACGCGGATGGGCCTTGTACTCAGAAGGGAATCTATAAACACCACACGAACAGCTCTTCACTTGACGCCAGAAGGCAAGATGAAGAGACTGGGGCCGGAGACAACCTGTCGTCATCGGGCAGAAGAAAGTGAAGTGAAGACCCCCACCCTATAAACCCACAGAACTATCCGGAGACTGACCCCCAAACTGAACATCCGCCTTGCATGCCCACAGAGGCATAACGGGCAATGAGTAAAGGACTAGATAAGATGAAGAAATGGGAAGGCGACTTTCAATACTTACGTCACGCTTACACTTCAGCAGCATGTTTCCACATCTTGTTTAGATCGCCACGTTACGTTTTACAATCTTCTGTTAATAGAGGCACATACCATACATTATCTAGTACAATTTTAATCTCAAGTCGTCCTTTTCAAATGCAATATCATCACACATAGACAGTTGAATATAAAAGATTTGAAATTGACTCCACTCTCTCAACCCATTTTCTTAAGGCTATGACGGCGGAGTCTGCACATGTCATTTTACAACAATGGCGGACAACATGAACGATGTCGGTTAAGAATCGAATTTCAACGCTTTCTAACTTTGTGGAATATCCTTACTATACTGTGGCTAAAGATGTATGTCCGTCTGTTTATTTGAAATCGTTTTCTCCGTGATTTCCCCTTCAATGGAGATGTTTTTTCTTCAACCATGGTTAAAGTGCTCCCAGATTTTCCTGATGGGTTTTAAATTTTTCGTTTTTTGTATTCATTGACGCATAATTGAAAGTGTTTTGACCTGAAATCGTAACTCCCATTTGTTTTACAGCCGATCTTTCCTCCACAGTCGCGTACGTGCGTTTCGTCTCTACACCATCATTGGTCCAACACGGAACCGGGGTGAACCTAGCTGGCCAGTGCTAACTCAAATCCATATCAAGAGAATTTGCCGATATGATCATTGTACGGCTGGACCGGGTGAAACACGACTACGTAAATGTACTTGCAGCGCATGCTGTTGCATACATGTAACGAGTTTATCTGCTAGTTAGACCTAACATAGAGAGAAAGTCTGAATTAATTAAGATGGTAATTTAAGATATTTCTATAATCAACATTCAATGGTGTTGATTTAACCCTTTTCATACCAGACTAAGTGCAATTCTATCGCTTATTACATATATTAATCGTAGCAAGAATGCTTCGCCGGCATATTGGAGACACTACCTTCCCTGTGCCAGAACAGCTTATTACAGAGTACGTGAAGAGTTAACTGAAAGCCAGTGAGCACGTAAACAATCGTGCACATTCACATGAGAAAATCAATAACACATTTCACACATTACTCTTACACATACATAATGCAAAACACAACAAAACACATATACGCAAACATACACGTCGCGAAACATATAAACATTCAAGGAAGAAAATATTAGTATACGCACAAGTGGAATTACATTAAGTAGAAGAGAATAGTGGGGAGGAAAAGAAATCGGAGACAGATTTAATATAATATTTGATTGGCTCCAGCACTTACATAATGACATAAGCTTGTGAAGCTGAACAAAAGCGGGACCCGTCAATAAAGGAGTGTAATGCTGACATGAAAAAAGTGCCCATTCTTTCAGGATTCCAGGAAAGAATCATCTCAAAACGATTGAATCGTTAAAATTAAACAAAATTCGGACCCGTTGACGACAGCAGAACGGTTCCGTCATGATCATGGTACGTAATCATGGCCTCTATTTGCTTTTTCATTTAAATCAATTAAAAATAGTACTTACTACTTAATTGACATACAAAGCTCATATACCTGCACACTATAGATCCAAGTAGTGATCCGAGATATCCACAGAGGAGGAAAGTTGAGATGAATCTAAAGATGGGAACAGGTATTCGCGAGACAGGACTTGGCTGTCTTTATAGTTTGGGTTCGTTGAAGAGCAAAGATGCATGTGGTTTGAAGGCTTGTTAAAGTACGGACATACGCGGTGCAACTGCGTCACAATGCGTCGATAGAAAGGACAAGAGAGCGCTTCATCACTCCTGAACACACTGTCGAGACATCATCAACTAAATGCCACCAAGTTGTCGTAATGTTTGTGGCGTTAACGCAAACAAATATCCGAGGAGATGTTTACAGAAGTCGTGATGTCAAGTATAGATACTTGAAGGTCAGTGATAGGAAGATTGGGATGGAGCGTATGGCTTCCTGAAGCGAGTATGAAACTGGAGTAGCACACATGCTTTAGCCTGTACCGTTGTCAATGATGGTTTATTAGCCTATGAGTACCCTAACGCCGTTTTGTCCAAGTTTTGAACCGCGCAGAGTCTAGCGAGTTACCTACCTCGCTGATCTGGATCGGAAATCGATTCGGGGTGAAATTCTTCTTTGCGTTCGTCCACCACAAGAGCGAATGGTATGTATACCCCCGTTGTTAATCTCCTGGATAATAAGGAGAAGCTGTAGCCCCCTTCTCTTCCACAGAATTGATAGGAATAAAGGATTGGCAAAACAATGCAAAGGCGTGTGTTACAGCAGTTTCAAACCAGTCGTGTTCGCTCCCTCGCTCCCTTGCTCGCTGTCGGTCTTTCGCGTAGGGCAGTCGCTGCGGCCGCGCGCAGCTCTGCCTATTATTGGGGCCATGCGGAGGCATGTAAGGTGTCCATTTTGAACATGAAGGTTGGGATGAGCGTGAGGTGATATATTATTAATCGTCGCTTCGCTTTGAAGATCGGAGGTGCGCATTCCGATCGAACAATAAGCGTCACCTTTTACTCCAGACAGGAGCTGATAGCAATTTAATCGGTACATCTTCCCCATCATCCTACCACCCGGTTCCCAGTCAATGCTTTTCGATTTTTAGTATATGCAGTTCAACCCACATCGCTAACCATGCGAAAAATGGACGACCTTGTGTAGATATATTCCGGTTGGTAGAGTGTTCTCCATCTTTCCATTCGTTGTTTCTCCTGCTCATTCGTACGCCCTTTGCATTGACAAACATACCATGTCAGAAATATTGAATTAAATTAACCACCCGTATGTTAGTATAGAGAGAGATTATTATATACAAAAATATTTGGTTCATGATCTCATTTTGTCAATCTCTCTCTCCCTCTTACATTCACGCACACATACAATCGCACAAATGCAAACATACGATCGTGAATCGGGCTAGAGAGAGAGAGACACACACATACACACATACACGCACACGCATACACCGGTCTTTTGACACAAAATGCAGCTTCATTTTCATCGAAAAAAACATTCCTGAGAGGCTAACAGTTCATAGGTATGTTTTTTCAAATTATCCTGGGTACACTGATACATTATCTTATATCCAAACAACACCTTTAAAAACACTTAAAAAACTATTTATACTAATGAGTTCCACTTGACCTCCTTGCCACGGCGTTTGGTTACCATGTCAACCACGTGTTTACCTTTAAAAACTAAGCTAACAATACTAAAAACTAATACCAGGAACGTGATAAAAACGGGATTTTAATTACCCAGCGATGTGACGCTGTAGTGACGCCACAGAGCCGGAGTATTTGGCGGCGCCAAAAAAGCTTTAGACATGTTAGATGGAGAAGCATGTCAGAGGGAAAGAGAACATTGATCCTAACAAGCAAATGTGTGAATTAGGTAGATATCTCATTATCCGTCTCTAACGCACCTTTGATGCTGCTATACCATGAGGTGAAATGAGGTCAGGATAGGTTGTTTCGTCTACACTTTCATCTATACATCACGTGACGATTAAGGGTCATCGCAACCGAAACGACTTCGTCACGATTCTACAGCTGTGAGGGTGTCCGACTGGAAATGTGACGTCATCTACTCACACAAATCCAATGACCGCGTCCTACGATTCAGCCAGTCGCAGAGTCGTATGACTGATTGGATCGTGTCGTCTGCGTTGGTCTTAAGGGATGCGATCTGCATGTCGGATTCGAATATTGTCAAACTTCCTACCAGTACCTCGTACGGGATATTGAATCGCTTTGAAAACTAAACATTGTCAGTTAACACTTAACGTGCCGACGATTCGTCTTTGCTAATATCCACAGTTCAAACGAAGCAGGACGGAATGATACTGGTTAACACCTTTGCTTGCCAGATGAAATGCTGATCAATGGGATTTGTGTGCATTATAAGTGACAGAATGTGCATCTGGCACATAAAGAATTCAACAGTTGAAGACAGATTTTATTCTCAAAGCTACGTATGTTTCACTGGTACAAATTAAAATTAGGGCCCCGTCTTTTAACAAATTTGCAATTGACCTGAAGCGATCGTAAGTCAATTTCCCTGTCTCTTATGTATGCGATCAGCTTCAAGTTTTTATAACACAGGGCCCATGTGCTGGGCCATTTTCGAATCATATCAATTGTAACTACGATAGCAATAGCCAATGAGCTATGTTATCATGGTAGTTATGATCGATATCAAGTATTAAAGACACAATATTCCAGTTATATGGTACGGCATATTGCTGCTCTGTGCAGTTTGAGTCCGTGAATCCCCTTTTTAACACTTTTTAACGCATAGAGCAGCATTTTGTCTGGCATACAAAGGATGAAGTGACTATATGCTATACCAAAGACTCGAGTGGGGTAGGGAAGTTTAACCATTTCCAACTACGATTAACACCCTATTATTGCCATTGGCATACCAGTATCGACAAAGTGAATAACCTCGTTATGGATTGGGTACGACAGAGTTAAAGTACTTCGACGGTCTCATGTAAGGCCACCCTTCACACGGAAGGTCCGGTCAAAGCGGAATCGGAAACGTCATGCATGACCCCCCCCCCCTCTCTCTCTCTCTCTCTCCCTCTCTCTCTCTCTCCCTCTCTCTCTCTCTCTCTCTCACTCTATCTCTCTCTCGATATGAATTATACTATTATGTATTTAAGGTTAATCCCCCTCTCACCCCCCCTCCCTTGTCACTTCCGCGCTTCTACCTTTCCTTCTCTCTACCACTAAATTAGTTATGCTTGTATCTATATTCTTTTAACTCCGTTACCTACATCTCTCTGGAGTTAAACACACACATACGCATATCCCCTCACATATACTCATACACATACACACACAGAAACACCCCATCACATACACGCGCACACACACACACACACACACACACACACACACACACACACACACACATATATTATGATATTATTCATATAACGCAATACTAGTCCAGCTGGTCTCTTCAACTCCTCGTCTCTCATTCATTCCTGCACCATCGGCTACCTTCAGAGCAATGACCATGATCTGTCGAAAGTACATCCCGGCGCCAAATTAGCCCGCAGTTTCAGTTATTTTACCAGTCCCCACCGGAAGTCCCTAAACGCGAGATCACGGATCCGGACGGTCCCAGAATGCATCACAATTGAACCAATCCTACATTTTATACGCAGTGAATCACGGACACACATAATCTAAGTTGTAGGCTGTTGAATACCGATGGACACACTTGTGTGTATGAACACTTAAAAAATTAAGCCTTCCCGTTTCATTAATACAAAACACACTACACACAAGCCACATCCGTGCGTTTGCTGGCATGCAGAGGGTTGATAAGTTTTTTTCTTTTATCACAACCAAAGTCTGGACGTATAGACTACTGTGAGTGTTATTTCGTCCTCGCTGTTTTTCTCACATAACTTGTGTGGACCTAATTGGAGAGGAGGTATTAGTCTAGGTCTCCAGACCTTGTTGTAGTGTTTTTCATTTTTTTTTGTTGCAGAGGATCAGCGGAAACAGATAGACCCCACAGCATACATGCACGACCCTAAGCTACATGTACCATAACGCTTTCAGTATGGTAGTCGATCGCGCAATGATGAAAAGTTCGCGCATACGCCAATGGTATAAAACTATGGGGTATATTTAGAAGAGGAATTCCGGTCGTATAGACCCAGTGGACAGTCAGTGGTTGTTGTTTTTTTGTCATGTGGGCTACCTTGGATCCAGGGTTTTCAACACACGTATCTAGGCTGTGAGCCTGGCAAATTAGCTGACAATGGGTGATTTGTCAGCACCTAGCTGATTGCAAGAAGTAAAAACAGACGCGGAGTGTGTATACGTGTGTTTCTTTGTGTCTCTGTGTATGTGTGCGTTTGTGTGTGTGTGTGTATATATATAGAGAGAGAGGGAGAGACAGAGAGAAATGTGTATGTGCATAATATTTGTGTGTGTCTGTATGTGGGCATTTTCACGGTAACTGACGTTACACGGCACAATACACACCCTTCAATGTGTTTATCTCTCTTGCTACAAATAACTTGAGGTTTTTTTTATTGATACATTCAATAAAGTTCACCTTGGTGTATAAACTGATACTAAGTTTTTTAATGCAACTCCATTTGTTATATTTCAGTGAGCAAAAATGTGTCGGTAACTGACGTTACACGAAAAGGACATGCAATTTTAGGGTGTTCAGTAAAATTGCAGTACCTCATGTCCCTGGTTGGATAGTATAGAGTTATGAGTTCAATGTGTTAATATACCTTTGTTACTAGGTTAAGATATGTCAAAATATTAAATGATCTGTTATTGTATTTTTTTTCATGACCATGTTGGTAACTGACGCTACGTAACTGACGTGTGTTTGCATGTTAGTGTAAGAATGTTTGTGCGAGTATGTATTTCGAGACATGAGAATCTGAATTTATGAGTGTGCATTTATTTTGCAGGGGTTTCACGTACAAGCCAATGCTCAAAGGTAAACAAAAGAACCATTAACGAAACAAGGGGCGCGTGCCTAGTTATAAAACATTCATACAAAATTCTAATAATATCTGGAGAACATTTGAACTATGTTTACGTGAAGCTATCATTCCTTCCAGCCTACTTGTCAATAAAATGGTTTCATCATTATGACGACATTCATCGTGGCGCCAAACACATCAAAGATTCAACGCAATGGAGCGCTGTATCGAGGGTAAATTCTCTTACAACGAGAAACCATCTGCCGATTGGAGAAATGGACAGCCTAAAATCAAGGATATGGGGTATGTTGACACACATTGCGTACAGGGATAAATAGCCAAAGCATTCTTATCATAACTACGTCTGGACGCGTGAGACTATACATCCTTTCATCTACGCTCTTTCCTAAAAAAAAAAAAAAAAACTGACTGAGGAAATATTAGTCTACGAGACCAGAGTTTATTGTGGCTGCAGCAGAACATCAGACAAAAAATACCTCACAGCCTAGAGCTA
This sequence comes from Arbacia lixula, assembly GCA_963669155.1. Classification (NCBI taxonomy): domain Eukaryota; kingdom Metazoa; phylum Echinodermata; class Echinoidea; order Arbacioida; family Arbaciidae; genus Arbacia; species Arbacia lixula. Next base: position 8,963,720 of record OZ022593.1, read on the forward strand.
AGGCTAGCTCAAAGAATAAACTCTGTTTTCCACGTATCACATGACTGTGGTGCGAATCATCCCTGACCTATAATTTTATTTTGGAGAAATCACGAAAACAATATCCAGGTCCGATTACGTGACTCGATTTCGTTGTATTTAAATCTTTATGGGCCGCATGTGCATGTATTCATACGCAATAAAAACAAGCGAGCTAGATTTGTTTTCTGCCACTCAAAGGGTGACTGAATGCCGAGAGATTGATAAGAGTGCTATCGCGAATGGAACAAGCTGCCCGAACGGAACATGACGACTTCGATATAATGCGTATGCAGAATACATATAGAACTACGTTTTGTCTGACACTTAAAGGGTTAATGTATATGCCGATGAAAGATTGATATGAATCCTATTACGAATAAAACAAGCTGCTCGAACTGAACATGGCAACTTCAAACTAATGTTTATATGGCGTCCCTGGACCGGTCGAGGGGCGCTGCGAAAGTCCGAAAACACCTGCTGCTAAGCTGGATCCGCCTCAAATACGGCTGCTTTGTCGCCCTTTAGTATCATGCCTGATAGACAAGCGAATCGAGGACGAGACGGTATCATCAACGACCACCGCACACGACACGATCCGATCAGTAGCACCACTTTGTGACTGGCTGAATCGCAGGACCCGATTATGGGATGCGCGCGAGTAGGTGACGTCACATTTCCAGCTGTAAGCTCGTATGACCGCAGAATCGTGGCAATATCGTTTCGATGGGATGGCCTTTATGAAATGTTTCGCTGTGTGATATCGTGCTTATTAACACCCTCCAGAATAGCTGGGTCAATGCCAAAGTCATCAAACACGTCATGGTATGAAATAGTGAATTTCTTCCTTATGCCATCACGTTGTGCAATCCGATAGTTCTTGCTTACCAGAGGTAGGAAGAAGAGGAACTATCAGGGAAAAAGGACAACCAATGCATTCCTAACTCTCTGCTAGAATTATGTGTATTATCAGTGCATAAAATGCCTCAATGGCGTTTAAAAGTTTAACAAACGGGAAGGTCAACCTTAGAGTACCACGAGACCTTATTGCTTTTCTTATTCTAATCATTTAACCAATTGCATGCCAGTGAAAGTGATACTGTATGAAGTTTAGGTGAATTATTTATGATCAAATACACACGTAGCACGCAAAGAGTTGATACAAGGTGTTAACAACTTTTTACACTTTCAAAAATAATCAAAAATCAGTTACAACTCGAATCAATTGATAATGAACATTGTTCATCACACATGTCGAACCTAACAACTTCTTTTCTTCCAGAATCATTATGCTTTACTGTGATGACAGTTGCTAGCGGATTGACAGGTGTGATACACAATGGTTATTGTTGTGTTCTGAATCAATTATCTGATACACACACACATTTTGAGGTTCAAATTTGTCCAAAAGTTAAAAGCTCATTAAATATTCAAAGGAAATTCAAAATAAAAATATCTAATGAAATGTCACGAAACCTGCTGCGAAAATAATGGATATGCTTTGATTTCATGATTTGTTAATTTTACTTGATTCGACACGTAATTTATCTTTCAATCATTTTCAAAAGTGTCATTTTTAACACCTAGAACATCAAAACTACGTTACAGCAAGTTTGGATATCAATTACACAATATACTTTAATCGCAGTTGTATCTTATTGGGCTATTCATTTTCATGCATTATCTTATTAAATATTCACAGGATGATTTCAGCTTGATATGAGTTGAAACTGATTATATTTTTCGAAAGTATCAAAAGAGGTTTTTTTTTAACACCTAGTATTTGGAGCTAAACATATGGTGTAATTATTCTCATCAAACCCATCCTGGGTTATATGAAAATCTTCTCAATGGGAAGTGTGGGCATTATTAGCTACACACCTGGCACACGTTAACTACTGCACTATATTTCAGCATATTCTCATGCAATGTTGTATTGTATTCAAATTGCACAGGATTGTGTTGAGAATCAGTTTCCATTTGCAAACTGAGCCATCTACCCTATTCACACATGCTTAACATGACGTAAAATGAATACTATAAAGTCGCACAATGATTTCAAATGAAGTGACTTATGTATCAGACAAAATTGTCGGCCTATTTAAAAACAAAGTCGACCACCTCATATATCAATACAACTTTGATTAGAAAAGAGGGTTTATTTAGTTTCATGTACGATTGTTACACGAGGCATTCTTCGTTTAAAAAAAAAAAGAAGAGAAAAAACAACTCGGTAAATCGTTTCCAGCCGGTGACGGCAATACGGCGGGGAAAGTGTTTGCACTTGGGAAGCGTGGCTCTGTAATGAGCGAAGGAGGAGAGGAGGAACTCTAGAGACACCCTCACATTCCCACTGACCTATTAAAACAATTCAAACCACCTGCAGCGAGTGCCGACTCCCGGGTCTGGCGTCTGTCCTCTGAAAACAAAAGTTCGTCCAATTACCAGGATTATACGCGAAGAAGAAAAAAAAAGTGCGCGACAAAGACGAAACGACGAGAAAAAGAAAAAAAAACCGAGGCGAAGGTCGCCAACATTTTTGTTTAATCACATGATTAGAGTGGCTCATTCAATTTGAGACTGCCAAAGTGGAAAGACAATGACTTACAGGAAACAGACTCAATGACTAAAACCTTCAAATGGATGATGATTTATTAGCCTTTTTGCGTTCCGCGTTATGGGAATGAAGAGTGTGGTGTGGAGATTGTATTGACTGTTCCATTTCGCGCCGAGAGTCCATGACAATGGTCATGTGATCGATTATGCGCGCGAACTTAAAGAAGAACGGAACCGTGATAAAAACAAAAGTTGAGTTGGATCCAAGTAGAACCAACGGAAAAAACAGAATAGCAAATGTTTAGACAAAATCAGATGTTTTAGGGGACGTTATTTGGTGTTTAATATTTTCCTGTAAATTGTGATCTGTAGATTAAAGGTAGGCAACTCTTGCTCCTAGGTATCGTCTTGATAATGCCTCGCACACAAGATATGGTACACTATGTAAGATTGCTAACCAAGTTGTCAACCAAGGTTAATGATCGCGATTCGGACTAGTAAAATGAAAATTAATTTAATCATGTACGATTTTTCTCAAGCTTTTTGCCAATATGTTTATCTGATGTTTCGAAAGTTATACAATTCAATTTGTAAGCAGGGTTGGGTCCGCCTTTAAACCTGGCACTGCCTGAGTCAGTCTATCCGGAGTATAGGTTCATTTCTTGTCTGAAATGGTGCCCAGCTGTACATCATGGAGAAACTATAAGCGACTCTGACGTCTCCCGCCGATGCTTGATCGTGCAGTGGCGGAGAGAGAAATAATATGCTTTACCCCTGCTTATAGAAGACTTCTCCCCCAAATCATTCGATACGTTTTCTGCTATAACATGATTAAAGGGAATATACTGTATTGGGAAGACAAAAGGCCTTCAAAAGGGTGATCGTTAGCAATCTTCTTGCCAATGGTCTTAAATTTATGTATTGTGTATTTTAGAAACTTACTGAAAGTTATTTGCCCTCAGATGATCCACATTTGGGTATTTAGTCACAATTTGTGAAATCCTCAAAATGTTCCTGCCGAACATTTTGAGAATTTCTCATTTAATCATTAATTACTACAAATGTGGATCATCTGATGGCAAATAACTTTCAGCAAGTTTCTAAAATGGACAATGCATGAATTTAAGACCATTGGCAAGAAGAGTGCTCATGATCACCCTTTTAAAGGCTTTTTATCTTCCCAGTACAGTATATGCACTTTTTTCTCTCTTTCTCTCTCCCTCTCTCTTCCCCCCCCCTCACACACACACACACACACACACACACACACACACACACACACACACACACACACACACACACACATACACACACACACACACACACACACACACACACACAATCTCTCTCTCTCTGTGTCTCCCTGTGTCTCTCTCTCTCTCTCTCTCTCTGTATCTCTCTGTCTCCCCCCTCTCTCTCTTTAACTGTCTCCTAGCCTTAAGGAAGCATGAAGACTTTAAACGCTTCCTCAAGCCGTAAACGATAAATAGAGAAGCGATCACGTGTGTTGACCGGGATCAACCTAAGCCTGTATAGTAACGTTCTCAAGATGTCTTTAATTTAAACCGCAAATTAATGGAATGACATACCTTCATATCTAAAAGGAAAGAGTATCATCATGGATCAAACAAAAAGACTCCTGAAACGGCGCCTCGTAGAATTTCCAGAGGATTGTTCTCGTATTGTATCAATAATGTTATGTTTTTTATTTCCCTTTCTCTTGATTAATGTAGTATCTTTGTTCAAATCGTTATGTCCCTTCATCTTTAAAGTTGCAAGTTCATACATGTGTATTTGTTCTTCCGCCAACTCTCTCTCTCTCTCTCTCTCTCTCTCTCTCTTGAATGATTAAAGATGCAATTAGATGATTTAAATATATACATAATTAATTCGACTGCACCTAATAAACTAAATACCACTGCAATATCACAATATAAAATCATAAACTTCATTCACGAGGAATTCTAATTCATTTTAATTCACTTAACCCTATCAACCATTTTTTCTGCAGTGAAGTCTCCGAAATTGGGCTTTCAAGACGCGAAGTTTCACAGTTTTGTACGGTTGGTTATCGAAATAAACCATTATCAGCTCAATTCAATTCAATGATAATCATCATAGAAGTCTAGATTTGGATATATATCAATATATACACATACATATTTTTTTTTACTGAATTACAGTGAATTACCCAGTATGCCTAGAAATAAGTCTTAATTAGCATGTATAATTGTCACGTGGTTGCCAAGCTCCCATTTACTAAGTATATATACATTGTGGTCGAGGCTACGAGTGGTAAAACTTGTCGGTAATGAATTCTTAACAATTCGGCCTCATCAAATTCAACCACTTCCGCACCAGACAAGGTGTTGAGCTCTAGACAGTAGTCACGTGGTTTCTAGATAAAAGGCGATGCGCCATTGGCAGATAGCGGGGTGCGTGACGTAGGCCGGTCTTTTATGTTATGTTCACGGTATTTCAGGAATGCGTGACTTGCACAATTTTACCCAGACGAAAAATGGTCTTTCCCTCCCCAAAGTTTTTAGCCAATGTATCATTGCAATGTATACATTTTATTTAATTATATTTATGGTTGTTTTTGAACGATGCAAGTTAAACACAACTATGTAAGAAGTATATTCAATGTATCAATGAGTTGAAATAAAAAATTAAAACAACTTTCAGCATGAAAAGTCACGCGATTGTAACTGTGATATGAACACATGAGGATATAAGAAACTTGTGTAAACACGGGCTCTGTCGGTGTTTGGCTGTTGTTGTTGTGAGCCTTAGAAACCTCTGAATTTAGTAACAATGCAAATTACTCATAGCATTCCTCCAATGAGCAATTAGGAGAATGGGTAGGAGGGTCAAGGTCATACGTACAACAGGAAGAAAATTAGACCGGAGTTAACCTCTGAGTACAAAGTCGTGAAATATCGCAGAACAGGGCACCGTATTGGGGCGAGCTTTAAGGCCGCTGCAGACACGACACGATTGTTGCCATGATTATGAAAGCAGTCGTGAGGGCCCACGACTGGAAATGTGACGTCACCTTCTTGCATAAATGCAATGACCACGTCCTGCGATTCAGCCAGTCGCAGAATCGTGCGCCTCTCGGATCGTGTCGTCTTCGATGGCCTTTATAAGTTAGGATTTACAGAATAAGTCCAGACAAGGAATCGAATCATGTTTTGTTTGTATTCATCGCGTGACATCAATATACTATCAAAAAATTATCGTCGACTCGGAATGTTTTGTGTGGGTTACCAGGGAAGACGGAATGATATTAATTAAATCTTTACCATCGACATTTTCATACCAGTAGCCTTCCCAGCCCCATGGGCACACACATGTGTAACAAACATAAGGGGTTAACATAGCTTGGTACTAAGAGGGTCGATGTCGAAAGCGATAATCGGACAGAAATCCCGCGGCACCTCAAGGGTTCAGAGCAGCGTAAGCATTCAAGAACCCCCATTTACAGTTCCTTCCAATCCCTAACCACATTAACTCACAGGAAACCCCGAAGCTTATTCTCGTGTTACAACACGCAATGACACTCAGAGAACGCTTAAACGATCACATAACCGATAACCAAGCATTAATCCTGACATATCGTCATACATTCTAACGATTGTTGATGATTTCCACTTTCCTCTACACGTCTAAGGTCTCTTACGTCCCAATAAGATTGGCACAAAGCGAAGAGTTTCGAATGTATTTAGTCATTTCGTTTGCGGTGTATGAGAGGGTTGCAATAAATCACTATGCGCAGATTTAGATGACAACTTCTTCCAGAACTTTATGCTCAGGAGGAGAAGTACATCTTCAAGTGTTTAGTTCCTCCAATGCACAAAAGACCACGGTTTCCTTCCAGTTTAGTTCATAGCATGCTGGAGAAAGAAGTCCAAATGTTCAATCTGCAACTGCTCTGCTCTTTCTAATGTGCTAGGTTCACTAGGCAAGGTTCTATGTGTCTCCTATACAGTACTCGAGATGTAGTAACGCGGGAGTTTAGAAAGACCATGGGTGGTATTTTACTTAAGTCCCCTACTATCCTAAACTGTGGCCGATTTGGTGGAGTTTTTCCCCAAGTCAGATTTCACAATACCTACTGACTTACCTAAGAGAGTTTTAACCTCATGTTTCTTTCAGAATACCACCTCTGTGTTCCCTTATGAAGCATGTGGAAAGAACACAGTGTTGCCACACTGTGACAACACTGTGAACACATAGCTAACTATGTGAACACACTGTGGCAACACTGTGATTGTTTCATAAGGTTTATACTACGTAAAATTTACTTGGCCGTTATGATTATGCTCATGGGGCAATGATGACTGAATATAATACATGTAACAAAATGTGAATAGTCCATTGACCCATATTCAAAATGGTGGTTTAACTTAATACCTGTACTAAACCTGGACTAACTTTATGGGGCGCCAAATTAAACAACATGAAACACTATTATTTACTCAATAACACTGATTTTGTCCTCGGAATCACTTTGGTAGATCAAGATTGTCCACATAATAATTACAGCGGATAGTTGAAATCGCCCATTGTGATTTATATTGCGCCCCATAAAGTTAGTCTACGTTTCGTCGTGGTTTAAGTTAAACCAAGGTTGTAAATAAGAGCCATCGATAACATGTAATTAGAAAAAAATTATTCATGTGTTTTTATAATTGTTAACGTATGAGCCACTCGGGTAATAATTACAAGCGTGGTCGTCGCAGCCTCAAAACCGCACCTCCAAATCTCCTCGGCCTATATACCTGTGGCAGTTGTTTTGTATGTTTCCCCTAACTATTTTGAGTCACCAGTGTTGAATCATAGTGAGGATCCCTTCGACCCATCGTATCATGACAATGATGACCACCATGACGAGCCCTCCCCCCTCCCCCCTCAGCTGTAAACGTAGTTAGCCTGGCTTTCAGGCTGTTAGACATTTCCCATCCAAACTATAATATTAAATACTCGGGTCTGGCTGCAGTAGACTAATCATTCTCAATTCCGTCTTCGGCTCGCTCGGGGATATGATGAAAATGAAAGAGTGACAAGTCTTGTTAATACTAGACTCTACTTTTTAGGTTTGAATTATAAATGTCCAAACGCCTTGACATCACTATAAAGTTGTGTGACTAAATGAACTCACATTTTGCGGGAGTATGATTAACACACAGCTGTTTATTGATGACATTATAAGGTAGTGACGAAAACGCCAAAAGTCCATACCATCTTAAACAACAGATTACTGTACAGTTAACTGTTTCGCGCGCTTGTAAGCCAGTTTGCCCTCCCGAACTACATTCAGCAGTGTTAAATTCTCTGAGCGTCACGTGTAGTTTTTCACAAGTAACAAGCCACTTCGTTATTGCAATTTGCGCATGAGCAGATAATTGCTCGTAGAAAATGAACTTAGGTAAAATAGTAAAATTGGAAATCATTGGATAGTCGACCACATTTCAATTTATTATCATGTAAATATGGCAACAGCTATTCAGCTCCGAGAAGGTAATGAAAGAACATTCCACCATGTGCACCTCCTTCCATTGTTGCTCCGGGCACACTGTAAAATGTATTTACATCCATCATCCAACCCAGCTTCATGGCAAAATCCCAGTCTGCAGTCTACTAGTATTTATTCAGTGGATTCTCCGATCATGGTATAATTACGCACTGGTCTATTCACACCATTCCCATAGAGCAAGAGTTCATCTGGCACAAAAGAGGTTAAGGGTAGAGGGCTATTCTTGAGAGCAAGACCATCCAGAGTATTGTTTATAGTAGCCTTAACCCTTTGTGTGCCAGATAAACTATTGCATTCTGGGACTTGCATGTATTACGTGTAAACAAAGGGCACATAAGTTCCACAAACGGAAAGCCAATCAATACATATAGCGAAAGAAATTGCTGTGAAATAAACACAAATATTGTTATATTTCGGAGATAATTTGTTCCAAATATATGAAAGTTGAAGTCCAAATTCATATATTGTAAATATATATGAGAATGAGACATATTCGTTTTAGTTTTCTTCTAACAAAGGAGAAGAGATTTGTTTTCCGAGGTACGTTGATATTCTAATCAAGACATTTAAAGAAATGTTATCAACAACATTAAATACTTTGAAAAAATGAAAAGATGAAAAAATGTAATTAAATTTCCTCAAGAAATGAAAGTGAGAAGATGAAAAGAATGTGAAATTCCCAGACAGTCCATCAATATTACATAGTAGCTTACGGCTAGATAGAAGTAACATATGCAAACAACAACAAGACATGTAAAGTCCCGAAAGAATAAGACATTTCAATAATATAAAATAAAGAGAGGCGAAGTACATTTGGTAGGATATTTTCACCTAATCGCCGGCAAACAAACTTTCTCGGATCAGCACCTCAAACATGGTTTTGATTTCGGTTTTCTTTGGTGGTTTCGTAGCCGATCGGTGGGCATTTGACTGTAGTCAAAGTGACACGGCGGAAATTAAAAAGAAAAGTCTTTGATGTAACGAAAAACTGGAATGCCAGCATTTTCTTGCTATTTCCGTACAGACTTCTATACCAAATAAACATTGAGAGGTCACGTGGGAGCAATGAAAAAGGACGCTCAAGTTCAATTTATTGTCGTGGAAATAGGTTGGTGTGTTTACGTATTTATTTCTAGAACTCGTGGGTGGCGCTTGCTCCAATGTACCACGAGTACAATCGTCTTTAATTGATAACCTACAAAAGTCACCTGGAAAGGATTGAATCACATGCGAAATGTGTCGTTCAGCGTTCCTTCACATTCCGCCAGACGTAAACATGAGATTTTTTTTTTTTTTTATATAGCACGGTAACATTTCACTGGGTGTATATTGGAATGAACTGCACCCTAATGTTTAACATAACACCAACAGAAAACTCTGTTCCTGCACCCATTGGTTGATATGTCTTTGTGTGCCATTTGCGATCATTTTCACAGGCAATACACACACATGAATGGAGTAGTGCTTGGTCTGGCACGCAAAGGGTTAACTCATTCTATACAAGACTACACCCTTTACTCGATGATTGGTATGTATCTTAAAAGTGGCGCATAAAGTTAGTAACACACATCAGTTATGTCCCAGATAATGCAGTAGTTCACTTTGCACCTGTACTTCGATTATCCCGTATGGATTTTCTTTTTGCAGAAATAATGAATATAAAAATGCAAAAACCTACACTCCGATGAAATTTCCTTGACACCCCCTCCCTCTCCCTCCCTCCCTCTCTCTCTCCCTCTCCCCCGTCTCTCTCTCTCTCTCTCTCTCTCTCTTCTCATATATACAGAATCAAAAGTATGTGTATACGTATGTATGTTTTTTGTGTATGCGAGTTGTAAGGAGAAAGGGAAAGATGGGAGAGATGAGGAGATGGGGTATATATAAATACATGTAGAAAAATGGAGTCATTGAGTGACAGAGAAAGAGTGTGTTTGTGTATGTGTGCGAGAGGGAGAGAAAATGAGAGAGAGAGAGAGAGAGAGAGAGAGAGAGAGAGAGGGAGAGGGGGAGAGAGAGAGAGAGAGAGAGAGAGGGAGAGATGCTAAGGCGTGGGAGGTCTTAACAACATTAAATACATCACAGCTAAATAAAGAAACCTAATTACCCAGAAACCCCTAGGAGCACCTTTCACTTTACGATTAACCAACATACCGAAAGAAGAAAGATCATTCATCATTTTCAGAGGCTGTCTTCCAAAAAGTACTTTGCAGTCGACATTATTCATAGGTCAAGTTTCTCATTCTCTCTCTCTCTCTCTCTCTCTCTCTCTCTCTCTCTCTCCCTCTCTATCTTTGTCTATGTTATCTCTTCCCCCTCCCCCACTTCCCACCTCTCTATTTCTAGCTCCATCAATCCCTCCTTCTCCCCTCCCCTCTCTCTCCTCTTCCCCTTAATTTTCTTCCTCTTCCTTCCTCTCTCTCTTTCCCTTTCTCTCTCTTTCTCTCTCTGTCTCCGTCTCTGTCTGTCTGTTTGTCTGTCTGTCTGTCTCTCTCTCTCTCTCTCTCACTCTCGCTCTCCATCTTCCAGGTAGTAGAAGTCTCACCCGACCCGAGTCCCTCTTCGACCATATTCCTCAACAAGCCCCGCAGAGCAAGGGCGCATACTTTCGTCTGATCCTTCGATGTTCATAGGGAAATTCAAGGAGAACGGCCCCTAAATACCCTGTCACTTTTCAAACTTTTCACTTTCAATCAAACCGCCGATCCCTCTGCACTTTTGCTCCGCCTTAAATCCGGTGTGAGTCTTAAAAATGCAGCCGTCTCAGTTCATGTATCTGTACACGCATGTTTGTACTTCCATACGTTCTGGAGATGCAATGGTGTCACGTGTTGCATGTATTAACCGCGATCATCAGTAGACATGAAGAGATATCGATACACAGGTTGGATGGTAGGCGAGAAGATTAAAAAAAATAGAACAGTAAGAAAAAAAGGAATTTTCCATGAAAAAGGGTATTTATGGTGTAGATGATGAAGAAGAGAAGAAAGATAAAGAAGACAAAATAAACAATAAAAATAAGAAGCTGGAGAGAAATAAAGAAGGGAAGAAGGGACGACTGAGAGAGAAAAAAACGAACAGAATAGACAAATATGCATGGCGCTTTACTAATGTCAACGGGATGGAGAGGCTACGAAATATGACGATGAGAAATACTGGAGCCATCTCTTAATTCCTTTTAATCTTGAAAATACGAACGAGCTAACAGAAAACTAAGCCCTAGAAAGTAAAGGTTGTCATGTAGTCATGAAATGTTATGCTTCCTGTTATGTTCCTGATTTCAAAGTACAGTCAGTCTTCTTTAAAGTGAGTCAGTCGTGCACAACTCGCCATACCTTAAACAAAAATGTTGTTCCCAACATGAGAGTTCATCTTAATTTACTTGCGAGCACCCACCCTCTAAGTTCGACACAAGAATCACCGAAAGCCTTAAGCAAGTCGAATGGAAATTTGGTTGTCATACCGAATCATGGTGAGCTGCGGTAGGCGGTCGGCCTAATGCGACATGGCAAGCGATCACGGATGTATTTTTTCCGACAAGAAAGAAGGCCTGTCTCCAGATCCAAGGAAAGGAGGCCAAAATCCGAGAGTGGTATCTTAGGGGTATGTTGAGAGTCTCTTGGGGGTTATCTTACGGGGTATCTTGGGCGAATCTTGGAAGGGATAATGACGCTGAGCCGAGTCTTTTGTGAGAATCAAAAGCTCATCAACGCTAAAAGTACGACATGATGATCCCGACTTCAAGATACGGCGGTGAGGCCGCGCTAACAAGACAGTGTCGGACCTGTCTTCTTCGGTAGAGGGGCATGGTCTGCTTTGGGGCAGTCCAGGGTAGATGAGGAAAGGTTACCTAGAGAAGATCGTATCAAGATCTGTGACAGTCTAAATGTGGCCTGCGCATGCGTCCAACATTCGGACCTTATTCATATCTGGTCTACTCATATTTGTTCTTATCCGTGTTGGTCTGCTCTTTGGTCTACTTATATTCGGTCAATTATAATTTGGTCAACTCCCATCTGGTCAACTCCCATCTGGTCAACTCCCATTTGGACTACTCTTATTTCGTTTAATTCTCTTTGCGTCTAGTAACAACACAAATTCCGATACACAAGTCAGCTTTACATCTTAAAGCTTAAGATTTAGTTTGGGGTTTAGATTGAACTCACGTTTTAACGAGTAAATGATTGACTACGTTATTTTACAGTTCGAAAGAACGATTGAATTCCTCAAAGCGCATCATGTTGTGTTCGTGATCTTTGTTTAAAACATATCAAATAAGAGAGAAACAACGATGTAACACAGCAGTATAAAAGCTAATAAGCACACAAACAAGCACATCAAACCAAAATAACCGTCTCAAATGCACTTTACCTGGACGACAAAACCGTCGTACAAAATGGCTATAATAAACAACCTGTTTCTCTATTTAGCTCGAACTCCTTCAAGAAATGACCCAGAGGCTTCGAGAAAAGCAACACTGATGCTAGTAAAAATACTACTAAATTGGCAACACGCTCACAAATCTAGTCTTCGCCGCTTCTTCAAAGAATCGATTTTTTTCTTTGGAACGCGCGCGCTTTGCATTTAATACCCATAGGTCATGCAGTGTGCAAGGTTGAAACGGTTCCCCTATTATCAGTAACAGCGCAATGGTCTCTGATGATACCCGGAGTAGCTCGATGCTGGTGTACTTTCGTCGAGGTTCAAGCGACTGGGTAAGCCGGGCGCATAGGGATAGAGAAGGTGGATGTGTGTGTAAGTGAGAGAGAGAGAGAGAGAGAGAGAGAGAGAGAGAGAGAGGGATAGAGAGAGAGAGAGAGAGAGAGAGAGAGAGAGAGGAGGGGGGTGTAGAGGGGTATAGAGGAAGAGGAAGAAAGGAGAGAGAGGGAGGATGTGTTAAACAGAGACAGAGACAGATACTGAGAGAGGGAAAATAATGACACACAGAGAAAAAGAGACAACAAACAAAGAGAGGGAGAAGGAGAGGGAGAAGGAGAGGGGAAGGGAGTAAAGAGAGACGCACAGAGAGAGAGAGAGAGAGAGAGAGAGAGAGAGAGAGAGAGAGAGAGAGAGAGAAGGGTGGGGGCCGGGGGGGGGGGGGGGGGGTCAGAGAAACGAAAGACAGATACTGACATAGAGAAGGGGTAGAAGAGAAATTGAAGAAAGAGGAGGGGGTTTGGGTAGAGAGAAAGAGGGAAATGAGAGAGAGAGGGAGAGAGAGAGAGAGAGAGAGAGGGGGGGGGGGGGAGAGAGACGGAGTTAGACATGTTAGAGATGTTAGAGCACACACACATAGAAAATGATATAAAGAGAAGAGAGAGAGAGAGTTGATAAGAAAGAAAGAGAGAAAGAGAGAGCGAGACAGTGAGAGAGAGAGAGAGAAAGAAAAAGAGCGGGAGGGGTGGGGGAGACGTGTAGAATCTTGAGAAGCGTCTGGATTTCATAAAGAGGAATTACTGAATTAGGATTACAACGACAAATTGGCTCTGATACCCGCTGTCACGTCAGTTCAACATGCTGCTAAGAGAACGCGGGATGGATTTTAGCGAAAAAGAGAAGATTTTTTTTTTATTCTTCTTCTGCCTAGAAATCACGTGACCTCGTACAGGATCTTTCGTGGTATCTTTCGATGTCTTTCCATAATTCAAACAGTACTTAGCTCAACGTTCAGTCTTAATGTTACGACATACGAACTGACACTTTATTTTAACAGATATAACAAAGATGGGATGATGAATTATAGGGGAGGTGAAAACACTTTTTGTTCCTGACATGCCTGTTAAACGTAACAATGCGATCATGATTGCATTATCCCAGAATCTTTCAGTTATTTTAGAAGTATTCAACGATGGGCAGTCACACTACCCGAAACGACGAACAAAATATGTGATATGTGGTTGTTGTACTCCTCTCTACACACACACACACATACACACACACACACACACACACACACACACACACACACACACACACACAAACACACATACACACACACACAAACATTCAAACATACAAATGATCCAACAGGTCCTTTCTGTTGTTCACTGGATGCATCGTAAAGCTTCCTTCTAGTATGTTTTTTACGAGACAAACGCACGAGATGGTACGCACACATGCTTTAATACAATCCTTCAAACACTCACACATATCATGATAATCGAAAAAGGTCTCTATTCAGCTTCATCCTTTAGGTAAAACATTAGTGGGCGTGTTTATCAACTCTTTTTTGGGTAGAATTAAGGTTTTCAAACGCGTTTAAATTTTTTTAAACGCGTTTAAACGAGTTGATAAACGCAAAGGTGTTTTGATTAAGGGGTTTGGAAAGCTGTTTTGAAACACGCAAATTTGTACGATCCTAAACGCGTTTAAATTTTAAACGCGTTTAAAGATGCGAGATAAACGCAAAGCTGTTTTGAAACGCGTTTAAACCACGTGTTTTCGGTGACAAGGCCGGTTTTCGACTTGGGCGATCGAGTTGATAAACGCACCGTTTTTTAAACGCGTTTGAAAACGCGTTTGGAAACGCGTTCGTAAAGGCCTTTGGAGTTGATAAACGCACCATTTTTTTAAACGCGTTTGGAAACGCGTTTGGAAACGCGTTCGTAAAGGCCTTTGGAAACGCGTTTAAATTTCCGAAAAGTTGACAAACACGGCCATAAATCAACACGAAGCAAGTACGTATTACTTATGCAAAAATGCACCATTACCGGATTGGTGGATTGGTCCACTGGCTCGTACATTTTGAGAAATTGTGTTTAAGCACTAGTTTCTTCAAATGTGGATCATTCAAGGGCAAATAACTTTCAGCAAGTTTCATAAATGGACAATACATGAATTTAAGACCGTTGGCTAGAAGATTTCTCACGATCAACTTTTTGAAAGCTTTTGTCTTCCCAGGACAGTATATTCCCTTCAAGGGATCGAGATAAGTAGTCTTCGCTTTCGTCTTTGAGAGAGACACCGTTTTTCCACATAGCAGCTCTGTACCCGTGAGAGTAGTGATATGATCTTACCCCGATCCACTATCTTCATGGTACCGATGGAAGTAAATTATATTTTGAGGAACATTGCCTTGCATGGAGATACGACACTCTGTATATACCAAGACCACATATCTTACCAAACGGATGTTTTCGTTTCACAACACAACATGAACATTTCTCACGAAATTCACTTGCATTTGAGACATTTACTTTTCGGTGCTTTACTGGTCAAATCCACAACACATTCGAGGTAAGTACAATGCTCTCCTTCGCTAGGATACTATTTTTGGAGCCGGAGTTTGAAGACGTTATCTTTGAAACGCTACAAGGGTACGAACCATCCTGAAGTTCCCTTTTTAAGGGGTGGACGGAAGAGAAGTTACAATCTGGTTTGTATCAGAGAGACAGACAGAGAGAGAGTTTAATGACTTATTCCGTCAAACTTAATGGTTTGTCCCCGGGACGTAGACATTGTATACTATCTGAAATCTCAACAATTATTATTCGACGCAAACGGAAAAGATGGCTATCTCTTTAAAGCAGGTTTGGTCATCCCCCTCCCCTGGGTCACCTCATTCCTCTGGCCTGGTGGATCCATTACCTTTCTTCGATTTCAAATAAATACCCCATGGCCGTAGAATGTCAAGTTTATATCAATTTATATAATTTCGCTCGGACAAGCAATAGGCGTTCTCGCTGAAAGGCGTTCTTGAAAGGCGTTCTTGCTGAAAGTTATTTGCCCTCAAATGATCCACATATGGAGTAATTAATGATTAATGATTAAATCCTCAAAATGTTCGGGCCGAACATTTTGGGGATTTGTGATTTATTCACTCATTACTCCAAATGCAGATCATTTGAGGGCAAATAGCTTTCAGCAAGCTTCTAAAATAGACAATACATGAATTTAAGACCATTGGCAAGAAGATTGCTAACAATTACATTTTGAAGGCTTTTTTGCCTTCCCAGTACAGTATATGCCCTTTAAGAGTTAAATCCATTAGTGCCAGATAACATTCTGTTCAATGCGATTTGTGTGCATTTCTGGTGCAGAAATCCAACAGTGGCTCATGAACAGTTAAGAACTATAAGGTCATAACCTACCATTGCCTCAAGATACAAGAAAACGTCTCACGACATGTGATAAGATTCCAATGCGGACTTATTCAAGAAACCGCTGTTCACTCAAAATTCATTTAGTGTCTTATTTTGCGCAAAATTAGAATAACCATACTATTCAATGATTTAACTCTTTAAGTTCGATGTCGTTATTTTTTTTACCAGTAATGCACAGCAATCCCACGGAGCTGCCATTTTGTCCCGCACAGGAAGGGTTGATAGTTTCAAGTAGATTTACTCATTCTGTTTGATCAAATCAATAATCATTAATATATAAACATAAACATACCTCTGTACATAATGGATATAGTAACCATAATATATTGTGGTATGTGGCTTAATTATCATAACACAGATTAAAGTATTGTTATTTCTCCAAGCATAACATTGATATAGTACCATCGGTTGGTATCTGATAAATACACGTATAAATCACTGCATAATGTCAACATAGTATCCGTTATATGTTGCACTTTAATGGTTTAAGTTTCATAATAGCGTATTGTTATTTCTTTGAGCACAACCTCAGTTGAATACCACATGGGCAATGACAACATAACACGCTGTAACCACGTATATGATATACCATGTCTACTGTAGTGACCCAAAGGGAGATTCATTGATTCAATTCAAAACTTGGAAATCGGAGGGGAAAAGTCATCTGTTCTTTCATATCCCCATAGTGAGTACTTTCCCCCCTCACCTCGGATTTGGTGATGGAATAATTAACGAATTTTCCAGTTTTCTGCCTGCAAATGATTTGACTTCTGATTTCTGCTACTAACTTTATTTTCCTTTCTCTCGTCTAGATAATGACATTAACAGAAGTGTGGCTTTGTGAGAGGAAACGGGTTGTGTGTGACCTTTAACTTCCAGAAGTGCAAAAATCAAAAATCGAAATGTCAACTTCTGAATGAGGGGGCGGAGAAGTGATGGTGTGCACTGCAACTAAATCAGCATAGGATGCCTCTGTATGTCTTTCTATTCGATTTGAGAAATATCACTTGCCCATTAAAATATCTACTCTTACATATTACTTTTGTGTATAATTCATTGAACGATGACAATATGTCCCAATTTCTTTTGCAACATAATAATTACCTCATTAATACATTCAGCGTATGACGTAGTCTCATCCACAAGGCAAAGCTTTGATATATTTCGCAGAGAATGCAGGGGACGATTCAGTGGTGTGGTAGCGTAATTTTTTTTAAAGATATTTTTTAATCAAATCAATTGAACAAATTATTTTTACATAAACTTGATACATTTTACATTGATATTTTGAATTAAACAAAAATTGCAATAGTTATACAAACAAAGACAGAAAGCACCTTCTCATACTTGTATAAGTATTGTTTACAAAACATTGTTGTATAATCAAGAATCTTGAGATAAAAGTTTTGTCTATCTATTCTCGCATCCCCTCCCCCGTTTGAACATACTCCCAACACCTTCATCCACACACTCGAACTCACACACACATTCGCACCCACACACACACACACACACACACACACACACACACGCAGCACATAAACACACACCTACACACACACATAGACACACACACACACATAGACACACACACACACACACAACAAAACATGTGTACTGAAGGATATATGCAAAAGTAGTGCAATCGCAGCCATTCCAGCATTTTTTATTTATTAACCAAAAAATAGATGTATTCGCCTCGCCGTCCTTATGTATGAAAGTTTTCCCACTTCCTAAGGTGGTGTGTTAATGTACCTCGCTCTTCAGCTAACTTTCTTTCCTTCATTCTTTGTTTAATTTCTTGAGGAGTTGGGGTATATTTTTAGATTTGCTATATTTTAAGAAAAAAAAAACTTGTGATATCGATACATATATCGATCACCTCCTTCCCAGTTTACTCCCTCAAATTGTTTTTTTGTTGTTTTTTTAGAAAAACCCCAGTTGCTTCATGGCCTGGTAATGTAAGGGTTAGCTTGTAATATCGATACATATATCGATCCCTTCCTTTCCAGTTTGCACTCCTCTAAGTTGTTGTTTTTTGAAAAAAAAAAACACGTTGCCCCTAGTTACTACACCTCGCGTGAGGCACTGTTTAGTGTTGACTGTGCCAGCTAACTTGATTATGAATCATAGATATGGACACCTGTGTGGATGCACAGAGGGGCAAACACTCAGTAACCGTCCAAAGCTGTTGTCTCTTGTCTTCCTCTACTTTTGGGCCGTTGTTGATTCATGTTGAATATTTGCATGAATAATCCTATGTGATGACTGCATACCACGACACGAACCCACGAAACGTCATCTTTCCGTGTACAATGTGTTATTGTTTTATATATTCACATATATCTTCATTTACCTATTCGTGATAGACAATATGTACAGTACGCTATGTATCTTTATACGTGGGTTACATACGTATGAATATGTATAATCATATACCTATACCTTTATATCTAGATATACATCCCATGTGATATATGTTGTATCTATGTGTCTACACGTATATATCAATCAATTTGAGAGCATAGTCATTCTCTTATATATTTTATATATTTCATATATATTTGTATCATGTATCCATCTGGCCAGACGTTGTAATGGCATACGATATAATTGTACAATGTCATATTTACGTCAATGCGTGCAATATGTTCCACCAATCACGTGTTGGTAATGTATTTTGCATATCAATTAGGTTAAGTCAACAAAGTCATTGACATATTGATGTTGTCGCCAGTGATGTTTAGGTATACTGAACTTTTAAAGGACGTATATCCATGTACATATTATCACCATTGACTAGAGAGGTATTTATATAGTATCGTGCCATATGTTTTATGAATTACGATCTTAATGAGCATTATACGAGGGTGTATGTAATATGTGTGTGTGTGTGTGTGTGTGTGTGTGTGTGTGTGTGTGTGTATGCCTGTGCGTGGATATGTGTGGGCGTGTATATATGTGAGCATAATTGTAAGCATGGTAAGTATATGCATGTATAGAAATTTTTAATTGATAATTAGGTGTGCTATGTTTATGTTTTTATGTATACAGTGTGTATTGTTTGTAATCAGGAGGTGGAGAAAAAAACGGTGATAAATTAGCGTGCTGTGGCGTCATGATTCGTATAATTGCATGTCAATATCAGCCTGTCATTGCTATATATTTTTTATATAGCATTTAGTCTCGATCCTTAATGTGTAAATTTCTCATTCAAATTTTATTCTCACGTGAGTCGGATGACTATTTAATAAATTGATATATGGATAAAAGTATCTATCTGCGATACAAGACGACATTTAGTCGAAATATAAATTTTATGCTTATAACATAGAAATTGAAAAGTACCTAGTTCCCCTTAAAGGGCATATACTGTACTGGGAAGACAAAAAGCCATCAAAAGGTGATCATGATCAATCTTCTTGCCAATGGTCTTTTGTCCATTTTAGAGACTTGCTGAAAGTTATTTGCCCTCAAATGATCCACATTTTCTGTTATTAGTGATTAAATTACAAATCCTCAAAATGTTCGGACCGAACAATTTCAGGATTTGTGATTTAATCACTAATTACTCAACATGTGGATCATTTGAGGGCTAATAACTTTCAGCAAGTTTCTAAAATGGATAATACATGAATTTAAGACCATTGGCAAGAAGATTGCTCATGATCACCTTTTGAAGGCTTTTTTTGTCTTCCCAGTACAGTATATGCCCTTTAACACTTGTAAAATGAGTTGCGTGTACAACCCTTCTTCATTCATAACACTGCAGAACAATTGTCATCATAAAATTCACCTTTCCCTTGTCGTTTTAACAGAAAGAATCCGGAACAATATGGAAAATAGGCAAATTACGAGAATATAACTTTGGAACAAATGGACAATTGGATTCGAGCTGACATGAGCGAAGTATCAATGTAAGCCTATTAAATCCACTAGTTTCGTCCGGTAAGGATAAGTGAGATATATACATATATGTGTGAGATATGAGATGCATATATACATATGATAGTCTAGGCTTACCTGTGTGTGCAGGTGCAATCTTGCATATGGGTCATCCACGGACGCACGATTGCATATTTATGCAATTATACTGATATCATATTCCTCCGATTGCAACAGGTGCGGAACGCTCGTGAGAGTGAGCTGAGTAGGAGGTAGTTCGACAGCGGTGTCTCTTTATGCAGTCCAGGTACGATATTAATTCCTTTCTGCCCCCGAATAAATCACGATCTGCTGAGCCGGGATTCCAGGTGGGATTAGCTAATCCAGGATGCCAGCTCGCCAGGTAATGAAGAAATAAATCCCCAGTATCCAAGACTATGCATACAAATTGAGCGAGGCTGCAGCGGCTGGATGGTTAGAGCGCGACTTTTCCAATAAACTCACTTTAATAGCGTGCCTCATCCACACGGCGTCTCACGCACGCACACACTCACTCGAGCCGTCGAATCATGGACAAGAAGAGACAATTCTACCTGCATTATTAGGGACACGAACTTGATGATGAAACAAGAATGACTGCAATGAGTTCGCTCTGGTCGTTTTTCAACCAGGCACTGGCTGGCTTATCTCCGTGTCGGCTTGCCTGTGTTTCATCGGGGGCTGCGTGCGGGTCCAGCGAAGCAGCGAGTCAAATCACGCGATAGGATGTAAGAGTAATCTCTCTGACTCGTGGTTCCAGTGAAGTTTCAAGTTCGAGTGCAATAAACAGTGTACGCGCTCGCTGCCCATCCGCGAGTATAGCGTACTGGTCACGCCGAGACCCCCTGGTAAGAGTGGTACATACTCGAATATGGCTCTGAATTCTCGGGACTTTAACTTGGACGACCGATAGAGCGTTTTCCTGACACCCAGGTACGAGGTGGTTAGTAGACAGATATTGCTCCTGCGAGTGATACAGGGATGTTATTCAATTCCTGTTTTGCTTGTAAAATTATTATGATTGGGTAGTTTTGGGGGATTCAGTAAAAAAAAAAACGGGTGCGCTGACAGGGAGAGAGAGAGAGAGAGAGAGAGAGGGGGGAGAGAGGGGAGGGGTGGAGACTGTGAGCCTTGTAAAATACAGTGTGTGTATGTGTGTGTGTGTGACGTAGAAAGAAAGAGGGAGTGAAGGTTTATATAAATGAGGGAGGTGAGGGGGTGGAATGAGCGGATGGAGAGAGAAAGAGGAAACAAGAGGCAAGAGGCAACATACTAAGTAGTATTTATAGGAAATCAGGAGCGAACATATGCAACAAATAAGCAAACAGAAAATAACGAAATGCACATCGTTAACATACTCAAAGGCACACACAAACATGAATGCACAAAGCGAGGCAAATAACACAACGCAATGTTCCGGTCAACCTTACATGAACTCTACGCAAATCCCAAACAGCATGACCGGAGAGGTACTAAAAAACAAGGAAATACGAAGGGAAAAAGAGAGAGAGGAAAGACATGTATTTTTTTCGAGAGCCTCTCTCCGCCAAGGTCAGTTCCCTTCGGTGAAAGGACGGCAGAGCTGCGGGGGACTTGAGCAGTACTTGGCCGCTCCCAAGGTCAGCGGCGTTAAGTTTTCTTCCTTCTTTTTTTTTTTCAAAACTGGGGCGAATTATCCTGCGAGCTACTTAGCGTGTTCGTCCAATTGAAGAAAGCAGACGTTAATGAATAAAATATTTTAAGACCTTTCGCTGACAGAAACATGGAAGTATTGATCGTCGTATTTTCGGTGGAGTCAATGACAATAAAAGTCTCAGAGGAGAGGGAGAGGGGAGTTACTGAGTTCAATGAGTAGAGTGCGAGCAAAAAAATACAATTTTTTGCACAAACTGATCTAGCTATCATTATTGCGATCAGTGATTACGACTTCAAAGTCTCAACTTCATTCTTTAGGAAACAGACATTTTAACTACGATGTTGCCCCTGTCTTCTAAAACGAAGTTTGCTTATGCGTATCCTAAAAAAAAAGAGTTGCAATATTTATTCAGACATTATGGAACAGTGGAATAGTATGTCCTTACTTCAATATGAATCCTTCCAGTACCGGAGCAAACGGTGCTCTTTAGAACTTCCGTTCATAACCGTAACATTATGGCACATGAAGATGAAAATTAAACGCCTACGCTACAATATATGTAACACTCAATCTTTATGCTATTCTTTCGCCTTTAGCCTCATCATTCAGGTTCACTTCATTTTAATCATGTACAAATATTTATCATAAAAAGGTGTATATAATATCATGTCTTATTATAGCCTTTGATTATTCAATATGTGATTTTAAAATGATATGGATAAATAATAAATTCAATTCATTCCAATGAACGAGGATAGACAAGTGTGTGAAATTTCTGCGTGTGTCGTTTTTGCCGCTCAATCTTGGATGAGGTCAAACGTGCACGCAATAATTCTGTCCTAGCTCCGTCCAAGAAGTGACCCCTGACCTCTATAAAATAAAAATAAAACTCCTGACATCCACTTTGGGAGTCCCGCTATGAAGCCATATTACAGTCATTGTGTGACTAATTTTGATTCGGACCAGAATAAATAACGTTTGGACCCAGGAATGTAAACGTCTCTGGGTGGGGTCCTAATGATCGACTCCAAATAGTACAGATTTTATTAGCACCTAGATAACTGGGCGATCTACACATTACCCCCAGGGAAAGCTGTAGGCGCATGCGCAGACTTGATCGTGACGCTGTCTCAAAAATGCGTGTTAAGACTGGAGAGCGACATAAAGGAAAAGTCAACCCTGAAGTCAAATTGTTTGTAACAAACTGCTGTTGTGTGAGGTTTGTGAGTATTTCTTGTACATAAGGTATCAACAACACATAAAAAGAGTTCAATTTGATGTTTCCCCGTTCCATGGCTAACAAATTAAATGAAGAGTCCCACCTTGATGTTAAATCGGTTTTGATTATATCAGAAACACGAAAGCAACATATTAGTGCAGGTTTGACGAAAATAACGTGATGAATGTTATTTTTTTTATTTACGTGTTTCGGAATTACAAACCTTCGGAATAACGAACCTTCGGAATATCGAACTGTAACCCATAGAACATAATTTTGTCTAGCACAGAATGACTAAAGGTATCAAAGAGGAGAAGTAGTTCTATGAACGGATGGCAATCGTGACAGAACCATTACCGGGTCTGGGTTTCTTTTTATTCTAATGATTTCAAATCTTGAGAAGATTCCTTCCTGGTATCCTGAAATCAAACAAGAATAGAAGCCATTGTCATGGCAGGATACTACCTCAAAATAGCTATTGGCTCCGTGCCCTTTAACACTGCAGAAGAGCCACAATCTCATTGGCCAATTAGCTATATCAGCGGAGTAATTTCGAAATTTCTTCGAACCTCAGGGTGCCAGGTTGTATAGAATCAAATCACTCATTTTGAAATATTTTCTTACGCCAAAGAGCACGCTGGGTTTATTTTTACAACTGTCAAACCATGCGAAGTCGATTACAGTAATCATGAATGTTTGGACTCATGTTCGTAAGAGTGATATTTGAGAAATGTGACTGGTTGTTATCACATTAACGTATGAGACCCAACAACATACCGTACGTTGATATGTGTCCAGGAAAAACGAACGTTAAACGTAATGTTCCATGCAAACCGTTGTTACGCCTCCGGGGTGACGGAGAGTCACGTCGTTGGACCAGATTTTACTTAAACATGACATCAAAAGGTTGTAGATATTACATAAATTATTAGATTAAGTAGATGGGGGTCAGTTCACCGCCTTTAAAAACATATTATTCAATGATCACATGCATATTGTGCGAGCCAGACTTAGGACGCGAATCAGCATTTTGATTATCTCCACATGTGTGTGTGTGAAAAACTAACATTTAGTTTCGCTGCCAAGCCTCTATGCATCTCACCCTCCCCTTTGTTATCTTATCTCCCCCCTCTCTCTCTCCTTCTCTCTCTCTCTCTCTCTTTCTTTCTCACTCACAAAACGTGTATCTGCCGATTGTCATGATTGCCTCACAGGAAGAAACACTTCTTCCTCTGCTTGTTGCGAATTTTTCTGGCTGATCATTCCTGACACATTTTGGCGGTTATTAATGTTCCCCCGGCATCCATGGTTCAGAAACACGCCCTCTGGGGATGCCAATTTCATCTGATACAGGAGGGCCCGCGTCCCTTTGTGGTCTCCGCCATCTTGAATGTGACGTATGACATCCAGCTACATCCTTTGGAGGTCCACAGCACTTTTTTATCTTCCTGGAAAGACGAGGAAATGGAAACATTTATCTCCGAGAGCATCTTCCAGTCTATATTTATTTTCGTTTCCAAACCTTTGAAGCTATCACCATGACAACCAATTATGCCACTCTCATTGTGTCTATCACGTTGCACTTTTCACGGGTGCCAGACAGGAGATGGGCTAATCTTTTCATAATAGAGATATCGACGTGTTATTTGCATGGTTTCGTTGTTTTTGTTCAACGAAATATCAACCACGTTCATCTCAAAAGGAAACCTTGATATACACTGATATTGAATCTTTCTCTTATGATTCTGGGATAACGGTTGTCACTTTAGGCCACCGCAGTCAGTCGTACGACTAAGCGACTGACTGAATCGCGGGACCCGGCCATTTGAGTTGTGTAAGAAGAGGGCGTCAAAGTTCAAGTCGTAGGTCCTTACGACTGGGGAATCGTGGATAAGTCGTGTCGTCTGCGATGACATTAATCGTCCTCTTCTTGCTTCATCCTGCCTCCACACTCTTACACAGTATCGTATACGAAATTTTAATGTGCAGTATACATCTGTCTGTACTTCTCTACGAACACTCGGTATATTCGGAAAACAAGTCAATTTGAAATGTTCATTCAAAAGAGAAATATAGTACAAATGATGAAGATATGCCCTGCATACTCTTTGTAATATTCAGCACTGCAGTTCATCATGTATATATTTATTCATGATTCGATGCACTAAGTTGCGGTAAACATCCTGAGATATTACAGATAAATGGATATGATATGATAGTTATTCATCAAGAAAACAAATGATCTTGAAATTAAATAGCATCCACCCTTGTACTTCTCGTACATAAACAAAACCCAAATACAACGAGATAAACGAAGTGGGCTTTCCAAACGATATAGCCCACATCATATGTGGTAGCACTGACAGTATCTTCTTATCCCCTTCAATGCTTGGGTAGGTCCAATTTGGAACTGTTTGTCGAACACCAATTCGAAGCAAACACCAAGAAGATCTCGAGGTATTCCGTAATCTGGCACACGGACTCGTCGAGTTGACCCTGTGACACAGGATCCTCCGCACTCCCAATACTTTGATCGTGTAGATCGCGAGGAAAGCTACCCCGTCGGCTCCCATCAAGTGGTCTACGTTTGATATGCTTAAATTGGCAACCGTTCGTTTCCTTTCGAGAACTTGCCATTCCTTCTTTTGTCTTCTTATCGTTGCTACCAACCTCCCACCCTTCGCTCGATATGCTGGAAGTGGCAGCCGTTCCTATCAATCTGATAACTTGAGATTCGTCCCTCCCTCCTTCCTCTTCTTCAGTCGTCTTATTCTTGTTAACTTGTTACCATCGTTCCATCATTGAATGCGCGCTTCACTTGATATGCTTAAATTGACAACCGTTCGTTTCCAGTTTAGAACTTGCAATTCCTCCTTTCTCCCCCCACCGTACATTTCCCTTTCCTTCATCTTCTTCTTTGTTGGCATCTCGTTACCACATTTCCATTCTTTGATGTCTGGTGTCGTGTGGTGGATTTAGAAAGTACCATCCCTGGATTTTTCCTAAAAACATAAAGATTTGCTTTACTTGATACATCAGTGCTCTTCCTAGCAGACAAATGTTTCATAAGAGTATCCAAACCTCTTAAATGAGCCAATACGTGTCCGAGCATATTGGACTTGTAAAATAAAGGAGCCCGACCTGAATTAGGGTCTAAGCTCTTTTCAAGGTCTCGAAACGTACTCCGTTAAGGTGGTTATGGAAAGTTGTCCTTGAACGAAAAGATAAGGGCAGAAACAGAGACAGGGGCATTGCTTGGATTAGCAGCCTAACTTAAAAAGAAAAGGGTAGTTTACCGTGGCGTGGAGTTCATGTAAAGAGACCAAGACAGAGAAATGTATGTCTCCTCTCTATCTAGAGACAAGGGCAAAATGAATACGGAAGAAAGCAGGTTTCGAAACACGAAATGAGAGCCTTAGAAAAAATCGACCAATAAGTGGGAAAAGGAGATTAAGTCAAACAATGACATGTCAAACGAAAGGACAATCGAAGCTATGTGAGGTGATTCGTGCCAAACGGTCTAGAATTCAGAAGCTGTCAGCAGTTCCTCGTTAAGAATAACCTGGTTGACATTTGCATCCAAGAAAAAAAAAGGGAGCGGGCGACTAGGTCGTGTACTATCACGACAATGAAACACACTCCCGCGTTCGTTCTGCAGACGGGCGATTACACTGCCAGGTCTTACGGACCCAGGAGAACAGTCCCCAACATCCGGGCCCCTCAAAGCACTTCCGGCTCCTGCCACCCATCCTCATCGTTCTCACAAACATGATGCCAGAAGGGATCGGGAGGAGCTGGAAACCCGCTGGCTAGCCAGTGAAACCCCACGCCGCGTGCTTCCCTGTTTGCCAAGCTTTCGACACGGGTAACAGCCAAACGATGTTCAACAGGGATTGTCATCGTGCAGGTGCATAGGCGCAGCGGGTCGCGCAAAGGCATCAAACGTGGATGACGCACCTATCGTCGGACAGGTAACAGCACATTACGTTTACGATCGCAATAAATCTAGAGGGGGAGAGAGAGAGAAAGAAAGAGGGAGAGAGAGAGAGAGAGAGAGAGCTACTGGAGAGTTAGAGGAGAACGGGAAGGAGGAGGGGGCTTATGGACTCGGTTGCGAACTCCGGTCATGCACTTTTCCAAGTCTGATTCATCCAAGCCGAAGTCTATTAGAACGACGAGCAAAATACTGATATGATCCCGATGTTTCGGAACAAGAACCACAAAGATTATGCTGTGGTTGTCTGCATACACGGCAGACATGAGATGCGAGTCATTTTCATCCGTGAAGAATGCAGCGCTTCGTTCCTCAAGTCTTGATGTGGCACACGCAAGTCCTGTACAGCTCATATCATTATGACACCCAAGGAGTTATCCATGATCTTGAACACAAATCCATGACGGTGTTCATGTTCCCATTCCTAGTCGTCTAATCGTATGGTGTCACCTTCCAACGCCCCCCACCGCCCCCCCCCCCCCCCTCTCTGAACCCGCTCAGAGTTTTAACCGAGTATTCGTCAATCAAACTATGGGGACACTCAGAGGACACAGATTTCTCACAATGTCTTACACCGAGTGATATGAAGGAAGGGGTGGGGGGGGGGGGGGAGGGTGACAAAATACTGCACCCCTACGAATGTGTCTCTGCCCCTCTCCTTGCACTCAGGAAAGTTAACTTACACTAATGGCTTTTATTCGCAACCACGGTGGGTTTTTCAATATGACTTCGATTTGAGGGAGAGAGATTCTCACGTAATGTTCAATCACTGCACACAACAGTTCTTCTCGGTATGGCCTCTCCTTTCCCGAGAATATGGCCGGATTATACCCGCAAGGACAATGATCAACAGGCGCTGTTCCCTCAGCGCAACACCTCCCCTCAACCCTTATAGTACCAATATTTGAAAATCCCATCGACTTTCTACGCATCTTAATGGCCAGTGGTGATGATAGGGTTAATATAGGCAGCATTATGTTTATTCTAATTTTGGGGAATGAAATTGATTAATCATGTTTTCATACCATACGTTTTCATACGTACTATGCGTGTCCATATGTCACAAAACAAGAAATGAGATCGGACATGACTTTAATGAATGGATACTAAAAGTACGGGTCCTGTCCGCCTATCTTAATCTTACATGAGTAAATTGCAGTGATAAATGCTTGACACGTAAGCCGATTCTTTGTTATATCTAAGATTTCTATAAACTTACGGTCCAGAAACATCGAGGAAATGTCATACATATTTAGGTATCTCGTTCTTTCATCATTATTTCCAGATTTGTTTGGTCAGTCTAAATTTGCCACTAATTTACGTGACACGCTTGACAGAAAACAGCTTGTGCCCGTAGCCTCATTTCTACGCGGGCAATGCATTCCGGGAAAAAACGTGGGACCGGTCTACTTAGGACTGAAACTATAGAGGGAGTATACGGAAAACACCCGCGCTTCCTATCCTTTAAATAAGAAAAGAGAATCATTTTGGTCGGGAATTCCGATTGAAATGATGTATGTTATTAAAAGCAAAAGCTCTGCATAATGTTGAATGTCTGAAGACATTCCCAAGCATGCTTAACTCCTCCCGTCCTTCCAGTCGCGCGGTGAGCATGCCGGGGCTCGGTTCCCCGCCGAGGGCCGGGAGAGTTCGGGGACATGTGGTCATGATTTTCCCGGCTGACCGCAGAACCCTGCGAAATGTCCAGACGGATCGGCCGCTCAACTTGACGGCTGATTAGTGCAATAGACCCCAGCAGGAAGAGAGGGGATAATCTGTCATTTTCAAGTTCAAACGAACGGCGTGAGACATTCCTCACTTTCATCATGGCGCTGAGAGGGGGAGGGGGAGAGAGAGAGAGAGAGAGAGAGGGGGGGGGGGAGGGGGGAGAAAGAAGAGGGAGCATAATGAAGCCTCCACGACCGATAGTTTGACTACAAAAATATGCGTCTTCCCTGTTCAACACTTGGGAAAGTGCGTAGAAAGGGGGATAGGGTGTGACGCAGAGAGAGATAAAGAGATGGGAAGAAAATGAGAGAGAGAGAGAGAGAGAGAGAGAGAGAGAGAGAGAAGTAGAGAGGGGAAGTGTGTGACTGTGTGTATGTGTCACTGTGAGGGTGAATTTGCACAGCGCGCGCGTATGTGTATGTTTGTCCGCTCATATGGAAGCAGGAGACCGTCAAAAACACGGAATTACTGTCCAATGATTTAAAGACACGACCCTAAGAAATAAGTGTCGCTACATCAAATAATTAAGGCTGTGTAGTAATTCGAATTACTACATGACCTAAATAATTACGTCGTGTAGTACTTCAAATTGTCACACGACGTAATTCCGTGTTTTTGACGGTCTCGTGCTTCCAAACGCTCATAGTCTGAATCACGTGGATGACAATCATCTTGTATATCCAGGGGCCTTTATGAACAACTGCCAGCGATTACATGCCTTTACAATCGATCGCAAAACTTTATATCCACCAATCAGAGCCAAGAATATCTGGGACGGCATATAAACGCATCTGCCAAGATTGTGCGTCCCGTAATCTTTACGAATAAACGATGTTGCATTTCTTTTCTCACCATCGACGAGGTTTGAATGAGCAACCATCATGCTCAATTACAGCATTATGACACCTGCTACGAACAACTCTCCTATCTTTCTTTCATCATTCTTTATAAAAATCTATGTTAGCAATTCATCCGCGCATTTCCCTTTTTCATCCTCCTCATCACGTTCATCATTTTCTCGAGTCGAATCACAGGAGCGCGAGAGGTCTCTCCCCTCTGTCACTCACCTCTCTCTGATATTATTCTAATTCTCATCTGATTTCCCCTCCTTACTTATCGGCATTTCGTTGTCCCTTTTTTTTCTTCTTTTTCCTCGTTCTAGTTTTTCGCCTTCTCTCCTATTCCAACTCTCTTTAACACCCTCTTCAATTTTTGGTATTCTTTATCCGAAGTCGTCTTCTATCTGACTCTTCATCCTTCTGATCTGTTCATAAACTGGTATCCCACACGAACGAACCCTTTACGTATCACTGTCGTAGTTTTGTCACCAGTCATATACCCCAATTACATCGTGTCCAAATAGCAGCTTTTGTCTGGCGTAAAACTGGTTAAGGCCCAATCCTGCAGGCAAGACAGGCGCCATTGACCGTGACCAAATTTACGACTAACACCCTTAGAATTGGGGATGTTTAAATTTGGCAAGCAGTGCACAAACAAAATTGGGCATATATCACTTCATTTCAATCTCCATTGCTCCGGGCTATAATCGATACCGAATTAACATATTAGGAGAAAGTTGTTGGGCAGTGTGCCGAGACGCAAGGAACATTCAAAACAATTGACCGATTCACCCGCTCGGGTGCGTAGTAAGTCGATCGTAGTTAGCCTACCCCTAACACTATTTCTTATCAAATCGCATGGTAAAAGATAGTAGGACAGACAGGGGGAGGGGGAGAGAGAGAGAGGGGATGGAGGGAGAGAGAGAGGGGGGGGGGAAGGGGAGAGAGACGGAGTTAGAGATAGAATGCCTTAGGGGCAAAGAGAGAGAAAGAGAAAGAGAGGAGGGAAGGAGCGAGAGAGAGAGGGTGAGAGAGAGAGAGAGAGAGAGAGAGAAAGAGAGAAAGAGGGAGAGAGGAAGGAAGGGAGAGAAAGAAAGAGAGACAGGGAGAGAAAGAGAGAGGTAGAGATAGAGAAAGAGGGAGAGAGAAAGAGAGAGGGGGGTGGAGAATAAGATAGAGAGAGGGAGAGAGAGGGTGGAGAGATGGAGAGAGAGAAAAAAAAAGATAGGGGGAGAGAGAGAGAGAGAGAGAGAGAGAGAGAGAGTGTGTGTTTTCGGGACGACACGGTAACGATCAGGTATGCAAATCGGGAGCCTAATTTGGACACTTTATTCCAGATTCTCGCGGCTTTATACTATTCTGAGCCCAAACAGAGCCGAGGGGCTCCGAGCCGGCCGGGCCGCGTGGGCAGCTATAACATCATCACTGCCGACTACCTGCTCGAAATAACTACGTCCACAGTCTTGGGAGGAATCAAAAATCAATCTCCTCATTCTCTGCTCTGTCATGTGCTGTCTGGTCTGCTCGTCCTTTTATGCCTCTCATGAATAAGGACCATCGATCCTCCGGGTTACCCCCCTCCTCGCACCCCCCTCTCTGTTTTCTTCCCATGTCTTTGATATATCCCCTCAATAAACACTTATTGCCAAATAAGCTCTATGCCAGAAAAAATGAAAAATTATTGCCTCCCCTCTGCCTTTATTTGCACAATATGCAGTGAATTACCGTCGAGAATATTGGGAAGTTTTACTGAAAAGTTCTGGGTCCCGTTTTATAAAGTACTCGATTGATATGAATCGATCGTAAATCCAATCCCCTATATCTAATGTACATAGTTACTCTACTTGATATCAATCGCAACTACTTATACGACACGGCCCAGGTCTAGTTAAAATTCACCGACATGACTGTTTATGTCGTCCTCACACGAGCGTAACTTCTACCACCCACAACACAACGAAAACAACAACGACCTAATATTACACATGAACGAATAAAGAAGCAATGCATTTTAATGTCAAGTATGTGCTCTCCCTTCCTTTCAAGGACCACCTTAAAATGTATTTATATGACACATCATGGTAGAAAACGAATATTTTGCGTGTCTTTTATTAATCGCTTTTCCCCCGCCAACTGATGGTTGCTGGAGTCAGTATAAAATACGCGTATTTATACGATGACATTTACTGTAGTAATGAAACTTCAAATGGTCTAAACAAGACATATATTTCAAAACTTAAATTAGACTTTAATTACGTCTTTATTATATTACTTTATTTTAGGGTTGACGTACCATTCAAGCGACCCCCAAATAATGAAAAGAACTCATCTGTATAACAACAAGAATAATTACTTTTTCATTCTCCTGTGTTCTTATCCCGTCCATTAACTTCCTCATTACTGTTGGCATGTAGATGTGTAGTAAGCCTTTGAGGTTTTCACGACCTGATAATGTAAGGGTTAACTCTTTAATCATTATTGTCACGTAGATGTTTCGTGGTATGATCCTTTGATCCAGTGACTGGGTTAATACTGCATGGCTCTGATGAAAAGCGGTGTTCTCACTGATGAGGCTACCCTGGATAAATAAGTCTATATTAATCCTTCTCGTGCGGAAGTGCACTTTTCTCAGAAAACATCTATCAATGTCCCCCGCTCAAAGGTAACGGATTTACGACGGCCCCCACCGGATAAAAAAACACAAAGAAGAAACCCACAATTGTTGTAACCTAGGCCAGTTTGAGACGAACATTCAAACATTTCCGCTCCTAAAAAAAGAAACACTCGAATAAATCACAATTCCTGCTAAGAACAATAAACTACCTCCAAAAATAATCTGCCACTGTCTGCGCGGTTCGTGATCCTAGTCACGTAGCAGGCCTTTGTTTGACTCTTAATGTACCATTGGCGTATTTTGGCACCATGAAAACATGCACATCATATGATGGGGTTATTTACCTGGCGCAGAAGGGTTTAAAGAAGGGAATGACACCTTTGCCTTTTCCGGAGTCGAGCCGACTTTTTCATCACGCCATTCAGATTACTGACTCTGTGCGTCCGAGAATCCATGTTTTGAATCAAAGAGAAACATTTCAATCTTTTTTTAAATCATGCTCTGTTCATATGATTTGGAATCACAAAATTTATAATATTTTAACCAAATGAAGCAGCGAACTAAGCTTTAAGGACCTATCGCACTGCCCTGTAGACTATTTCGCGACTTGTTGGCGACTCAGTTTCTCAGTCGCGGCAACGTCGCAGCGACGTCTTCTGGAGACTAGCCGGGTCTCCGGGGAGTCGCGCAAACTTTAATCATGTTTATTTTGGAGATTTTTTCCAGTCTCAAGCGACTCTCCGAGACATCCCCGCAACGTCTCCGCAACGTTTCCGCGACGACTCCGCGACGTCTCCGAGACCTGCTTGAGACCAAGGAGCCTAAAGAGAAAAGCGTGTGATAGATAAATTGGAGATCTACGTATACACAGACACGAAAAGGTCGCGGCGATAGAGCAAACCATTTTCCGGTCTCACGAATAATCCTATTATTACCAATGACACGAATGTGCGTACCAAGTAATGGTGTTTTAATGACTTGGTTCTGAGAAAATACCTCGGTCAGTGATAGCACGATTGGAGCATGACACGCCACCCGAACACAAACATAACCAATTTAATTTTAAGTACGAAGGCATGATATTAAAGGACATA
This sequence comes from Arbacia lixula, assembly GCA_963669155.1. Taxonomy (NCBI): domain Eukaryota; kingdom Metazoa; phylum Echinodermata; class Echinoidea; order Arbacioida; family Arbaciidae; genus Arbacia; species Arbacia lixula. The sequence goes on from OZ022593.1 coordinate 8,996,980, forward strand.
ACCCCCCTTGATGGAAACGCATGTCTTTCACAAAAGGTGTAATGTTTATCTTATTCCAGCACGTCCGACGAGATTCGACCCGACAAGCTTCAGGCTCGAAATCTACGTCATGATACCTTTTACGAATTGCCACTCCTTCATATTCCGTATTTACCATCTCCACTTTCTACTGTATGTTGATAAAGCTGAAAATCAGTGCAACTCGATTGTAAATCATTAAAATGTACACAACACTTCTCAGAGCCTTTCAATATCCCAACTCCTTGTCAAAATCTATTTTGTTTGGAACAAGCTACAGTGTTCTTTATTAGTATGGAAACGTAGGGTCAATTGTTAATTGTGTGTATTGGGAAAAAATGTCTCCATTCCTAAGAGAGAAAGAGAGAGAGAGAGAGAGAGAGAGAGAGAGAGAGAGAGAGAGAGAGAGAGAGAGAGAGAGGGGAGAGAGAGAGAGAGAGAGAGAGAGAGAGAGAGAGAGGGAGAGGGAGAGAGAAAAAACAGTAGTGCATTCAGCAACGTGAAATAAAAAATGTATTAAGTCCTCTTCGTATTCATGTACTTTTTTGTGCTAAAGATGTTACTGCAGGTCACCGATTGCGACACGACTTTGCCCCGATTCTGCAGTCGAAAGAGCATCCGACTAGAAATGTGACGTCACCTTCTTGTACTAATCAAATGACCGGGTCCTGCGATTCAGCCCGTCGCAGAGTCGCACGACTGATTGGATCGTGTCATCTGTGGTGACCCTTAGAAAAGTTACACTATTGTGAAAGTAGGGGAAACGAGATGAGAAGAACTAGCTCTGTATGCGCCGATGAACATGATGAAGTATTTGAGCACTGGTAATACACACCATTCCCATAGGGCAGTATTGAGCCTGACAGAGAAGGAGTTAACTCTTTATGCGCCATTGAGTCTTTTTTGCACTGGTAATACACACCATTCCCATAGGGCAGTATTGCGCCTGGCAGAGAAGGAGTTAACTCTTTATGCGCCATTGAGTCTTTTTTGCACTGGTAATACACACCATTCCCATAGGGCAGTATTGCGCCTGGCAGAGAAGGAGTTAACTCTTTATGCGCCATTGAGTCTTTTTTGCACTGGTAATACACACCATTCCCTTAGGGCGATGTGGAGTCTGGCAGAGGAGTTAACTCTTTATGCGCCATTGAAGCAATTTCTATACAATTTTCTCTTAATTATTGGTACAAGTTATTATATATTTATTTATTATTATTTTATAAATATATATATTTTTTAATTTATCATTTTTTCAACAAATTTATTTCCCCCGTTCACATATGGCGGTATGGAGTCTGGTAGAGAAGGAGTTAGACCTGTGCGGATTCGAACCCTAGATTGTATTCCGGGGGAAGCAACCTAACCCTGAGGCTTTGGTCTGATTATCTGCTCTGTCACGAAGATGGATGACATGTTTAGCAACAACATGTCCCATCTCTCTTCCCACGACTTCTCAACATTAATCACCCCTGAAAGAGGAATGAAACACTGATAAGAAGTTTCATCTAATAAAAGCGATTAGATAAATAGATTGGCAGCAAGTTTCAGAACAATCAGAACAATCGGGAACTTTTGATATCACTACATGATTATGTTAAATACGGTATATAGTACTACGTTAATAGACCAGTTCGTAATTACACCATATTAAGACAATCCACTGAATAAATACCACTAGATTGCTAAGTAAGAACGTTTTCATAAAGCTGTTGTGGATGATGAATGTAAATGCATTTTACAGTGAGCCCGAAACAACAATAGAAGCAGGTGCACATGGTGGAATGTTCTTTCACTACTTTCTCTGCACTGAATAGCTGTTGTCATATCTGCATGATAATAAGTTGACATATGGTTTACTATCTATTGAATTACCATTTTACTCTATGTGTACATGGAGTTCCATTAACCTGAGGTCATTTTCTACCAGCAGTAATCTGCTCATGCGCAGATTGCAATTACGAAGTGGCTTATTTCATTAACCTTATAGGGCAACCCAGTTCGTTCGCATGGATCTACTGCAAATCATTGTCATAATTTGTGTGTATAAGACAATACACAGAAACATCACCTGCTTACCTTGGATTTACGGAGCTAGCTAACATGACTAGTTATTAAAGATTTTTATTTACATATATAACTCCGGCAGAAAACGAAGGTCAGAGATATTATAGTAAAACTTAAAGAGATGAAATTGAGATGGGCTAGACACTTATATAGAACACAAGACAACAGGTGGAACAATAAACTCACAGAAAGGCAACCAAAAACAGGAAAGCGAAGGAGGGGCCGACGAATGAGAAGGTGGAGAGACTAAATATCAACATACACAAACACAGCAACATGGAACCGAATGACACCAAATAGAAGTGAATGGAAACTGATTGAGCAGGGCTTCATCCAACAATGGTTGAACAATGGCTGCTGATGATGATAACTCCCTGACGATATGACTGATTTTTCTCAAACTTTTGCCGCTCTGTATTTTTGGTGTGTGTGCATGTCTGAAAGGACAGTTGCCAATTTATCTTCGTCGACTTAAACATTTTAGACGGAATGATTAAAAAAATCAAAGACTTGCAGTTGTAACACTTAGTCTTACACTGGTCTTTGTGTGTGTGTGTGTGTGTGTGTGTGTGTGTGTGTGTGTATGTGTGTGTATGTGTGTGTATTTGTGTGTGTGTGCGTGTGTGTGTGTGTTTATATTTAAATGTTTGTGTGAAGACAATCTGCAAATCGGCACTAATAATATCATCGCAAACTTCAGCGCCACATCTAAGCGAGAAGGAAGCGTTTTCCCCTCCCGTCCCCAATGACCGCATCATCTCAACACTGAGGAAATCTAGCCGCAAGGTTTCTGCACTTTTCCAGCTGAACTAAAACTTTAAAAAAAAAAGAGCATATTCCGTCTCTCTCTCTCTCTCTCTCTCTCTCTCTCTCTCTCTCTCTCTCTCTCTCTCTCTCATTTATATGAAACTTGGAACCAATTGCCACCAGAATGATTGGATTATGAGTGGTGATTCATATTTGAGAGGAACAGCTTTATGTTTCTGGCTGAGGAAGTTTTTTCAAGCCATGAACGATTTTGAGATTCCCTTTGTGATTAAAAGCAAAGGCTGGTCGCTATTAAGTTCGTAATACTTTCGAGAACCCCATTGGGTATGCCTGTTTGTATACGTAATAAAGTACAGCTTGGATATCTCCTTCTATCTATCTCTCCCTCCAGCTTGCTCTCTCTCTCTCCCCCCCCCCCCTTCTCTCTATCTCTCTCCCTCTCTCCCTCACTCTGTCTACCTTTCTCTCTCCCTCCCACTCTCTCCCTCTCTTTCTCTTCCTCTCTTTCTACCTCTCTCTCCTTCTAGCACTCTCTATTCTCTCTCTCTCTCTCTCTCTCTCTCTCTCTCCCGCACTCTGTCTATCTTTCTCTCTCTCTCTCCCTCTCTCTCTCTCTCTTTCTCTCTCTCTAAATATATATATATACATGTATATATCTCTTTCCCTCTAGCTATCTCTATCTCCCCCCCCCCTATCCCCCCCCCCCCTCTCTCCTTTCCCTCTCTCTGTCTCTGTTACTGTCTCTGTCCCTTTCTACCTATTTTGGTTTTTGGTTTTCATTCAATTCACCTCTCTCTTCTATCAGTGATTTATTGTCTAATAATGTATACAACTTCCACATTTTTCAAATCAAATGTGCACTTTTTATTGGTATGACTATTTTGTAAATGCTTGGAAATGATCGTTTGCCAACCATTGAAGTAAGTGGAAAACATGAATTTTTAAAGAAAAAAAATATATATCGCGTGCTTTATAATGTGATTCTTGACAGCTCATTTCTTGGCAAATGTTTGTTATCATCCTGAAAACTGTAAAATCACAATGAACAATGAAGAGAACTTATTTGGGATATCGACAGTGGATTTGTTTCACAATTTCATAACTACAGTGAAACTTGTCTATAGTGGCCACCCAAGGGAAACAAAAATTGTGGCCTTTATAGACAGGTGGCTGCTATAAACAGATTCTTTAACACATGATCTCTCTCGGGGGGAATTAGTTTAGTGGCCACTATAGACAGGTTGGCTGCTATAGACAGGTGGCCACTAAGACAGGTTTGACTGTACAGTGAAACCTGTCTATAGTGGCCACCCAAGGGAAACAAAAATTGTGGCCTTTATAGACAGGTGGCTGCTATAAACAGATTCTTTAACACATGATCTCTCTCGGGGGGAATTAGTTTAGTGGCCACTATAGACAGGTTGGCTGCTATAGACAGGTGGCCACTAAGACAGGTTTGACTGTATTCTCCATACCACATATAGAGGAAAGTCGTCCCAAAATGCACTGCGAAGCGAGATTCAGATTTGCAGTCATGTCTCTTTCCTGTCTTATACACTAGTACACTTGACCGGAAGCGGACGTGACTATAAAACAAAATCCGATCGTGGCTGCGCGGTGCATCATGGGACGACTTCATCTAATCATAAAGATTTAAGTCTCGTCACAATCATTGCGCGATGACATTCATTTATTGTGACATATAACACCAACATCGTTATTCGCTCTGAATATCATGTAAAATAAAGAACACAGACACGGAAACAATAATCATTTTAAAAATAAATCAGTTGCGAGAGGGGAATGGGTTTCTAACTCCATAATTACCATAAAGCGCGTATTTGTAATTTCCATCAAACAAAAACCCCATCAAACATTACAGCGCATGCGCCGTGACCCTCCTGACACATGTCATTACCGGCCCATTAGTCTGTACGCGAGGTGTCTCTTTAGATCTTCTTCGCCAATGCCATAGTGACACTTACCGCACTCGAGTGTCAGCCGTGATTTAAGCCGTAGGAAGAGCATGGCAACCGTATCTCAAGTATCTCTTGAGAATAATTCACCCCGTGCCCGACTAGACCAAGACGTAATGTCGTTAACCTCGCTCATATTCTTCGACGAGTAGGCGAGCGCCGCTAAAGTGTCATGTTTGATATTAACTTACAAATGAAGATTGTTGTATGGAGCCCTGAGAGGGTTTTGGACTTGACATCGTGAAGGAGTCGAAACTAAAAAAAAAAAAAGTCGTCATCCGTGTAATGAATAAACCATCAAAAGGGGTAAAAACAACATGATTGAATGAAGAGACTCCTTTTATATAGCCCGCCCAGCATGCACTCTTTAGAAGTCTTGTCTTGTCTTGTCATTGTGAACAACACAACAAGTGGTTATTCTAATTACTTTCGACTCGCATTGATTAGCTTATAACAACACATCAACGTCACATCACAGGACCGTCGTCAAGATCAAAACTTGTTTTTCTTTCATAGATAGATTCAATAATAAATTGATCCAAGCTTATACAATGATCCAAGCAGAACGTACGAACAAAGGTATACGACATAATTGATAAAGCATTATGAATTATTCATATCGTTACTTATACATGCTATACAAAGCAATAATAAGTTGACGAGGTAAGAATTAAATAAATATTAAAACGTTAAAATATTAAAAAGTTGTACATGTCTCCATTTGTCTAAAATAGGTCAAACTGATCATGTTTGAAATAAAATGTTTTTTTTTCTATTTCTTAATGATATTTAATCCTTGTTCTGACATGACATTAATCGATATTGCTCACATATGATACTTTGCATATAGAATAACGAAATTAAACAATACAATATACCTATACATGATGAACATTTGATAAAACATGGCACATGCATTGCTGAGATATCAATCCCACAAAAATAGAGCCATGGAATAAAAAAAAAAATAATAAAGAAAATTCGGACGAAATTAAAAGATGATCTGTCATTGATGACAGACCACTTAACAAGTACACAAGTACACATTAAAGCAATGTGGATATTCCTGTCGCGCTAAAGATTTAACATTATATATGCGTACCGATACATCGTACCTAACGAAAATGTAGCAAACAACACACCATTTCCACACTCTTCCCCGCTCCTCAACGCGGTAGTTTATCCTTGACGTTTTAAATTGGATAAAGACCTTATTAGTGTGTTGTTTCTGGCAATTCTTTTGCTCCGCCCCTTTTTTCATAAATCACCATCAAGACGTTGTTGCTAGATGGTTAAGGACAGATTGGACTTTAAAACTCCAAACAAATATGTGCGGTATTTCTGAGACTAACGGGGTGATCGTTAATTATAACTGAACTTCGTCTGCGCCAGACAAAAGGATTTTCTCTCTTCTAATTTTCGGTAGGTGAGGATTAGTGTTCTCCTAGCAGAGTACAACATCTGAAGTAGGGTTTATTTCAGGTTCGAACCCCATGTCAGACACTAACATAAACGGTTTATAAAAACGATGATACAATGCAGCAATTTGGGTGACTGCACTCTGTCTTAACTTACTTACTTCACCTTTCTTAAGTTACTTTTCCTACGTAAGATCACCTTTCTGTGGCAAGTATGTTGACGTTGTTTTATGAATTTTATATTTTCACATCCTCGCGCAAAATGACGATGGTCATTATGATAATTTAACAAACCAAAAGCCTATTAAATACTAAAATGCGCTGTGAAACGGGATCACATATAGTACATAATCTACAATTACACAGATAAATAAAACCGTGTTTAGATATGTCCTTCCAACTCAGTGTTTATATTGTTTATATGTCTATAGTATTGTTATATATTGCTTTGTCATGTTATTGCGCTGGTGGAAAGCAAATTTCCATAATTTTGGACTGAATGAAATATCTTGTATCTTGTATCTCTTCCTCCATTCCACTTTTTTATCGTTAAAGATTTGCTTCCTCTCGTGGTCTCGAATTAAAAAATAATTATTTTGAAAGAATAATGATATGTAGATATATATAGGCCGAATTTGGCCTCTTTGACTGATTGTGGTCTTTGTTGTCGTTTAATAACATACTATCCACGAACACAATAATGTAATACCGCGGTTAATGAGGGGGATAAATGGAACATTAATCATTAAAAAATCATAGAATATTAAATGTCATTATCTCTTCCCTGACAAAGATGATACATATCTTATCTTATATTATTCCATATTTCCGTAGTATACTACCTAGCAATGTGGTATTAGGGTAGGCATATTTAATCATTTGGGACCAAAGTCTATTTAAAGCTAAACTGATCGATTTCTGGCTTTCAAATTGGCAACATTATCTTCTGCAGTCATACTTGTATCGGAGCGTACGAACATTCCATTGTAAATGAGCATATCGTCTAAAACATAGTCATTAAAGCAATAGTAGTGCCATTTGAAGAGCAAAAGAGTGATTTGAATTTATTTCTTTTAGCACGCTGCCAATTTGATGATTTATTTGTAATTTTACCTTACATTCCCTTACAGAAATCATTAGAAAGCGCGTGGTGTCATTAATGCATAGAAAAGCTTCAGCTTGTTGAGAATGTATGCCCTTTCATGTGATGCATCTTTATTATTCCGAATGCATCTTATAAAATATTTCAGACCCAGACCACAAAGTCATAGTTGTGGTACTTGGTCCCAAGTAGATTGATACACAGAAAAGCTATGCAGTAATGTCATATTTGACACACATGACGCAGGAGAGTTAACTTTCTACAGCGCATTCCGATAACGGAAATACTACTCTACCTAAATCCTCACCACCCTGCCTCTTCACCTCACCTACAAGTCCAACTGCATATGTCTTGTGACTTCTTAACTTCTGACCCTGCCGGCAGCAAGTCGCAAGATTTAAGAGCTTGACAGGTGGGGTCTCTACACATCGCACTCCCAGATGAACTTGAGACCGACCTTAGCATAAATTTCCCCTCTAAAATAGCGATGACTGTTTATAAGTCTTAAAATTTATAAATACCCGCCTTCTTAAATGTAAAAGAAACCTCTAGTAAAAACCGAGGAGATACTCTGTGTAGGTCTAGACTCCAAAGTACGGCGAGATGGGTGGGGGATTATTGTCATAAACAACGAGACACATAAAATGTGTAAGTGTTGCATTTTATGGGAAATGTCTTGAGAATGATTCGTGTGCGTGTGACCAATTTTATGTGGCTCAGTGAAATGGTTAAACTCGTCTCTTTCTACATGTTTGAATTCCGCAGAAATTGGATTAAGAAGCAGCATGGCCAGATTGACCCGTCATCTGAAGATGCAACCATGGCAACGGAGGCGGAAAGATAATGAGAAGGAGGAGGTGGGGGAGGAGGAGGGGGAGGAGGAGGAGGAGGAGGAGGAGAAGAAGAAGAAGAAGAAGAAGAAGAAGAAGAAGAAGAAGAAGAAGAAGAAGAAGAAGAAGAAGAAGAAGAAGAAGAAGAAGGAAGACTGTTAGGAGGAGGAGGAGGAGGAGGAGGAGGAGGAGGAGGAGGAGGAGGAAGAGGAGGAGAAGGGGAAGAAGGAGAGGGAGGAGGAGTCATTAGAAGAAGTCATTACATACAAACAATACAAACACATGAATAACATCTATACACTTCATTCACTGTGTCTACATAGACATTAATGCCACACTACACAACACAGTTAAAAGGACACAAAACATGAATAAATGTAGCTGTTACCACCTTAAAAACGGAATACTCAAAATAGAATAACACCATTTATGACATAATCTTCGTACCGCTGATATTTTATATAACTCAAGTATCCAATTCAATTCTATAAATGGTCTCAGAATTATAATCGAACTGTGTCTTATACTTGTACTTATACTTGTTTTACAGATGTAAACCTTTGACTATTCTTTTTTGTCGTGCCATGCATGATGGTTTGAAGTATGAGCGTGCCCAGTCCAACAGACCGTGACATTTGCTTTGAATAAATCAATGCCTTGACGTTTTTCTTTATCTCAGAAGATTAATAACTTTCGCTGGTTGACCCCTTTCACAACCAGACAAAACTGTACATTGCGGAACACGCGTGTGTAATTATTACAATGGTGTGAAAGGAGTTAAGCGTATGCGTAAACTTTCACAAACTGGACTATCGCAACTAAATCACCAGACTGCCATGTGCCACTCGTAATTTATAGATTGGTAAGAGGCTATGCCGAAGCATTTATGGTCAAGACGTGTCTAAGTTTTAACCCGCTCTCTATCAAGTAAATGGCTGCTCTGTCCGATGCGTGTGTATAAAGTGGTGCAATACGGCAACGCTGGGGCGGTAGAGTTGAATAAAAACAAATGGGGGGGGGGGGGGGACTCCGATGATAAGTTGAGTTGACTGCGAGTAGAGAGAAAGAGGTTTTGGACACGTTTTGAACAAATTCATACACATTACAAGGACTATTCAAAGAAGTGTATGCTGAAGTTATTTATATTTCAGAATGTGTAATCCGTGCACCTGAAATCTTTCTCTGTAACTTAGTGGTGGTCAGCCGAGATTCTGGCAACTGTATTTTATTGTTTACGCATGATAAACACAAACAAAAACCTTTTGAAAATCAGCTCATTTGTTCATGAAGAATAACGATGTTCAAAAATTAACACAGATCATCCCTGTAAACGCGTATGAATTCGCTCAAACGCTTGCCAATTTGGCCATCTGTTTTTTTTTCTTTGTTTAAGTAAAATTACTGTCAAAACCTAGTTCTCCTTTAATCAGCACAATTGTGGGTATGAAATGAACATACAAATTGATGTCATTGAATATCGCTCTATGTAAAGATATAATGTACATTGGAATTAGAAAGACATTGGTCTTGGATTTAACTATCTTAGAGCTATATAACACCAAGGCGTGTCACCTCCTTTTCTTGGAAACAACAAAAAGCGTTCTTGATATTAAATCCAACGATCTGGGTGATTGCTACCCAGCAACCAATCTTCAATTTAGCACGAACAAGTCAACATTTCAACGTTCGAGCACACCACCACCACTCCACCCCACCCCCACCCAACCCCACCCCAACCCCAACCACCATCACCACCACCAATTCCAAAAAGAGTCTTATGGGTTATTCGGAAGTCACTAAATAAAATAATAAAACAGAAGAAGATTTTGGAGACGGTCATGATCAAGCACGCAGCAATATCGCATGTCGCCCCGACTTTTTTTTTTTGCTTCTTCATGGAAACGAGTGAAAGTCGGTTGGTGGATGATCTGGAGTCGGGCTTCGAAAGTTGATCCAGTCTTTGCGTGTCTTTCACCCCTGGCTTAGGCCGACACCAATGGTCGATAGGGGTGTGTGTAAAGAGGAGCCGGTTTGGGGGTTGTGTGGTGTGGGTGGTGGTAGTGGTGGTGGTGGTGGTGGTGGTGGTGGGGGGGGGGGGGTTGCAGACTAGAATTATGAACAGAGAGATGGAGGGGGAGATGGAGAGTGGGGCGAAGAAAAAGGAGAGACAAAATCAGGAAACAGAAAGGGAGAGAGAGCGAGAAGAAAGAGAGAGAGAGAGAGAGAGAGAGAGAGAGGGGGAGAGAGAGAGAGAGAAAGAGAGAGAGAGAGAGGGAAAGAGAAAGGCACAGAGGGAGAGAGAGAGAGAGGGGGGGGGGTGATGAGAGGGGTGATATTGGAATGGGGTTCCCATTCCATCTTATTGCGAAAAAAAACACCTTAAACACATAATGAACTCATGCACTGGTGGGGACTCATGTAGATTAACAAGCGAGAGGTGTTGGGTGTCCTTTGCGCCATTATTAATAACCTTACGTCACCCTTTGACAGCTCAAACAGCACGAAATACTTAAAGTACAGTGTTAAGTTTATTTTCTACTTAAAAAAGTTTATTTTCTACTTAAAAAAGTAATATATTATCATTTACATTAATATACAAAATAGATTCGTTTTAGATTAATAAATGTGTTTTTTTTATCAATTTCATTAGTACATTAACATGAATTATAATCATTTTATATAATCTATTCCATATTTGTAATTCATCTAATATATGTATTAACTTTATTTGATAGGAGGATCGAGTGGTAGCGGAAATACCTCCATAAAGATGATTGTGATATATGTTTCCCCTACATGAGTACACGAACATTTTGTTCGCCTGGCAAAGGGATGATTAGCGAGTCAAATGGTGAGCTATCTCATCAGGAATGTTCTTCACTGTGAACATTATTATTACCGTGGCGAACCGCGATCCGCAAACCTTAAGTCATGTTGGCGAATTAGGGATAACGAAAAGATGACAACAAGGCCGGCTAAACCACCCATAATCCGTATAGGGGAGAGGATGTACACCCTTCATTTGGGGATTAGTGGAAGCCTCAGAAGTGGGATTTTTTTTTTCTAAAAACACCGCTAAGCCTGTTTGAGCTGTTTTACCCCAAACTTAACTGAATCATCCCTAAAGCTTGCAATTGTTAGCCGATTACAGCCAAAATACCGACAAACAAGACGTGCTGATCATGCAGGTGATGTCTCCGGTAAGCTTGTAAACAAGGGTGAACTCCTTCGGGACATTGACGAAGAAGTGAAAGGATCGCATGTTAAGCTGCAAATTGGCAACAACACCAACGATGCGAAATAAGGAAGTACACTCTATCGTATTTAAAACAATGTGGTTAAATTTAAAGGTAGCCCATCCCTTTTGCAGACCTAATTCTGAAAGTTCCCTGACTTTGTCATCATTTGAGAGAGAGAGTGGCTATGCAACCTTTCCCTGGAATCGACAAAGCGTAATATTTGGTTTTGAGGAAATAATCTTTGATAATTAATCGTGCTTTATTTTTCAAATCTCAGTGAAAACTAGTAAGATTTTCATTTATTCTACGGGAATTATAGTACCTGTGACCTTAAAATTTCACAGTTGGTATCCCAAAGATACGTGCTTAATATGTGCAAACTTCCATGAAGTTTGCAGATTGTAAAAGGGACGGGCCATCTTTAAGAGCAAGTGTAATGTAAAGTGTAATCTAAAGTGAAACAAAATAGTATGATAATTTGTATGATATTTTGACAATATTAGACTCTGATGTTACATCGAAATTGCAATTGTTGACCTGCAGTCCAGTTCAAGGATTTTAGGAATCTTTTTAACAAGAAAGTATAGAAATGTACTGCTGTATAAGCTTTCCTATGATCAATGACCACGCGATATATAGTCATGATTCTTGGTGGTCAGAAATAGATTATGAATAGGCCTTTAATGAAGACACGACTAAGACAACCTGTATCATCAAAACAAAAGACTTTTAAAATGCATGTACAGTGTATCGGCGGCTTGGAGGGTGACAAGTTTAGAGATAGATACAGAGAGAAAGGACTAGAAAGTGACTAGAAAGAGAGAGAGAGAGAGAGAGAGAGAGAGAGAGAGAGAGAGAGAGAGAGAGAGGAAATATATATTAAGACAGAGACAGACAGACATACATAGGACCAGAGAAAGAGACAGAAAGGAACACAAAAAAGTATAGGAGATAAAGATGATAAATGAAGAAGGGGAGAGAAACGGAGAGAGAAGCGGCGAACGAAGGAGCTGAGGAAGAAGTAATAGGAAAGGGACAATAAGAAATGAACAGAAAGACGACAGATAGGAAGAAAGAGAGAGAGAGGGAGAGAGTGTGTGTGAGAGAGAGAGAGGGAAAGAAAGAAAGAAATAGAGAGAGAGAGAGAGAGAGAGGGAGAGAGAGAGAGAGAGAGAGAAAGAGAAAGATAGACATGATACAAGATGAGAGAGGGAGAGAAAAGTGAGCACAAGTAGATCACTTCAAGATTTGTCCGCACAGCTTGAGATAATCGATGCCGTCATCCTCATCATCCTACTATTCTATTCCTAAACAAAAGCGATTCGACTTCCTCACCACCACATCCTAGCTCGAAGACCCCCACAACCCCCTTTCCCCTCCTCTATCCGACACCATCACGCAAACAGACCATCAAGACAATCAAAGGATAACGGAAATACTTGACGAATTCAAACTGTAAGACCACTTTCATTACAAACCCAGTCCACATTCCGCGCGGTTTTCTTTTCATTCTCGTCACCCGTTATATTGGCCGTTTGCGCGAGGGGGCTGAATGCGCTGACAATGTGCAATGTTTACCGTATTTTGAGGCAACATTCCTTAGGTTTCGATCGCGTGATTTCTATTAATGCGTCGTTAGGCGATTCAAATCGATAGACGCGAGTGAACACGCTACAGGTGGCGTTCTATTCTCCGCGATGGATTACTAATTAGATGTCGAGGCTTGAGAAGAGATGGGGGTACAGTGACCAAGCACTATGGGTCATGATGAGTCCGACTATGTGCCTCACTGTAAAATAGATCACTATGTACATGCTGTAGCTCAGGAATACAGGTTCATGCTCACCTGGGCCCCGTTGCATAAAACTAACCATTAACGGTAACTCTGTCATCGATAGTTTCTACCATGGCAACACCGCTCGACAGCAAATCAAATTTAAGGTTTCCATAGCAATCGCAAAGTTACTGCCAATGGTAAGTTTTGTACAACATGGCCCTGGTCGGTCAAAGGGAGAATAAAGTTCGATGGCTGATGATATATGTCAGGCAAACCTCAACTCCCGTGTCTTGGCTATGCACAATTCAGTACTAGCATATAACACATAAATTGTTAATAGCTATATTCACCTATAGTACACATGCATTCACCGTGGTTTACATGATCACAAATGAACAGTAATAATATCGCGCCGTTCCTGAATTTGACGAATTTACTAATGAAGTTCCATTCTAGTCTGAAAAACCTCGAGTATGTTGAATATTCTAATCTAAGAAATAAGTTAATCGTATGAGTCATGATTCCTAATTTAAACGAAAACCTCAAGTATTCAAAATATTTCCCACAACACCCTTCCAAAGAAAAGCACCTTAATTAATCGCATTTTAAATCAATAACTAAGCACTGCACATCCTATCATTAATTCCCTCATAATTCGCTGAGAAGATTATCTTCACTTTGTCGCTAAGGGTGAGTAACGTTCTATAGCTTCAATTTGCTTAATCGTACAGTTTTCTTTAACTCGTTCGTTACCATTAGCATGGAGATGTGTATCAAGCCAATGGGGATTTAAAGGCCTGGTAATGTAAGGGTTAAAGTATAGGCAGGTACAGAAAAATCCGAGGCGCTGAGCACGTGTCGCCTTGTCGTGGTTCTGGGGGCCTCAATTACGACAACAAACCCAAGTGTTTGACGCGATGCTGGTGACATTCTATTGATGGGGTTTACATGTCAGAAAGCCGATTAAGTCAATGGTTTTTATCAAGAGAACAGGGTCTTTATTTTGCCCTCCTTTTCCAAAGCTGGGAATTCTCCCTTAAGAATGCCACCGCTGACGAAGTTTGCTAGTTGCCCGATTGTTGTTAATCCGCCCTATTACAAGGGGCTTAGAGATGTCCTTTGAAATATCCTCCCCACCGACGTAGGTGGTAGGTGTCACTTATGTCTCTCTCTCACCCCCCCCCCCCCTCTCTCTCTCTCTCTCTCTCTCTCTCTCTCTCTCTCTTTGTGTCTTTCTCTTTCCCTCTCTCTCCCCATCTCATATTCCCTCTCACTCTCCCCATCTCTATTCCCCACCTATTCTTTCTCACTCTCACCGTACCCTTCTCTCTCTCTCTCTCTCTCGTTCCCCCCCCCTTCTCCCCCCCCTCTCTCTCTATCATTAGCTATCACTTACTTTCCTCTCTGTCCTTCTTTTCATTGCTCGATCGCTTTCTCCCCATTTCTCTCTCTCTCGCTCTCTCTCTCGCTCTCTCTCTCTCTCTCCCTCTATCTCTCTCTCTCTCTCTCTCTCTCTCTCTCTCTCTCTCTCATTCTTTCATGTCCCTTGTATTACTTTCTATCCCAATAGTTATCTTTCAGTCTCTCTCATACACATTTCATCCCCCTCTCTCTCCACCCCTCTCTCCTTTGCTAGTGTCTACCTCTTTTCTGTATCCAAAGGTGTAATATTTTTCTTCGACCATGAAATCATCTGTCTTTTAAATCTATCAAAAATCCTATCGTAATTGAAATCTGGGATCTTATTAATATCCACATAAAAATCTGTACCAAGATAGTGGAAATAAGTATCCTTTATTAAGTTTACTTCTACTTCATTGTCTAAAATTGTCTTTTTCAGGCTACCCCAAAAAATAATTTGCGTCTTTTGTAAATTGAGTTTAAGTCCAGTAAATTGAGTGAAAAAAGAAATCATCGGCAACGCATTTTGAAAAGGCTTATTTCAGCAAGAAATAAATAAATGAATAAAATCATCGATCGGCATATTGAAGTATTTTGAATTCTCTTTTGTTCACGTTGATTCCCTCAAACTGGTTTGAATTCCTTATCCATAATGCAAGAATTTCGAAACACATAATGAAATGGTAAGGAGAAATTGGATCCCCTTGTGTACAGCCCCTTTGAATATTAAACCTGTGTGATAATTACTGTGCAAGACATCCACCCATCTCTGAAATGATGGTCCCACCCCAAAAAACGAAAGAACCTTTTGCAATACTATCGAACGCCTTTTCGCAATCTAATAGCATTAAAGTACAAGGTAAATTTTGTTTTTCCGCTAAAGCAATGATATCGTATATTATTATAATATTTTCCCCAATAAAACGACCAGGTAAAAATCTTTCTGATCTGTGTTAATGACTACTGATAATACCATGAATACCTTTCGTAACCTATTTGCAAGACATGTACATGTAGATACAATTTTGTATACAACATTAAGAAGAGATATCGGTCTCCCATTTTTAATAAAATGACAGGGCTTATTTCCTTTAGGGATTAGAGTTATAAAACATAAGTTTCGTGAAGGAGATAATTCGCCGGTCAAATAAGCATTTTGACACTTCGCCACAAATAAATGCTTATATCATTAATAAAGTACTTTAAAAAAATGGAAATAAATGCCACTTCCATTGACATAACATGTACATAAGTCTGATTTTGACATAAATGCCTATAATCAAGATTTACACCCTGAAGACGTGATCAAAATGAAAACTTAAGGCAACTTTTACCATAGCGCAATGTCTCAGCTACAACATACTGAAATTTGGGGGGAAATAGAGACTGGATTACTGAGATATATCAAACGGGTAAAAAGTTATATGGCAATAAAGTTCATATGGCAATATGATGACGTCACAATGTACATAAGGTCAAAATGAGACATGAAATTACATCTACATTTGATAATCTTTTAGAATATTAACAAAAAAAGTTGGGGGTCACCAGCCATTCTGAGGAGTTATGGCCAATTAAAGGTAGTCATGTTTTTTCCACGCGCAGACTTTCAACTTTGACGCACTCGCACGACCTTGTTATTGCACGAATACGGCTCAAAATGAAATTACATGATTTATGTAGTGTCAGAAACAGTAATGCTATGAAAAAAAACGGAATTCTGGCGTTGCATTTGCGTTATATACAATCGTTTGTGTTTGATACCATCTCGGTCGTAAAATGTCACTTTTATTTCAAAAGGGGTGGCCCTTTTAGTAATGGTGACAACTATCAATACTAATACCACTGCCAATACCAATTTAAGAGCTGAAAACAATGACAATACCAATTCAAGTACTAATACCAACACCAATACCAATACCAATGTACATACTAATACCACCTTGCCAATACCAATACCAATACCAATACCACTGCCGAGACCAATACCATTGCCAATACCAATGCCAATGCCGATACTAATGCCAATACCAATGTCAATACCAATATTAATGCCAATATCAATTTCAATACCAATACTTATACCAATACCAATGCCAATACCAATGCCAATGTCAATACCAATAGCATTGCCAATACCCATGTCAATACCGATTCTAATGCTAATGTCAATATCAATACCAATACCAATGGCAGTGCCAATGTCAATGTCAATGCCACTGCCACTGCCAGTGTCATTACCAATACCAATACCAATACCAATGCCAATGCTGCCAATGCAAATGTCAATGCAAATACCAATATCAATGCTAATATGAATGTCCATACCAATACCAATAGCAATGTCAGTACCATACCAATGCCAATACCAATACCAGTACCAATGCCAATAGCCCTGTCAATACTGATACTAACGCTAATATCAATATCAATACCAATACCAATACCAATACCAATGTCAATGCCAATGTCAATACCAATAGCAATGCCAATGCCAATGTCAATACCAATACCAATACCAATCCTAATATGAATGTCCATACCATTTCCAATAACAATAGCAATGCCATTGCAAATACCAATGCCAATAGCAATGCCAATAGCAATGCCAATGCCAATGCCAATGTCAATACCAATACCAATACCAATCCTAATATGAATGTCCATACCATTTCCAATAACAATAGCAATGCCATTGCAAATACCAATGCCAATAGCAATACCAATGCCAATACCAATACCAATATCAATGCCAATGCCAATACCAATGCCAATACCAATGTCAATGCCAATACAACACCAATGCCAATACGAATATCAATACTAATACCTAAACCAGTGCCAATGCCACTTCCAATACCAATACCAATACAAATACCAATACCAATCTTTTTGTCCAAATAACACTCTTTATTGTATTCCGTCAAAACATATACATGTATATAAATCATGCGACTTAATTTTGCTTTGGAACACATAACATGATGAAAACAATGCAAAGTACAACTAAATCAAATAGATATTGAATGAATACCATCGTGTATAACCTCACCCTTATCTCCACCCCACCCCTAGCCTCATCCCCGCTAAAACTTTTTATTTATTTCTTTCTTTTTATTTCATTTTTTTTACTAACTACTAAATACTAACGCTAATACCGATACCAATTGCAATATCGATACGAATTTCCACTACCAATACAGTTACGACTACTAATACCAGTATGAATACCAATGCTAATATGAATACCATTCTGATACCAATTTTGATACTACTTTCATTACCATTGATGATATAAATGTGAAAATTTATGTTATCATATTTGGA
Organism: Arbacia lixula; assembly: GCA_963669155.1. Lineage (NCBI taxonomy): Eukaryota > Metazoa > Echinodermata > Echinoidea > Arbacioida > Arbaciidae > Arbacia > Arbacia lixula. The sequence continues at coordinate 9,014,903 of OZ022593.1, forward strand.
TAATCCAAACACATTTCATTCATCTCCCTGTCAATATTGGTAAGAATGACTGTTTCTGAACAGATAATGTTGATAATGTAGCAACATGGGGCACATATTTAGAGCCGAAAATAAACTAATCAGTGACGTAATGAAAACAAATGTTATGGGCACATGGTACTGATAGTACGAATAATTCACATCGCATATAAGAAAAAGTTCCATCATACATCGCGGCGTGACGTTTGGCTTGTCTCTACCCGCTGCCGATCAAACGTAGTGGTGTATTAAACCGGAAATGTGTATGAATGCATGATCCGGATATCACTGCGCGGTGCCTTATGTGACGACTTCTCCCGATGTGCGGTGTGGAGATTTGGCGTTGGGTTCGGCATTGTGAAATCGACCCCCGGTCTACGGGGACCGAGCCGCTCTCTTTTTTGCCACGACAATGAACTCCGCCGCCCCTATTTAGAGCGGTCCAGTCTGAGGGTTAAATCCCCCCTGATAAATGGTGAACAGCTGAGCAAAGATGGCCGCCAGTCGCCTCCATAAACAGCCCTACTGATCCCTCCAAGAATTAGCGGTAACTTTCACTCGTCCCAAGTTTTTTTCTTCTAACTTACCTTCACTTTTTTTCTTCATCTTCTCCCCCTCCCCCTCCTCCAACCCCACCGCCTTGTGATTTTTCCCATCCCCTCAATTTCTTCTCCACTGACTTTTCCGGTATTGTCCTGATTTTCTTTTCCTCTGGCTCCTGGTCTCCATTTACCTTATATTTACATGTATAGGGGTAAACACAAACAAATTGAATAAGACGCCGGAGAAGAAAAATTTTCGGAATTTTTGGTCATAGACCTTTATCAAGAATTAACAATTTACATATAACCATGATTGCGTTTGCGTACTGCTACTTCGACGAGCGTATTCTAAACTGTAACTAAGGGCGCTTATTACATATTGTTACGTAGGAAGAATAATATCACTAGCGTTAAGTTAAGTATACTATATTAGAGTATATGTATAAATACAGACACATATATATTTCAACTATCATAAACCCCAGTTTCTGATTGATTGAGGCATCTTTGAGCCGAGCCATCTCTCATGGTGATTTGCCATTTGGTCCAATCCCAGTTGGTCCACTCGCCATTTCGTCTACCATCACATGCTGATATGTATGGGTTAGGGTTAGGGTAGGGGGTCTGGATTAGGGTTAACGGTTAAGGTTGTGGTGTAGATTAGAGTTGTCAACCCAGTATTTTAATCTGAAATGGTATTTTTAAGAGGTTCCTTGCAGACGAAATGGTGAGTGGACCAACTGGGATTGGACCAAATGGCAATAAACCTCTCTCATACCCATGTAAATGCTTCTTGCAGCAAACGCCGCCAGACTATTGTCACGAGATTGTTTTGAGATGCAGGAGGGATAGACAAAACAATGAAGAGTGTTGAAAGTTTGGACCGTTATCATGGCTCAAGCTCCCCCATCCATGCCACCAGAGAGAGGAAATGGGCGCTGTCACCCATTGGAATAAACGATATGTTAAAGGAACTTCAGTCAATTATCGACGCCATTTATTTCATGGGAGGCCGGTTGCTACATTCTGGGCGCTTTATATGTCTACGTCTACACGTCTACATGTGTTGCGCGTGTCCATTTATATAGTATACACGTATTTGTGTGCGTGTGTGTGTATATACATACATATATATATATATATATATATATATATATATATATATGTGTGTGTGTGTGTGTGTGTGTGTGTGTGTGTGTGTGTGTGTGTGTATGTGTGTGTGTTTGTGAGAGAGATATTGGGTGTTTTGGTCTATGAATGTGGTCACCTCGCTTTGTAAGTGATCATATTCCCGTCAATTGATTCTTAGCTAAATATCATATTCAATCATACTCTTAAAGCACTTCATTTTTCCTTCGAAAATATTTAATACACTATGACAATGTGCCATATTTCATTTCATGTATTTATTTCCAGTCGTAAAATTATGACAATGTGCCGTATTTCATTTAATGTATTTATTTCGACTCGTAAAATCATATAAAATCGAAACAAATGTACAAACATTAGCTGACGTAGCGGCGAAGTCATTAAAAAAAGCTTTTTAAAAGAGGCTCTTACGAAACATGAAATGCAATATATTACAATACAGCGTAAGGAAAACTAAAAACAATAAAACAACCGATTTAAAAAAAAAATAAATAAGGAGAAGAATGGATTTAGCTTGAACTCTATTGGAGATTAATATATTGCACAGATATTGCCTATAAACACGTCTAAATTGGGCTAATGTAGTACCTTCTTTAATTAATATTTCAAGGCTATTCCAGACTAGACGTCCATTACAAAAAAACAAATCCTTGAAAATTGTGTAATTGCACTTTAAAAGTAATGCATTCCTTTTGCAAAATCTAAATCAAAATCAAAAATATATTGTCTGAAATGAATGTCAAATGCAATATAAGCCCATTTAAAATCACTTTTCCAGATCTTACCTTTTCTAAGGTATATCTAAGGTGATATACGATGTGTTCATGGTATTCTTCGTCTGGAAGAGGGATACGCTATACCTTTGAGGCAGAGTTCACAAACCAATCATCCAATTGCTTTAACCTTAGTTCATGTTATCTGGCGATGTTATGATGCGCGAAGCCGAGTTTATCGGCAACTTTTAACCTTGGTTCAGGAATTGACACCGTTTATCTGAGGAGAGGTCGTTACACCACCAAACTAGATGAAGGTTATCATGTGTGATAAGTGGTAATACAGAGTTCAAGTGCTCTCCATCTCTCTCCCCATCCCCCTCCCCCCCCCCCTCTCTCTCTCTTTCTTCACTCCTTATTCTCTCTGTCCCTCTCTCATTCTCTTTCTCAAGCTCTCTGTCCGTCTTAATCTCATTCGCTTTCTCTACCCCCTTATTCTCGCTCGCTCACACTCTCTGCCTCAATGATTCTTTTTCTCCCCATCTTTTTCTCATTTTAATTCGCTCCTTCTCTCTATCCCCCTCTCTCTCTGTTTCTTTCTGAATCTGATTCCGACTTGAAGTCAAGTTTCTATATCTCTCTCTTTCACACACACACACACACACATACATACACACATCCACGCTCTCCCTCTCCGATTGTTTCTCTCTTATTATCACTCACTATATCTACCCCAACTCTCTCTCTCTCCCTCGCTCTTTCTATCCCACCCTCAGTCTCTCTCTCTCTCTCTCTCTCTCTCCCTCGCCCCCTCTCTCTTTTTCTCTCACACACAGCTCCCCTTCGTGCTTGTCTCATTTTCTCCGTTATCATGGACACGACTTCGCTTTGACAATTTCCTCTAAAATATTACAAATCGTGAGAATCAGAGCAAAAAATACACCAATTGATGCTTATTAGGTCTTTCTATGTTCAGTTGTGAGAAATTAAGCGAAAGGGGGTATACTGGTTTAGGTTAGCACCTGAAATGGTAAAAACAACATACCCGAATTGTATAAACAGTATGAAGAAAAAGACCCATGTAATATGCCAATATGACACAAAAAGAAAGCCAAATGAGAATACACAGCACACATCACGCATGTTATCTTCCCCTAAAACTACAAGACGTATCAAAGTGAGGGAGATAATGTAAACTATTTTTGATACTGAATAAAAAAACAACAACTTAGAGTCTAATAAAAAAAATATACATTTCGATGAAAAATGACACTACAATGTATTTCTTATATGCGCCGACGATACGCACAAGTCCTACTGCACAGCATTCTGTCTGGTATATAAATGGTTAGTTGCCTGTTTAACCTATCGGAGATCACAAAGCTTATGGATTTCATATTCGTGCCGTCCAAAAATGTTCATTGTAACTATGGTAACCCCTTCACGTGCAAAAAAAATGAAAGGGAGATGATCAAAAAAAATTGTACTCCAAATCGTTTTTTAAAATGTTCCCACGACGGGGTATGATTTCGCCATTTTGCTATTTATGTTTTTTTCTCGTATATTGTGACCTGGAGAAATATTCGAAGAAATACAAATAAACACGCGGCGGATTCCTCCTACCCCTAGACCCGCCCGCCTCTGTCTCTTGCTCTCTGCTCAGTGACAGTTGGTCTCCGATGATGATGGATTCCGTGCCTTCATGAAATATCACACCATTCAAAACGAAAGAAAGACATATCCCTCTCTCCTTTCGCTTTGGAAAATGTAGCTAGCCGTGCGCAGCCACCCGCACAAGCTCCATCAACGAGAGGAGACGGAAGGGGTACGATGCAGTTCCCGTGGTTAAGTGTGCACCCTATCTTTTTAACTCTTTAATCGCCACTGGTACATTCCGTCACAATCAATGAAGTTAAGTCTTAAGTCTTATTACGAAGCCTTTCGTTTAGCACACAAAGGGTTAATGTAACACGATACAGAAACATTCAAGAAATTATAAGCCCGACTTGTTTTGCTATTAAACATGATTAAAAATTAAAAGTGCGTTAAATTGGCGCTACATATATTGCTACATACATTGATAAACGACATTAAAAGTTAGGGATAGTTTGGGGTTATGATTACTATGAGAAGTCATTATCATAATATAAAGTGACGTATTTTCAAAGAAATCACGTATGTTCTGTTCTTGACCATAAAAGTCCCTCTCAGTCCACGGTTATATAGCCCTTGACCATGACACGTTACAAGTGCATCTCAGTCCACGGTTATATATAGCTCATGACCATGAGACATTGCAAGTACGTCTCAGTCCACGGTTATATAGGCCATGACCATGAAACATTGCAAGTGCGTCTCAGTCCACTGTTATATAGGCCTTGACCATGAAACAGTGCAAGTGCGTCTCAGTCCACGGTTATATAGCCCTTGACCATGAGACATTGCAAGTGCGTCTCAGTCCACTGTTACATAGGCCTTGACCATGAAACAGTGCAAGTGCGTCTCAGTCCACGGTTATTTGGCCCTTGACCATGAAACAGTGCAAGTATGTCTCAGTCCACTGTTATATAGGCCTATACCATGAAACATTGCAAGTATGTCTCAGTCTACTGTTATATAGGCCTTGATCATGAAACATTGCTAGTACGTCTCAGTCTACTGTTATATAGGCCTTGACCATGAAACAGTGCAAGTGCGATGTCGAAAAAGCTGCCCTATAAACTGATATATCTGACGAAAACCGATGCAGTACACATTATGAAGTATGTTTTCTTCATTGTATGTGTGTTGTGTGAGATTCACGACGACGGGATACATGTAGATATAGCAGCTTATATTTCATGGTGGTCTATAATCGTCGATATGGCTACATTCGTTTAGAACACGTGTTTTGCCTATCATCAGTAGGTGCGAACAGAAATGCATTAACAGCGCCGATGAACTGGCATTACCTCAACGGTGTATCAAGGGGGGGGGAGAGAGAGAAAGAGAGAGAGAGAGAGAGAGAGAGAGAGAGAGAGAGAGAGAGAGAGAAGCGAGAGAGAGAGAGAGAGGGGGAGAGAGAGAAAGAGAGAGGGGGGAGAGAGAGAAAGAGAGAGAGAGAGAGAGAGAGGAAAGGGAGGGGGGAGAAGGAGGGAGAGAGAGGAGAGAGAGAGAAGGAAAGAGACAGACAGACAGACAGACAGAGAGAGAGCGAGAGAGAGAGAGAGAGAGAGAGAGAGAGAGATAGAGAGAGAGAGAGAGAAGGATGAGGAAGAGTGGGGCCAAGGGAGGGAGAGAAGAGAGCAAGATATGTGCATTGATGAAGATGGAGAGATGCAGAGGTAGGGAGAGGGATAGAGACAGGGAGGGAGAGGGGGTAGAGAGACAGGGGAGGGGGAGATGAAAGACAGCATAAAAGGTGAGAGAAAGAGAGACAGAGAAAGAGAGAGAGAGAGAGAGAGAGAGAGGGGGAAAGGGAGAGAGAGAGAGAGAGAGACAGACAGACAGACAGAGAGACATATAAATAAAAGTGAGGAAAGAGAAGGAGACAGAGAGGTATAGAGAGAGAGACACAATCTACGGCTTGCATTTTACTAGCCTGGTTTCCAGGCAATTGGGCATTTTTAATCCAAACTACATTATTAACAAATGAGTCTGGCTGCAAAAGACTAATCACTCTCCCTTCCTTCTCCAGATCACCCAAACAGAGGAAGAAAAGATGAGAAGATGAGAATGATTCTTGTAAGTACTACATTTTTAATGAATTATAAATATCTAAACGCCTGGAAGCTAGACTTGTATTTTACGTGTTGATATGCAGGTATAATGAGCCGGCAGACACGTGACCTTCTGTATGTGAAATAATGTCTGTCGCCATAGTAATCATAACGCCATCGAGAGGGTGTGATTGGCATAACAGCCGTATGTGAGAACATGTAGGTTAAGTTTGTGTTAGACCACCCCCCCCCCTCTCTCTCTCTCTCTCTCTCTCTCTCTCTCTCTCTCTCTCTCTCTCTCTCTCCCTGTCTCTATGTCTCTCTCTCTGTCTCTCTCCTCACCCTTTCTCACCTACACACACAGACGCTCACATATACACCTATATATAGCCTATATATGTATATGCATCACTTGATATCAGAAAAAAAACTCCAGCATCAACACAAATACACAGACACACACACACACACACACACACACACACACACACACACACACACACACACACAGACACACACACAGACACACACACACACACACAAACACACACCCATACACACAAAGAACACTCACAAACACAGATACATGCGTGCTCGCGCCAAACGTACACACACATATTATGTATGACAAACACACACTCTTACGCACACACACAAAAGGATAACCCATTCCTCACCAAGCCTTTCTACCATGTCTACAGCAAAAATGATCATTATTTGGTTCTCCAAATGGCAAAACTATTTTTTTAAGAATCAGAGTTGTACGTAAAACGGAACAAAAACCCACTGTAAATGAAAATAATATTAACAACACACAATTTAGAACAATGCCAATTTGAAGAGCATAAGCGTGATTAAGCTGATTTTCAGCTCCTTGCCAACTTGCAAATTTAAATTTAAATTTAACACTTCTTCGCGGTAGTATTTATCACTAAACGACAAATATGAATTCACCTTGTGCAGAAATGTATGCACTTTCATGTGATGTATATTTTATTATCTTTTATACTAGATGTCAAAAGCTGTAGCCCCAAAGTGCATAGTGGTACTTGGTCCGAACTCGGAAAATCCGTTGCGTTTCAAATAATTGGCTGGTACATTGTGTTTGTGTGCATTTCATGTGTAAAAACGCATCGATGGCTCATAAGGAGTTAAACGCCGAGAAACCGACCAGGAAGCAGCCGACAAACTGTTGAATCCCGCCTTTGAGTGACATCAGCAAACAACATCGCATGCACTTGTCATGTCATTTCGCTGCTCCTGCTCCAGCTACTCTCTGTGCGCTGTCACATTCCAATGAACTTGACAGCGAATGGATACCAGTGACTATAGATAATGCGACACTGCGGCGCCCCTGATTTTTCCAAAAAATCGCCGACGGAGATTTGGAAGAAGCCGGAATATGGGATTAGAGGTTCGAATCATAGCGAGAGTAAACATTTAATCCGAGGAGATAGACATCATATCGCCATTGTGCGAGATATGTCTCTCAGTGGTGTTTTACTTGTCCGTGTTCTGGTTTGGTATCCTTGGAAAGTTAGTTCTTCATTTTCATCGTCATCATGATTGTCGTGATTATCTTCTCAGCAGCATCATCATCTTTATCCTTCTTCTTCTTTCATCTCAATTATCTTTACTTCTTCTTCTGACTTTATCTTCTGACCATCGTTTTTCATATTTCTCTTCTTCTACAGTTCTAAATCTCCCCCCCCCCCCCTTTCTCCCTATCTCTCTCTCTCTCTCTCTCTCTTTCTCTCGTTCTCAATAATCTACTTTTCTCCTTCTTCTCCTTGTTATCACTCTCCGTCTTATTCCTTCAATTCCTCCTTTCCCGTCTTCTCCATGTTAACATTGTGTACATGTTGCATCACGTGACATCTTTGCTAAATGCTCCAATTATCATCACATTATTGCATGGACCGTCACTCACAAGTCGCATCCATATTTCGAGTTAAACATCTTGATACAGTAGAATGTGGGGAATCTTCACTTTCATGAAGAATGATGTCAACTGAAAATCGATTGTACGTGCTCCGTGTTCACTGACCCACTTCAACCGTGCAGTTAGCCTAGGTTCCAAGATGTTTGACGTTTTTAAATCAAATTGTTAAATAACCGCAATAGACTTATCATTCTCGATTTCTCCAGCACCCTGACTTGGGACAGACCTTGACAAGAGGAGAATGATACAGTGACTAACCTTGGAATATTTCATTTTTTTTTTTAGTTGAATCAGAAGTATATTTTTTTATCTGCCTGGGAGCCACGTAGTGGGAAGAAGCTGGGAAAGTAAGGCGGAAACACGTCACTAATGTTGACACATGAATGGCAGAACAAGATGAAGGATGAGGCAGTGGAAATGGACCGACGGAGACAGATTGGGGGTGAAACAGAGAGAAGGTACATGGGGGATTCGTAGAGAGAGGGAGAGAGATGGAGAGAGAAAGAGAAAGAGAGAGAGAGAGAGAGAGAGAGAGAGAGAGAGAGGGAAAGAGAGTGATTAAAACGATAAGAAGAGAGGAGAGGGGGTGCGAGTGTGAATTGAATATAGAGTGCACAGCAGAGAGATGGAGGAAATATGAGGTAAGGGTAAGATATATATTTTATATATATAAAGAGAGAGAGAGAGAGAGAGAGAGAGAGAGAAAGAAAGAGAGAAAGAGAGAGAGAGAGAGAGAGAGAGAGAAAGAAAGAAAGAAAGAGAGAGAGAGAGAGAATGGGGTGGGAAAGAGAGAGACAGAGAGACATACACACACATACATACGGTGACATAGAGGTAAAGAAAGAGAAAACAGGGGGAAACGGTACATTTGAGAGCACAAAACATGAAAAAAATCCCTTAAATTGATAACACGCTACTAGAATCGTGATGGCGTGGTCGTGAAGGAATTCCCTCCATCGTTTCAAAATGGCAAAAAAGGAGCAAGAACGCCAGATTCCCTCCGTACATCTCTCGTTTTGAAATTGACGTTGCATACATCCCTACGTTTTACTTTAGTATTTACGTGGGGCGCCTATAACGCGTATTATGTTCATTACCAAGTTTTTCTACAGTAGTATTATAATGCCATTACTTCTTTCTAGTTGAACGGCACATGCAAAGGCGTTCCGTACTTGTTCATAGTTCACAAAATGTTACTCGGTGGTCGAAAATAATGCAGCGGTAAATGATGTACAAACACCACTCTAGAAGAACAGAGATGCGCTTCTTTATATATATATGTTTTATTGATTTAAATATGGAACAGTCGTATATTTAAAAGCGATTTGAATTATTTGTTAACAACAAAACAAAAGAGGCGATACTTATGTTAATGTAGAGTAATAATGGATTTCATGTTCGGTGTACTGTTGACGAGAATTTAGCAAACCAGGCCCATGTTGCATATAGGTTTTCAATTATCTGAACTTACCATCAATGGTAAATACCATGGCAACAGCCAATGATCTCTCATTGTTGCACCTGTTGCCATGGTAGTTACCACTGATGGTAAGTTACAACAATTGGAATTGAGGGATGGGTATTCTGAACGATACCTAAGTCCAATACTGTCTGAGCTAAGTCGGTAAAGATTGGGAAAAACAGACTCGAGTAAAATAAAAACGGTGCCTAAAGACCAATCACAGACGCGGATTGAAGAACGCCTTAAGTCAAAAGTTAAGTTCATTTCCAAAATACCACCCAAGGGAAGAGGGGGTGTTAAACGCCATAGCAGATATTATGAATTAGTTTGCTATTATTGGTCATATTTGGGTTCAAACAGCGAGAAAAGAATGATGACACCTAAATTGATATTTCGTTGTCCTGCAACATATCCATGATATACAGACCCAATGTAAGAAAACTCTATGGAGTTATTACACAAGATGCTATGGCCTGATGTCAAGACTGAAGTATTTTGAATTGCAGCTTGAATTGTATTTCCGATCAGAAAAGTTGAGCAAGATTGACTTACTTAAAGGGGGTGGGGGGGGGGGGGCGAACTGTATGTGGTCTGTTATTGACTATGTGTTGTAAATACGTCTTATACTAATAATGCAGAGAATAAATTAACCTATAATTGTATTTGTAAAAAAAACTAAGATGTTCCGAGAGGGAAAGAAAATGTAGTTATTTTGCTATTAAGTAACACGTTCATTGCGATATGAATATAATAATTAGTTAATTAGCATGTTATCATTCAAGCGGGTCTGTATCACTAGACTACATTAGCATTATGGGTAAAGAAACTGGCCACGTATGAGTACTTTAGGACTCAAGATGACGCTATTATAGTCCGGGAGCATGTCCACAGAAAAAAAGTCCCGTGGGATTTTTTGTATGAAAGCAAACCACCTATCCAGATGTCTCACGGGCACCCCAATGAACAATAAAAAACATGTTGGCAATCTTGTAACCCTGGCAGAAGATAGTTATTGAGGGTAAAATGAAAACGACTAAAATGTGCTTAATTTTACCAATTTTTTAGGGGTAGATTAGTGTTGGTATATAGGGCGCTTCAAAAAACAATATTTTTATGAGGTAATAACCAATTCTGTGTTAAATTAACAGCAGGCAAATAATGTTAACCATAGAACAAACTTTATTTGGTCGAAATCGGTTCAGAAACGGCTGAAATATCCTAAATATATTTTTCAGGATATTTGTGGCAAACCAACTTTTATTTGATTTTTTAAAGAAAATGTTTTGAAATCCTACGCGTGACTGAAGCTGAACGTGTAACGCTAAAGAGAAGGAGATGCTGCAGTCCAGTTGATGATTTATATTAAAACCACCATTACAAACAGTGAGGAAGACATGAACACCCTGTACAGAGCAGCTAACATTCTCAGAAAAGCCATCAGCAAAGCAGAGGTATGGACGTTTGAAGGTTCTTTCACAGGCGTGACAAGCAAACATGTACCCAAAAAGCTGTACTGCTGTTTTCGGTGGGTGATTCGAGGGCCACACACTACTCTGTCCACAGATACGAAGTCATTGCAGGTGAACAAACATTCCATCAGTCTAGCCCAAGGCACAGTGAGCATGTTACGGTCCAGGTACCAAGTCAGCAACAGGAAGTCACAGTCCCTCAGGAAGATGTGCGAAGTGCCACACAGCTTGCAGTTGGAGCGTCAACATTCTGAATGGGTTTGGAATGTCTGTGGGATATACACGACTCCTGCGGATGGAAGGGCAAGTTGCGACTTCTGTCCTACAACGAATGAAGGCCAACGATAGTGTCTACATACCCCCGGACATTGTAAAGGGAAGACACATATATTTCGCAGTAGACAAAGTGGACTTTGCGGAAGACTCTCACGATGGAAAGCGCACCCTGCATGGGACAGCAATGGCCATTTACCAAAGATGCCAGCAAGACGATGAGACACCTCGACTAGAACTGCCTCGCCAAGATCTTTGCGGAAGACTCTCACGATGGAAAGCGCACCCTGCATGGGACAGCAATGGCCATTTACCAAAGATGCCAGCAAGACGATGGGACACCTCGACTAGAACTGCCTCGCCAAGATCTGAAAGACTCCGCAAAGGATCTTATGAGCTGGGCAACGCCCAAGCTGCTGGAGTGCCCAAAGCCATCTCTCAAACCACAAAACCCTGTCTATGCCTCCTTCAGTCTTAAAAAGGATCCTCTACAACCTTTAGATGATTCCCTTCCGGATGTCGCCTGGCTGATGGGTCGGACCCTGGTTAGGTCCCATCAGCAGACGGTCAGAGAAGAGACAGTCCTACTTCCAGACAAACACGAAACTGTCACTCAAGGAAATAATGATGTCCCAACATGGTCAGCATACCACTCAATGACTGCCAGTGAGGTACTACCAACCACACGAGTAGGCACGCCGCCCCTGATTGCTGCACCTGCACCTATATACAAACTGGCAAAGCAGCTGCAGATGACCCTCAAGGACATGGAAGACTTAGTACTGCGGCCAGGGGAACTTCACATCGTGATGGCACAGCTCCGCTGCATTGGCACCTACATCGAGAACAGCGGGATAGATTTCTGTTGGACGGAAGCCGATTTGTATGGACCAACACAGTGAGGCAAATCCTTGAAGGAAAACATGTCAGAAGAGCAATAGAAGCACATGTGGTCCCACTACAGATGCTGTTCTATCTGTACCAGACTGCGTTTCTTCAGGAATACCCAAATCTGCAAGGAATTCTCACAGAAGCAGCACAAGCTCTTGCTCGGTCATGTAGAGATGGCAGCTGTGAAGACATGCAGGAAACGCACTCTGCTATAGTTCAGACAATCCAGGCATGCGGTGTGACAGAGAAGATGGCTCAGTTTGATGCTGCAAATGAAAAGAAGCCCCTGCTAGTGGTGATGCGCCAGTACATGCAGATGATCATGGAGATGCTTATGTTTATCAGGTCTGTCAGAGTCGGAGACTGGAACCTACACATCCGGTCAATAGAGAACTTCACCAAGCACTTCTTCGTCCTGGACAAGCAGAACCATGCTCGCTTGATGCCACTGTATCTGGCTGACATGGAACTCCTAAGACGTTCAGACCCTGATATCTATCAGGAATTCATGGAGGGAAACTGGGTGGTGAACAAGAATGGGAATGTGGCATTCTGTGCTGTAGGGGCAGGCCACGCACTTGAACACATCGACCGCTCCATGAAGGTAGCTGGGGGACTTGTGGGTATAACCCAGAATGCCTACGCTCGTTCCAAGTTCTTCTTAATCTCACCAGAACTGACCAGACTTGCCGACGAAGCCTGTGACATTGCTGGATTCGCATCGCCTGCTCAGACGCGTCATCATCATCCTCTCAGCTGCAGTTGCAGCTGCAGCAAGACATGTCCAGACATGTCTGGACTTCGACACCAACAACATGCGGGTGAACAGCCTGCGATCTTCTCCACTACCTTGTCTCCAGAATCGCTCACATCCACTATTGGAAGATTCACAAACCCATTTGACGACGAAAGCGGTGACCTGTTCAACCCGGTGACAAAGGCAGTCGTGCCAGAGAAGGTCAAAAGTGATCTGTGCGCGGAAAGCATCATTGGCCAGAAGTTGTTTGAGGAATTCGTCACCGACCGCATCAGTTCAGCAGACGTCAATGTATGGGACAAAATGAAGAAGAGGAAGCTTCAGACATGGAAAACATCGGGGAAACGCGTGAACGTGAACACTGGAGACAAGGTAGTGGAGCTCAAAGAAGATCGCAGACTGTTCACCAGCATGTTGTTGGTGTCGAAGTCCAGACCCAGCATAAACCTGGAGGAGACGATCGGTAGACATGAGTTGTCAGTAGTGCCAAGGTCAATGTTTGCCGCTGATGGTACAATGCTACACTGCCACCCGAAAAGCATGCAGCCTGATGGCCATCCTTGAGAAGCTCCAAAAAAGTGTCACTGATGCAGAAGGTTCACTTCCTGACAATGGCACAGAACCTGGAAACAGACCTGCAGCGATGAAAGTGGCCGTTGTCGATGTCATGGCAGATGTTCAGGCCCTACACAAGTCAGACAACATCACATATTGTAACCAGCTGGCTGACCAGTTCACCGACTGTATCCTTGAGAAATACAGTGATGCCTATGAACTCCATCTGGTCTTTAATCGATATGATGTTCCTACCTCTCTGAAGAGTATCACACGTGACAGAAGGCAGGGGGGTCAGCCAGTCATCGCCTACCACATAACAGATGTTACAAACATAGCAAAGGTTCTACTGAAACGACTCTTGTCTCATGTGAAATCAAAGATGGAGCTCATTGGCTATCTTGCAGTGAAAATGTTGATGAAGGCGCATGCCGAACAGAAACAGGTGGTGGTCGCATGGGGCACACAGTGTCGAGCTACGCACAAAAATATCAGCCATTTTGAAAGTCAGCAGGAAGAAGCAGACACAAAACTTATCCTGCATGCTGATGACGCAACTGCTAGTGGGGCTTCCATCATCAACATTCACTCGCCTGACACCGATGTCTTCGTTCTTGCAATCCGAAGTTATGCAGCAACACTAACTTTGTAACTGGAGTAGGTGCGAAGCGACGAGTCATCCCCTGGGACCAATCTACGAAGCCATGGGACCAACAAAGGCTGCTGCTTTGCCAGGATGGCATACCTTTAGTGAAGCTGACAACACAGGGGGCTTTGTTGGCAATGGCAAACTTGCATTCTGGAAGATCTTCCGTGACACAGGGGATGATAGCAACGAGATCTGCTCTGAGAAGTCTAGGAACCATGCCAAGGCCGAGTGGTGCCATATATGATGGTCTCAAAGAGTTCCTCTGCAAGGTCTACGTCCCAGAGAGCAAAAGTACCAAGGTAGAAAAGCTGAGATGGTGGCTCTTCACAAAGAAACAGACCGAGTCAGAGAGGTTGCCACCTACACAAGAGGCACTGCGACAAGCAATCTTGAGGGCACACTACCAAGCAATCGTGTGGGACAATGACACTGTTCTAAACCCAGAGGTACCATCTCCACAGGACTATGGCTGGAGTTCCTGTGATGACTAAGCAACAGCCTGCACCAAACGCGGTCATTCAGCTGGTGAAGTGCGGAAATACAAGGTCAAAATGTGACAATGCTAGGTGCTCCTGTTGCAAGGCAGGATTAAACTGCACAGAATTATGTGCCTGTGATCTCGGTGAGGGGTGTGACAATCCTGAGATGTCATTTCATGATGAAGAGGATGACGACTCTGGGGATGACGAGGACGATGTTGAAAACTTGATGTAAATCATGTGCTAGCTGATTAAAGTGTGACATTTGTGTACCAATCCATCTAAAGACATGTATATATATATATATATATATATATACATATATATGTCTACAAACATAATGTTATGTTTACCCAGTTAACTGGTACTGTACTTGTCGACTTCTCCATTTAATACCAGTTAATGGACATGCATAATCTGTATTGCTTGTTTATTATATGGGGACATTATTGTAGCTTAAATATTTCAACATATCCCATTTGTATCTAGAATGGTTCTGTCATTCCATCAAGGAGTCTGCCAAGTGAAAATGTTCTTTAGAACAAATTTAGAACATGTTTTAGACAGTTTAACAAATGTGTTAGGATTTCATGATATTTTCCCAAATTATTAACGAAAAATTATTCCGTCACCTTTACTGTAAATGTTATATTCATGGATATCTCGGCTGTTTCTGAACCGATTTCAACTAAATAAGGTTTGTGCTATGTTTTACATATTATGCTTGCTGATAATTATATACTGAGTTTGACATCACCTCACAAAAATATTGTTTTTTGAAGCGTTCTCTATACAAGCATTGACCTACCCCTAAAAAAAGAGGTTATTCCAAGTACAATTTTGTTGTGTTCTTTTCATCCTTAATAATTATTATCTGCCAGGGTTACAAGATTGCCAACATGTTTTTTATTGTTCATTGGGGTGCCCTTGAGACATCTGGATGGGTGGTTTGCTTTCATACAAAAAATCCCACAGGGATGTTCATGCTCCTGGACTATTAGTTCGTATCTTCTTTAGCCGTTAACGTGCTAATCAATACACATGAATCCCATAGAACAGGATTTTTTAGCAAGCAAAAATATGACTTGGAGGTGAATATCCGTACGACAGCTACAATTTCGTGAAGGTTACAATATAATTGAAGTACACAACGCCATGCGCAAAAAAGGGTACATTGGTTTCCTATATACGATGTATTTACATGTAATGTGCATGCATTGTAAGCCTACAGAATAAACGATTCCCGTATACAACTATCTTATCTCGGGAAGACGCTCTATCACTGTGGTATTTGAGAAACTTTTGGGCTACGCAGGGGGTGCAAATCCTGCCCCCAAGTTTGTAATTCTTTCCACATGGTTTAACCTGCGTAAACAGTAGCTGGACCCGTATCATGACATTAACTTATGACCAGATTAAAACCTAATTTGTCCCTCTCTCCCCCGCTCCTCCTCTTCCTCAAGATCGTGTATCAAGGCGATTCTGAGGAGCGCAGTGTGAGTCCTGTATTCGGACGTGACGGGTCGGGGAAACTTCAGGGATGCGTTTGGTTCCGTTGCGCGGTAGCGGTCTAATATGGCATTTTTTCAGGTTTTTTTTTGTTGTTGATGCAAATATGTTTACGTCGTTATGGGTATTAATAAAGGTATCACTCTGTAACCTGCCACAGTAGCACCTGCAACCCTGGTTAACCCTTTCAGCGTAATGGAAAGTGTTGGTATATGGTGATGTGTGCGTGTGTGTGCAGGTGTGCGTTTGTTCGTGTGTGTTCGTATGTGTGTATGTGTGTGAAAGAGAAATTGAGAGAAAGAGAAAAGGAGGGAGATAATATGATTATGAGGGTGAGAGAATTGTAGTTCACAAGACAAAATAGATACGCATGGAGGTGGAGATAAAACGGGAGAGAGAAAAGCATAAAAGAGGGAAAGAAAGATATGGAAAATAAAGCGGAAAGAGAAGATAGAAGAGAGAGGAAGAGAGAGAAAATGGGGGGGGGGGGAGATGAGAGAAATGGAAAAAGATAAACTGATAGAGAGAGGGGCACAGAAAGAAATATAAAGTGGGATGAGAGAGATGCAAAGAGGAAAAATATGTTGTCAGAGAAAGAAAGAGTGTGGGAAGAGAGAGCCGTAACATGCGTTTAAGTTTTAGGGGCGAGCGGGAAATGGGAGGGGGGAGGGTGGGTGGGTGGGCTGGGGGGGGGGGGGAGCGGGGTGGAGGGGGTGGCTGGGGATCACAATTCGGTTCCTAGGGAGCGCCCAGTCGTCCCGCTGAGACCCAATCTTACAACACACGGTTTGATCGAGTACGCAAAGGAGCATCCCGCCTTCTCAACCCCATCACAAACTAGTCCTGCCGCTGCGTTGCCATGGCGACGGATCATCGTGTCAGCTTCGTGGAATTAGCTCAAGTCAAATCCGTATCAGCATAGTTTCATGAAAGGGTGTGAAACAGATGTGCTGAGGGAATATCCGTGCCAATAATTTGGAAATGCGTTATGAGCAATATCACGGTGCGCTTTCTATTAGTATTAGTAGCTGTACTGAGTCGTAAGTTTAAAATGATTGATGATAAGGTATAAGCCGAAGACGCGTCCACAAAAAGAGCATACATTTAAGTATAAAGATTAATCACCATTTATCGTTTAGTCTAATGTATCATCTTTAAAACAATATCTTTCGAAGCTAAATATATGTGAAATGATATGTAAAATCTTCAAATTGTCAACATGCTGCGAATGTTTCATTACATTCCTAAAATAGGCAGAACTATTAATCTGGATTGTATCTGTGATATAGTTTAAATTATAATAAAATGTATGTTCAATTCTACGTAAAAATGTAAATATTACCAATTAACTGTTGCCAATTTAAAAGCCACCACTAACAACTTTTCTTTAAAATTCCCTGATCATGATAAAGCTTACGGTCGTAACCTACGTAGCACACAAGAAATATCTACTAATAGTTTGCAAATAACCCCATATTAAACCAAAGTAACACACGGAGACCGGCGCAGCACCTAAATCATAGAATTAATTACCACTAGAAATAAGGAAAGCCCCATCACTAGAAAACTTTCAATCAAGATTGAAAACTCGCATTTATGAGCTCTTGCAGCGCAGTAGAATATATCCACATAGTTATTGCGTTTTATAGATTAATATATTACATTTATCATGTCCCCTTGATTTCTTTGACGAAATGGGAGTCTGCCAAATGGACGATTATTCATGAAATAAGCATACTACGGATCGAAACACAGCTTACTTGTGATCTGTCATGTTTTGGGGTATCGCTATCACGTGTCTTACCCATCTGCTTGCTATACGCATAATCACACCTAATCATGTAAATATATATCGATAATGTGATATTGTGTTCATCTTATATTTCTACGGTATTCCATATATGTTCCGTTCCGTCACTGTATATTTATTCTATTATTTACTCTGGTATGTCTTTAAGAGAAATATAAACCATTATGTAATTATAAACTGTTGTACTGCGATTGCATTTCTGTACAATGTGCTTATGTACTTTGTTAAGAAATGGGTGTGAAATACTGGAGCCAACCAATTACAGCAAATTCAATCAAATTAAAAATTTGGTAGAGCTTCAGTCACGCTAGGATGTTTACCCTCCCAGTACAGGGAATGTTTATGAATCAAAAGACTTTTCATGTCTTGGTCCTACAAGGGTAAACGTCAGGGGAGGGTGAGAGGCTCCACAAGGGGGGAGGGGGGGTGGGGGGGGGGGGGCTAGAAAGCCCCTACAACCTCTACAACGGTTTACTTTGTGTCAGAAATCCAGAATGATACACACATTCATTTAGGTTTTGTAAAGAAGCTCTTATTTTGTGTCAATTGCATGGTCTGATCAAGGATGTATGAAGCATCCTTCATTTGATTATGCTTTCGTCACCATTATCGGATGACATTACGTCAGTATGGTCTGACTACTTTGCGTCAACACAGGCCGATAATCATGCGTCACAATGGTACGATTTTCTTGCGGCAATTACATTGACTGATGTTCTTGTGTCAATATGGTCTGATAATATTGCGTCAACGTAGTTTCATGACCTTACGTCAATTACATCTTAACATAGTCTGGTGAGTTTGCGTCAACATGGTGAGCTGATCTTGCGTCAATATGGTTTGTTAATCAAAGCGAGCGCTCTGCTCATATATTCCTGGCACCTGCTCTTGCTAAACTCTTCGTGTGCCACATGAGACCCTATTTTCACAGTTATACACACAATTCCCATAGAGCAACATTTCATCTGGCACACAAAGGGTTAAAGAAACTCCATGCTGGTCCCATCCTCAGTAATGTTACCAATTGTTGTTACCAATCATTATAAGTTACATGTACAATCGCACAGCTTTTAGTGCAAAGTTTGTAAGGACTTTGAAGAAATGTCGTTCACTGCGTGCACATGCTTTGCGTTGCACGGGGTATGACATAGAATGAACTGAAACAAGTATACGATATTCTACCGACGGCATACAGGGATATTGTTCGTTTTGTTTGTGACTTTGGCTAACAAAGAGCACTCTTTGACCTACAACTCGAGCTGACAGACGAAGAAACAGTCAGAATCTGAACGACAGGTCACCCATAATGTGGCAAGGAGTGGGATTCTCATTAAAACAAGCCCAAGAACAAGTTTTTCCCCCTGTTTCCATCCACGGATGCAGGGTGATGCAGTAACCATATTTTGTCACGGGCTTGCGCGCGACTCCAGCGAGGAATTAGGTTTAACTCCACTACCACCATTGACGACGACTGAGTTGGAGGGAAAGTAATGCCATGCGTTCGAGAGAGGTGCTCTCTTACCTTCCTCGGCCTCCACTCTCCCCCGTCGGTCAGCCCACTGCCGCCCCGGCCCGTCCCCGCGGCTAACCGTGCGGGCTGCCGCTAATGAGCGCGTGTTTTGAGGGCCGCTCGTAAATCATAAGGTCAGGGGTCAAGGAAAATGATTTTTTTTTTTTTTTTTTTGGGGGGGGGGGGGTAAATGTTCGCAAGTAGTTGTACATGAACGAATGAGACTTTAAGCGTAAGGTCAATGTTATTTTTTTTCGGCAAACAGCCGCGGGAGTGAGAGACGGGCGGAGGCATCGTTCCTACTGCCAACATTCCAATGGGAACGAGCAGCTTTTCAGTATCATCCGCTATGTATTCGTTGCCTGCTTGTGCAGGTGCGCCGCGACGGTATACCCGCAAAAACAATGGATACAAATAATAAAATGCATGTTCCCTTTCCCCTTTTCACTCTTGCGCGTATATCGAGAAATTATAATACGCGAGAGAGGTTTGAATATTTTACAACACACGCTCCCATGAAAGTTTCACCAGAACAAACACTCACAACTCGAGTAACCAGCCAAATATTCTTACCTGTTACGTACGTGAACTTCAAATCCAACTTTAACGGTTATGGCTGTAATTTCTCCATCTATTCATCAGTTGCAGCAGCAACAATGTTCAACCCTTTCATGTCGAAATTCTGTAGTCACACGGCTTTTAAGTTCGACAGGAATGGCTGAGGAAATCGCAAAAGCGGGTAGATTACTCGTGAAAGTTAAGTCCGATTATAATTTTTCCAGCAGGTTGATTCCGGCGAATTTTGAGCGACTGGGAAGACAAAATGTGGTGAGTTTCTTACCACGGATCGGTGTCTTTATCATGGTATCATCGACTTACCGTGGCTCGATGCAATCCGGGTCACGCCAAAAGACCAGGGACTATACTCAGGCAGCTGCGCATACGCAGTAGGAGGACTTACTCTCTCTCTCTCTCTCTCTCTCTCTCTCTCTCTCTCTCTCTCTCTCTCTCTCTCTCTCTCTCTCTCTCTCGCTCTCTCGCTCTCTCTCTCTCTCTTTGTACGTATGTCTCTCTCTCTACTTCTCACTTTCCCATTTTCTCTCTCTCTACATTATTTGTCTCTCTGTATCTCTTTTTTCTTTCTTTGTCTGTCTGTCTGACTCTCTCTCTCTCTCTCTCTCTCTCTCTCTCTCTCTCTCTCTCTATCCCTCTCTCTCTATCCATCTCCCTATTTCTATCTCTCTCCGTGTCTATTTTTCTTGTCTTCTCTCTCATCTCACTTTCTTCCTCCTCTCCACCCCCTCTCTCCCTCTCACTACCTGTCTCTCTCTGCCTCTCTCCGTGTCTGTTTCTATTCTTCTCTCTCACTCATCTCTTTCTCCCCCCCCCCCCCTCTCTCTCTCTCTCTCTCTCTCTCTCTCTCTCTCTCTCTCTCTCTCTCTCTCTCTCTCTCTCTCTTTCTCTCTAATATACATTTTACATATATATCTCATCTAATGAAGGTGTTATTGAAATGTGCGTTTAAGAGAGGTAGCTACGACCTTACAATCAAATCAAAAGCAAAGATAACGCAAAACCCCAAAGAGGTTATCTTCTGGCAATGTTGAACATCTCAAGATAGCACCAATTCTGTTTCATACACAGTCATAGATTTTCCAAACTTTCTCCTGTTTAAGAGCAATGGGGTTAGTCTGGGGTCATTTTGAAGCCAAAATATCGGACATGTTTTGTGGCCTGATGTTTTCTATTTCCTTAAGAGTAGAGACACATCAAAAGGCCAACGGAGAGTCGAGTACTGCTTCGTTTTCCATATTTCATGCGATCTTCTTTTCTTCCGTTAGAAAGATGAAACAGATGATAACACCATAATTTAGGTCACTTCTTCACATAAATATGCTGTCGTGACAGAGAATCGGAGGCCTACCTCATTTTAAAGGTGTTTCACAAAAGTTGTGATACCGTATTGATACCCAAGATACCAATGATAAGGCCTTATCCTCTATTCAGCACATGGGGGGGGGGGATGTCGTCCCATAATAATTGCACATTGCGCAGCGACATCTAGATTTTGTTTTGCAGTCATGTCCACTTCCGGTCTCATACGTTAGTACACCAGACCGGAAGCGGATATAAGAGCAAACAAAATCCGAATGTGGCTGCGTGATGCCTCATGCGATGACTTTCCCCTCAAATGCGGTACGGAGAATTAATCAATAGAAGGAGGGCCGATAAGGAGGACCGATGGTTCCACATGTATCAAACAAGCGAAACCCCATTGCCAATTGCAACTCGGTTACTAATAATAGGATTGATACTAAATAGTTATGCCTCCTAAATATGTAAGATAATGTATAAAAAGTATAAATAAATACTGGTCCTCTTTCAAAAGAACTCTTTACATTAAGTTTACAACATTTCACGTATAACTGTCAAATATAAATAGAAGATGACATATATTAAACACAGAGTTGTATGGGCCTGTTTTTTCTTTGTTACACCAGTCTCTGGATTACTGAATTCGACCAGGTCCAAAATACTCAACTAGGAAAGGAGCGGCCACGTGGATTGAATGGTGTGCCAAAATACACAATGAAGTGGCGAATTATGGGTCGAACGACTACTCTCCAGATCTGGTGCCAGTCGAACGAACCACTGCACCACGCAGCATCTTAAGGCCCCCGCATACAACACGATCCGATCCGTCGTACGACTCGATGACTGACTGAATCTCACGACCCGGTCATTGAATTTGTGCAGGATTGTGACGTCATTTTTCCAGTCCTTACGACAGACTCGTGGCAACGTCGTGTCGTACATTTTGGGCTTTGGTGAAATGGAAAAGGGGGTGGGATGCAGGGATGTGAAACATTCAAAATCGCGACAATGTTAAGGTAGTGTGTCCCATTTGCAAGACTAAAATATAGATAATGATACTCCAGTACAATTCGTGTATACAGAAGAACATACTGCTGCAGAACTTCCCTTAGAAAATAGAAACTCGGAAGTGACTTTTAAAATAACGCTTACTCTTCATATTGATAATCAACCGGAATGTCTACAATAAAGCCTAGCACTTGTAGACTAGTACTAACGAATCATTTAGAATATCAAAATATAAACGACTCAATCAGATAAATAGTATTGTCTGTGATATTTCTTTTCAGCTTTTGGGGGTAAGATATAGTTATTTAGAAAATGGAAGATACCATGGGTAACCATGGCAACGCTAGCAACTATGTATTATATGATGTTCTTTGTAGTTACTTCGAATTCAATTTGAGATATGATAGCTAGACTCTGAGATTGGCGGAAAGAGAGACAGGGGGATGTAGTTTATGCTCCCTTGCACGCTATCACCCCATACTCAATTATAATTGTCCCTGTTGGATCAACGAGGGTGTAGTGAGATAGTAGAAAGAGGATTATGACCGATCGATCACTTCGATCGGATCGGATGGATGGATGCCCCCCCCCCCTCTCTCTCTCTCTCTCTCTCTCGCTCTCTCTCTCTCTCTCTCTCTCTCTCTCTCTCTCTCTCTCTTCCACCCCCTCTCTCTTTCCTTTGTCCTGTTATGAGTTTACAAATATGATTCTTTATTATGTAGGCATTCTTAATCTGTAGATAGGCTTTCTTTCAATCATAAGATTGAAAGATTTATTAACTAAAGATTCAGAGAGAGAGAGAGAGAGAGAGAGAAAAGATAGAAAGATAAAAGATAGAAAGATAGAAAGATAGAAAGAGAAAAGGAGATACAGATATTTAGAGAAAGGATGGAAAGAAGGAGAAAAAGAGAGAAAAATAAAGAGAAACAGAGAGATGGATTGTAGGGAGAGAGAGAATTTTGTCTGTGCAATGGTCTCCATGTACAAGACTATATTTTAAGACGACCCATCCAACGAAAACATTTACATGAAATGCGAAAGTCGATATAAACCAATGAATTAGTTTAGTTTTAGAGGGAAGTCGTAAAACAGTCTTTTCAACTTGATAGTGTGCTATTCATACAACTTTATCAAATTTAGTTTAGGTGTGCAAAACCAAATCCACTTTAATCCTGTGTGGGCAGAGCAACGTGCCGCCGTATTGGAATTTGCGTGTATTATTTGTGCAGAATTGCGTCGACGGCTCATAAAGGTTTAATGAATGAAAGAACCCATGTTACCTGGGCAGGGTCACAAGCGTAGACCAGTTCCAGCTACTGGTCAGCCAAGCTCCCCGCTGAATCGAGTGTACTCTGGCGTGCTAACGGGGACAAACAATTCAAATTGATTACAGGATGAATTGTGTCCAAACAACACTGAGTTTGGCGGATATAATTGGGCTATCGATTGGGCCAGTTACGTCTCGAAGGAATAAGGAATAAGAGAGGGGGGGGGGGGGTATCTCTTTATAAAACTCGGCGTGAGAGAGGTCAGCCTACATTGCATTGTGTATTGCATCCGTGTCTGCCTGTATGTAAATGTCACGATGTCCCACCCCTCCGCCCATTCCATAGCTTCCCCTCTCATGGTTAGTATTACCCCCCCCCTCTCTCTCTCTTTCTCTCGACCTCCGTCCCCCCCCCCCCCCTCTCTCTCTCACACCTCCTCTCTCTTTCTCTCTCTCTCCCCCTCTCTCTCTCTCTGTCTCTCTGTCTCTTTCTCTCTCTCCCCCCCTCTCTCTCTCTTTCTCTCGATCTCCCTCTCTCTCTCTCTCTCTCTCTCTCTTTCTCTCTCTCTCTCTCTCCCTCCCTCTCTCTCTCTCTCTCTCTCTCTCTCTCTCTCTCTCTCTCTCTCTCTTTATCTATATATGTCTGTCTGTCTGTCTGTCTGTGTGTCTGCACTATATCCCTCTTTCTCCTCCCGCCATCCATTTCCATTAAGTTCTTGGATTTCACTTCAATCTCTCCCCAAACTTCTGTTCTCATCATCTCCTTATTTGACACCCCTTCTTAAAATGTGAAGATGGTTGATATTTTAACACTTCCTTAATCAATCTCTACTCTTCACTCTTTCTACGTCCAATCATCCCCTCACTTCTTTATTTTCCTCATGATGACCCATTTCTGCCCCCTCCCTCAACACACAGCTCTTTCCTTAAAACTTCCCCTTAATCCCCCCCCCCACCCTCTCCCCTCTCCTCTATCTCCGCCTCCTCCTCCTCCGCCTCCTCCTCCTCCGCCTTCCTCATTCCCGTATCTACCTACCCCTATTCCTTTATCCATTCTCTCATTCCTTACTGTACCATTTCCCAAACACTTCTTACTCCTTTTGTATCCATGGTAACCTACCTCCGCATCACTCTGTACCCTCCTTATCCGATGCACCCATCATCTAGCTCCTACCCGCCCACCATTTCCCTGTCTTCCTTAACCATCCCCTTAGCTTTGAAACACAAGTGTGTACCCAGTAAAGGTCTTTCTTTGGCTTGGTACTCACGGTATTAATAACGCCCCCCCCCCCACACACACACACACCTCCCCCTATTACTCCCCCTCCTCCCAACCTTTCCACGCCCCCTTTGCATAACCTAACCCCCCCCCCCCTCCCTTCCTGTAACCGCCAGATGGGATAATGATCGTACACACCCTCTATCACCCATGCTCGCTCTATCGATCTTCAAATGTTTTACATTGCCCCATTAGTCGATTGGTCCGCAATGCGACCTCCCCTTCAAAAGAAAGAAAAAATGTCTTTCACAAAAAGCACATTGAAAAGGGGGAATGAAATATTCGCCTCCTCCCCTCTCGTCCCGAAATGCCGCAACAGGTAATGATTGAACCGATAGGCGTTACGTCACTGACCCATCAAACTCGCTTGACCATTGTATTTGAAACAATCATAATGCTCCAGAAACAAGCGTGTGTAGCGCTGTTCATATACGACTGGTTATGAGGCAAGAAATGCGGTCTCCATGAACAGGTGTTTTTTTGTGGGTGGACAGATTACTTTAATACAGGTTTCAATAATAACAAACATTGTTCGAGGGAAACCAGTAATATGATCTCTATAGACTGGTAGTCTCTTTAGACAGGTTGTCCCTAAATCAGGTAGCCTATAACCCGTTGTGGCTATTTAAGTTTAAGTGTTCTTCATTTTCATTTTGAATCATAATGACAATACGATAAATAACCATTAACCCTGTAAATGCCAGACAAATTTCTCCAAGGGATTTTCCATGTATTAATGGTGAAAACAATCCACATATTACACGTAAAGAGTTAATAATTGTATTTCAATTCACCCTGAAGTTAAGGTGATTTTGATAAAAGCAGAAACACGTTAGAAACGTATAAGTGAAGGTTCGACAAAAATCCGTCCAAGGATAAGAAAATTATGATCTTTTAAAATTTATATTTTTGTGACGTCACGTGCGAGATGCTCTCCCTTATGTTGCGTGCTGTATAATTGCATAAATTGCTCATTTTCTGTTTTTGATGAACCTTCTTCTGTTTTGGATGAACAAATACATATTTTTCATAAAGGTATGTGTGTAAAAATGTGTGACCTATGATCTTTCAAATGCACAGGTAAAATAATTCATATCCTCATGAGAAAACGAATATTACAAAAAAATAGTACGGAAGGGCAACTCGCATGTGACGTCACAAAATGAAATCTTTAAAAAAATCTTAAGTTTATTATCCTTTTACGGATTTTCATCATTTTTTCCACTAAATTGTTTCTTCCATATGCCTGCTGTTATTGAAACAAACTTAATTTCAGGGTAAACTTTCCCTTTAAGACTAATATAGGTTATAGATCTGTCTGTAAAGGCCACCACAAGAGAAACAGGAAAGGCGACCTCTGTGGAGACGTGCAATTACATGAAATTTGTTCTGAAAGGATTTAAGTTGAGTGGCCTTTACAGAGAGGTGGTCTTTGTAGTTAGTGGTGTTTGAAGACATGCTGGGAGTCAAATAGTAAAGGCCTGGATTACTTTTCTTTCCAGCTTTTATCAGGATTTAAACAATTGAGTAACCGGCTACCTCCGTTATCTGGGTGCATAATGATGGTTCCACAATATAACAATTCGATAATGTAAAACGAACTGCATTGGAATTTTTTTATTTAGTTGTATGAGATTTGTGACACTCCATGATCGCCTACGTCTCCGGATATGGCACTTAGATAGATAGTATTTTTCTCTTTCAACGTGTCTTTGTGTCTTAGCCTTTTCTTTTACTTTGAAATTTAATGGGGAACTTGACAAATATCACGAAATATGGAAATGTTTGTAAGCCCTCTCGGTGCCATTGGCATGAAGATGTGTAGTGGGTCATTAAAGTTGTCACTGCCTGGGAATGTAAGGGTTATCGAATAGATGAAGGTGGCAAGATTCAGATGCTGATACCCAAGACAAATATTATCTAAAACGCACAAATAAAATATGGAATTCATATAGTTCTGAAAAAACTTTCACCCTTGACCACACATATACATTTTTTCCCCAATGATCTTTATTCTGATTCCATAATAATACAAATCAAATTCACACAAGCAGTTTAAATATATTAACACAAATTAAACAAAACAATCATGCAAATTATATATATATATGCATTTGTAAGTACAAATTAATTACAATAAAATAGCTGATAATATTAAATATAATTACTCAATTGTTATAATCATACACCCACGCACGCACGCACACACGCACGCGCACACACACACACACACACACACACGTAGATTATGTATTATATCTTAGATGTACACGCAAGTACGCACAAACACATACACTTTTGGCTTTAAGTTTGTTTTAATTCATCATTCTATCAAAAACATATTACATTAACATAAGATACATAAGGAGACGTTCAAAGATATAAAATAGCATACACATGAAACATGTTTTAATCGTTTACATACACATACAAACGAACACATACATATACCATATACGCTCGAACACACATATGCACACACATCCTAAATTAATTAACACCAATACAACAAACTTATAAACCGGAAATTCTAGAGCGGAATACCTCTTTATTACAAAATTGGAAGATTGAAAGCGTAAAACTATAACTAATTACTTTAGGTAGACTGTCTTTTTACACACTTGTTAAATAATAGATGGAATGTCGCGACAAAGGTCAGTGTCTGAGCGGAAACACTATTGATTTCGTTTTACTATTCAGCGGACAACATCCGGGGTTCTAGGGCGTGAGGGAATTTAAGACCAAATTTAACAATTGTTCGATTTCTTCGAAGCCAGTCGCGAAAGTCGCGGAGGAAGACAATCGATTTAATTGGGCTGCAAGAATGTCTGGGATGATGGTTCTGTGGTTGGTATGCTACGTTATACGTTTGTTGGAAGGTAAAAGGGGAGGTGTGTTTGTATGTATGTGTGTGTGTGTATGTGTGTGTGCGTGCTTGTGTGTGTGTGAATGAGTGTGTATGAGTGCGTGTGTGTATGTGTGTGTGCAAATAAGTAATTAAGTAAATAAATCAAACCAAATAAGTACATCATAGTGGTATAACAAAAAAGTATGTTTTATGTGCATTATGTGTATATGTACAAGTATGTATGTATGTGTATTATCTGAGTGTATGTGCTTGTGTGTGAGAGCATATATGTGCGTATACATATATGAACATATGTGTGTGTGTGTGTGTGTGTATGTGTGGGTGTGTATGTATGAGTAATTTTCTATGTTTGTAATTTCTTTTCATTTGTGTATGGGAATGTATTTGTTCCAATATGTATGTATCAATGACTTGATATTTACTACTTTAAGATTATTGAAGTTGCTTATCCCCAAATGTCTTCATAACCTTCTGTAGTTTGCTTTATGATTTAATCATCATCTCTATCGTCAGCTCCATTGTCATTATTCTTGATGAGTTGGCTACCGTCATTTAAATGTCACATGTGTATCAGTGACAATATACACGTATCCCAAAAAGAAACAACTTGTCTTGGCACAGCGAAAACACACTCTCGCGTATAAATACCGTTCATAATGTTATTTCCACATTCCTTAAAACTTGTGACATAATTGTGTGTGAGTGATACATATATATGTGTGTGTGTGTGTGTGTGTGTGTGTGCGTGTGTGTGTGTGTGTGTGTGTGTGTGTGAGAGAGAGAGAGAGAGAGAGAGAGAGAGAGAGAGAGAGAGAGAGAGAGATGAGGGGGGGGGGCGTTTAAAGCCTACGATAAATTTTCACACCTGTTACAAGAAATTCGAGTTTCATTGATTTATATTCTCCAGCGCATTTGATTGCAAAAAATAATATCCAGACGGCATGATTGCAGGCAGCGACGGGATCAAGTTTATCAAGTTTATTCGCAAGGCCACCTGTCATAATGATATGAACATTTCCCGACACTCAAACTGAGGAGGTATGTCGAGAAATCTCATTAGATATGGCATGGCGACAACAAAACTGATTATACTGTAAAAGACAAATGTAAAACCTTTTGGTCAACGCAACAGTTCGAAATAGAATGTGAGAAGGAAGACGTATATCGATATTAGAGAGAAGAGAATATGATACAATATATTCATGCATCCCATCGAAAAGAATCCCTTGCTATTTTTTTAGTCAGTGTTTTGTATTATACATGTGTAGAGAAAGGATTTGGGGAATGTCGACATTCAGCCACCCTGACCATGACAATTCGATAAGGAACATAATCTAAACATCGCCTCTATTACCCTAATATAAAATTTGATTAAAAATATTTATTAAAAAATAATATGCGACGGTTTGTTATTCCGACAGTTCGTGAGTCCGAAATTTCGTAAACTTGAAAATGGGATAGCGTTCATTGATTAAAAAAATGAAATAAGGTTCACTAATCCGATAATTATATAGGGTTCGTAAATCCAAAAAAATGAAGCAATTGCCGTAAGTAAGAAATACAAATACGGTAAATATTCCGACTAACTTTTATTGCATTTTCTGTTCAAACGACCTCTGCTTCAGTTTTGGACAATCGAACATACAGATCATAGCAATAACAAACCTTCGGAATAACGAACCTTAGGAGTATTCGAACGTTCGAAATTACGAGCTGTAACGGTCTCAGCTATCCTGTATCTATGCCAAGTCGCCGTGCCAGCACACTGAGGCATAACAACAGCGTGACATGGCAGATTTCTTATCATCGGTTCAATGAACTGTTGTTTGTTTGTCTTAATTTACAGGTGCACGGAGCAGAGTATTTATAAAAAGGGGGCTACTTAACCGATTGTGTTCCAAGTAAAATACTGCCTGGATGATTCTGGATGATTCTGGATGTATTACTAGTTTTGTACGCTTCGTACATCCTTGGTAATTCTAACTCAACATGCATCAATGACGCATCATCTGTTAAACAGCTGAGGATTTATCTATTTTCTATGATCGGTTAATTGCTTTAATCGATCCGGGCTATTGTGGGCTGGAGATAACCCAATTTTAACTGTCATCCCTCGGACTTTGAGGAACATTGTTGCGTGAAATCCGATCCTCTTACATTGTTCCTCTCGGGAAGACAAGCCCCCCCCCCCCCCCCCCAATCCTCCGCACAGTTGTTTTAACACTTGGCGTGGCGATGAAGCAGTTTTTCATCAACTAATGCACACAAATCCTATAGAGCCATATCGGTTTTCACACAGAAAGAGTTAATCTTCATTGGAGTTAGCAGGTAACGGTGTATTTTTTTTTTTTTTTTTTGGGGGGGGGGGTGTTTTTGTTTTGTTTTGTTTTTTAGCAAGAAGGATGGTTGTTTGTTTGTTTCAGAGATATTATTTTGCTTTGCTGAACCAGATGGTCCGTTTTGGGGTAGGAGATGCGGCTTATCCTAACGGGCGGAGGGAAGGATGGGTGGCAGAGGGGGAGGGGTGGTTGTGGGGGAGGGGAGGAGCGTACTTGCATAATATGTGTATTCGTAAAACCATTCGAACTCTTTGAACATTATTCAAGATTATCAAGTCATGGTGTACATGGTGTATCAGTACACAATATGAAAAAAAAAAATATTTACGCATTATGACAATACTTTTGCTTTGAAGAAAATGTGTAAATACATTCGTATAAATTGCATGCATATTTTTTCATCTACAAATGACCAAAGTGTACATTTTT
The DNA here is from genome assembly GCA_963669155.1 of Arbacia lixula. Lineage (NCBI taxonomy): Eukaryota > Metazoa > Echinodermata > Echinoidea > Arbacioida > Arbaciidae > Arbacia > Arbacia lixula. The sequence continues at coordinate 9,045,395 of OZ022593.1, forward strand.
TTTTATATATAACATATCGTGATATTTTGTCACGTGACCAATCGTTGGTAACTAACAACTTAACAGTAATACTTTATAGTTTTGGATGGATCAGCCTTTGGTGAAGATATCTTTGTATTGGTAAAAGTCAGGCTACAGTGTTCGTCTGTTGCGATGCTAGCATATGTGTAATTCTAAATACACACACAGAAACACAGACGTGCAATACACGATATGTGGAGCTCCGTACGTAACGACTGATGGCGCTCTCCATATATACGACACAGGCGCCTTTATATACTTTTGAGAAGATAAATTGGAACGCCATTTTTGTCTCAACCTTATGTTTGTAATTCGTTTTGCTGTTCGTGTATATAATGTCTGCATATAATGTCACCATGAAACCATCACGGGTTTCTATGCAAATATGCCACCGCCTCTTCTCGCCCTTCCTTCTCGTCGTCAACACCGTTATCGTTAATGTTATCAGTCAGTACCAGCATCGTTGCCATCGTCATCGTCATCACCCTCGTCAACATCTTCATCTGCATTATTTATAACAACGTAATACAACTCCAAGACTATTGTTATCATCAGTATCATCACCACTGTCATCAGCCATACCACCATCGTCATCAGTAGCAGCAACAGCATCTTCAATATCATCATCCATTTCATCCTCATCAACATCAATGTCATCTTCAGTTGCGCCTCTAATCATAATCTCATCCATATAGTCCTCCTCCGCAAGCACCTCATCACTATCATTTCATTCTCCATTTTCTAATATTCATACAACCTCCACCCACCACCATCACCATCACCGACGTCATCTTCATGGTCAGCGCCATCCTTGTCACGATCAGCTCCATTCTGATCATTGTCGCCATCATCATCATTAGCGACATCATCATCATTAGCGATTAGCGACGTTCATCTTCAAATTTAAATTCATCGTCATCCTGAAATCCTCCTCGTCATGTCGTTGTCATTATGATTATCTCTATCATCGCTTTGTCGTTACCACCGTTGCCATGATTGTCGTTACATTATCACCAACCTACAATCATCATCAACCTCCTCTCTTTCTTTACTATCACCGCTAAAACTACCACCACATCCACTTCCACCACTCCACCACTACCAATACCACCATCATCACCATCACCACCACTACCTCCACAACATAGAGCTCTATTAATGTAGCTCTATGCACCACAACTATCACTGTCACCATCACTACAATTTCCACAACCATCCTCATTATTATCACTACCACTTTACTGGTGGTGGTTACCATTACTACCACCACTACTCCAACCATTTTGTCCGTTTTTTTCTTCTAAAGGTACATCGTGTATGAGTGTAGACCTAAGCATATGGCACGAAGACAAATGTACATATGCAGCCCTTCGACCGGGTAAGAATATACGAAACGTCTGTTCCTCCGTCAAAGAGAAAGGAAAAAACCGAGATGAAAAATGAGAAAGAGAGTGTCCGTGTGTATCAGGTTGTTTTGAGATTTATGTTGATATTAATATGAACATCAATATCTATAACGGCTGGTAAGGGAGGAGGGTGGACGAGAGATGATAATATATGGGTTGGTAGGGGGTCCCTGGAGTGACCCGAGCTTGACCCCGTCTTCAGTACCTTTATCTAACAGTTTCTCGCAGACGACAGAGTTTGTTTGGACAGCGAGATGAGCGATGAAATTTTAACGCGCCATATATCACGCACGTGAGCCGCCTTAAATGCCGCCGCCAGCCCAATCCAGAGACAATACACAGGGAGAGTACAAGGGCGAGGTAAAAGGGGGAGGGAGGGGGGAAGGGGCACCCCCTACCTCAACCCTATTGTTAGCAAAATCCTTCGTGTATCATCACCTCAAGTTATAAAGAAGAAACAACAAACACATTGTGAAATAGTGGAATTCTTTATCCTCTTATTTCCTTGATGTGCTTATTTACTTTGTTATTGGAAGGGGGGGGGGGCATTTCTAGAAAAGGTGACACGCCCTACCACCCCCTCTTGAAAGTTACGAGTGACACCCCTTTGGAGAATGGATTTCAGACATGAAAGAACAAGTGTAGAGAAGGAGGGCGGGGATGAAGCTCACGTAGACGTACATAAACAGGGTAGGAGACTGACACGGGATGATGACAATGACGGCGGAGCAGAAATATGATGAGGCTGGAGGAGAAGGAAGAGAAGGGGGGAAGAAGGAGGATGAAAGGGAGGAGGAGGAGGAGGAGGAGGAGGAGGAGGAGGAGGAGGAGGAGAAGAAGAAGAAGAAGAAGAAGAAGAAGAAGAAGAAGAAGAAGAAGAAGAAGAAGAAGAAGAAGAAGAAGAAGAAGAAGAAGAAGAAGAAGTAGAAGAAGTAGAAGAATAAGAAGAAGAGGAGGAGGAGGAGGAGGAGGAGGAGGAGGAGGAGGAGGAGGAGGAGGAGGTGGAGGAGGAAATAGAGGACTAGTAATATTTTAAATACAACGAAGAACATGAAGCAAAGGATTGAGAAGGCGGAGAAAAGGGAGAAGAAGAAAGAAGAGAAGAAGGATAAGGAAAAGAAGAAGAAGAAGAAGAAGAAGAAGAAGAAGAAGAAGAAGAAGAAGAAGAAGAAGAAGAAGAAGAAGAAGAAGAAGAAGAAGAAGAAAAGAAGAAGAAGAAGAAGAAGAAGAAGAAGAAGAAGAAGAAGAAGAAGAAGAAGAAGAAGAAGAAGAAGAAGAAGAACAAGAAGAACAAGAAGAACAAGAAGAACAAGAACAAGAACAAGAACAACAAGAAGAAGAGGAACAACAAAAATACGGAAAAGATGGAGGAGATTAAGAAGAAGAAAAAAGAGAGGAAGAACAACCCAACACGAAAGAAGCAGAATAGACGGGTACTATGTTTACATTGCGAGAAGGCAAAGAGCAGTGCGATTTTTTTTGGTGAAATATGAACGACAGCACAAATCTATCGATGGCTTGAATTTACGAATCAAAAGAAGCATTTCAAGTGTACGATATGACAACCATGAACGATACTGGGGAAAACTATTCACAATCAAAAGAAAAATGGCAACAGTGTGTTGTATTCCCTAGTGTGAAGGATTGAATCATTGTAATGAAAGAAATTTTCGTTTGGTCACATGATTGTCTGTTCTTAAAGATATGATATAGGTCTACGTTAATGGATATTTGTTTAATGGAAACGATATTTACATTATTGACGGTAATTCACGGAAATTTCCATATTCTATACAACATTACTTGAACCCCGATACGTTAGAGGTCACATATGAAACTTAAATGTAATGTGGTCTTCAAATCATGCTTGAAAACGTACTTTTTGTGTTTATTTAGTTTCCATCTCAGTTAAAGTTAAAGTTCAAATTTTTTATCACACAGCTGTCAGGAGATATCAAAGTTAACATCATTGAGTGAGCAGCTTAAATTGTATCTTTAACATGTTGAAATTAAATTTGCCAGAAAAGGGTGTACAGCTACTAGACTATAGTTTAGACGACCCAAAAGGAATTAAAGGTTGAAATGAAACGGTCTTTACAATCGCACTAATAGTCGGTTCTCATTTATTTTATGTTTGAGGGAAGTTCTTGTGCAGGATTGTTTTCTAGTTAACGACGTATTCACACTTCATTTTCAGATCTTTAAAATTGATACATCACCTTAAAATATCTTAAACGTTTGAAAGCTGGTGGCTGGTAGCCATTCTCAGATGGCCGTTCATGAGTGAGATGGATTTGTTTATGATATAGACTTATCATCAATCAATTCTGAAAGCACTTCGAACGAGTAAACAGATGCATTCCAGTCATTTGAAAAGAAGAAGCATGTGTTGATGAGTCGAAGAGATAATGAACAGTTCAAGTCTGGAGCAGTCTATACCAGACCAAGAAGTCGGTGACATCCATGACAATGGCATCCCATCCTTCAAGAGCAAGGTGCATATGCATCTTATCTCATTTATATAATGATCCCGAACCCTTCACTCTATTGCATCAAGCTGCTGTTAACCATTGATTGAGCCATGTGTATTGTGTTTAGATTTCGCTTGTATTGTGTCTGCATTCGTTTTGGACTTCTGGTTATCTTCATGCTTTTGTTCACTTAAGCAGGCTATATGAATGTGAGGAAATATTAGTTGGCTGCTAGGTGGGTTGGTGTGTGTGTGTGTATGTGTGTGTGTGTGTGTGTGTGTGTGTGTTGTGTATGTGTGTGTGTGTGTGTGTGTGTGTTGTGTGTTGTGTGTGTGTGTGGTGTGTGTGTGTGTGTGCTGTGTGTGTGTGTGTGTGTGTGTGTTTGGGGGCGGCAGGGGGGGGGGCAGCATAAATGTTTGTTGTAAATAATATCAGAAGCTCGAATATGACTACACATGGACATTGTGGCATCGTCCACTTAGTTTTATCTTTGTTAAAATCGCATCATATATATCATCGTGCCGCCTTGTCAAACCGAAATACTCGTCTTCAGTTCAACTTATAACTTGAGGACTTAAACCTTCAACAGTCGTGTCAAAGCCCACTCCTCTCAAAAGGGCAACTTCGTTTAAACATGTTTAACCTCTCAGATCCCCTTTCCCCTTACCCGCTCCCTCCTGAGCGTGACGAAAGTGTTACATTCTCCCACCTATTTAACTCTGTGTGTGCCTCATGCGACTTTTTCACAAGTATTACACATAACTCCCATGGGGCGACAGTTTATTTTGGCACACAAAGGGTTAATCAGTCCTATTTATTTTGATGAGGTCTACTGATTTAGTTATATCTCGTTTGTATCATTGGACTTCAAAGACGCGCCGATAAATTGATCTTTCCGTCCGACACACCCAAACAAGGACATTGAGAGGAGGATCAAACGGTGAAAGCATAACCCATAAAGAGGTGTTAGAGTGGCAGATTCGAGGAGATTTATGGCCGACTGTATGTTTTGTAATGTTTGTGAATGTAATTTTACCCCGGGGTCTTATTGTTACCAGAATAAATGTTTCTTGCTCCCTGCCACGCTGAATTATAGCCTCGATTTGGACGCCACTGGGTGTGTCTCTCGAGAAAGACTTAGAACTACTGGGGTTGATCTCTAGAAGCGTACATGTATGTATGTGCGGGGCTGTTTAAGTTGAGAGAAGACATTCTACCGGTGGATTTGATTACATGAGCTTGCAACTTGAGCGATGATAGTAAGATGGGCTGGCGGGCAAGTGACATGGGCAATAATTTGAGATGAAGGGGCATGACATGATGAGGAGGGAGGGAGTGAG
>OZ022593.1:9050832-9165832 GCA_963669155.1 Arbacia lixula
ACCCAGACATGATAACGTCAACATTGAAGAGTATAGGTTAGGTTGCCCAGCCTGATCCTCCATGGGGAAGCGGTTCGCTCCCGTGCCACGCCGGGGGACTGGCCGCAGCGCGAACGGGCGCGTGATGGGGGTGGGCGGATGAATGGGAAGGTGACGAAAAAGGCTTGGCGCCACTTGAATCCCCCTATCAACCGCCGGCCAGAGCTGGAGCGCAGCTGTCCGGTGAGCGGAGCAGAGGGTGGGGGAGGTCAGGAGGACTCGAGAGAGGAGAGAGAGGAGGAGGGGTGGGAATGAACATAAAATGAGGAAGAAAGGAGGAAGGGTGGAAGAAAGGAGAGAAGGAGGAAGAAAAAAGGATGGTGGGAGTAAGGAGAGGAGGAGGAAGTGAGGAGGGAGGAGATGGATGAAAGATGGGAGGAGGAAAGAGGAGGGAGGGGAGGAGGGGTAGGAATGAGAAGGAGTAGTTGGGAGGAGGGATGGGGAAGATGGAGCAAGGAGGAGGAGGAGTAGGGGTGGGATAGAGGGGAGAGGAGGAGCAGGAAGAGGGAGGAGCAGGAGATGGAGGACGGAGGGAACCAGGAGTAAGAAAGGAAGAGAAGGAGGAAGGGGAGGGAGAGAGAAAAGGGAGAGGAGGATGGCTGGGGAGGAGGAGAGGAGAAGAGTAAATGAGGGGGAAGGAAAGGGCACTAGGGAGAGAGAGAGAGAGAGAGAGAGAGAGAGAGAGAGAGAGAGAGAGAGAGAGAGAGAGAGAGAGAGAGAGAGAGAAGAAAATGTAAACAAAATGGTTAACTTGTGCACCTGCAACATTACTGTATAATAATTGCAAAGTCATGCTCGCTGCAAGCGTAGCCAGTCGGGTTCTGACTGCGAGATGCATGTTGTCGTAAAAAAAACTAAATTTAGGCCTAGTCCTCCCGGGGTTTCTTCCTCGAATTTATTGATTCGATTAAATTGTAAAACATCCAAGGACACGCACAGTTAACCATTCTCATTGAAATATGACTCTGGCATGAAATTGTTTAATAATACAAGGGTCTATACCCTTGGAAGAACTTGAATCATCATGCATCATTTAGGCATTCTTACACTTTTTACAGCAGTACACATATGTAGCATAGGATATCTAAACAATGCTACTTAGTTCTTGCTCAATTTGTAATTTTACACATCATGATTTCTTAAAGCACCCGAAATTAACAGTCATAGCGTAAAATATCGTGAACTCCTCTTCTGGCATTCCTCAAAAACGAAAAATACTTTTTTGTTGACTGACTTCAAAATGATCAATCTGCATCAGAGGTAAAAATGATCTAGCGCCATCACACGTCAGAAACCATGCCAACATATTTGACGCCGAAGCAATGAATGAATGAAGGGCGATCCATTCTCATCGTAAACTTACACATTTCCATTAGATTCACGCCTAATAGGTAAGAACAACTTACTCCCCTCGTGTTCTGTATTATTTGAATGATTGTGTGTCACACTGGAGTGTGAAAACTGCTTGCAATTTTGCATTGTTTTAGTTTGTTGCTTTCCCGCTGGTTTGCAACGGCAGCTTCATGAACGATCTCGCCGGAGTTTCGGGTTGCGGGAACCTCGAGCTCGCGCTGAGCTGGATCCAGCCCGAAACACAGTTTATGCGGCTCAGGCGCGCCTCAGCAGCCCTCAGGACTAACCGCTTGCCTAGACAGGAATAACCGTCACATTTGCGTATTCGGGGTATTCTTTAATCGAAATTACATGTCTAGTATGTCTCAAATGTAAATGTCTAGTATGTGCTTGACAATACGAGGAAGTTTTGAAATGTTTTGACAATTGTTGTCGACCACAAGAGGGCAGCGAACTTACTGCGCAAAATTAGGTCACACATGTAAGTGGACGGTGGAGTCAGTAAGTATTGCAAATTTCTCGAAATTACATTGATTTTAATCTGACATTTGAATTCCAGGCCATGAAATGTGATTATATAAGGTATTCTCATTCTTTTGAGGTATTAAACATTATGTGTAATAATCTAGGTCTCTTGGAATCGTCATGAAAACCAAAATGTACACAAAATATGGTCACCCCATCATATGAGAAGGGCGTTCAGAGGAGCCAGATGCAATCTCAGCAGATCCAACAACCTACAGTCTACAGTCTTATACAGTCTGAATTTTCAGTCTACCTTAGTCAATTGCCATGCCATACGCCAAAGCTGAGTGAGGCATTCAACTTTTTCAAGGGCAAGGCGTGCGGGTCGAATGTATACGATGCGAATGCCTGAAACTGGCCCCCTTGTTTTTTTCTGAATATATTTGTATCAAGAAGACTAGATGATGACAAGTGTTTGTTCAAACATAAGTGGCGTATTGTCATTTCCATCTATATTTCCACAGAAAGCATTGCTGGTGATGAATTTGGCGATTCATGGGTCGCCTACCCCGAGGCATGACCGTGTTGCCAGCGCTAAAGGCAAGAAGCCTGGACCTGGGAAGGGGAGCGGGAGTTCCCTTCACACCACCCCTGAGGCACCAAGGGGTGGAGGAAAGCCCCCGGCCGGGAAAATAGCTAAATACCAGGTAAGTAGTACAGAAGTGGTATCGTCATATCTATTGTTATGTAGGTTTTTGGTTCTGAACAACATCTCTAAAGTGAGAGTTTCACTGTTATGACATTGCCTAGCAGGCTAATGACAATGTTGGGTACTCTAAAGCTAGCTATTTGCGTCTTCATTAGCCAGATCAGGCAAAATAGCGAGCTATTTGGTCGAGAAAATTTCCCAAGAAATCTTGGGCTAGATGGAGCTCGCTCGAGCTAGTTCGCGAAATAGCTTGAGTTAGCTCGGAGCGTCTTCATTAGCCCGAAAATTTTCTGACCTCGGCATTCATCAGCGCGCACGAGGCATTGTTTACGTTAGGTTTTTGTACGTGCGGGAAGGCGAGCTCACAACCGAAGCCATGCGGTCATGGACTATTCCTGTCGCACACTACGCATGTGCGAACATCGGGATAATTTATGCATCCCGAGTTTCGAGCTAATGAAGACGCGATTGCAACTTCAGGCTAGTTCCCCGGATCAGCAAAATAGCTCACTATTTCGTCTGATTGGGCTAATGAAGACGCATCTTAATTGAGCGATGCTGCTATGATCACCACTGTTTGCTAAACCCACATAGTTTAGAATTAGTTTTCTTGACAACATGTTCATATGACGTCACCCTTCAGTACTCTTTTAGATGTACATGTGGCTGGTTGGTGCACTGTACTATGAATCCACCCAAATTAATCAGAATCTCCCCATCATTCCTGGCCTTAACAGTCTCCGTATATTCCCAGTGTAAGGTAGGTGCTTGGTGGATGACCTCTCCCACATTTTCTATCAATTTCTCCCCGCAAATTGCTCACCATTTCTCCTTATGGATTGCCTGAAGAACTTGAAAAGCTGTCCATTATTCTCCTTTTCATAGTTAATTTGTTTCATGATGTCATCTTTCCTTGATGCCCTCAGAAGCCCTTTGGTAGCACCACATCCCTCTTGCATCTACCGTTTTTCTGTCATTCTATCTAGTCTGATTCTTGTGTCTCTCTCTCCCAGGGTGCAGCTGTAACTCAGGCGCAGGTCAATAAGTACACCCGACCCCAAAGCCATGGACCAAAACCTGACAAGTAAGTTGTCAAATTGATAGATTGTTGCAAATCTTGCTATTTTAGGGATCTCAGTACAACTTTATTCTATTTTCTTTTATTATTGTTTTTTTTTTGACGTTCTCACAATTTGTTTCTATGCTGAGCGTAATCCTGCGGTAAGTATTTTTTTCTCAAATGGTCAAACATTGAAACATGTTTTTACGTATACTGATGTAGTTCTTGAGGGTTGCAATAGTAAGAAAACAATTTGTTATTATCTTTTTTATCATATAGCAGAGGTCAGAACAATAACTGAAGATAGATGAAGGTGGAGGTGCATAGCCGCCAACCACAGCATCATAATGACACCCATGATTGGTTCAATTTTTCAACTTAAAGGACATAAGTACTGGGAAGACAACCAAGCCTTCAAAAGGTGATCATGAGCAATCTTCTTGCTAATGGTCTTAAATTCATGTATTGTCCATCTTAACTTGCTGAAAGTTATTTGTTCTCAAATGATCCACATTTGGAGTAATTAGTGATTTAATCACAACTCCTTAAATTGTTCGGCCCGAACATTTTGAGGAATTGTGATTTAATAATTTATTACTTCAGATGTAGATATTTTGAGAGCAAATAACTATCAGCAAGTTTCTACAATGGACAATACATGAATTTGAGACCATTGGCAAGAAGATTGCTCATGATCTCCTTTTGAAGGCCTTTTTGTCTTCCCAGTACAGTATATTCCCTCTTAGCACTCAAAATTGCCAGTTGGGGGGGAGGGGGGGGGGGGGGGGGTATGTCACCAGGTGGGAGTCATCAGTGTGGGTCAGTGAACATTTAGGTCCTGCCACAGCACACTGAATCATCTTTTATAAAGGTTGGCAGCTTTACATCTTTACTGTCTTCTATCTTCCAGTTATTCTTCTGACAAGTGCGTAACAAAGGCCTGTTCACTCTCTGATATTATCAATCCATGTTATTCATTGCCTTTCTCTCCCTCGCTTTCCTTCATTCCTTCAAATAAAAGCTGCCAGAGACCTCCTATTCTTATGATACAGGGAAAAAATTGATTCAGCATTTTTGGGGGCTACTTTTTGAGCACATTGGCCAATTTGGCTACAAGTTTACATTGTGTCTATGGGAATTTTGGGGGCTCTTTTAACATTTTGCAGGGCTATTTGGGGGGCAAAATCGCCCAAAACCCCTGTGTATTTTTCCCCTGTTATGATATGTCCGGCTTGTACAACGTTTTATTTTTTGTACAGTATTAGATATCTCCTTCCGTCTACTAGCTGTTGGAGAACTTATGTATTGCTGATTTTCATAATCCAGCATATTTTCTGCATTCTCCATTCTCAACAAGTTTTCCAGGAAAACATTTACTTTAACTCTTTTTGTGTCAGACTAACAGCTACTCTAAGAGATTTGTGTGTATTACTAAAAAAAGTCAAATGTGGCACACATAGAGTTAATGCATTGTGCTCCATTTGCTACAGCGTACCCGAGCTGGACTTAAACAGACTGGCAGACCACGACAACATGGTGAATAAGCCCATTGAAGACTACGAAGAGAAGCTGATGACTCCAGATACTGCCAGTACTGTCAGGTAAACATGCTTCTTCTTATTATAATGTTTCCAGGTTGTCCGTTCGTCCGTCCAGATCTTGTTTACACGATGATTCAAGAAATATTAGACCAAGGTTCACCAAACTTGGTACAATGGGGATATATGACGGGACAAAGTTACTTTATTTTGGGACGGATATATCAAAGGTCAAATCGTAGAATGGCACTTTTTGTTTATTGTATGGCAGTCAGACACAATTAACATTTTTAGCCTGTATCAATGTTTGGAAACAAGCTTTTTTAAGGTTTGAGAGTCGGTCTAACCCATACCTTACTGTATGTGACAATGGTCTAACTCAAGTGTTTTCTTTCTGTCTTGTTGCTTCATAGCTGGGGTTACCATGACTACAACCCCAAACCTGCTGGACGTAGCAGCGCTCTCACGGCTCCATTTGCTCTTCATCACACCCCGCATACGCCCCTGACGGGTCAGGGGGTGTCGTCTCGGCCGTCGTCACGTCCGGCAAACGTGCCCCAGCTGAACCTCAAGGACAAGCAGAAGCAGAGACCAAAGGCAAGGCGATATCAAGTCTGAAAAAGTATCAAATATCTATCACATGAAAAAGCATAAATTTCTGGACAAGATTGGTCCATTTTGTTGATCAACAGTGTGTATCACTCTCACAATAATTTTTCAAAGTTTAAATTTCCTTACATTATTTTTTATTTATAGTGGTATGTTAGTTGCGATTTCAGGATGATCTATTTTTTGAAGTGTTGCGAGTTTGCAAGGGGGAAATAATCTCTTCCTCTGAAAAGCCTCTAGTCCTAACCTGGATATTTTCTTGTTTTGCACACTGACAGACTGCCTGGGATGAGCCAGCTGTTCCAAGTAATCTCCCCCCTCCCTCTGACAGACAGAAGCAACAGTTTAAACAGCGCCAAGAGGACATGAAGCAGCAATACAAAAAGCAATCAAAGGGGGGTGTAGTGGAGAAGGCGGAACAGCCCAAGCAGCCAAAACAGAAACCAGAGTAGGTTCAGTTTTATTTGAGCTGTTTGCATAATGTATGGTTTAGTTAGCCTAGTTACAAGGCTGAGGAGAGCATAGTAACAACTGAGTCTGTTAACAACTATGTCTGGTAATTCAGACTAGGCCCCAAATCCCTCTGACTGCTCTGGATCCTCGTTTTGCCCTACTTTGACAAAAGGAAGCAACTAACAAAAGAGACTTTTCTCATGAGCAAAATGTGTCCGTCACTTGCATTGGCATCAGTTCAACATTATGTTAGAATGAATATCTTGCAGCAAGATTGATATTTCTTCTCCAGATTTTGTATGTATTTAGGGAACACTGGGTACAAACTAAGAGCACCAATGACCCAGATTTGAGTGATTTGTCACTTGCTTCCTTTTGTCAAGGTAGGGCAGTACTGTACTGACAGTTGTATAATACGCACCCCGACTCTGAGCATACAATTTGGAACATTTTTTTTTCAAAAATTGGCTCTTTCAAACCAACACGTCTACACATGGGACTAAGCATTTTGTGACAACGTTCCACAACAAAATAGATGGCTTTGATAGCCGGACACAATTGATGTACCGATGATATGACCCCAATCACATCACCGGCTTAATTACCAGTACTAAGAATGCACCAGGACTAGTATTTGTCTGAGACACCTCAAAGATACCGCTTAGGAGAAAGCTAAGGATCAAACTAGCGAACTCTGTTAGATGGGAGCGGCCATGTTTCTTTGATCTCCGGCGGTATCAGTATCGTGTGTAGTGCCATCTCGCGGCTGGATCAAACAACATGGCAGCTCCCATCTACCAGAGTTTCTGAGTTACCGGTACGTCAATTATGTCGGGCTATCAAAGCCATCTATTTTGTTGTTGAATGTTGTCACACACTGCACAGTCCTAAACATGTGTAGACATGTTGGTTTTGAGGGTACTGTTCTTATCATTGGTGAAAGAAAAATCATGGTGAAATAATATCTTTTATATAAAAGCAACCTTCATGGACATTAAATCCTCCTCTTTCTAACATTCAACATTTAGGAAAATTGACTAGGTTTCGTAAAGAAGCATTGTGGGGTAATTGTATGTAGCATCATAACCGCTATGTACAAAACTTCACTCTACACTTTTATGGTGCTGGGTTTACATACATCATAATGAAACGAAACTGGATTTTTGTCTAGAAAAAAGCCAGCCGAAGATATCGCGGCCGCAGCTGACGATGTCGACGAACCGCTGAACACAAACTGGAACAACGCCTCCCTCAGCCACCGACAAGAAGTCAACAAGCGATTAGCAGCGGTATGCAAGGCTCATTCTCATTCGCTCATCTGTGATTTTAGTCTGGTGTCCAGGAGCCATATTTATGAAACCTTACGGGAACAAAATGCATCCAGCTGCATGCATTATTAGTAATTATATTCCACATACTAAGAATGTTGCTATATCATTGGTCAAGAGTTGATCACGTGATAAAGCGTAGTTTTGCCCATCTCATCATCTGAGAAGAACAGTTCGTTACACTCTAGGTGATAGTACTTTTTGGTTTCGCTGATCTCTTCACTCCTCACAGTCCTAACGCGTGATCAATATTTTGAGTACGCGTGAAATAAAAGTGTGTTACACTCAGACTATCTATTGACTACTCACGTGTCCTAACTCGTGTCCTAATGCGCATTCTAATGCGCGTCGTAATGCATGTTCCCCTTGGCGGAGGCTCAGGGTTATGTAGAGGAGTAAACATTACTTTTTTATGTCAAATTGTCATTTTTGGTATAGATAGTTGGTTTCAGATGTGGAATATAAAGCAAATAATCAACTTTTGGTTTCTGGCAATGAGACAAACTATCACCTCCTTGGCGATCTGAATGGATACGCTATCTTTCCTCAGCTGTGCTTCGGAGAGATAGCTACATCCAGATCGCGTCGGAAATGATAGTTCGTCCCATCACCCTCACCAACGTTTACTATTTGCTTACTAACTAACTCGGCTAGTAAGGTTTTATGAATATGGCCCCAGGCTGCTGGATATTTCTGATCCAAACTGGAAAGCAGAGTCTGATATTTAAGACTAATCACTTTATCAATCTCCTCTTTTTCTCAGTCCGTAGGAGCCGGTGAAGAATTTGATAATGATTAGTCTACTGCAGTCAGACCCCTTTATTAAATAGTTTGGTATAGAAATGTCCATAGGGGCTTGGAAGCCAGGCTAGTTATAGTGCGAAAGTTCATCGCTCATTGGCTAGACCCTTGACTTCAATCCCATATGTTGTGTGCTGTATAATTCCATAAATTACTCTTTCTGTTTTTTTATTGAGGAATATTTCTTGTTCATAGAGGTATGTGTGTAAATAGGGCTTCTAGCGACATGTCAAATGCACAGGTAAAATTATGCATATCCTGTAGAGGAAATTGATATTTTAAAAAAAAATTAGTACACAACATATGGGAGAGCATTTTGCATGTGACATCGCAAAATCAAAACTTCAACAATCGTAACCTTCTCATCGTTTGACGGATTATCATCACACCTTCACTTACATGTTTCTTTCACATTTCTGCTTTAATTAAAGCTTAGTTTCAGGATGGATTATTTCTTGTAATTATTATAAACCTAAAGAATCCTCTACTTTTTTTTTATATTCATATGAAATCATCTTTACTTCTGAAAAAAAAGAAAGAAAAAAGTACAATCCTCATTATTTCTCAAAAAAGAACACAATGTGTCCACATAGTAAGAATAGTTTTTGTGCATAATACCATACATTGAATGATTTCACTACAATTGAACACAAATACAAGAAGTGCAAAATATATTTGTGAATAATTATAAACAATAATGATGTATTGATTTTGAATGATGCCACTCATGTAATCATTTTTCTGTGTAGTAGAATTTATCATGAATGTAATCACGTGTAAATTGTCAACTAAACCTATTGAGAAATCCTCAACAGAATTTGGATGATTTGTTTTCCCTCTCAGGAGTCTTTGGCACACGAGCGAATGAAACAGACCATCATGGAGACGGTGCTAGTAGATCAGTTATCAAGGTAAGATTTCATTTAAGTTTCCATACATGATTTTGTTAATGTCATTTACTATGGAACAGTTTAGAATTTAACTTGTGTATAATGTCTTGCTTCTCATAAACAGAAGTCAAGAGACACTATGGAAAATCAAATTTGGTGGATTAATAAATATATACATGGACTTTAATTTGATTTTTTATTTTTATTCTTCATTTTATTTGCGGTCTTAGAGCACCGATCATTGAGCCTGATATATACCGTACATGTACATGTATCTATATCTGACTATTTGTCATCTAAATTGAAACACCTTGTGGTAACCAATTTGGGGGAGGAAGTAATCTACAGTATGAATAGGTGTTTGTTTGAGTTTTTGTCTATCTTAATTTTTTTATGTGGTCGTAGAGCACCGATCAGCAAGCCTGATTATATGATATACCTATGCATTCTCGCTAATTATCATCTGAATTAAAAGACCTTATGGTAATTGATTAGTCTATAAATCCTGGGAGGTGATTATTTGATTTTTTAATTTTATTCTTAATTTCTTTTCTCCCTCATAGAGCACCGATCAGCGACCCTGATCAAGATGAGGTTTCGACGCCGACATCCAATCATGGTTATCTCTCACAGACTCCCAAACCTCGCAACCTTCACGCCACAAAGTGAGTCTTGCTGGCTTGTCTGTACAGGCTCATCAATTCCCCATATTGCATATATTGAAAGAAAAGGCATCCCAGAATGCACCGCGCAGCCAGATTCAAACTTTGTTTGCATTCACGTCTGCTGCTGGTCTAGTGTGCTAGTGTATGAGACCTGAAGTGGACTACAAAAAAGAATTCTGAATGTAGCCACACGTTGCATTATGGGAGAATTATGGAGAATTATTTTGATTGTTACTAAATCTTTTATTGTACAGTCCGCCTGCCATACATTTCAATCTTTTTCTTCTCCTTAATATCCTCCTGAGAGTTTCTTCCAGTTCTTCTTCCTTCATTCCCTAGCTTGCTCCTTCTCTCTGTTTCATTCCTTTTCTGGACTTCCCCTTTCCTTCCTTACCCGTAAATAAGCGAATTATGTTTAAGATTTCAGTAATTTCATATAGATGTTTATATGGAAATTCTCCTGACTATATTCAAGAACTTATTAGTTTGTATAAATCACCTCGGGTCCTTCATTCAAATTCAAAGAATCTTTTAGAGCAGTACTCCGTTAAAACCAAGACATACGGTCAGAGGTCTTTCCAGTTTGCTGCACCTATGCTGTGGAATAAACTTCCAGACTTTAGTGGAGAATCTAAAACTGAAGATCAATTTCAAGCCAAATTGAAGACATTTTTGTTTCTTAGTGAATTGTAGATTTCGATCATTTTATCTTTGCTTAAATAAGGTTCTACTTCTTTCTCTATTTCTCTTTTATGCGCATCGTAAAATTGCGCTATATAAGAATGGACTATTATTATTACCCATGTATGCCAGTGATCAGGGAATAGTCTCAATTCAGCCTCAGGCACGTATTATTTTTTTCTCCCATGTCAGGCTTCTTTTTAAGGAGTCCATCCCAAAATGGCCAAAGGCTTTATTTTATTTCTGAAACCAAAACTGCCAAAACAGTATTGGAGGAGATGTTTTATTGTGTGTGGGCAAACAGCTTGATTCCAGTGAGTTTCACGGCCTGGACAGACAACATTTAATGCTGCTTACCATTTGTTTAAAATTCTAGAACAAAAACAGTCAACACTGTAACGGAGAAGATGCTTGCTAAGAGGCTAAGCTTCAGCTGCCGAGTTGTATCCCGAAACGGCAACATGGCCCTGAAGGAACTCTGTGGCTTCTTCTTCGCCCTTGACAACACCATGACGATCTACGAGTTCAGGCAGTTTGGGAAAAAGTAAATCTGTGCTCATAAATTAGTGTTATAAAGTACAGGTAGGTCGGTCATCATAGATTTACAACCGGCATTGATGATGTTACATGCTCAGTGATATAAGAAATAATGACAAAGATACTGATAGCTTTAACAATGAAGATAATGATGAAAATAAGTTGAATGATGATGATGGTGATGAATTTCAGGATAATGATGGTGATAATATTGATGATGACGACTTTGAAATGGATGCTGATTATGATGATAATGATGAAAAATATCGATTATAATGAGACTAGTATAAAGGAAGCATACAAAATGAAGTGCATTTCTCAAGGATTCTTCAAGGTGCATATACACAAATGGTTTCATAATTATAATTATCCTACATTTTTCATAATAAAGTGACTGAAATATAGAATCTAAATTACATGTAATTTGAAAATTACATGAATAGTAATATAGTAAAATGCATTTTTAATAGAAATTGGTAGTCTGTACAGTGTTATAGTTCTCACAACTACATGTACATGAAAACGATTGAAAAAAGAATTGACTAAGAAAGGTAAATACTAAGAAATACATTTTTCCTTTCCAAATTGATTTGCAGAACTTCGGCGTTGCCTTTTATCAAGAGAGGAAAATACACGAGAATGGCCGGAAGGAGAAAAGGTGTTCCATACACAGCGCAAGATATAGCAAGGGTGAGACTGGCTTGGCTTAGCATAGTCATCTTTCCTATTTTCTTACAGGTTTATCAATCACAATCAGTTAATTAAAATTTAAAACAATAAAACAAAAAATATATACTATGAAGCTATATAAAGAACTGTAAACAAAAATAACTAAAAAAACAACAACTGGATGATACGCAAGAAAAATGAAAAGACGGTGTCATTGGAGCTCTGTGGTCTAGTGGTAAAGAGGACCTAACCCTCTTAGAAAGATCCCGAGTTCAAGTCCAGCGTAGTGTGTACACCCTTTGATAAGGTGTTTGCTCCATGCTTGTCCCTGTCAACTAGAGTGTAGTACATGGACACCTAGCATGATTTATTCCTCATCTAAGTGGAGGTGTGGTGGTGTGGTTGTTGTGTACTGTGACTGAAGATCTCAAGGTCCCAGGTTCAATCCCACCCATGGCACTTGTGTCCTTCAGCAAGATACTTTATCCACATTGCTGCTCTCCACCCAGGAGTATAAATGGGTACCTGGTAGGAGGTGGATGATTATGTGATCTTGACCCAGCGCCGATAACGTGCAGCGGGCAAGGAATACTCCCCAGGGAGTGGAGATGGTGCACATATGTGTGCATGATATGTTCTTGTATCCAGCGACCAGGGCTCACATTGTAACATCCCTCTTAATCCAGTCTCCAGACTGCGATGGGAAAGACCCTCTATACCATTTAAAAAAAAAAAAAGGGAGCGTAAATTCTGGTCTCATGATGAGTGTGAAGCGTGTGCTGGTCCACACTTTGATGTGTACAGTGAATGAGCAAGATCAAGCAAACAAAAACCTGAGCCCCATTGCATAAAACTGACCATTAATGGTAACTCTGTCATCAATGGTAACTACCATGGTAACACCACTCAACAGCCAATCAAATTCAAGGTTTCCATAGAAGTTGCCATTGATAGCAAAGTTACTATCAATGGTAAGTTTAATGCAACAGGGCCCTGGTGCCCACTCCTTGGACACATATGTGAGCAGTCTGATGGAAGGGACACTGCACATTCTGTATGGGAAGTTGCACCACAGCACCGTGTGTGACCAACTAATATTTACTGACAGCTAACAATTGCTGACGATACACTCTCTTTGAATTAATCAATTATCTGAGCCAGTGGCTGCTTGCAGCTTGGCTAAAGCTAGGCTGATGATTGAGTGCATTGTTTTAGTTATATATTGTACAAGGAAAGCATTACTGTAAAACCGGTAATTTTCACGCTTTTCACGCAACACAGAGCAAGCGCAAATTTGATATCACCACAAATTTAAAACCATCCAGCTATCTTCAGCAGCTTGACGCGCAAGTCTATCAGGGATTCCGGAGTTACTAATACTGGCACTTAAGTTGTGTGCTGTGATGTGTTGACCAGCCATAAATTTTTGTGGTGTTAAGTGGTCACCTTAATGCTTTGTTCTGGGCTTTGTTGAAGATAATGCACAGGGTGAATTTATTTTTGTAATAACTAGTATTTTTTGTGCGTGAAAATGACATCCTGCAAGTGTGTTGAAGGTGTGCTCTACTGTGAAAATTTACTTGAGTGAAGTTTACCGGTTTTACAGTGTATAGTAATGCATTTTCTGTATAATTCCTGAGTCAATAAGTGAGTTCATGAATACATGTTTTCATATTCTGCTCTCCTGATCTAGGGAGAGGACCTGAGCTTTGAGACCGAAGATCAACCGTCTCTACCAGAGTCCTTGACCAAGAAACCAGTCGTCATGCTGAGAGTCACAGATGTCGATGAAGACATCAAGAAGGATTTCATGTAAGATAAAATGAAGTGTGGAGACACAGGGATCTGAACACCTGAAAATGTGAATTATTTTAACCCTAATGCTAAATATAATACTCATTGCGGATATAATCGCTAGTGATAATCGTTTGTCTCGCAATGTATGGTCAACAAGGAATCTAATAAGATCGCAACACTTTGTCAGATATGATACAAAGTTGTAGGGACTGACTGTGACTGTGAAGAGCCCCCTCCCCCCCCCCCCCCCCCACCCTGTGGGAAATCCATGACTGACATGTAACCACTGCACATTGTGACACGCCTGTTCATGACTTTTTCTTTTGAAGTGTCTCGCAACTTTTGAGATCAAGTTTGAAAAAATCAGACACTCCTTGTCGAGGTTATGCAACATTATGTTATGGCATGTCACACCAAAATCTGACAAAAAGGGAGATTTCGCATAGGTTTGTGTGTAAAAATACACTGTCAATACATGCCTTTACGGTTCTTGTATCGCAAGGCATTATGGGACGGAATTCTAGTACGCGAGCGTTCAGTGATCGCTGCGGTTATAATGTTTACATTGTCATTTTCATGTTACAGATTTGTTACGTGGAACGGTTCCGATGTGATAATTTTCAGTAAATCTGAATTGAATTTTTGATTCGTATTATTGTATCTTAATAATGATTTATAAAGGGTTTGTTGAGAAAATAATAAGCAAAGAGAGAGACCTCCGAGACGTCGTCGAGACTCGTGTTGTAGTCCCATATGTGCAAAGGTGTGTGCATTGTGATGTGATGTGTGAAATTAAATAAATAAATAAAAAGTAAAATGATACGAATCAAAGATCATTAAAACATGATTCAGATTTACTGAAAGTTATCACGTCGGAACCGATCCACATTACAAATCTGTAACATGAAAATAACAATATTGGACTTCGCGCTAGCTGCGGCTAGCGTCATGAGCGTTGTAAACAATGACCGCAGCGATCGCTGAACGCTCGCGTACTAGAATTCCGTCCCATCATGCATTGCGATGCAAGAACCGTAAAGGTACGTATTGTGCAATCTAGGCCTTTTGCTTGATCACATTGTTCTTGAAACATATCAAAATACATATCTGAAGCAAAAACAAAAATGGACAAAAAACAATATAGGGCTAAGAAAGTGATGTATGTCTACATGCATGTGTGCGTGCATGTAGACATGGTACAAGCTTACTGCTTGGGCTACCCTGTATAAAAAAGACTGAATTAATAATTACATAAATACATGTGTGTGTGTGTGTGTGTGTTTGTGTGTGTATGTATGTGTGTGTGTGATTGCATGAGGACTAATTTCTAGACTGAAGATCCAAAAATCTATTGTCAGCTTGAGAGGGTAAAATTTAATAAATGTCAGTCATGTTCTTAAAATGTACCCATATTTGACTACCAGTATGTTACGATTATAACCTGCGTCAAGGAGGGGTGATTTTATCAATCATGTTTTATTTATTTCATCTTGTTGATTCATTTATTTATTCAGTTTTGGATCCGATGCCCCTTACAATCCGGACGAACTCAAGAGAAAGATGAAGCCCCAGAGAGCGAGGCAGGAGGCGGAGGACTGGAAAATCATCTCCAATGTCCAGAGTGAGTTACTTTATAGGCCTATATTTTCATGTTCAGGTATTTCCATTAATTGAGGGGGTAGCAGACATTTTTGTGGGTGAGTGACACCCAGCGTTTGCGCTAGATAATGCATGCACTGTTCCAAGGCTCGCTATGTATGCACACATTCAAATGGAAAAAAACAAAGAGTGCTCAATTGTGCGCTTTGTGCTATGTATGTACACATACAAATGGTAAAAAACAAAGAGTGCTCAATTGTGCGCTTTGTGCCATGTATGTACACAAACAAATGGTAAAAAACAAAGAGTGCTCGATTGTGCGCTTCATGTTATGCTAGCTAGTTAGTGCTTCACCGCGTGCACCACCCGTAGTATAGTAGTATCCGGTACACATACCCCATCATGAGATTGACAGCGCTGGTACATGTACGTGTGCAGCAGTGTGAAGTCATGCGCTTAACGATCAAGGTTTTGTGGCAATATTTTTGTGTGTTGTTGAATTTGCGACCTTGTAGTGATTCGTGGAAGTAAACCCTCGTGAAAATAACAGCTAATGCAGTTTATTCCAGTGCTCTACTTATGATTATATTGCCATTGTAAGCCTACTCTGATGTATCAATGCCTGTCACACACATTCACATATCTATTTATTGCTGATATATTAAAACAGGGTAGCACTTTCAGTAACAAATACTCTACACTTCATTGAAAAGTGCAACACCAATTCAACATTCCAACATCAGCATATCCAGTAGATGGAAGAGCCAACAGGATGTACACATTCAATAGCTGTTGGGTCTGCATTGTCCAAAGTTATAGAAAATGCATCTACAGCTATTGAACATGCAAATCCTGTTGCTCTTCCAGGTACTGGACACTCTCATGCTGGAAATACCTGCAAGAGTGAAATTGTGAATGGTGAAATGCTGTTGTGCTTTTCACTGATGCATACTGTACTACTCTATGGATGTTTCCATTTCTTTTTCGGTTGCCCGATTCTTCTGAAACTTGTTTGCTCCCTTTCTTATTTCATACATTTTGATATCACTTTTCTAAAGATTATTTTCGTACAAAATTCTCTTAATATTTTCCTTATGAGTTGTTGAGTTGTTGTATATTGAGTCCCGAAGTGGTGTCGTCATTTGCACATATTGTCAAGACAACTGGTTCTAAACAAATCGCTCCAGTGAGAGGTTAACTGGTCCGGTATTTTCTAGCGGGCTACTGTCGGTTACTTCCAATTGGAGTTCCTGCTATGATCACCACTGTTTGATCTACCCGCTTAGTTTAGAACCAGCTGTCTTGACAATAATGCTCAAATGACGTCACACTTCAGTACTCATATACATTTTTTTGTTCCATACATGAATTATTTTCCTTTCACAGCCGAGGTGCACAAGCAGATTCGGAGCAGAGCCTCCTGCACGCTGACGGGTCTTGGGAAACATTTCAAGAAGCTAGATAAGTCTGGAGATGGTCTACTGGACCAGGAGGAGCTCCTCGAAGCTCTGAAGACATACCACATCAAACTAGACCAACGGGTAAATACACTCCACCCATGTAGCATGAGTGGCTGTCATATTAAAGGGCATATACTGTACTGGGAAGGCAAAAAAGCCTTCAAAATGTAATTGTTAGCAATCTTCTTGCCAATGGTCTTAAATTCATGTATTGTCTATTTTAGAAGCTTGCTGAAACTTATTTGCCCTCAAATGATCCACATTTGTAGTTATTAGTGACTAAATCACAAATCCCCCAAATGTTCGGCCCGCACATTTGGAGAATTTCACTGATAATCATTAATTACTCCAAATGTGGATCATTTGAGGGCAAATAACTTTCAGCAAGTTTCTAAAATGGGCAATACATGAATTTAAGATCATTGGCGAGAAGATTGCTTACGATCACCTTTTGAAGGTTTTTTTGCCTTCCCAGTACAGTATATGCGCTATTATGGAAAGTACACTCCAGTTAAAAGGGCAACACCATTTCATCCTTCACATTGTCACCATTCCAGTATCAGTGTATCAGGTATTTCCCTTTCTTCCCTTTCCCTTTACCCGATGCCAATTCATTTGAGCTGTAGTGTATGTCCAAAAGCTGCACATGCTTTCTCTAGAACTGGACAATGCAGACCGACTACCTATCAAGTTTGAACGTCCTGGTGCTTTTCTATCTAATGGACGTGTTGATGCTGGAAAGGTGAACTGATATTGCGCTTTTCACTATAGTTTACAGAATCTTACTATTGATGGTGCCTATCAGGTCAGTTTATGTACGTGAAGTTGCTTCCGGTGATATGTAAACCAGTAGAAAAATTCCATTTATTCTCATATGTTTTGCAAATGAGCATTGTTTTAATATAAATTATACTCTATTGATAAAGTATAGGAAAGTACCCCGGTCATATCATTTCCATACGCTTGTAGCTCTAAAATGAAGCCACTATGAGATAAACAGCGAAAATATATGCAAATACTGTACGTTGTTACTATGAATACTGTGGATACTTGCCTAATCACTTACTCTCACTCACTTCGGCGTATATCCTCCATGCAGTTCTTCATTTCAGAAGGTGTCAATCCTGTGTCCTGGCATAGTACATCCACATATGTTATACTTGGTCTTCCAATGCTTCTCTTCCCCTGCGCAGGTTTCTATAGCACTAGATGGTAATTAGATGCCTTATGGTAATACTCAAAGACTGTTCAATAATTGTGATTTTATTGTAATTCACAGCTCTTTGATCAGCTATGGTTGATCATAGACCAGAATGGAGATGGTGCTATTGACTACAGTGAATTCTGCCGAGCATTCATTGGAGAGATGAACGAGTTTAGGAAACATTTTGTCATAAAGGTATGTATTTTGTCATCCAACAGCCTCAAAAGACAATTAAATATTCATTCTCACTTCAAAAAGTCACATCGGTATACGTGCACAAAATTCTTTAAAGATGATTTACCTTTACTAGCAATGAGCAAGTACTTAAACTTTAAGAAACATCCATAACTGTCTATGACTAGTTGTTATTACCATCAATGAACTTTTTCACTATTAATACACACATATCTCATCGAGCAGAAGTTTGCCTGTCAAACAAAAAGATAAAAAGCCAGTTTGTAGTTGCAAGATGCCTATAAGCAGATTACTGTCGGTTCATCCTACTCACAGAGGAATTTAAAAAAAAAAAACATTGAATGATTAACCATGCTAGAACTTATTTTTCTGTTGCTATGACAACCATTATTCAACTCAGGAAAGAGATTGAAATAAAATGTAGACCATGTAGACTTGGATGTATTGTGTTCCAGGCTGACATTGTTAAGGGAATTTGCATTCATCATTCAACACAGCTTCAGGAAGAAAATCCTAGTCTGCGTTCTAGTACTTTTCCTATTCATTTAATTGTCTAGCCTTTAAAGATAGGTAGCCCTTTTGCAGGAAAAAAAAATGAAATTTGGTAAAAAAAAAAAAAAAAAACATGGAGAAGGGAAGAAAATTATCACACCAAGGTTTAAAGTTTCCTGTAAAAAAAAGGACCACATTTTGTTGGTATGGAACATTTTTTATGTACTGGTTTCATTGTATAGTGTTGGAATGAGAGAGATTTTGAAACCATAGTGCCACTCTCACTGGGCTTGAAAAATCGCGAAGTTAGGGTGAAAGTTGCCTAGCAACCGTACCAAAAGTCTAACGGTCCTATTGTTCCGGTCCCCTAACTTCGCGATTTTTTAAAGCCCAATGAGAATGGCACTCATGTTGTAACTCTGAAGCGGTATATCTTAATGATGTTTCAGGCGTTCAGGAAGATTGATGCCAACAGGTCAGGGACAGCAGGCATCGACGAGGTCAAGAAGTTCTTCTGTGCTCATAAACACCCTCTTGTTTTATCAGGTAAGTCAAACAAACAAACAAGAGTTGCAACAAGTGATCTCTTACGAAAGAACCATGTACACTTGCAGACAAAAATCAGTACTATTCGTAAAATCATGTTTCCAGAATTGCCAGCAAAGAGTGATAATCAATTCAGTTCAGGTCAATTCTTTATTCATTTAAACAAAATAAACAAATTTTCATGAACAATGGATACAAGGTACCACCAGAAAGCTGATGGTGTCTAGCATTTACCATCAAACATGATAAAGTTATACTTCAAACAGCCAGGACTTTGTTATTACTATGTGAAGTAGTTTTGGCTCAAACTGTCATTAATTCATGTACTGTACACATAGTATATTTCACAGACAGATATTTTCACAATGTGCGACAACGCTAACCTTTTCACAAGTATATAATTTAATGGGCCCATGTCCCAGAATGCAACAGACGTGTCTACAAAATGATACAAAACAAGTCAGAAAGAGAAACGAGACGTACTTGTGGACAAGTATCAGGTGGTCTGCATTGACAAATTTATGCACAGACATGGGATGGTAAATGCCCGGTGACACCATGGACCTTCCATGGTGACACTATTCATAAGAAATCAGAGGCAACACTCACGAAAGAGACTTGCCTAAATGGTCACATGTATGTGCTAACAACATGTAATTAATAGTCATTTATGATAAAGGGGCGAGTGGAAAAAATGGGAAAGAATAGCTGAGTCTATTAGCTTTCTGAGATGTGGTCTCCATTTTCTGATCAGATGTCGGGATCATGGCGAAATTCCAGCTTGAACATGAATTTCTAAATCATTATAGCCCCTTTTTCTGCTTTACGTTTTAAGTAAATGGGTAGATTTGTGGCTCAATGGGTAAGGCGCTGTTTAAAGAACGTGAGGCCCCCGGTTTGAATCCTGATGACACTATTCATTAGAAATCAGAGGCAGCACTCACGAAAGAGACTTGCCTAAATGGTCACATGTATGTGCTAACAACATGTAATTAATAGTCATTTATGATAAAGGGGTGAAGGGAAAAAATGGGAAAGAAAATCTCAAAGAGAATGACAAAGTGAGGGATTGAACAGAAGAAGGTCGCAAAAATCACATTGCAAAAGGAATGAAATACTGACCCTACCCAAACCAGGATTCAAACTGGGGGCAACGCGTTATTAAAACAGCGCTTTACCCATTGAGCCACAAATCTACCCATTCACTAAAGGGGCTATAATGATTTAGAAATTGTTTAAGCTGAAATTTCGCCATGATCCCGACATCTGATCAGAAAATGGAAACACATCTCAGAGAGCTAATAGACTCAGCTACAACATACTAAAATTTCAGAGTAAAAGATCCAAACAGCTCCTAAAAGGTCATCATGTTATTTCATGATTTGAAATGAATGCCCCTCCCATTGACATAACACGTACATACGTCCGACTTTGACATTAATGCGTACAATGTAATTTACACCATGAAGACGTCATCAAAAAGAAAAAAAAACATTTCATACTCTTTCCGAATAATGAAAAAAAATAGGGGGTCATTAGCCATTTTGAGGATCTATGGCCGATTGAAGGTAGTCATGTTTTTTGCAGTATTTGGATGCAAAAACGTATTGATGCGCGTGCAGACTTTCAACTTTGACGCACTCGCACGACCTTATTATCACATCGAAATGGCTCAAAAGTATGATGTGATGTATGTAGTGTCAGAAAGATGAAACCAGTGAAAAAACAGAATTTTGATGTTGCGTTCGCGCTACACACGGAAAAATGCGTGAACGCACGCGCATGCGCTTTAACATTTTTTAAATGGCCTGAAACATATGCAAAACAATTTTGAGTTGATTTGGAGCATTTTAAAATTTTGTGCGGGCGTTAATGCATTAACGTACGCGTACGCACATGTTTTTTTCATTGAAATTAATTGTCACATCATTAATTTTATGCATGTCAAATTTCATTAGATATAGATGATCACCTCTAGAGATATATCCAATTATGGATTTTTATCAAATGCTTGTAGATGATGTCACAGTTATGCCATGACCTTGAAAAATATTGCAATGACAAGTTCACATGTATACCTATACATGATAAAAATTTGATGAAACATGACACATGCATCGTTGAGATATAGATGACACAATCGATTACGACAGACCACCTAAAAACTCAATATATCATACTATATACTGACAAGATGCACTGCGTCTATCTAGCTAGCGATCGTGATCCTTAAAATTACAGCGCATAGTAGGTCGTCCATTTTGTAGCTCGTTTTAGCTAACAGTGGTCGTGTTTATCAACTCATTTTTTGGTAGAATTAAGGTTTCCAAATGCGTTTAAATTTTTTAAAACACGTTTCAGGGAGTTGATAAAGGCAAAGGTGTTTTGATTATGGGGTTCGGAAAGCTGTTTTGAAACATGCAAATTTCTGCAATCCTAAACGTGTTTGAGCCAGAAACGCGTTTAGAGAAGCGAGATAAACGCATATTCTGAAAAGATGATAAACACGGCCAGTGACGGAGTGTATACATGCTGGATAAACCAATTGAGAACAACCGTTGAAATGTTTATGTGTTGTTATTTTCTCGATCTGCGCTTCTTTCGCAAAATTAAAACACTGAAATATACCACGGTTACAGTATCTAATTTTCTGCATTTCCTTGATGCAAGCTCATATGTGTGTAGACTGCTCCTTTCAAGCATTTCATCTCGCTGTTTTCTGTGATTTTCCAGGTAAATCCACTGAGCAGCAAGTCCTCACTGACTTCCTGGACGTGTTTGGAGCGAGGGTCAAGGAGCTGTCGTACGGGGAGTTTGAGGATTACTACGAGGGGGTCAGCATTGCAACCCGGAGCGACGAAGACTTCATGAATCTGCTCAAAAGCTGCTGGACACTGTGATCTGGGAGTGTTCCCCCAAAACTGATGCCAAGTTGAAGTTGGAACCTGCACAAGACTAACAGGACCCTGTGTGATCTGAACCGAGTAGAATCTGAATCTGAATCGCTCGCAAGTCCATTTCCCTATCTTTAATGTACAGAGTTACGATTGGAATCGATTGCAAACTAGTTGCGATCAATTGTTAAGAATCGCATTTATTTATGAGACGGGGCCCTGATCAGTTTTTCCGGTATCTTATTTGATTTCTGGATATTTGCACCCTGGCCAACGCAAGTGATTTGGGAGGGATGATTCCATTTTTTATTCGTCTTTTCTTTATGGATATAAATTCCCCTTCTTTTCCATGGAAAACAAGGCAAAAGTATGCAAATTACATAAGTTTTCTGAAGTCCCATACCACGTATAGGAAAAGGTTATCTCATAATGCATCGCGTAGCGACATTCAGATTTTGTTTGCAAAAAATTTTAACATTTTAGTTGTGGATTTGCCATGTGAGACATTGTGTACTGTTTGATAATTTTTACAAATACATGTACTGTAAAATTGATATCCATATAGACTGAAGTTCATAACCATAAGTAAACAGTTCTGTCCTATTTTGACAACAGGAAGCAACTAACCAAAGGAGCTTTTGTTGTGAATAAGCAAAATGTGTCTGTCATTTGCATTGGCATCGATGCAACACCACATCATGTTAGATTGAATATCTTGCAGCAGGATGAATATTTCTTCTACAGATTTTCTCTATAAGTAGGAATTGCTGGGTACAATCTAAGAGTATCAATAACTTAATTTTTTTGTGATTTGTCACTTGCTTCCCTTTGTCAATGTAGGGCAGACTGTTCTCCTTATAAGAAAATATCGTCCCATGACTGCAAACTAAAAAATTCAATCTTTCAATCTTCGATGGACTCTCCCACCTCTAATGACATTCCAACTCAGCTTACTAATCTCAAGCGAGTCAGATATCATAATTACATGTAATTACATTACACGCTTTCCATGGCAAAAAGGTATTTACAAATTGTAAGCCTTTCAGAAGCACCATGTAATTATATTAGGTGAGTCTTAATTGTTGGCCCAGAACAACAGTACTCAATTAAATGTTGAATATGAAATAGATATCAAATTATTGACAATTGTGGCCATTTCATGTATGTGTTGTAAACCAAGCATGTAGTATATGTATGAATTGTACTAGTGTTTATCGAGTGTAAAGTATTTAATCAATCATTCTTAAAACTTACCTTGTTTTCTTCTTTTTAAAACCTTGATGACAAAAGTATGTCAGTCCAGTACATAGGTAGTACCGCCATCTTGAACGTAAGGGATAGTGGTGGTAAACAAACGTAAGCACGACTGGACCCGTAATCAAATTGAAATAGAGTGTTGTTCTGCCATTACTATGGATACCATTCTAGTTTAATTTGGAGATACCAAGAAGGAATCGTCTCCAAATGTTAAAATCCTTAAAATTAAATGAAACCTAGTTCTCACTGAGGATGTCTGCAATGATGAGTGTGATGTCATATGAACATGTTGTCAAGACATCTGGTTCTAAACTATGGTGGATAGTGTAAACAGTGGTGATCACAGCAGGAACTGTCATTAGGAGTACCCGACATTAGCCCACTACACAATGTCGGACCAGTTAATCTCTCTCTTGAGGGATGTTGTTTAGAACCAGAAGCATGCCTTACAATGGATATGACGACACCACTTGGGAACTCTATAGCAAGACCACGGTTTCCATGTTTGTTCGATTTCAGGATCACTTTGTCAGGATCACTTTGTCACAAAATTATGTCATTGTTGAAATCAAACGAGATCCAGACTGTTGATGACGACAGAACAATTCTCTCATCACTTCCGGTCCTGTCAAGCCATAGCACCATGGTTACACTCATACTATTTTTTTGTTTAACTTTTTCTTTACAAAAATAACTTTGTCACAAAATTATGTCATTGTTGAAATCAAACGAGATCCAGACTGTTGATGACGACAGAACAATTCTCTCATCACTTCCGGTCCTGTCAAGCCATAGCACCATGGTTACACTCATACTATTTTTTTGTTTAACTTTTTCTTTACAAAAATATCTTCCTTGCATTGCCATTGTATCTTCATGTACATGTACACACATTCAGACAACGTACTCATACTATTTTTTTGTTTAACTTTTTCTTTACAAAAATATCTTCCTTACATTTCCATTGTATCTTCATGTACATGTACATGTAAACACAGTCAGACAAATAAATCTTTCAAATTAAAAAGTCGTTGGATGTAATTCGCTGCATAAAACAAGGATGAGGTGCAATTTAAATGTTATTTGCCCGTATTGACAACAGTGGTTCAACTTGATACGGGCGCTGAACCTGGACTAACTTTGAAGGACGCCAAATAAAACAACATGAAACATTATCATTGAGTCAATAACATTGCATTTGTCCTCATAATCACTATAGTATGGTGAGTTTGTCCACATGATAATTACAGCAAATGAACGAAATAACACACTGTTGTCATTCTGTGATGAGAAACGTTGATTTTAGGACAGTATCAGATTTATTTTGCGCTCCGTACAGACAGCCTATGTTTAGTACATGGTCTAAGTCAAACCACACTTGTGAATACGGGTGAATGTGTATATCTGTTGTTTTGTTAACAACAATTTTCATGAAACTACAAGATTATAAACTACAAACGTTGATAATTTCAAACTTTGTTCATAATATCTACTGATTGTCTTCGTTTAAGGTAGGGGGTAATAGTGGTTGAGACTGAGGGACCCATTCTGTATCGATATACCTACGTTTTATCTCAAAATGATAAAATGTAAGAAATTCTTACTAAAACGGGACCCGGTACTGATAGAAGAGTATTGCAAAGATTAATCATTACCACTACATGTACTAGCCCTTTCCCAAGTTTTGATTTTTTACCTTATTAATTTGCTTTACTGTCCCTCTGATTATGAAAAATATATGTATTCTTGTATACATAGCATCATTATGATATTGAATCTTGCCAATTTTAGAGAATCAAGTCATAGATTTAAAAATATATAATGCGAGCTTGTGTTCGTACAAATGAATGATGTTCTCATGTATGTAAATTGTTCAATGTATTCTCACTATTCTGGACTAGTATTTAATGTGAATGTGGAGTAATATGATAATTACTATTTATGAATCTGAAATTAAATTACATTATGCATTCAGTGTTTGAAAATGAGCATTATCATAATTCATTACAATATTAGGAAATGATAGAGATGAAAGGGGTGAGAGAGAAAGAGAGGAGGAAAGAGCATATAGGAAGGGTTGGATGCACTTTTGCACCATTAATACACACAATTCCCATAGAGAAGCAGTTTATATGGCAAACAAACGGTTAAGGAAGAGGTGAATGAAAAGGGGAGAGTAAGGGTAAGGGATGAGATTACATCATACATGAAACGCCATTCTTTTTGTGTGCCTGACAGAATGAGGCTTTATGCATTAACTGTCTCGTTACTATGGGCTCATTCACTGTGTTATAAATCAATGGTCTCTGCATGACTAAGGTTAACAAACACATACCTTGGCATATGGAATGCACACTTCAGGATGTAATTAATAATCAGTTGATTATAACAATTAGGAATAATGAAATGTCATAAACCTTCCCCAAACACTCGCACACTGACTATTTTCTTTAATTGATTCACATTTAACGTGTAGTTCTTTTTTTTTAAGGCTAAAATGTGTATACACGTACCATTTAATTAGTATATTTTCATATGAACCAAAAAGGGATAAGGTATTGACATTGTTTCTAACGTCATTTCATAATAATTTCCCACATGCATGACATGTCTTAAATAATTTAGCCGCCACTTATTTATTGCACTTTCTTGCAAATCTAGTTAATTTAAATCAGACACTCAGCATAGAGCAAGCTTCGATTCTTTCCTGAAAGTTTGGTGGCTCTGAAAAGAGCCGTTTGTGCTAAGAAAGCGAGTGTGACGTCACTTCTTAAGCAGACTTGGAGGTCTTCTTGGGCAGGAGCACGGCCTGGATGTTGGGCAGGACACCGCCCTGGGCGATGGTGACTCCGCCCAGCAGCTTGTTCAGCTCCTCGTCGTTGCGGACAGCCAGCTGCAGGTGACGGGGGATGATGCGGCTCTTCTTGTTGTCGCGGGCGGCGTTGCCGGCGAGCTCGAGGATCTCAGCGGTCAGGTACTCGAGCACGGCAGCGAGGTACACGGGTGCACCGGCGCCGACGCGGCCAGCGTAGTTGCCCTTGCGGAGGAATCGGTGAACACGACCGACCGGGAACTGCAGTCCAGCGCGCGTGGACCTCGTCTTTGCCTTGGCCTTAGCCTTTCCGCCTTTACCACGTCCAGACATGATGAGTTATGTAGTATCGTCAACGAGATAGCAAACGAATGACCTCAAAGCAGTCGCGTCCAGCTATTTATACCAGTGCGCGAGGATCCACTGATCTGAGTTCACCAAACCGAATAAGCTATTCACGCACGCTACACACATACCGCACGCTACGTCGTGTTGGTAAACCGCCCGTTGATTAATTTGCATATCCCGCCTTCTCGCTCTCGCTCCGAGCTCTCTCGGCCGGACTTACGTAAGGCCTATTGTGCGCCAATAGGATTGACTGTTCCCCGTCGCGTCGCAACACCGCGCGGACTTTGAACGTTTGTAAAGGCTGGGTATGAATG
Source organism: Arbacia lixula (assembly GCA_963669155.1). NCBI lineage: Eukaryota > Metazoa > Echinodermata > Echinoidea > Arbacioida > Arbaciidae > Arbacia > Arbacia lixula. The sequence goes on from OZ022593.1 coordinate 9,077,548, forward strand.
GATGAATGGGAGTGTGTGTGTAATACCACACCTCTCTGGTGATACGACGTACAAGCCGGTGTACCAGTATAAACATACTTCGCGAAGCTGCGGGGCGCGGAAATGACAAAATACATGTATAGTTTGCAGAAACAGACTCTGGTCAGCCATTCACTCACTCACTATAAAGACTAGTTTTTTTCTGCCCTACTTTGGCAAAAGGAAGCAGGAAACATGTTAAATTTGTCCCTCAAATTAAGGGGGAAACCACCAGAAGAAATGTTGCTAATACACTGTATAGGTATATTGAATACATAATTAGGAACTCCTATACTTTTTTACAAGTGTCCCTAAGTGTGTGGAAAAAATATTTCTTTTTTTTTAATTCAGATAAGTATGAAATGTGTGCAATTTGTCCCTTGCTTCCTTTCGTCAAAGTAGGGCTATTTTGGTCATAAGCAGTAGGCATATTGAGATATAACAGTTTGTATGTTTTCATATAAACCGCTGTAATCGTAACATGAATGATCGACACTTTCCTGCTGACCGTGTTTTCACGACATAATGACATTCATCTGTCGCCAGTAATCATGGGCGGAAATCCCGGGCGGGGTGGGGACGCGTCCCCCCCCCCCCCCCCCCCACCATTTCGAAGGGAGGGGGGACACAATATCAAATGCCCCCCCTCCCACTATTTTCGGTCCTGTACCCCTAACATATCATCATCACCCCCCCCCCCCCCCCCCCCCCCCCCCCCCCCGCTCAGCGACTTCTTGATGAAAAACATATCCCCCCACCTTCGGGGAGCGATTTCCGCCCTTGCCAGTAATAAATTAGGTCGAATGCAAATTTGAATAATTAGTTGCAAGGATGTATGAAGCGGTTTTTTTGTACTCATACTCTGACATGATTTGGAGTTATAATATTGTTGTTTGAATGATAGGCAGAAAGGGATGTTAGGTGCTATGCTTGGTTAAAAAACCACTTGACACTTAAAATATCATTTAAAAAGAAAGTTACAACTTGAATCGAACTGATATCGAAGCATACAGTCAAAGGATGTCATTTAGGGGAAGCATATCTCATAGCAAGTGATATTTTTGTAAGCCTACAATCCTTCGTTTGTTTGTTTGTTGTTGTTTTTTGTTCACTTTTGCACAACTCGGCAGCAAAACGAGATGCGCATCCACAAGGCATTTTAAAGGGCATAATTATACTGTACTGGGAAGGCAAAAAAACCTGCAAAATACAATTGTTAGCAATCTTCTTGCCAATGGTCTTAAATTCATGTATTGTCTATTTTAGAAGCTTGCTGAAAGTTATTTGCCCTGAAATGATCCACATATGAAGTAATTAATGATTAATGATTAAATCCTCAAAATATTCGGGCCGAACATTTTGAGGATTTGTGATTTAATCACTCATTACTCCAAATGTAGATCATTTGAGGGCAAATAACTTTCAGCAAGCTTCTTAAATAGACAATACATGAATTTAAGACCATTGGCAAGAAGATTGCAAACAATTACATTTTGAAGGCTTTTTTCCTTCCCAGTACAGTATATGCCCTTTAAGCCAGACACATCTTTATTTTGCCAGTGATGACAGTTGCTAGTGGATTGACCCGTGCTGTTCTTGATCATTTAGAGAAAAATCTAATCAAATCTTGAAAGGATTATTACAAAAAATATTAACTGCCACGAAACGTTCTCCCAAAATATTTACATTATTTGATGATTCGATTTGTAGGCCTGACTTTGATATTATTTTTCAATGTCAAAATGCTTCTTTTTGTAACACCAAGTATAAAGGTATAAAACTATAACTGTTTCAAGCATACATTATGATATGTGATGTATGTTACCCAATGAAGGTCTCGATGAAACACATTTTTCAAGGGAAACCGAACTGGCTTCATAAAAGTCCGTCACTCAATCACGTTTCATTTTAGGTCTCTATAGCAAATGAAGGGCCGACATTGGCAACACTAAAGGCCCATATTGGAAAAGCATTTGTTCATTTACCTGTCCCTTTTCATCTTTCTTCTTACTTCTGTAAGTATTCTGCCCCCCCCCCCCCCCTTTTTGTTATTTTATTTCTTTATTTTATTTTAATCTATTTATTTATTATTATCATTATTATTATTATTATTATTATTATTTTATGTTATTTTTTTTTTTTTTTTTTTTTTTTGGGGGGGGGGGGGCTCTCCTTCGTGTACATGTACTTTCTTTCCCTTCTTCACCCCCCTTTTTTAGGTATGCTCCCCTTTTGTTTCTCCTGCAGTTCATTTTCCATGTTCGTTCCTCCTTTTTCCCCTAGCATGTTTTTCATTGATTTTATCCATTTTGTATAATTCAATCTCCAGTCCACGTATAAATCAATATTAAATGTCCGATATGCCTTTTTTCCCTCTTCCACAATATAATCATTTGACTACAGGTTTTCCTGTATATAGGTAAAAGGTAGTGTGGAGGTTGGTAGTGGTTGTATTAAACATGTACAACTTTCTTGCCACTGTATTGGAGGGCGAGCCTATTTTTTTTAAATAAATAAATTAAAAATGCTTTGATTACATGCTAATGACACAATGAGTTGCTAAGAGATTCTTTCTTGTAGATGTGGTGGCTCTGAAAAGAGCCGTTGTTTCCAGCAAAGAGACTGCAAAGTCAATTTACTTGGAGGTGGTGTACTTGGTGACGGCCTTGGTGCCCTCAGAGACGGCGTGCTTGGCCAGCTCTCCGGGGAGGAGAAGTCTGACAGCGGTCTGGACCTCGCGAGAGCTGATGGTCGACTTCTTGTTGTAGTTGGCCAGGCGGGAGGCCTCTCCGGCGATGCGCTCGAAGACATCGTTGACGAAGCTGTTCATGATAGACATGGCACGGCTGGAGATACCAGTGTCGGGGTGCACCTGCTTCAGCACCTTGTAGATGTAGATGCCATAGCTCTCCTTCCTCTCGGCGACGCTTCTTGTCGCCAGATGCACGGGAGGCCTTTGCCTTCCCGGCCTTCTTCGCTCCCTTTCCGCTTTGCTTGGCAGGCATGATTGTTGTTAGTTCTGTCGATGCGAATCAACTGATACTGCCTTTTCACTCCGCCCGCTATTTATATTAACCGGGAGTGTTCAAATGCCCGCGCGAAGGGCGCCGTATGCTAATGACGTTCATTCGCCCTCCAATACCGATCGATAATGCAAATGAGGTCGAGGCGAGTCCGAAGGTGCGGGCGGTGGGGTCGGGCAGTCCGTGACTCGCGCGAAATACAAACGGCCGCGAATCAACAATACACGACGAAAGCGAAACTCGACCGTTGGAGGACCAACGCATTGCACGCGATGTTGAACTAGAGTTCAAAGTTGTCACCGCCTAAGTGCTACGCTGTATGGACATGATATTCAGCAAACGACAATACGATCTCTTTCTTTCTCTCTCCCTCCCCCCCCTCCCCCCCCCCTCTCTCTCTCTCTCTCTCTCTCCTCTCTCTCTCTCTCTCTCTCTCTCTCTCGTTATCTCTCTTTCATAGCTTGATTTTATTCAACTCGGATTATTTATCATATTCATTATCTTGAAACTGGGCATTTCATTAACAATCTTACTAATTGCAACCAAATACCAATATATTTAAATGTATTAATTCATACATACAACATGAGCATCCCCTGTATTACAATAAATCTTATTCATATGAACTAGTGCTACGTAAAGCGGCGAATAGAGCGAAAGCTTGTCAGCTTATGTGAACACCATACACTGTAATATAAATATCATAACGTATGTTTGAAACAGTTATAGTTTTATACCTTTATACTTGGTGTTACAGAAAGAAACATTTTGACATTGAAAAATAATATCGAAGTCAGGCCTACAAAATCGAATCATCAAATAATGTACATTTGCTGGGAGAACGTTTCGTGGCAGTTAATATTTTTTTAATAATCCTTTCAATATTTGATTACATTTTTCTCTAAATGATCAAGAACAACACGTGTGTGTGGTTCAGATAACCAGTTATCAATCCACTAGCAATTGTAATATACATATATCCTCACACTCTCTCTCTCACTCCCACTCTCTCTCTCTCTCTCTCTCTCTCTCTCTCTCTCTCTCTCACTCTCTCTCTCCCTCGCTCTCTCTCTCTCTCTCTCTCTCTCTCTCTCTCTCTCTCTCTCTCCCTCATTCTCTCTCTCTCTCTCTCTCTCTCTCTCTCCCTCTCTCTCCCCCCCCCCCCGCCCCCTTGGCTCTGTCTGTTTCTTAAACTCTCCTTAATCATAATCCAGGACCGAAAGAGTGAACAATGATACAACTCTCCCTGAGCATTGAGATAATAGATTTGCAAAAGTCTTTAATCATGTTCATTGAACCAATCGCAACCATATTATGCAGAAAATGAAAAAATCCCCCAATCCTAATAATGCTTAAAGTTACAAAGTTACAATTGCATCAAGATTGACCCAACAGAAACTCACATTTCTACGACTAATCATTTATTTCATATTTCAATGTTGCTGAAAATGCAAACAGATTACGCAAGGCATTACTATTAAAGAGCATTTGAATAGTTACCAAGCATACACACAACGCAAACGTGCAGCATAGCACTTCTTTCTTCATGACTACGTGTCAGACACATACCATGTTGAATTTAATTGAATTGAATAATGTATCGTCCATTCAAGGGAAATTATGTTTCTAACAATGCAGAATACATGAAGTTGAAAACATAAACGTGCAAGATTTGTTGCAACATACATTATTTTTAAGACATCATGTGAAGACAGAATAAAACAAACCACGGAAATATACATCATACCGGTGCTTATCTTTTAGGCGACAAAGGTTTAATACTGTTTAATTAACGTGCCCTCGTATACAACTTTCGTGACATTTCAATATAACTGGATCACAATGCCTCGATATTCAAGCGTTATAACACACGAGAACAAGACTCGACGTATTTGTTGATGTAAATTAATCCAGACAAAATACATAAAACATATTCATACAGTTACGACTTATCATTCATGAATCCATAATCACTGAAAGCGTGAAAAGGGGGTTCTGTTAAAATGAAAGAGCCCAATCAACCATTGGGGTTGATTTTATCACAAAGGCACAATTAATTAAGCACTTATTCACTGTGATTAATGGAAAACTTCTTGGTATCATTTTTTTTTTATAGAGAGTCACCATCCCCTACATTCAAGAGCTTAATCTAAAATTACTTATACAGTTCAAAACAAATAAAAAATCGAATCAAGGTGAAATTGAAACATTAACAAGTTAATATCTAATTAAATATTCAAAGGGCTATTATTAGAATGCTAATTGATGACACGTCACCAAACCTGCTCCCCTCAAATAACAACCTTTGACTTAACGATGTGTACATTTCAGATTGATTCAAATCGTAACTTTTTTTTAATAATTCCTTTCTGAAAGTGCCATTTCATGACGAAATTAACAGGAATTTAATGAAACATCCTACATTTTGTATGCTCTTGCAGTAAAGATGGTGAAGGGTGTACGAATGCCATTTAGGGGTAGTGGTGGTGGTGGTGGTGGGGGGGGGGGGGTCTAATGGTCTCCAGCAGGATCCAGCATGTTGTAGATTTCATACCAGAGGTTTCCAGATTTCTTCAAGGAGCTGTGATGGAGATAATCAGAAAGATCACAATGTATGATAATAATAATAATATATTTATTTGTAAAGCGCAATAGCTTATCAATTATAAATCATATTCTACTGCGCTGCAAGAGCTCATTAATGTTGTGGTGTTCAGATTACATGAACAAGTGAGTTTTCGGTCTCGATTTTTAGTTTTCTAGTGATGGGGCTTTCCTTATTTTTAGTGGTAATTCATTCTCCATAATCTAGGTGCTGCGCAAAGAAATGATCGGTCTCTGGGTATTACTTTGATTTTATATGGGGTATTTGCAACGTAGATGTGTCTTGTGTGCTACGTATATACCTGTATATGCGTTTTTCTAACCCTTATAATGAAATATACCGGGCCTACTGATCATGATGATGGATGCAACATAGAAATGTAAACTTGGACATGAAAAAGTAGGAGGAGAATCAGACGGATGCAAGACACTCGTTCCTTTTTGAATATAAGATTCTTCAAATGTCCTCTATTTCGTTATGTTACGTTCCATTTAAAAAAAAAAAAAGAAGAAAAGAAACAACACATTTTTGGTTTGGCCCAATATACATGAGACGAGAAAAGTGAATTCATCTCATGCTATGCAGAAACTGCTGTTTTATGGAAATCGTGTGCATGGATGACCCAAACATCTATGCTAATATGCAAAGAATGCATTTCGAATATTGAAGCCGAGTCGGTCAAATTCTGTGTATAGATGTGTCTGACACAGGAAGGGTTGAAGCGCCCTCACCGTAAGATATCTGCCATGGCGGTCCAGAACGGCTTCCGGATGTAGGGTAGGTTATGTTTCTTGCACAGAGACTCGACGTGTGGCTGGATCTTATACAAATTGTGGCGGGGCATGGTTGGGAACAAGCTGCAAAGATACAACAAAAAAGCGAACCGATGTTCGGAGTATTATTATTTCTCGAAAAAAAAATCACCATGAATTCACTGTAATATTACATCATATTTCTACATGCATCTAGTTAGTGTATCTTTCCCTAAAAAGCTCTGTGCATCATATTTTGTTTATGCATTAAAATCCTCCAAAAAACTCATCAAGCAGTTCACCGGAAATGAACATGAAAACAAGAAAACAAATCCATGTAAATCATTATTTTGTGTCATCTGCGAAAGTACAATGAATATGAATTTATTTCAGCGGCTGATCTTTGGTGGTACTCCATGTAATATTGTACATCCTTGATAATATCTAGTCTGTAGTTCAGACGTATATATTGAGCGAGTGACTGACATATTGACTAACTATCATATTGACCGACTGTCATATTGACAGTCAGTCAAACTGACTGGCATTGCTGCCTCAAGGAGACATTGCGGACATCCCACTGAGATCAGTGGGACATCCACACAATCACGTCGCGTAAGCTTGCCGTAGAGGGGGTAATGACACTACGGCAATCCGACTTATTGGGAATGTACGTTTACAAATAACTTCAATTGTCAACACGGTGGACTTGGATCCACACCGTGTCCTAGCATTAAGATCAATCTCGTCAAGCATATACTCACTGATGTTCGATCTGGAAGTTTAGATGGCCCGTAAACCAGTCAAGGAGAAGTGACGATTCGAGGTTACAGGTGGCGTGCATCTGAAAGGGCGGTAGAAAATTATGTCGAATCACATTTGATACACCATCAACACTCCATCTCTCCACTGCTTATTCTCCAATGTATTTTGTCCTTCTCTTAGACCTATCTGCTTATACCAATATTGTTTTACACACCCCTTCCTTGACCGCCTGCTATGTTAATTAAAGCATAGAACATGGACTACCTCAAACGATGCGAAGTTAAGTTAGACTTGTCATTTCATGGCTGGCCACGGAGAAACCCACTGAAAACCCCAATCAGGGCTATGTTGCATAAAACTTACAATTGATGGTAACTTTGCTACCAGTGGCAACTTCTTTGAAAACCTTGACTATGATTGACTGTCGAGCGATGTTACCATGGTACATTAACCACTGATGACAGAGTTTCCATTAATGGTAAGTTTTATGCAACGGGGCCCTTAGTATTATGACAAGCGATAGCTTCAAACTGCTTCTATGTGAATGTTCCTTTAGAAGGACAAGTAGAAGGAGGAGCAGGACCCCGTTGCATAAAACTTACAATTGATGGTAACTCTGTTTTCAATGGTAACTACCATAGTAATGTGCTGAAGAGCCAATCAAATTTAAGGTTTCCATAGAAGTTGCCGTTGATAGCAAAGTTACCATCAATGGTAAGTTTTATGCAGCAGGGCTCAGGAGAAGGAGCACGGTGAATAAAGGAAGATGTATGGCTTCCAGGCGCTACGCAACATTTCTAGTCCAAACTTTAAAATAAGACTCTAGTACTCATAAAGTCACATTATCATTCTCCCCTCTTAGGGTGTTGCATATATGTTTTCAATTATTGTAACTTACCATCAATCGTAACTACCATGGCAACAGCCAATGAACTCTCATTATTTCACCTGTTGCCATGGTAAGTTGCAATAATTGAAAGCCTATATGCAATATGGCCCCGGAGAAGCTATGGACCCAATCATTGATTAATTTGGTTTAGAAAATCTTAACTCTTTGTGTACCAGACAAAATGCAGCTCTATGTTTACTTGTGTGTATTGATGGCGAAACAATAAAAAAAACCGCACTTAATAATAATAATAATGAACAATTCTTGTATAGCGCATATCATAAACAAGGCATTAGCAATATTGTGTCTCGCCCACTTGCGAAAATAACCAGAAATACCGCGATCTCCGTTGCTTCGCAAAAGAAAACTGAAACAAACAAATAAGCAACTTTAAACAGACAACATCAAAATCAGGTGCAAAATAGTGACTTTGAATAAATTTGCATAAATGTGCATGAGTAATGTTTGCCTAAATCTACATCAGTAATGCTCACACATGCTCACACAATTCTGTGCACAAGTTAGGAAGCCTTCACCAAGAGTCTTGCAAGTAAACTTTAATGTATGACCTCAAATGACCTTTGACCTTATCATGTGACCTCTTACAGCACAATAGCATGCAGGTGCCCCCAGTGCATCCATCATCCAAGTTTGATTGCCATTGTAGCAACATGTGATGAGTTATGTGTGATAAAAGAGTCTTGCAAGTAAACTTTAACGTATGACCTCAAATGACCTTTGACCTTATCCTGTGACCTCCAACGGTACCATAACATGAAGGTACCCCCAGTGCATCTATGACCCAAGTTAGGTTGTAATCCAAGCAACCTATGTGAAATTATTTGTCAAAAGAGAGTCTTGCAGGTAAACTTTAACGTATGACCTCAAATGACCTTTGACCTTATCCTGTGACCTCCAACAGCACCATAACATGTAGGTACCCCCAGTGCATCTATGACCCAAGTTAGGTTGTAATCCAAGCAACCCATGTGAAGTTATTTGTCAAAAGAGAGTCTTGCAGGTAAACTTTAACGTATGACCTCAAATGACCTTTGACCTTATCCTGTGACCTCCAACGCCACCATAACATGAAGGTACCCCCAGTGCATCTATGACCCAAGTTAGGTTGTAATCCAAGCAACCCATGTGAAGTTATTTGTCAAAAGAGAGTCTTGCAGGTAAACTTTAACGTATGACCTCAAATGACCTTTGACCTTATCCTGTGACCTCCAACGCCACCATAACATGAAGGTACCCCCAGTGCATCTATGACCCAAGTTAGGTTGTAATCCAAGCAACCCATGTGAAGTTATTTGTCAAAAGAGAGTCTTGCAGGTAAACTTTAACGTATGACCTCAAATGACCTTTGACCTTATCCTGTGACCTCCAACGCCACCATAACATGAAGGTACCCCCAGTGCATCTATGACCCAAGTTAGGTTGTAATCCAAGCAACCCATGTGAAGTTATTTGTCAAAAGAGAGTCTTGCAGGTAAACTTTAACGTATGACCTCAAATGACCTTTGACCTTATCCTGTGACCTCCAACGCCACCATAACATGAAGGTACCCCCAGTGCATCTATGACCCAAGTTAGGTTGTAATCCAAGCAACCCATGTGAAGTTATTTGTCAAAAGAGAGTCTTGCAGGTAAACTTTAACGTATGACCTCAAATGACCTTTGACCTTATCCTGTGACCTCCAACGCCACCATAACATGAAGGTACCCCCAGTGCATCTATGACCCAAGTTAGGTTGTAATCCAAGCAACCCATGTGAAGTTATGGATCATAAGAGAGTCTTGCAGGTAAACTTTAACATTTGTGACGGACGACGGACGACGGACGACGGACGACGGACGGACGACGGACGACGGACGGACGACGGACGGACGACGGACGGACGACGGACGGACGACGGACGGACGCCATTTGGATCCCTTAGTCTCGCCTTCACCTCCGGTGGGCGAGACAAAAATGAATGTAAGTCCCTGTGCGCTTAGAAAAAAGAAAAGAAAAGGAATAGGACATACCATTTACGAAAAAGAATACTTTGACATAAAATAAATGAATTGGTTATTTCAAAGAATAGAAGAGATGTGTCTTCAAGAGACTTTTAAAATTATCTAATGTATCAGTTTGTCTGAGGTTTATTGGAAGTTTATTCCATAACTCTGAGGCAGCTTGCTGGAAAGACCTTGCACCGTAGGATACTGTGCTGACAGTGCGAGAAACCAACTGAGATTTTGAGGGTTAATAGCCTGGGCGACGGGCCAGAATGAAAGATAGAATGATGTTGAACTTACTTGTAGTTGGACCCAGTGTTTGTTGTCTTCATCATGTTCCACTGCCATGGGAATGTGGTTGGATTGGCTGACCCACACGAACCACGTGCTCTGTATGGTCCTGTTGTCGAGGGATGTATGAAGAGGAGGAGGAGGAGGAGGAGGAGGAGGAGGAGGAGGAGGAGGAGGAGGAGGAGGAGGAGGAGGAGGAGGAGGAGGGGGGAGGAGGAGGAGGAGGAGGAGGAGGAGGAGGAGGAGGAGGAGGAGGAGGAGGAGGAGGAGGAGGAGGAGGAGGAGGAGGGGGAGGAGGAGGAGGAGGAGGAGGAGGAGGAGGAGGGGGGAGGAGGAGGAGGAGGAGGAGGAGGAGGGGGGAGGAGGAGGAGGAGGAGGAGGAGGAGGAGGAGGAGGAGGAGGAGGAGGGGGAGGAGGAGGAGGAGGAGGAGGAGGAGGAGGAGGAGGAGGAGGAGGAGGAGGAGGAGGAGGAGGAGGAGGAGTAGGAGGAGGAGGAGGAGGAAGAGGTGGAAGGAGGAGAGAGAAGATAGAGGAGAAAAAGAGAGGAGAGGAGGAAGGTGTGAGGAGGAAGAGGAGGAGGAGGAGGAGGAGGAGAGGGGGAGGGAATGGTTGGAGAGGATCGAGATAGATGAAGGAGAGAAATGAAGGGAATCGGGGAAAGAATAAAGGGAAACAGAACAGGGTAGATCAATTACACGAACTCAGAGGACATTATTTTCTCCAGATAAAACAGCTCTTTAATCACAACTCATCCACATCGTTCCACTTGACAAGTTAGCTATATTGACTCATATACGTATTGCAACTTGATCAAAAATATAGGACACATATTCACCTCGCTAATTCAAACAGGAGAAACGTGCCCACAAACCCGAGCATCGGCGTGAAGAGGTAGAACAGGCGGAAGAAGAAAAACAACATCAGAGCGAAATCCTGCAAAAAATGGAATGTAAAGTAATGAATAGCACTGGTAAGGATTTCGGGACAAGCGCCATGTTGCATATATGTTTTCCATTATTGTAACTTTCCATCAATGGTTACTACCATGGCATCAGCCAATGAGCCCTCATTATTGCACCCGTTGCCATGGTAGTTACCATTGATGGTACGTTACAATAATTGAAAACCTATATGCAACGTGGAACAGTAATTACTATGGCAGAACCGTTCTGCTGTCACCACGGGTCCAATTTCTTGTATTATCTTCTGTATCACGTGAATGAATCGATTCAAAACGATGTACAGAATGTCGTTTAAAGTAAACCATACCGGGACACGTGATTACATTACTGTTAAGGCTGGTACTAACCCTATCATGTTATTGGTATGATATTGTGTAGTAAATCAATGGTGTTTTCAAGGAATGGCACTAAGAGGGTTAATCCTATTCTGACTGGGCTTTTTGAGAGAAGGTTTTGACCAGGGCGGGGGGGGGGGGGGGGGGGGGGGGTCATGGGTTGTATGAGGCTTAACTCTTAATTGTGTGCCCCAAGTGACTTTTTTTTTCACAAGGCATACATACATATCCAATAGGGTAACAGTTTATCTAGAACGTGAAGGGTTAAGGAACATTCCAAATATACATATTACTATGATTTTTGTGTGTAAAACTTAACAGACTTGCATGATTCTTTCGCTTATTTACATCCTAGATTGTGTGGAGTTCTGTTCTCCTCAAAAACAATACAACAAAACAATTTCGAAAATCGCAAATTTGGAATAATTACCATCCATTCCTTACGCTTGATGACGTATCTGAAGAATTCGTAGGTGTAGTACAGCGGGATCAGAAAAATGGGTAACACTGACAAAGAAAAAGAGGAACATATTGTCATATTTATTATTATCATTATATACTAAATAGTAATTACTATTTGAAAGGCACTACGACGTGGGAAATTCCTCCGCCATTCACCATTTGTCCCATACATGTATTTATGTTCATAAATCTTAACCGCAAGCCCTGCCATCTTAGACAGGTGATGCTCTGTCTTCTTAACTCATGGTACAAGATGATTACGCAATGAAGTTGCCCATGAAGTTTAAAATTGATTGCTATCAATCATGATTTACTAAAATTCACAATTTCTTAATGATAATTAGTATGTCTATCATGTCTATGTTTCTCCCAAACTATATCAGACAAATTTACCCCCAAAAATGTGCCTCAATAGTTTGATGAGACGTAAACAAAATTAAACGAGACTTGAAAAGGATTATAACTCACGGAAGGGGAAGTACGTGTGCTGATGCTGGTACGGCATGAAGCCCTTTTTGGCCTTGGCCATCTCCTTCGGTATGGTGTCGCCGACCACGAAGAAGATTTCCATCTTGATGTCGGGGTCCTTGTCGATCTACGATAAAAGAACAAACCAAAGAGAGGAGAGGGGGGGGGGGGTAATTGGTCAGTTTGATGACATTCCATGAAGGAAATTGCCATACATAAACCTGTTAATCAATCACGGATAAAGGGATCGGGGAGGGCATTTGTAACTCTAATGATATCGTGATACAAAATTGTTGGCCTAAAAGAAGGCGAGGAATAGTTGTGAGATACAGCGTAGAAAGAACGGTGAAATTCTTATATCTTATGAATCTAAATAGTGTGTGGTGTGTGTGTGTGTGGTGTGTGTGTGTGTGTGTGTGTGTGTGTGTGTGTGTGTGTGTGTGTGTGTGTGTGTGTGGGTGTGTGTGTGGGTGTGTGTGTGTGTGTAGGGGGTGAAGGGTGAGGGGTGAGAGGGGGAAGGGGGGCACTTACCACATTGGGCTTGGCGTGGTGCTGGTAGTGACGGTACTTCCACCAAGACGCAGGGGCGCCCTGGCCAGAAAATGGAAAGACAATATTTAACTCAGGATGAACATGAAGAGTGGGTGACACCTGTCGTTATCATATAAATCAATTTTCTGGTACACAGCGGATTAACACAGATAATTAACAAAACCCCGCAGATTGCGTGGCTTTATATCAGCTTGCCAAATGAATCATATTCTTCGTTTTGTTTTTCCTAGTCTCATGTTTTAGTTTGTTCTCAATACGTTATCATATCAATCAATTTTCTGGTACACAGCGGATTAACACAGATAATTAACAAAACCCCGCAGATTGCGTGGCTTTATATCAGCTTGCCAAATGAATCATATTCTTCGTTTTGTTTTTCCTAGTCTCATGTTTTAGTTTGTTCTCAATACGTGCATGAGTGAGAAGATTCACAGATTTATAAAATGTCGTATTTTCACGACCTTATATGTAGTATTTTCGAGGGGTGCACCATCGTTAAGCAAATATTACACAAGTACTTAAAACTAAAAACAATTGAACAGGTGAGGGCGTCAAGGTTAGCTTATCTGCTAACATACATTGATTAATCAAACAACCGACAACCTCTCTCTAGTCTCTAACTCTATCCTTTTTGTAATGAACATAGCTTTGAACCCGTCAACGGCTTATCGTGATAACCTTTTTGTCTAATTTTTCTTCCTTCCGTTTGGTCTACTATTGATGCATCTTACGTATATGGCTTCATTTTCCATTGAGCTTCGGCTTATGATGAAGCGCCTTCATTTGTATTTCATCCATATTATTTCATTAGTGCTCGAGAATGGACACTGATATTTAATATCATATCAATATTCAATTAAGATTTTAAAAATGAGTTCAAACTGTACCTGTATCCCGGCGAACACTAACTTCTGAACAAAATAGTTGAGTTTAGTGGATTTGAAGACGGAGAGGTGGCCGAAGTCGTGATTGAGCCACGCCCCCTGTGTTTGAGCGGTGCCCATGAAGACGGCGGCAAGCACGAAGCTATAGATGTTGGCCCCGAAGACGGCGACAACTGCGTAGGCGAGGATCTCGAGGGCGATGATGTGGCCGAGTTGGAAGGCGTAGAACCAGAAATTGGGCGTGTACAGGTCCTGTGGGGGTGGGGGAGGGGGAGAAGTGGATGGGGGGGGGGGGTGGAGGGAGAGGTATAGAGGTGGAGGGGTTAGAAACAAAAGCGAGAAGAGCGTGGAGAAAAGATGAGAGATATGGGGCCCATAAAAGGAAATAATGTGTAGAAAGAGGGAGAGAAAGAACATGAGAATGAGAGAGAGAGAGACAGGAACATAAAGGGGGAGACAAAGAGAATGAGTAAAAGAACGAAAGCACGAAAAAAAAAACCCCACCACGATATCAGAACGAGTATGCCTATGTGATTCACACAAATACAACAACGCTCGTCGAAATTTAGCCCTTCATCGCGACAATAACACCTGAAAATAGTTAATGGTTGAAGTGAAAGGGTGATGGCGAGTTTACAAAAAGTAACTTCGAATGCATTTGCTTGGAAGTTGAAAGTGTATTGGACTATCATTCCGTTACCTTGATGGAAGTACCCACAATCTAAACACAACAAAAAAGTAAGTCTCCCCACCTCCCAAGCAAAAAAAAAAAAACACATTGTATTGAAGAGTTTTTGAGCAACATAACTTGGCAGGATTGCTTTGTCACCTATTGACTAACTTCCGCATGAAAATCACATTAATCCACTCAGACATGCATAGGTGAGCACACATTAAAGGCAAAATTGTCACTTTTGCGAAAGTCACAAGGGTAATTCTTGGATTCTGTCATATAAATTGTTAATGAATTCCATTTCTGGTGACTAATTTATGACCCGTCATTGTTTATCATCCATCTCTCGACACACTAACACCTATCCCGACACTTAACCCATTGTTCTGGTTGAGTGAGCACCGTTTAAAAATTACTCAGCCCTCTAAAGTTTTAACTTTTAAAAACCCTTTATTTTTGTGAAAAAATAAAACTTTGGATATTTTGACAAAGATGTAACATGACCTATTATATGAACATAAGAAGTCATTTTCGTGTCATGGTTGAGTGAATACATTTTAAAACTTGCACAAGAAATGCCAAAATGTACTTTTAAAACAGTACAAACATTCACCCTTTTGCCTTTAGCGCTTGCTCACTCATGCATAACTGGACCGATCAATATCATTTTCACCTGAAAGCTAGCCAATGAGTGTAGCAACACCCCTGCCAAATTATTTTGTCCATAACCTCCTGGTTAAAAAGTTTGAGAAAGGGGGGGGGGGGGGACTCACTTTTTTTGTTATGTTTAGTACGACAACGAAAACGATGTGGAGCTTAACATTTATTTTATATCTTGGTCATGTCGTTGATCCCTCATATTGTGTTGGCCATAACACGACGGTAGTTTTATTTGCTTCATGTACCATTTTCTTAGTGAGATCCTTCAAAGACGCGAAGTCGACTTCGAGTTCCGACTTAGCTAGGTCTTCATATCCCTCGACGCGTCCAATCCGGTACAGTCTCAGGTACTTGTCTACGAACTTTCGATCTCGATGGAAGGCTCCAAACGCATCCTACAGAGAGGAATGGGTCATGAGTGGGAGAGAGAGACAGAGACAGAGAAGGATAGAGAGAGGGAAAGATAGAGAGAGACAGAGAGAGGGAGTGAGAGAGGGAGAAAGAGAGAAGGAGAGAGAGAGATAGATAGATAGAGAGAGAGAGGGGGGGTAGGATGGAGGAGAGAGAGAGAGGAGAGAGAGAGAGGGAGAGGGGGGTAGGATGGAGGAGAGAGAGGAGAGAGAGAGAGAGAGAGAGAGAGAGAGAGTAAGAGAGAGAGAGGGTGGCAAGAGAGGGGAGAGAGAGAAGTGGGGGGGGGGGGGGGTAAGCGCAAGGGGAGAAAAGTCTATTATAGGATCTTCAATGTTGACTGTTAAAGATACAAGGTCGTGTAAACTCAAGAATAAAATGAAAACAAGTATTTCAAATAATGCAACGCTCTCTCTCTCTCTCTCTCTCTCTCTCTCTCTCTCTCTCTCTCTCCCTCCCCCCCTCTCTCTCTCTTCACTACCCCTCTCTCTGTCTCTCCCACCACCACACCTCTTTTTGTCTCTCTCTGGATCACCTCCTATTTTTCTATTTCCGAAATATCGTGCGATCGAAAGACCGCGAGAGATGAGGTGATTTGAATAATATTCCCACTGCTTGCGACACATGTCTTAGGTTCAACAAACTTTTCCAAACTTGAGCAAAAGTTTGCAGGAAAAAAAAGAGCCGACTCTCTCAATTGCTGACAAGTAAATGACCATTATAATTTTGTGTAGTTGAAAAGAGCAATCCACTTTGTTCATCCAGACCTAACACATGTTTTGCTTTTGATGATGTATTTTGGTATGATAATATGCACTAATGCTTACATTTCTTTTTGAAACATAGCCATGATAGCGATGCTAGTTAGAGAATGAGATAAAGAGGATCCTATGAGATCTATATATGAGCAGGTATAAAACAACGGGAAAAAAGAACCTCATGAAGGAAGATTCCATTGACTTTCTAAACACCTTCATGCCATTGATGGCAAGGAAAGGGTCAAAACTGTACTACCACATTTGAAATTCTCACTGATTTGGACGGGCTTCCTAACCACATTGTAATCATATAGCTTACATTGTGTATTTTGTTTCGTAAAAAATAACGACGGAAAGTCAAAGAAAAAACACACACAAACAGCCCCATATCATTCCATAATAGTCAATTTACCACAAATATGTCCAGGGTTATGATGCACAATGTGCACTGATCGTAAAACAAAGGAATATAAAAAATAGAAGAGACTTTTCTCAATTGACCTAATCGCTTAGCTGAGGCTAGCCTGGTTTCTACAATTTTCAATAAACAGATCGGACTGCACTCACGAATCATTCTTAATTTCTTCACAGGCTTGTCGAACTGAGGAAACATGAAATTGATATAGCGACTAGTCTTAGAGTACTAGACCTTATTTTTCAGGTGGGATAAAAAATGTCCAACAGTCAGGTAGCCTGGCTAGGGTGTGGCGTTGTATAGTGCATAGAATGAATTTTATTTAAAATTAGTAGTAAATTTGTCAAACCTCTAGATATGAAATCATAGTTTATAGGTTCAACGTAAAACTATCAAGATGCGAAGATATCGTAATCAATTAAGCACTGGCTTAAAAAAAAACAGGATGGTCGTATCATTACTACATTTCAATTTCTCTTGTACCTAAGTTCATTAAGTTATTAATAAATTATAAATTCACAAAGGGTATTTTTTTTTCGTTCATAATTTAAAGCTTAGACTAACGACCATATTTCCTAAGTATGATTTGTTACCCGTCAAGTGATACGTGTGATAATCACCTAAAATGGTTGACAAGCTGATAGATCGCAGGTGTTGCAATTTCGTGACATAGATCAAACAAACACTGATTAGTTAAACTGCTGTTTCTATCATGCCTGATGTACACATTGGTCTTTCGCACCAAGTAGCCCTCATGAAATCGTCAATAATGGTGTGGAGAAACTGGACAGACAATTAAATATTTACGTAAATTCTGACCTTACTGAGCTACTGGTACCAGGCCAATGACATAATTACGTGTCCAGTTTAGAATTGAGAGAAGTAAAAATTACAATGGAATTAAAGTTTCTGCCTGGCGAAATTTCCAACCCCTTGATTCAATTGTGAATGGATCAGAAATAACTGACCGAGCACTATTTGACATGCAACACCATCATGACCGTATTGTTAGTTGAATTTATTATTGTAGGTTAATGGGTGACTGGTACATATTCGTATTTTCTTATATATGCTTTATCTTATCAGGTCTTTTCTTTTATGCCTTTAGAGACATAATAACTATAAATTGCAGGTACAGTCTGTCTGACCTTTCTCTGACCATTAGATGTATCCGGTCATCTTTTTCAAACCAATATCTAGTATCATACTTCATTCTTCTGGGATATTTTCTTTATGGAAAGCAACCTAACACAAGTTCGATATGTTTGATATATTTTTTTAAAGCATTCATATTTCTGAAAAAATGATGTCCATGAGGATCGACAGAAGTGTTGAATATGTAACAAACGAACAAATGAACAACGGATATGGCATGTATGTAATGTCAAAGGCAAAGAGCATCGCGACTACCAATGTTCACCACACTCATATCACTACTACTACTACCATCAATACTACCATCACCAACACCATCGACATCACAACCCCCACCATCATCATGACATCGTTAACACCACCATCGCTACCACAACCATGGTCAATATAGATACGACCACCGCTATCATAACTACTACCACACTAACACCAACATAACTAACACCTTTATTACTATCATCTCTACCAGGTCACCAATGCTAATATTACAATAGTCATCATCACCATCATCATCGTTACCATCATCATCAACATCATCATCATCACCATCATCAGCATCATCATCATCATCATCATCATCATCATCATCAACAACAACATTATTACTACCACTGCCACCACCACATCAACATTACCATCACCATCACAATTATCATCATCACTACAATGATTACAATCGCCATCACCGTAACCTACCTCTACCATAATCATCATCACCACTATCACTACCATCCACATCCTTGCCACTATATACCATCACTATCACCACCATCACTATCACCACCATCACTCAGTCACTAATACCAACATCATAATCATCTGCATTATCCCCACCATTTCCACCATCACCACCACCATCACCACCACCACCACCATCTTCGTCACCACAACCACAATAACAAATCTCTATTTCCACGACCACCATCACCATTATCATCATCACCACCACCACCACCACCACCACCACCACCACCACCACCACCACCAAATCATCATCATCATCATCATCATCATCATCATCATCATCATCGTCGTCATCACCATCGCCACCGCCATAACAACCACCAATATCATTCATCACCACCACCACCACCACCACCATCATCACCACCACCACCACTACCATGCAGCCACGACCACCACCACTCACCGTGGCGTCTTGACCAGCATAGTGACTGATGACCTTCCTCCCTCCAGGATGTCTCTTCGACCATTGTGTGATGTCGTAGACGACTCCGTCAATGACCAGCCACTTATCATCAGACTTAGTATGCTTCCCGATCTCCGCCCACGAGTAGATGGTCGAATCCGACGTCGATCGACGACCATGGGCCAAGGACCCAGTGTTTTCGTCGCTTTTACACATGATCGTGTTCTGAAAAAATGGAAGGGGAGATCATGATAATGATCATCTCCTATGCAAATTACCTGAATGATCTCGATTATTTATTGTCCTTTATTCGAGATATGAGTCATCCATCCAGATTATGACAAAAACTATTATGTTCTGTTTTGATGTCGCTCCGATGCAGAGTTTTCTCATTTGCCTTTTCAAATGTGGACATAATTCTATAGAAAATGAGAATTTCGAGAAAACAGTCCCGGAAAAAAGGAGATCCCTCATATGCACCATTCGTTGACAAAAAAAAAATACAATCATGACCAACGGGAAAAGAGTATATAGTCTAGTATAGGTAAATGAAACCCTGGTGATGGATTAAATGGACTAAAAGTAAATTAATCAAAGAATTTAATTGGCAAAAAAATGAAAATATTTCACATATATATATAATATTATTATGAATTTTGAAAACCATGATTACTAGCACCAAATCCTGATCAATAACCTTCACGAGCAACTTCATTGGTCCGCAGTGGCACATTTTACGTAATTGTCATTGTTTTTGGATAGACAAGACAAGACAAGACAGAGCATATCGCATCACTCGTCTGCCTTGAGTTGACAGAGCAAGATTACAGAGATAGCGATGGCATCTCTAGACACATATGCCTTCCTAATAACATGCATGATTTTTCTCAAACCTTTCGTCATCTTTTCTCTGCTCTGCGTCTTTCGTTCAATCAAATTACTTATAGAGCTTTGTTATCCTTTCATGTATTTTAGTAATTAAGATTTTAGATTTTCTTCATTGCGCTACATACAGCTAAAATATCATTGCACAAGGGCCTACAACAGGGGCCTTGAAGTCACAAAACATGCACGATTTATGTGTGTTATAATGACGTTTGCAGCAAGCAGTTTCAACCTTACAATGGCATAATGGACAAACTGTTTGCTTTGTGCAGGGATCGAGATGGACGTTGCATGCTTTGTGAAAATCGTGCAAAACTGGATCGATGCGAGGTCACCGCAATACGCGCAAGCGATCGTACGATTCTGTCAGTCGTACGATATCATATCGCATCCGCCGGTGTCAAGGCATAGCTCCGTCGGTTTCTGTCGTCCATAACCATGGCAATAAATAAATTTAGCACTGATGATTAGAGAGGATGTTGAAATAACATTTAACAAACAAACATACGTGTTTGTACAAATAACGGTATTTGATGATTGCAATAGAAAACCAGCTGTAAGAATCATTGGTATTTTGAGATGGGAACAGAAATGAAAAGACTGCACATTGATGCACACATTAGGTTTGATTATTATTTTTTAATGAAGCTGCCCTCTGGAGATTCACGAATGGTTGATAAAGATGTAGATCTAAAATAAACTTGTTAAAATCCATGATTTCATATGACACTTTGTTCCATTGTGTAAAATTACGTAAGGAGCGCCTCTTAAAAATCAAGGATTTATTAAATTCCTCAACATGAGAAATGAAAAAAAAAATGCTGTTACAAAATTAATGACGAGTGTAGCTTCCAATGGTTTGTCAGAAATGCAATGTCAGTATAATTCATTGAAAAATAAGAATCTCAACAAAAGTCGTGACATATTATTTTCGCAATGGTCAATGCACACGCACAAATGAGGATTGCATTGTACAATGTCGAAATATATATCTTTAAAAAAATGAGGATTCAAGAATTTAGCAGCTTACCTTGAAGATGGATAGAAATTACACCTTGATTTCCTTGAAAATACTAACGACCGTAGCTTGCAGTTTTAGCACGCCATTCCAGACGATGTGCAAACACCTTGATGGAACAGCAAATGTTTAGAGATGAGAAATCTAGCTCACCATTTTTGTCTGGCGTTATTCAATAGGGGGAAGCCCAGCTAGGCTGGCTTCCAGGCTGTTGGACATTCATGAGACAAATAGTCAAATACGGGTTTTCAACTTTTTTTTTATTAATTACTTATCAAATATTTTTATTTGTCTACTAGCAAGTCCGTAATGTTTTGGTGAGAAGGAGACAAAATTATGATCATAAGTTTCATTTGGCAGACGTACTGTTGAAGAGTTTGGATAATAAAATGCCTGTAAGGCAGGCTATAACAGCACAGCTGCCTAGCATTGTAATGCAATTCATGAATATTCATTATCAGTCCTTCTCCAGGGTTCTCTCCTCCCGCCCCCCTGGCCCTCTCCATTCCTCCCTCACATTACTCACAATACGCATGATCATCATTAGCCTGACTTCCAGGCTATTACAGTTTAAATCCAAAACAATCTGAACGAACTAACAAATCAAATCGACTGACTCCAGTAGCCGTAAACACTATAGCTATAATCTCTTTCAGGTTTTACTTGGATAATAGAAAAATGGCCTTGTCAGTTATAGGTCAGAATGTTTGAATGTGATATTTTGGAATTTAATGTCTACTAATCTGGACGTCAGGCTAAGCTCATGAATACGGGTATGGAAAGCGAAGCGAATCGTGATTAGAAGGTCGACGAACTAACACAACTCCATAAAGTTCAATTATTTTAAGTTCTTTGCCCCGCACGAGATGTAAATACAATATGTAGCTATTTTTTTAAAAATATAATTATATCTAAGGCCTCATTGGAAAAGGAATTGGTTTCTTCTGCTTCATATACTACCTCCAAAGATGCCGAATGCAATGTAGTTGTGATAGCAAACGCAAAATAAGCGTACAAAAAATGGTATAAAAAAACTATCAAAGGAAATCCCCAAAAGCGAAATCTAATCGAAAAATAATCATGATACTATTTATTATTTTTCCCTTGTCCATTTTCTTGTTTATCTAACATTTTCTCAAATTGCAATTGTGTTCAATTTTACTTTGATATATTTTATTACCTTCTGTACGTTGTTCTCTTGTCAGTCCCCCTCCCCCATTTTTGTATATAATTATTTCGTCTTCTTCATTTCATGATCCTTTCCCATGTAATATTCCGTTACTCCTGTTACTCTTTAAAAAAATATTTGTCTTTCTCCCTCTGTCTATCTGTATATCTGTGTCATATCTGTCCTGATTTGTGTGTCTCTCTGTCCAGCTCTCCCCCCCCCCCCCCATCCCCTCACTCTCTTTTTTTGTCAAATTCACTCCTTAAGCTTTCCCTTTCTTTCTCGCAATCCACCCCCCCCCCCCCCCCTCCAACCCCAGGCCGGGATGTTATATACATCCCATTTTCTCCCTCTCTCTTTCTTTATTATGTGTCTGATTATTTCCCCCTTTTCACAACCCCCTCTTGCCCTCTTTCGCCCCACCCTCTTTTAACCCTCCGCCCTATAATGGCGTGACTACGTGTACGGATGAGACGATCAGATTCCTGCTAATAACGTGATGTCGGGCTAAATGTTTTATTTTTTGTCCATATTTAATTCTATCGAGAAACCGAATTATCTAACTATCTATTGTTTTCTTTTTTCGTTCTGATTATTTTATATTTACCATGCACTTCTCCTCTATACTACTTATTCACCCCCTCTCTCTCCCCTTCTCCCTCGCTCTATCTTCTGCATGTCTCCATATGTTTGTATATATCAATTTTGCGAGATCGTAAGACCACGAGGGATGAGGTGATCTTAAGTATTTTTCACTTCTTGCGAAATGTCTTAAGTTGAACAAACTTTTCCCAATAAAACGATAGTTTGCAGAAAAAATTGATTTGCGAAATACCTGACAACTAATTAATCACATGAACCTTTTTTAAACGGTGTACAAGGTATATCCAATTTCACAGTCCGAAGCCTGAATTGAGACGAATGTTACATTAATAGCCCTGGTCGCTTGATACAAGGATGTATCATGCACACCTGATGTGCACTATCTCCACTCCCTTCATACACAGGACACGTCATAGACTCATTCTGCATACGTTCTGCCACTCAACAAAAATGATTACACCTGCATTCCTTCTAATCATGATAATACAATTCTGCTATGATAAGCACATCTGATTATTTGAAGGGCGCTCTTAGTTTTGTTTTCAGGTTGATAATAAATGTCGGGTGGTGTTCAAGTGCGCGATCATCACAACTGTAACAATTTCGTCACCTCGAAAGCTCGTCCACCTCCCAGCTGAAACGTCACGTAGCATCGGAAGAGTGGGGTCGTCCTATGGTATCGCCTCATACGCGAACACGTGACTATGGTTCTATAATTGAATTTCAGACTGAAATCATGCGAGCGCGCGTTGCTCCGTTTATTGGGTACGGCGGGGTCAAGGGTCACGGTTGTGAATGTCGCCTGATGACCGTGACAATGTCTCAGAATATTATGGTCAGATCTTTCTGCAATTTGGAAGGCTGGGAATTTTATGCTAAATGATTATACACCCCCCCCCCCCCCCATCTCCCCCTCTTCTGACTGTTTTTTTTTTTTTAAAACTTAGATTACTGTCTTAACAGATCAAGTAGACACCACTTAGTCATAATTATAAAACACAATAAAATCAACTCACTGAATCGGAAATGGTAGAAGTCAGATAGTAGCTGCACTAATTCAACACATAAAAATAATGATAGAAGCAGCAAAAGTAGACATATTCGATTATTAGTAGAAGATGAAGTATGATTATCAATACTAGCAGAAGTAATAGTTGTTAGTAGACGTCGTAGTAGTAGTGGACGTAGTAATAGTAGTAGTAGCAGTAGTAGTAGCAGTAGTAGTAGTAGTAGTAGTAGTAGTAGTAGTAGTAGCAGCAGTAGTAGTAGTAGTATAGTAGTAGCAGTGGTAGTAGTAGTAGTAGTAGTAGTAGTAGTAGTAGTAGAAGACGTCGTAATAGTAGTGGACGTAGTAATAGTAGTAGTAGTAGTAGAAGTAGTAGTAGTAGTAGTAGTAGTAGTAGTAGTAGGAGTAGGAGTAGGAGGAGTAGGAGTAGGAGTAGGAGTAGGAGTAGTAGTAGTAGTAGTAGTAGTAGTAGTAATAGTAATAGTAGTAGTAATAGTAATAGTAGTAGCAGTAGTAGTAGTAGTAGTAGTAGTAGCAGTAGTAGTAGCAGTAGTAGTAGTAGTAGTAGTAGTAGTAATAGCAGTAGTAGTAGTAGTAGAGAAGAAATAGTATATGTACTAGAAGTAGTAGAAGTAGTAGTAGGAGTAGGAGGAGTAGTAGAAGTAGTAGTAGGAGTAGGAGGAGTAGTAGAAGTAGTAGTAGGAGTAGGAGGAGTAGTAGAAGTAGTAGTAGGAGTAGGAGGAGTAGTAGAAGTAGTAAGGGTAAGAGTAGTAGAAGCAGCAGCAGCAGTAGTAGTCGTAGTAGAAGTAGTAGTAGTAGTACTAGTAGTAGTAGTAGTAGTAGTAGTAGTAGTAGTAGTATCAGTAGGAGTAGTAGTAGTAATAGTAGTAGAGTAGAATTAGTTGTGATAGTAGAAGTAAGAGGATACAAAGGAACAAGAGATGGGAAAGGGGAAGTGTAAAGGAGGAGAGGGAAAAATAAACACACACTGTCCCACACCCTCCTTTACCGTTGGAACTCCTTTCCAAACACAAATTAACACACTAAAAAATGTCCATCTAAAAACCAAAGAGGGAGTACTTTTCACACATTTTAATCCGAAAGACAAATATCAAGCGAGACCATATTTTTGTTTTCTTTCACAACAGTCTATAATGATATACATTCAATTTACAATGAGTGCAAACTTTGATATAATCTGTTATATCAAAATAAAATGAAAACACCAAAGTACAGTAATATGCTTTTTGACTCCGTGTGTGCCACTGGTACGATTGTGTACAAGTAACACGCACAAACCCCATTGAGATGCAGTTTGCATGACGCTCAAAGGATTAATAAGTTCCAATGTACTAGGGCCTGCCGCAAACTGAGGCAGGCGCCAGCATCCATACTTATATCAATCACGAAAAAGCTACCAATAACTATTGCTACAAGCTACTGAACTCCATGTGTGATTCGATATGAAGAGGAGAGAAGTTGTAGACTTTGAGAGTCAAATTTTATGACGATGAGGCCGTTGACATGGAGTTGCATTTAAAATAGCGTATCACATTACACATGTAATGTCACAAATAATGCACACAAATCCCATAAAATAACAATTTTGCTGACATACAAAGGTTTAAATCGAAACCACATACGAGTCTCCTTGCTCAATAAGGGTTTAGATTTGCTCCGTATACTGGTATCAAATTACTTGATCACATGACTGTATTCGGCAGAGAACATCATCACTGCTTTCTGCCCCCCCCCTCCCCCCCCCCTCCCCCCCCCCCTCCCCTCCCCCTCCCCTCCCCCTCCCCCTCCCTTTGCCAACCATATTACCCGTACTAATGAGATGAAAAATAACATTAAACGTGCAAATTAATTTCAGTTTCCATTGCGTAGCATTCCAACATTTCCTACTCTCATCATGTTCATATCATATTTGTCCGTGTACAAAATTCTTTTGTTCGGACACACTTGTGCAATACTTTCAAAATCACGCATCACAGTAAGATTAATGCGACTAGATTACTATAATCCACGTGCTACACACCCCGTGCATATTAAACTTACAGCACCAGAAAGTGATATTAATACTATACCGAGTCCCGTTGCAACATTTTACGATCAGATGTACATGGTCGTAAGTACTTACAAATAATGGTACCTTTCTCGCCTACAACCGAATCATATACATGTACAGCCAAACCCGTCCACAAAGGCCAACTGGCTGTAAAGACCACTTAACTTACATCCCGTCAGAACAGTCAATAATAATTACAACTGCACCACACGCGTCTGTAACAGAAGAGCATTTTTTGTATCAATAGAGCTGTATGAATGGTTTACTAACATATTCAAAGTTTATGCATACTAGTTTTTAACAAAGGTTGCCCGTGACAGCAGGACAGCTTGTCCGAGGTTTGCCCGACATAGCAAACAACTAATGTATGCAAAGTGGATTCCAGGTACTGAAATACCATTGTTAGGTACATGTTAATGGATAACTCGTTACTAGCCCCCGAGGGAAGAAACATCCATAAATTTGACTACATTAGTAAACCGGTCTAGTGGGGGATGTGTATCATATTGATAAATTGTTCGTATAAAAAGACTACCTGTTTAAGTTTACATTCTCGTTTTCCTTGAAAAATAAATGTTTCATATCGATATCAAACTAACCTGTTCAAACAGACCACCTACTCGTGTAGACAATGGCTTTCATGAGCAGTCTTTACATACAGGTTTGACTGTATTTGCATTAAAAAAAAAATAATAGTTCCACTCTATAGAGTACTGAAGTGTGACGTTATATGAACTTGTTGCCAAGAAAACTGATTCTAAACTATGTGGGAAGAGCAAACAGCGGGGACTCTCATTGGGAGTGCCCGATACTAGCCCGCTAGGCAATGCCGGACCAGTGAAACTCTCACTTAAGTGATGTTCTTAAATTAGCATCACAATCCTGCCTAACCATGGATTATGACGATACCACTTCGGTTCTCGATATTACCGCATTCACATTGAGGATGTGACACAAGGTCAGCCACGGGGTCAAACACGAGACGCAGCTCGGAGCTCGTGATCGTATCCATTTTGCACACGACACTGATAAGCTCACGCGTGTATCATCATTTTGACGATGGATTTCCACTTAACAATGCCTTAGCAACTTGGCAACACGGATGTGGCTTATGTTACATAATCCTGTCACCGTTTCCTGTCGTTGGACGAGTAATGGCAAACGGCATAAAAACGAAAATTCCCGATTGACCATATTTACATCCGTATCCTCCAACGGTACGAAAAGTGCGATTGCATTAACTTAAAGGCACTCAACTCAGTCCGCTCTTCATCATAACTGCTCAAACCACGCATTTACTAGTAATCACTCATTGAATACAGTCTTTAAGTTACGTCATATACCTAGCTCACCAAAAATAAACCATATTTACATTCTATTAACGGGTGTCAGAGCTATATCTTCTGCGAATATGATCTTATCATATCAATATAATAACGTATACTTTGTTATTGAAATAGGAATATTTTGTTATTGAAATATGAATATATTGTGATTATAGTGTATATCATCATCGGTTTTATATGTTCTTAATAATCGAATGTTGAAAGCTGGTCAATTCAGCCCGTGCTTATGTCCTGTCTTTGTTATACAGTGGCTGAATAAATCAATGAGCTTTGTTAGTTCATCTAATTGATGATATTATTCACGCAATGCACCTAATCTCCCTGGAATGTTTCCCAGAGCATGCCAAGTAGAGAGGGAAGAACCGTGGGCCATAGTGACATTAATTCTTTGTGTGCCATATGCAAATTTATTTGCAGCTAATACACATAAATATCACAGAGCGTTGTTTTGTCCTGGCATACAAATGTTAAAAAAATCCCCCTTTCCCTTCCAGTCGAGCAGGGGATATTCTGTGGGATTAACACTATGCACTGTGTGTATTGCACTCCTATGAGATTCGTAAAAGCATGTATGTATGCTCTTGAATTGTCTGATAATTATGACACTTCTAACAAAATCTAACAACGGCATCTTGTTAAGTTATGAAGTTCGCTTGGTATTCGGTAATAATATAACAAAAAAAAAACAAAAAAAAAAAAACAAAAAAAAAAAGGTCTAATTCATCATACTCGCACACAATGTCATATTACCCCAAATGGCTTCAAAGAAATTGCTATGCATTTTGAACGCAAGTTCTCACAATTTCGGGAAACAAGGCATCGTTTGATAATCCCCTTTCAAAGAAATTTTACCAAATCATTCATTATTCTTTCAAACAACATTCATCACCATCAACCAAGGAGCGATCTGTTAGAACACATCCTATGATTCTGTTAGCACTCATTCTCCTGAATAAACACCGCTCTTGTATAATTGTAATACAATATAACTATCTAATGCATCTATTTCTTTCTGCCACTATCATATTCCGTTTTCATCCAATAACTGGGTCATTAATCACCAAAAAATATAACCACATTGCGTTTCCGAGAGTTCTTCTGTTTTGTAAATACATTCATCTATCTAACTTCAGTATTTCAAATAAATTACTCACTTGGGTATCTGCCCCGTATATAAAATGTAATACGTTCATAACAGACTGTGCACCGATATTTTGCATCGAACCAATGACGGTCAACATCTCAAAAAGATTTCTTTAGACAGCCGCTATGATTGGCTGTTTGTCTTTCCTCTCACTAGCGCATCGATATTTTGCATCGAACCAATGACGGTCAACATCTCACAAGATTTCTTTAGACAGCCGCTATGATTGGCTGTTTGTCTTTCCTCTCACTAGTGCACCGATATGATGCATCGCACCAATGACGGTCAACATCTCACAAGAATACTTTAGACAGCCGTTATGATTGGCTGTTTGTCTCTCACTAGCGCACCGATATGATGCATCGAACCAATGACGGTCAACATCTCACAAGAATACATAAGACAGCCGTTATGATTGGCTGTTTGTCTTTCCTCTCACTAGTACCAAGGATGTATAAAGCGTAGCTACGCTTCATACATCCTTGCTAATACCAACATTCTTCCCCAATAACTTCTTGGGGAAGAAAACATGATACAATATACACAAATAAATCCTTAGAAACGTGCCAATTTCATTTTTCTAAAATATTTCCACACTCCTGAATTACAACAAAGATAAAATACCCGGTGAGATATCTTTTTTGTTTCGGCCAGTGAACAGTGTTCACAGATTAAATACAAGACGACAGGTAAACGATATTATCAATCGTTAAGTGCGTATGTAGGCAACAAAGCGACAACTCGTTCATCTGTTGGGTGCCGTCATACACATTTTGGCGATTGAAATGCGCGAGAAACTTCATGTGACCACGATAAGTGCTTTATGCACGTGTCCATATAATCAGCGATTTGATAAAGCTCTGCGGCGGAGCATGCGCACAACGTTTGCCTTTTGTGCCTTTTCTGTCGATATTGATTTCAATTCGCTATCGCTCAGCTTAGTGATTTATAGTGATCGACCAAAAATCACCCGTATCGGCAGGACCAGCAAGCTACCAACATGTGCTTATGGAACTTAGAGATCTGTTAAGATCACAAGCTTCCATAATTATTTCTTTTTTTGTATTCAATTACAGATCACTCACGGAGGATATGAAATCGTATTTGGTATTGTTTGATAATACCAAAGGACTTAGGCTTAGTCATATGTTACACTGGCATGGCATATGCACAGCTACCCTTTAGATCAAAGACTCTAATTTGAGATTGCGTCGGGAACGATCTACAAATCCGTTGCGCTAAAGCTTTATATACATGCATAGGATGTTCTTCGTGTTGTATGCCATATAGGCCGATTGGAATCTGGTAGATAACGAGTGTCTAATCACGAAGGTCGCGCGCCTTCTCGCCCGTGCGCGACTTGCGCGCCTCGATCACGGCGGGCGCTATGAGCTTCCGGTCGGTCACCTGCCCCAACCACGCCATGACGTCGATGAAGATCGAGGTGGGGTTGATGCGCCAGCCGAACTCGCCCGTGCGGTAGTCGTTGGGGAAGACGTGGTGGTAGTTGTGCCAGCCCTCGCCCAGCGCGAAGGTGGTCACAAACGGGTTCTCGGCGGGGTGGATGGTGTAGTCGTAGGGGTGCTTCCCCCAGAGGTGGGCGGCGCTGTTGACCAGCCAGGTGGCGTTGAGGACGAGCACGAAGCGGAGCACGCCGGAGACGAGGAAGGCGTTGCGTAGGGACTCGCCCCAGAAGTAGTAGGGCACGACCGTCGGGAAGACGAAACAGCACAGGAGCACCAGTGGTAGGTAGAATCTGGAAGACGGGCACATAACGAAATCATGTTTGAAATTGTGCGTGTTGGAAACGAATACATGTAAGTAGACTGACACGGAAAGTTATTGACAATACCCTGTATTGTACGTAACAGGAATGGAATAGTAAGTATCTGGTGAACAGGCGAATAATTGCATAATTTTTTAAATAGTGTGTGGACAGAAGGAAAGGTTATAATGGAAAGCTGTTGAATATTGTGGTGTCGAAATAAAGTTCCACAAACTCACTTCCTCTGAAACTTGACGACGGGGTCGTTGGCAATGTCAGAGAAGTCGACTTTCTTGCCGTACTCGAAGACGTCGGGGTGTTTCTTGACGAGCAGCCAGCCGACGTGGGCGAAGAAGAAGCCACGGAGCGCATTGTGGGGGTCGGCGTCTGTCTCCGAGAACTTGTGGTGGACGCGGTGGTCGCGCGACCAGTCGTAAATGTCATTCTGGAGGTGTGTGGGGGGGGGGGGGGATGTTATGTAATATGAATGCATTTGAATGGCAAACATCCAGAGGTTAAGGCACAGAGAACAAGAATCGGCAGCCTCATAACATTTGCAAGTGTTTAATACAGTTCAGGTCAGGTGGTCGACGTGGTGATGGCACGACCAGTCCTAAATATCATTCAGAAAGTGGTGGAGTGGACAAATAAGTGTAATAATACATCTTGTACTTGAACATTTTACTTTTCTTGAAGAAATTGTGATTGACGCCCATTTATGTTTTTTTTTTTTTATCAGTCAGATTTACAGCACAGAATAGAGAGGACTAGCTATTACTTGATTGTCACATTTAATGCTGTACTTCTTTCTCCTTTCAGATTTTTCTCATTCATTCTCAAGGCAACATAAATGCTTTAGTTAGTTGCTTACTTAAAATAGTGTACTTACTTGTAAGGCCATGGTCTGGCACATGGCGAGAAACGAGCGTAGAGGGAGCTTCGCCTTGTAGGAGCGGTGGGCCCACAGTCGGTGCGCCCCGGCGGTGATCCCGAGCCCAGAGAGGAAGTACACGAACACGGCTGAAAAGCGAAATCGAATGACGACGATAATGATTCGTTAACTCCTCCTGTGACATTCTCGTCAAATGTCTTTCCAAGCATGCTAACTGTGTGGTCATGGTCTATTTCACTTGCTGATTTCTGTACTATGTAATGGTTTTCATCGTGATGAAACGGAATACATTTTTTAAATACAGAGAATGTTTTTCTTCTGAAACATGCCGTCATGACGTACAAATGCATGACCATCATTCTCTACGGGTGAAATATACCTCCCGCCCCGTGGGCCCCCATCGTTAACTTGAGTTTACACTGAGACAGTTTAGTGCTAGCGCTTCCCATACTGCCACGTTTTGGTGCCTTTCACACGTGTTCTCGCCTCCTGTCAAGCGATGAGCATCGCTGTGACATTCATACATAACCCCGGTTGAAAAAGTGTGCAAGCAGTGACGTCAACCTGCAAGGGGCGAGCAGCAGCGGGGACCACTAACCGAGTAAACGTAGCTTAACCCCATCAGTACCAAGGGTACGTGAATTGTGTGATGAGTCAATCAGTATGCCTTTCCAAGTTTAGTAATGAAATTGGTTATTCGACCAGGGCCCTTTTGCATATCACTTTCTTTTTGTTGTCTAATAAAAACTGTATTCTCTCCCAGTATAACAAACATTACAAATTAATGTACAAATAAATGTTGCATAAAACTTACCATTGATGCTAACTCTGCTACCAATGGCAACTTCTATGGAAATCTTGAATTTGATTGGCTGTTGAGCGATGTTACCATGGTAGTTACCATTTATGGCAGAGTTACCATTAATGATACGTTTTATGCAACGGAGCCCTGTATACTTACTCCATGCGATGGTGTAGAGCTTGCAGTCCCAGACGACGAAGAGGAGCGCGTAGACCGACAATAGATGAACCATACCCATGAGCACCACGTTGCGCCACACGATCTGCATGGGAGGTCGCTTCTGCTCGTAGTTGGAGACGAGCGGGTTCTGGTCCATCTCCTGTCCGTCTAGTGGCCCGGCGTCGTCGGGCGACGACTCCGCCGTCATCACGGGATTCTTGGGCGCCATAGCTCAAAGCTCGCAGAGAGGTATTACAAGTCAGCCTGTAGGGAATGATACAGTTAAGAGTGACCGAGTATCGATTCAGAATCCAGATCACGGATTCAGGTGAACAAACAGCCTTTGGTAAAGACTCTTGACAAAATGGCTGCAAATATACTAACCGGCGCGTGGCCTTTCCTTCGTGTCGATCTGTGCTTCTTATTAACAAATATATTGCTTAGTCTACCTAAATGGCATGACTGGCAGATAACACAATGCAAATATAATACGAGATATGTGCTAGCAAATTAACTACCTGTGCTACCGCGTACGTTACGGTCCAAATTATGAAGATGTTGTAAGTTTTCAGTGCTCGCTCGGTTGATGGGTTTTGTAGGGTTGCTAGTAGATTTCCACCAAGGATGTATGAAGCTCGCTTCTTCATTCATCCTTCGTTTTACAATAGTATGGCTTATCAGATTGGTCAGATATTCTCAGTCAGTATATATTTGCATTCGGAAGCCTGAATCATGGAAAATTCATTTTTAGTGTCCTCTCGAAATGTTTTGGAAAGGACAGGTCTTCTCTCGTGAATCGTTCTGCAGATTTAGACTTGCAGGTTCTTGATATAAGGCTAGGGGAACTACTGGACTATCATTGACCTCATTGCATCGTTCGAGAGACTCTCGCATCGCATCGATGACCTCTATGAATGGCGCTGTTTGGAAGCAGAAATTCTCTCAACAATGTTAGACTTCGCAGGAGTGTGGACGAGGGAGGGAGTTTAATGTCTGTGTTTGTGTGTTCGCGTTTGTGTGCTTCAGGTTCTTACAGACGTCACGATACATCGATTATTGGATTAACGTCTTTTGCGTCACTCATCCGTAAGACGCGCCCGGATTCGAAGAGCAAGTTACTTCTTGACTTTCTAGTTACTACTCGTCCTTTATCACGGGACTAATTGAGCAATACTTGCTTTGTCTGATAGTTATTTTAGACATATACACTCTGCACTAAGTGCTGCTCATCTAAATTGGCTAAACCAACGTCCCTTTTCTCTTTGTTGTTATAAAAATTATGCGGGGAACTGGGATTGCAACAAGTAATGCCGGCGACGTATCTTTAATTATATGCGTCAATGAATCGGAAAAACGTGCCAAGTATAATTATCAACTTCAATGTGTGTGTTTGGAATGGGGTAAGGCTCCATAAAGCAGATAATCGAGAGCATACATCCTTGGGTTGGCTGATCCAAAACTTGTTTTTCTTACAAGTACGGAATAAAAAAGGGCTTACGACAACAAATGTCGGAGAAGTATCGTTACTCATGTGGGCCTCTGTGAATTGGACGTACTAACGGTACATGCACATACGGGGTATACAGTAATTATAAACTGTACTGTGTTTGGAAGGGGGTTAGGTTTTACAAACACAACATACACATGTACTGTACTTACACACACCTAGCCCCCCCCCCCCCCCCCCCCCTCCCCATCCAACACATACGCGCACACGTGTGCTCTTGGGACACGTGAATGCGTGCATTGACACCGGTTACCTTTTACTACCCCCATGTTCTCGATATGTACCTGGTATTTCGGTAGTGCATACTCGTATTAATCGCAGATATTGACACCGCATTGGTGAACGAGTATCCCTACGCGTACTTTGCCCTCATCATTGTTGTCTTTACTTGCATAAGACATCACATCAGGTTTTGGATAAGTTATAGAATCAAAAACCTCTAATGTGATGTCTTATGCGACTCGATAATAAAGACAAAATACCATAAGTATATTATACAAATATACCAAGCTGTGAGATTGTATAGTGGAAATTATCTATCTGAGGAGGGAGTGGCATAGAACTATTTTTTCCGAGGGGCGAAGCCCCCGAGGAAAAAATAGTAACTTATGCCAGTCCCTCCGAAGATGGTTAATTTTCACTATACTTTCGAACTCAATGCTTGGTATATTTGTTTTATATCCCTTTTGTAAAACAATAACTAATAAATAATATTTAGAAAATAGTAAAACTTTCGGTAACACCATGTGGTTGTATGTCGCCTTTTTTTTTCTCTCTTTCTCGATATCGGTTCATCCCAGGTATATGCGCAACACACCGCGCACTGCATTCATGCGCGCACTAATTTACGCCCGCTCAGGTAGAGAGCATGCGCAGTAGTGCCAAGGAAGAAAATAGTAAATAGAGCATGCGCAGTCCTCCCCATGAAAAAATAGTGAAAAATATCCGGAGCTGAGGCAGATATAGTCAAATTATTTTGTAGTCTGCGATCATCAATTGACCAATCACGTTCCCAGAATACTCATGAATATTCATAGAAGGGATATAACACTATTTATCGATGATGCAAGTTGCTGCAATGTCATTATGAAATGTATACATGTAGGCCTACACGTTTATATGAAACTTCCATATGCTTTATAGAACAGCTCTATTTATGATATTGTTTTCGAAAAAGGAGACTTAAGTTAACGGATGTTTTATGCAATGTACAGAGCATACATACTGTGGGAATCACTGTTGAATATCACTTTCACAGTCCCATCACAACGTTTCCGATGTTAAGAAACCTCACCCTATCTATTTCACAGTCTCCTTTTTTTTTCTTGATACCCTGTTATGTCGGAAACAATACAACCACCCCCTCTAGCAGCGCCTCACTATGGATGAGTTACCCACACCATACTCTTTACACGCCCCGTGAGCTCTTTGTGGAAAGAGAGAAAAACACACCATTGTTCATATTTGAATAAACATGTCAAGCCACCCCTAAAGCACGCCCCCCCCCCCCGTGGATTCTTCAATACAGCCGACGCCACCCCCCCCCCCCAACACGCGCGCGCACGCACACGCACACACACTCACACACACACACACACACACACACGCACACCATCACCACCAAACCTACAAGTACATCGTGGACCCATGCCTAAATATACTTCCGACAAGGATGTACGAAGGATACGCTTCATGCATCCTTCCTTCCAGTGTCATTCTCAACTCCTTCTCAAACTCACCTAACCCATGCCCAAACAATGTGGGACGGAGGATGAAAAGAGGAGAATGAAAGAGTAACTAGTCATTTTTGTAAGTTTTAAATGGCCATGTCCAAAAGCCTGAAAACCAGGCTAGCTAAATACACGTCATTTAGCTACTACACCCGTGAAAATGACTTTCAGATGTACCTGTGAGTACAAAAGACAATGCAAAGTCAATGTCAATCACGTGATCCTTAGAGGTAGGGTCCATGCTTTGAGAAATGATCGAGACGGGGAGAATGTGACAGGAAGACTTTGTATCAGCCTCTTCCGTAAGTCGATACGGCACGTGGGATACTGCTTGAAGCCTGGCCTAGCTTGCAGACCGTTAAGAAAATAGAGTCTGGTATTTACAAGACTAATACACTCACTCGTTTATTCACCTCTTTTGTCCCTCCGGACATATCTTGCGTGGAATGCATTGCATTGTGGTGCAGAACATAGCAGATAGCAGACTCCTATCTTAATGCTACAACTTTGGACGACCTGATCTGTCATGAAACTTAAAACACATTATTTGAATATCTTTATAATACAATAATTACAGATTTCCCGCGAAATTGCGCAATTTTCAAGAGCTACGTGGATCTCCTCCAGTAGACAGGATTTCTGAACATACCATTGCACGGACCCATCATGAGGCTAAAAGGATTTGTTTATTATTTTTATTAGCACCTTGAAGTATCTTGCTCAAATTAAAAATTAATCTGGAGTTAGACTACCTTTGATGAAGTTGTATAATTCACGTGTCATAATCATGCTTCTGAAATGAAATTCCCACTGAAATTTCCATAGGTCGCGCGAGTAGTTACACAACTGCTCCAACAGCAGTTCCTCTATTTTTTTCTCTTTTTTTTTAAACATGCACGTCGTTAAATGTACTATCTGATTTGCACTTTTTTTTATGATGTATGAGTTGAATAGGCAAGGTCGAACTCATATTAATTATCTTCAGGTCAACGATCATTATTGTGCAAGCTAGAGGCAACATGTCCATAGGGAGATCAGGGAAGAGAGGCAGAGAGAAAGAGAGAGAGAGAGAGATCTAAATTCAATGCTTATCCAATTTTTCATGAACAATGAATGCAAGATATCACCAGAAAGGCGATGGATTTTGGGCTGCATATAGAGAGAGTGAGAGAAAGAGAAGAAAGAGAGATGGGAAAAGAGGGAGAGGGAGAGGGAGAGGGAGAGGGAGAGAGGGAGAGAGAGAGGGGGGGAAGGAGAGAGAGAGAAAGAGAGAGAGAGAGAGAGAGAGAGAGAGAAAGAGAGAAGAGAGAGAGAGAGAGAGAGAGAGAGAGAGAGAGAGAGAGAATGCGATGGAGGGGAAGAGAGAATAAAGTTCTCTCCCTCCATCACACTGCCAGAAATATTATTTTTCAACGGCAAAAGTAATTACCTACAAGACGAAGCATGAACACGATCATGATTAATTCGCCACATTTAATTCAATTCGCCACACCCAGTCACGACGATATATGATTTACTTGTTAGTAGCAGAGTCTGTTTAAAAGTAGCGTATCCCTATGCAGATTATACTAGATTATGTAAAATATTGCACAAACCTTAAAGATTGTCCGTCCCTTTTGCAAGCTTAAAATTTGAAATCGTCTATCACGATCAAAAATTGAAGAAAGTGTGATTCAAGACCATTTCTAAGAATATAGCATGTTGAAGCTTTCTGTGTATGTAAAAATTTCAGCCGTTAAATTTCAAACCGTCTTTTTTCGTACTACGAAAAAAGTATAAGTCTTTGTTACAGTATCTATGTGGTTATTATGCATGTGTGAAATCCTGATTTTATGAGTAATTACCAAACTTTGGAGATGATTCCTTCTATAGAACATTTTTTTTCATAATGCGTTTTATAATTTGATAAACAAATTAATCAATAAATCAGATATTTCAACACAAACTGCTAAGAGCCTGAGGTAAAGACTGTTAATCAGACGTTGTTTACGTGCATTATTTGAATTTCACACTACGTATCAGTTTCAAATTATGAATATAGAGCTTGCTAACAGTTCTCTATATGTTTTGCCAATGTTTCGATGGTTTTGTGGTGATCTGAAAAAGGGACGGGCTGTCTTTAAGAACAGCGAATAGGTACAATCTGTGAAATGTGAAACTGAACAGTGTCGTAGCATTGAATAAAGTGAAACTTGACAGTCATTGACAGTGGTGAAGAATTCAATACAATGCCTGAATACATTACATATAGCGCTTAATAGTCCACAAATCATGCTGAGCTTCTTATTCAAATGCAGATGAAAACTTGTGTTTCAAATAATACTGTACATAAATTATCTGATATGTGCCTTCATAAACGTATTTTGACACAAAAGTTCCTGTTTACATTATTCAGCAGACCGGTTCGCTAGATTACTCAAAATGCCGTCACCACGGTGAGAGGATCTTTATATTTAGACGACCCGACAAATATATATGTTCAGCGATATCCCATTCGAAATAATTATATTGCCTATATTATGAGGGAACTTCTGAAACAACGTTTTCTTCTAAACACCGTTGTATTAACACATTTTGTTTACATACATCATAATAAAATACGTCTGAACTCTATTTACTAGTAATAGGTAGGGCTTTCGGATTTAGTACAGAGGGCTTATTCTGAAACACGAATACGTGACCAGCACGAAAACGAGCACATACCCAACACTTAACATTATTCATAACAACAACATAACGACGCATTTGGGCACAGAAAACGTAGCAACCTTTTCTCAAATTCTCCGGAGAATAATGCTGTCGATGTTTATCGCGTTGTTTTCCTCAGACGCAGGTCGGAGTTATAAATACATGTCCATTATCATGGTTGTACCGGTTTGTGCTGGTTTTCAGCATCACGCCAGGTAAATGTATCCGTGCGCGAACTCAAGCACAAGTGGTTAAATCTAGATCTATATTAATTTGGTTGCAACAACATCCTTTCCCTCTATCGGAATCGAATGCTGCATATCACTATTTCACTTCCTTGTGTATGTGTATTCTAATCTGTTACGTAAATAGAGACATGCAATCATGGCCATGTGTTATACATAAACGTGTTATTTTTTTATCATAATGAATCATTTGGGAGTTTTGAAAGAAACACTGGGGACTCTAGGATGATACTGTATACAATAATTGGCCGCCCGCCCCGCCCTCATCAAAACGGAAGTAAAAACACGCATCCCCCTCCCCCCAAAAACACACACACACACACACACACACACACACACACACACATACACACACACAAACACACACACACACACACACACACGCACTCACGCACACACACACACACACACACACACACACACACACACACACTCGCGCACAAACCTATTCGCCCTACGATAGTCTACACCCAACTCTCATCTCGATTATTTTCATACCTGGAACTTCAGTACGTCGTTCTATATCAAGTGAGCCATGTACAATACAGCAGTTCCAATGAAGTGCCAGTGGGGTTCCTCAAGCAAAATGTCTGGAAACCGGACTAACTGAATCCACTTAAAATATTTTTTTTTTGTTCCTGTTCAACATCCTTTTTGACATGATCAATATTTTCACTTGACGTTAAAACATCCCTGACGTCATGAAGCGGGCTATGAAAAAAAATCACATCGCACCTAGCCTAGCCTCAAAAAGGGCTGTATTAAATATGTCTAACAGCCTGAAAGCCAGGCCAAATCTCACGAAATGGCGGACATTTTACAATTTCATGTCAGGGATATCACACCACCCTCTCTGCCGCCTCCTCGAGCGACGTTTCTGTTTCTGCAAGCGAGCAGATTTCTTTCTTCTCTTTTCCCCCTCCATCTTCTTATCTTGACATTTAAATGTTACTTCAAACAATATAGGATACCAACGTGAGGACGAGCAAACAGAATCATTTGTTTAGACGTCTGCTGTGGGGTATTATTTGTGTTTGCGTCTGAATCGTCGCTGTGTGTGTGTGTGTGTGTGTGTGTGTGTGTGTGTGTGCGTATAAGCAGCGAGGACACTGTCAATCTGCGTTTCCCAGACACATTGTGGACACATGACTGAATTCCACGGATTGCAAAAGCTACAGGCGCAAAATCAATGCTCCACAAACATACATCATCAGCACCACATTGTGTTAATCCGATTAACTGTCTTTACAGAGTAATACTTTCAGTAAAAAAGAACACATGGTATGCTACAGTAGTATGCATGCTTGTTTTACGTGTTATCTATTGACAAGAACCTTATTATACGTATCTAAATTATACAGTATTGATATCTTACCGCATTTTGTTGTTTTATTTTATGACAATTGCATGTTGAAAGTGCATGAAGCAAGGAGTATTGTCTCTGAATACTGAATACACAATCAAAAGAAAGAAAAGTACACACTATAAAACCCACGCATTCTGGGTCATGTTGCATGTAGATTTTCAATTATTTTAACTTACCATCAATGATAACTACAAAGTCAACGTGTGTACAAATGGGAGCTCATTGGCAGTTGCCATGGTAGTTACCATTGATGGCAAGTTACAATGATCGAAAATATATATGCACTTGGGGTCACAAGTTCACAAGCTCAATAGCAGCAACATCGCACAGGAAATAAA
Organism: Arbacia lixula; assembly: GCA_963669155.1. NCBI lineage: Eukaryota > Metazoa > Echinodermata > Echinoidea > Arbacioida > Arbaciidae > Arbacia > Arbacia lixula. Next base: position 9,117,510 of record OZ022593.1, read on the forward strand.
GTGGTTTGCAATACTGTTTGTAAACGTTGATTGAATTTTCAGATGTTTAAGAAATCATTTCAATACCTACTGTACATGTGATGTAATGACGCTTCCAGCTACTCACAACTGTAATTTTGCATACTTCTGTTTAAACTTAAACGTTATTAGTCCAAAAGACTTCTTTATATTACTGGTTCCACAAAAGTAGCAAAGAGAGGGTTCTAATGAAAATTACAAGATAATGACCAGGCCATTAGCAGTGTTGAGCGCCAACTGATAAAGCGACCACTGTAATCTGTGTATATTGGCTTGAAAGGTGAAATTCAAATACTTTCAAGACCACTGGACACTTGGCCTCCCATAACCTCATCTTAATTACCCTTATCTTTCTTGAAACGCTGATAAAAGAAATTTTTGCAAGGTAGGGCAAAATCAAGTTTTTCTGCTATCGTGCAAGGATAACATACACAGACTGGAATGTGATACTCATCATATTTAACTCTCTCACCACCAAACCAAGAAAAGCATGTTCTTGCATGTATGACACTAAGGGGTACTGAAGATTACACGGACCAAAAGAAAGTACATTATTAGCTCGCTACAACTATTTCATTGACTTTGACTGTACATCCAGGTAGACGTGACGCATTCGTGTGTGCATCATAATGTTAACCCTTACATTACCATTGCCCTGTTGCATAAAACTTACCATTGGAGTTACCATTGGCAACTTCTAAGGAAACCTTGAATTTGATTGGCAGTTGAGCGATGTTACCATGGTAGTTACCGTTGATGACAGCGTTGCCATTAATGGTAAGTTTTATGCAACGGGGCCCAGGCCTTGTGAACCCCATTGCTTGATTTCACATTTTCATATCCATGGTAACGGTAATGGAAATGTTAGTGAGTTAAGAGCAGGTGTCGTCACAGTCGCGGCAATTTAAAGGGAATATATTGTACTAGGAAGACAAAAACAATTGTGATTTCGTAACTTATTATTCCAAATGTGGATAATTTGAGGGCAATACATGAATACATGAATTTAAGACCAAAAGATTGCTCACGATCACCTTTTTGAAGTTTTTTTTTCTTCCCAGCTCAGTATATTCCCTTTAAAATTCTAGTAGTGTAATGACCTGACACTGTAGACTTCAATTAAAAACAGTCGCAGATTTTTTTTTTCCTGGTACGATCAAGGATCCTTGCTACGATGAAGCTCTAAAAACGATAGAATCTACATGTACACGTACAGTGTTGTTGATCGAATTACATGTAAATTAGAAGTACATAATACCTGCCGGGTCTCAATTCAATACACCTGGATGGAGATGAACAAAAAATCACGCACCAGGCATCTATTGTCCAAGGGTGTACGCACAAGCCCGGGAGCGAATCACGATCTCTATAGATACAAAAGTCTCTGACTGTACTAGTGCCCAAACATGAACATTTCAAAAGAGAAATACATATTGGTAAACAACATTAGACACTGAGGTACTTCATGATTGAATGATACATAATTATCTTGCAGGTCCTAGTTGTACCGCATCATGTAGAAGAATGTATCATTTACGAACTTCCCTAGGAATGAAGAAACTGAACATCACTGGTAATAGGTTTGAAATAACTTCTTTATCTAAAGAATAATTTGGAGGCGGGTCATTTCAAATTTGATATGAAAGGAATATTGTTTGGGTATCATTTGGGAACTTCCCTAGGAATAAAGGACTGAAAATTACTATTCATGGATTCAAAATAACTTTGACATCATAAACGTTAACAATTTAATGAATTGAATATTGTAGGGACTTCGTGTACAAACAATCAGTTCCATATTGGAAAGGGGATCATTCATTTACGTATCAATTTACAGTATATCGTACAGTTCATACAAACATATTATGTACATTATGAGAAAATAATTTTCCAGAAACATGAGGCTAAAATGCATTTTAGATGTGATGGTGATACTCCTTATCATGACTGTAAAACATCATGGCATCATAGCAGTGTTCCCACTTGAAGTATTAGGAACACATCCACCCTTCTCTTTTATTGAACGTAATTTCCGAACAGGGTGAAACGATTCCATTTAAATCCTTCCGAGGGAATATCTTGATAAAAACAGTACACCTATTCTTGATGTGTCATGTATACGAATGTTACAATTGCGATATATCATCCGTCGGAGAGTTTTTTTTCCCCCTACGTTATTTCAATTTGATGAAATTCGAAAGTGTTCTTCGCATACTGTGCGTCATTCTGCTATAGTCTCGCTTCAAAGCTGTTGGATATTTCTAATGAAAGCTGTTCTATAACTGGGTCTGGATACAAGAGGCTAATCTCTCTCGATTTAAATATTCTCCCGCTCTCCTGCCATGTATGACACATTAAAACCAGAGGAGAATTATAAAATGACTAGACTTAGGGGAACTAGACTTCCTTTTTCAGTTTTGAGTACAAATTTAATATCAAACAGCCTGGGATTCAGACTAATTATGCCATTGCCGAGAGCGTCAATTCAGTTAAAGCATAAAAAAGTGTTGTTCCCAGAACGCACTCAATCAAATTAAGAGAGAAAAGATTTTTATTTAAAGGACATATATATTCCATACAAGAGTATCAAACGCACTTTACCAGGTTTTATTTTTTTCTTTCTTTCTTTTTAATACAAATCTCTGGCGCTACATGCACGCTCACTGACTTTAAGAGGCACTACAACCATCTCTAAAACAATAGAAAATTCATGTCAAAGTCATGAAGATCATGGGACTAAATGATTTGCAAATGTATTATTCGTTTAGTGGGAATTGAACTTGTTAACCTTAATTGAATGTTTGTATGTCTACAGAATCATTTTCCCCATTGACTAAAATATAAATACGCATGAACTGAGATACAAAATGCGATAATTTTCCCTAAAACCTTCATTATTCAGTAGAATTTTCAATACAAGAACTATGCAACTTCAAACAAAGCAGAGAATTTGCAAAGGGTGGAAAAATCTATTCATGAAAAGAACATGTTCTATCTACATGTTCCTTATGACTTTTACGGACAAACATGTTCAAACAATGACGGTTGTTGAAACGATGAGTTGCAATAATAGATGAATAAGACACATTTTGTTATGTATGCACAGTGTATGCAAACAATACTTGGTAACTCCAAAAAGCGTATCTGACTCGCAGCAACAAATTTATTGTGCATTCCATTCCTCGAGAAAAAAAAATCAGTAGTTACAGGTAATGTAAATACCGCGTTACTACGTACTTAACGTGCTTTGGGGAAAATGTTATTAAAATTCGAAAATGGCTATTAATCGACCCGTTCAATCAGAGAGGAAACAGGTAAGTGGCTGATGCCATTTCACGCGTTTACACGCCATTGATCATGAATCATTCGCCATGGATTCGGCGCGCTTAGCTGCGGTAATGCTTCGTAGAAATTACCTCGCCTCCATCAATCATAACATTAGTTGGCCATTTCACACAACTATCGCAGTCATACGCAGCAACCAAAACATTCCCATTTAGTCCGCACGACAAGTCTGATTTCAAAATACCATGTCATACCAAGGAACTACACTTTATACAGTACATACTTGCTCACATGTTGATAAACACAAGCATTCAGTTGGAATGAACTCGCTGCCTGCCATACACATGATAAAGACATACCTGGAAACTGACCTCGATCATACTAGAGGAATACAAAAGATGATTATACATAATCATACCTATATAATCAATCCCTATCTACAGTAATATATCTTTCTAATCATATCTTGTGAAGATCTTCAGGCATTGGTTGTTGGTTTTGTTATTGCCATGCTAGGTCAGGGAGATAGGAATCACATATCTCTCGTCAAATCTTATCATGTTCATGAAAATTGAATGATCATATCGAAACCACAGCCATAATAGTGTGATAAATTTTGACGAGAAAAGGCCAATGACCAGATAACACATAGTGAAGTTATAGTATGCAATGATTTGCAGGAGCTCGTCAGAGGTTCATTTGTGTCCTGAATCTGTTACCTCATCATCACAGCATGTAGGGTCCATGATCACAGGCTGTGTGAACCGTCTGTACGAGTAGCCTGACCTCCAGGCTGTTGGAAATATTTAATCGGAGCCGTACAGTCACAGGTACAATTTGACACCGGGTGTGGCGGTATAGACTAATATCTCTCTCTCATTCTCCTTCGGCTTGTGCCGCGAGGAGAGGAGGATTAGTCGTGTCAGCACCAGACCCACATGTGGTGGTGAGAGTTTCGATATACAGGTGTATGGTGTCTTACATTTTCTTTTTGTCTTAATTTGACATCTGGTCTGGCTGTATAGACTAATGTCCCTCTCTCTCGTTCTTCTCCGGCTTGGGCCGCGAGAAGAGGAGGATTAGTCTTGTCAGCACCAGACCCGGGTGTGGTGGTGAGAGTTTCGATAAAATGGTGTCGTACAGCCTGGATGTCAGGCTACGTACCAGGGGCCACATCAGGATTCACGCTCCTCCGATCGAAAGCGACCGCATAATTGCTCTCTGTAGGGAATAGGGGGCACATGATGAACATTACACTGAAGAACATGGATGGCTTCATGTGTGTGTGTGTGTGTGTGTGTTAGTGTGTGTGTGTGTGTGTGTGTGTGTGTTAGTGTATGTGTATATGTGTGAGTGTTAGTGTATGTGTATATGTGTGTGTTAGTATGTGTGTATGTGTGTTAGTGTGTGTTTGTATGTGTGTGTGCGTTTGTGTGTGCGTTTATGTGTGTGTCAGTCATAGAGCTTTATAATGGTGTTAGCAGTATGTATGAGCGTGTGTGTGTGTGTGCCAGTATTATGTGTGAGCGTGTGTGAACATGTGTTCATAGAATGTGAGTACGGAAAACACATGGATAACATTCTGAGGATTTGGTTATTGGGTTGAGAAAAGGGTGTATGGTACACTTGGTGTGCTACACTTGGCTTGGCTACACATACATCCTTGGTTGAGCAGTCATGCATGTGGTCGTATAGATGTCGTGCGATGTTGAATCACGAGTAAGTTTGTGTCATACGGTATCTACTGCATACATGTGCATGTTGGAACTTAGGAACGATGGGCTGCATAGGCATGGAGCTTAGGAATACATGTAATGTGTATGTATGCCCATGAGGAGAAAGAGGTGTTGATGAGGGGGTGGGGGAGGGGGTATGCATATATCGGTGTTGGGGTACATTTCGATTGAGGTAGGGAATTATGGAATGGAAAAGAGCCAATCGATCGAGATCACCGCTGAGACGCATTCAATAAAGTGATTTCAATTGTTTTTTCTCAGAAGCACTGATTTACAATTAATGTTCATTTCTCAAGAGGGAATAAATCAAGAATTCCAAACGATAAACCTGCGATTTGCCATCTAGCCAAAGGTCTGTCGGGTAATACTTATCGACCAAATAGCTATAGTTACATACATTGTACTACTACTACTACTACTACTAGTATTATATTATTATAGTATTATAGCAAATATACAATGTACTGTAGCTTGCTATTTTACCACTTCAGGCCAATGAAGACGCCCCTTTAGTAACGCTACAATATCTTACTTGTCTGATATTCCAATTAGTGATCCAGAGGCTAAGAAGAGGGGGAATCATAATGTTTGGTATGTCAATATTATTCAGACTAGTCTAGCGTATAAGCCGGTAGCCTTTTCTTTGTTTCCTTTCCCTGTTCAACAGGCCATAAGATTCTTTCTCTCTCGCTCTCTCTCTCTCTCTCTCTCTCTCTCTCTCTCTCTTTCTCTCTCTCTCTCTCTCCCTCTCCCCTTTCTTATTTTACTTTGAACAGTAACGCACGTCCATGTATTTTAATATTGCAGTGCTTTTGATAAGGATAAGGATATTATGTTCTTTCATTTATGTAATATCTATCATAATTGGAAAATAAAAAGATAAGTCTGGAGGCTACGCTAAGACGAGACATGAAATATGTAGCGTGCTGTAGATTAGAAACGCAGGGTGCACACTATAATGTGCAGCTGTTAATGGATTTTTGTAGCCTTGCTCTCAGCCTACTGAACTTTCACTTGTCCTCTGAGTCGATATGATTAGGCAACCGAACAACGCTGCGCCATCAAAAGAGGTGTACATTGTGTAGTTTGCCTACCCCCCCCCCCCCCTCCGACCCCCCCTCGCTTCGTTTCGTTAACAAAATCATGACACTACCTCTTGTACACACATATAAACTCAGGCCTTACCTTAACCTTAACCCCTAAATCCCTAATATCAGCTTGTGCTCATCGACGAAATCGGAATGAAATGATATGAGATTAGACCAAATGGCAAGGTACCGCAGAAGCTTTTTCAATTTGGTTCAATTATCATATCAAACAATTAAATAAACAGTGAATTAAAGGCAAAAAGTGTGATGACCTCTCACAATGAGACAGTATTATAGCTCATCCAGCGCTCCTTGACTTTGCGCTGAACTCCAAATCGTTACTTACCAACTGTCATCCTTTCGAAACTCAACCCCAGGCCCAGGGGCCATGACAAGGGCTTTTCATACCCCGTTATTTTAATGACAATGCAAAACTGACACTTGGACAATGTAAATCATCCGAGTACTTCACATGAACGAAAACAATTGAATTCAACCCCCAAGGAGATACGAAGTTGTTGTTCAGCGGTACCTCCTCGAAGACAAATCGTGGTACACGTCGATGGTGTATCGTCCCTACAGAGTGACGAGAATAATGTTGTATTGAAAGAACAATAATCCCGTAAGTTGTGAAAGTGTAGTTATTGGTGTTTAATTAGATCGGTTCCAAATTAAATTTGAAACATTACATGAACATACTACGCCCCCCTCCCCTCACCCCCAAATATAATTATATTGAATAATTTCGAACACGAGTGCCAGCTCGTGTAAACAAATAGAGAAAACGTTTAGTAAGCAAATGTCAGCTAGTTTACATACTACGTTAATGAGTAGTAGATAAGCATCGTCTGTATCTACTCACATTCCTATGCCAACACTAGGGTCTACTTGAAATCGCAAAACGCTACTCGACAGATATTTGAGCCGATAGCCTACTTTTGATATGCCAGCACGCACAATCAAAATATCAAACGGTAAACAAAGGTGAAACGATATTCCACACTTATTATGATATCTGATTATAAAGGAGGTTTAGAGATGGCCCGTCCCTTTTACAAACATCTGCAAACTTCATGAAAGCACGTATCTTTGGGATACCCAACTGTGAAAAATTAAGCCAGGTCAGAGGTGCTATAACTCCCGTAGAATAAATGAAAATCTAACTTGTTTTCATTGAGATTTTGCTCGATCAATTATCGAAGATTATTTTCTCACAACCGAATATTACGATTTGTCGATTCCAGGGAAAGGTTACATAGCCACTCTCTCTCAAATGAGGGAACTTTCAGAATTAGGTCTGCAAAAGGGACGGGGCCGGGCTACCTTTAAAGCGTTGAGATTAACATGATTGAAGGGGTAAAGACTCGTTTCAACCGTGGTAGGGTCCATGTTTCAACTATTTACAACTGGAAAAAAAAATGGCTTTCCGGCTGTTGGGCAATCACAATCCAAGCTTGAAGATAGAGCATCGTACTCTTAAGACCAGGGAGCTAAGAACGACTTTACAGACGACTGGTGACCCTTTCTTGCGCTAAATCAGATTCTGACAGATTTTGATTCTCATCTGCTAAAGTTCAAATGTGATAAACTTATTCTTGTTGTTAACAATTGTCAAAATGCAAAGTTTATGATTTGTCAAATTTGATTAGGATTGTTGGAAATTAGCTCCCATTTTGTTCAAATTTCTCAGTCCGTCGTTTGGGCGAGCACGAGTAGAAAAACGAGAATGGTCAGTCCACTGCAGCCAAATCCGTTTACTGAATAGTTTGGAATTAGAAATGCCTAACAATTTGGAAGAATAGCCTTTCCCCCTTCAAGCTGGATAAGGACAGAATCAACAAGATGCAATGAACCGCACAAAAGTCTAAAGAGCACATTCTTTGGTGTGGTGGAGACTGGAAAAGTAGGTGAAAGAGTAGTTTTACCCTAACAGAGAAAATCCGTCGATTGACAAATTGATCGACATGTGGTTTGAGTAAACACAACGTCTGAAATAAACTGTAGCGCTCTGGTGGAATATAAAGTAAAGTTTATTCGAATTCGAATTACTGGAATATATTCCTAAAAAAAAATGATCCACATGGCCTCATATCACTTGACCTTTTGACCGTGGATGACCTTTGACTCCATCATTCTCATGAGGGCACATGTGGTATTAGCCAAGGATCATTTGTACCAAGTGTGACCACAATTGATACAGAAATAAAGAAATGAGAGCAAGTCAAACGGAAACTTTGAGAAAAATAATGCACACGGCCTTATATCATTTGACCTTTTGACCCCTAGATGACCTTTGACCCATCATTCTCATGAAGGCGCATGTGGTATTAGCCAAGGATCATTTGTACGAAGTGTGATCACAATTGATGCAGAAAATGATAGCAAGTCAAACGAAAACTTTGAGAAAAAATGATCCACATGGCCTGATATCATTTGACCTTTTAGCTCTTAGATGACCTTTGACCTCATCACATAAATTAATGTACAACTTTCATTGGTGAAAATTCACTCACACTAAATCTCCCAGTTGTTGCTAGTCGGGAAAACCTCGGATAGCAATTATCTTACCACCAGCACCGCACTGTTTGAACGTCGTGCATAACAACATGATTTTCCTTATATAACGATCATGACCGGTTGCATGTCATATTATGCCATTGTCGTCAATATTTCAGTGTTTACAAAGTAGGTATCTAATGTAAATAATGGGCGACGCGTTCTATTAGATAAGATTGCAATGTGTTTACGACTTTACAAATGGAAATACAAAAGGTCGAGCATTCTGATAAGTGATCAGTGATCAGATATGGCCTGCAAGTAATGGAAATCTGAAATCGCGATGTATGCACATTTTACTTTGACTTTGATCTGCGATGTTTGGATATCTAAACAAACATGTAATCACATTTTTATTGTGCCAAGTTTGTAGAAATGCGGTCAAATATTGTTGGAGCAATTGGCTAAACGTGTTCCAGACTGGTATCCGGAAGCATAATGCCACCGACCATTTTCGCACAAAAATCTATTACTTAATCATCTTAACACTGACATAAAAATCTTTATGTGCACACGAATGCATTATTTGCAAGGAAAGTGCAACAATTTGTTTGTCCAATGAGCATGCATTGTCGCTACACAAGTAGTGCATGTCTCCAATGTTTTTTTTTTTTTTTATTTTTTTTTTTAGGGAAGCTAATCGGGGGGACATTTCATGAAAGTAGTCACTTGTCAGCACTGACAAGTTGTCTTTCTCCGACAGTTACCATAGTACAGTCAGAGGCTACTGAGGCTAGTGCCTCTCAGCCAATCAAAACCAGGGATTTCACTGAAATTGTTGGCACTGACTATATAGTCAGTGCTGACAACTTTCATGAAATGCCCCCCCCCCCCCCCAGTACCAGCAAATCAGATTTAGAGTGTCGTACGACACTGAAGTAGCATCTCATATTGCTACTCACTCCTTAGCCGACGGTATGACGGCTATAGCCAATAATCCCATCTTTCATTATATCGTGTGACATGTTTGCTTACAAAAGCAAACATGTCACAAGACATCAAAATAAATTATACGAGGCGGTTATTGCTGTCTAATGAGACCACTGGCTTATATTTCGGCACATACAAATTATGCGTGTATATCTGCCAGTGCTTTTAGGAGAACCAATTTACACGCGTATGTTGCTTTCGAGTTGCTTTCGATTGATATAACTTGTATAACTAACTTGTATAAGACAGCATACACTGTGCAGTGCTGAAGTAACAATTTCGGACACACTGACGTCATCCCTACGTTTTGATATAACGGTTTAATAAATGGTTGTTACTAAGGATACAGATATGCGGGGGGAAGACGGGGAGGCATTAGAACGGCAGTGACAGTGCATTGGGGTGGGAGGAGTGGGGGTTACATTCACTTATGAATTATGAAACTATTACACCCTACCATTCCATTACAATAAATAATCATTCTTGTCGAAGCCCGTGGAGGGAAGGGAAAGAAAGTGGAGACATAGGAAAAACGGATAAAGGGATATAAATGTTGACGAGACTCACGGCAGGGGAAAGGGGGGGGGGGGGGGGTAAGTCAGAGAGAATGACTCACTCTCGGGGAAAATAAGACATACAATATAGGGTTGTTGTGCATAGTCAGACAGGTCAAACTTTGACTTTGGATTGGCATTTTAGATCTGTAGTATTGCAAATAAAGAACGTACATTGCACCCAGGTCTATTTAAACAATTATTCCTCTTTCTTTATTTGATGAAAAGGTTCAATGGAATGAAACACACACACTCTCTCTCTCTCTCTCTCTTTCTCTCTCTCTCTCGCACACACACACACACACACACAACACACACACATGTATAGTCGCATACACAAATGCTCTCTCTTACACACCACACACTTGTACTCAAATACTCTCTCTCCCTCTCTTTCTCACATACCTAACACTGCACATACACACAGAGCACATACACCAAAACTCCCTCTCACATTCTCTTCCCCCCCCCCCCCCCCCTTCTCCCAACTCCATTTCCCTGGTCCCTCTCGTAACTCAAGCTTTCAGCATACGAGTAATTGATCAGAATGGAACAAGCGAGTATCTCCCTCTCGATCAGCTCATTAACTCAACCATCCAGGGCACAACATGATATACACCCTACCCCTGTACATTGTGCAGTATGTCGATGCTAGCCCGATACTAGCAAGACGGTCGGTACGTTATCAACTCGCTCTTTTTCTCCCTGCCCTCGAGTAATATGGTTTCTGTCACGTACCAAGTCAACCCTGTTCTTTGGGACGAGATAACACAAACTGAGTGTTGAAAGTACTTCCTTATTCATCAATTTCACACACCATGCTCATGTTTCATTAAGCTTCATAATTAGAGTCTAAAGTTACTCTTGACACTCACAGTATTTCTTTAAAGTTTAACGGCACATTTCTGGTAAGGGAAAGTTTCATGGATAATGTTCAATCTGAAGGTACAATTCCTTTTTGCCAGATTAGAGCAGCACTGTGCATTGCTTTATAGGCTAAAGTTTGGAATTGCTGTTGCCATCATGATATTTGTAGTCAGCTTCATGATTATTTAAATGACTGACTCTGTGATCATGTTTATGTTTAACTTTTATTGCTAATGCAAGGCAAATGTAATGTCAATACATTTGTAACTCTGAAAATTGATGGAATAAGCTTTTAAAGTGAATTTTTAGACTTTAAGTGAACGTTTATAATTTGGGTTCATTATGTAAATGTGGACCACTAACTTGAATCTAACTTAAATTGTACATTCTAACTTAAACAATAGTAACAAAAATTAAATCTAAACTAGTAACATAAGTTAGAACTAAAGGTAATCGTGATAAAACAGTTTCTACCTAATTTAAATGTTCTGTAAATGTTTCTAAACTCGTCAATCTACTGAACGGACATTTAAAATTAAATTGAACACCAGAGTTGGACGAAATCAATGGTAGATTAACAGTTGAGTCAGGATCGAAGTTTGATCGAATTCGAAGAAGAAATCAAGTAAACTTAAACATCATCGAATTCGATCAAACTTTATACATCCTGACTCAATTGTTAATAGAAGTCTACCCTTGATTTGGTCCAACTCTGGTATTCATGTTAAATGTTAGTAGTAGATTAACGAGTTAAGAAGCATTTTATTATCACAGCTTCTTCAAGTTTAAGTTGAACATTAGTCTAGATCGAGATCGAGAGTCTGCTAATGTAGCTCCATCATGTCCTTAAAAATTTATCGATATCGTCGTTTCTTACTCGCGGAGAAGTAAGATGCAGTATGACTGAAGATAATCTACAATACATTGTCCTTTTTCTTCACAGTGCATGTCGGAGATTGTCATATTTAACGAACGTTTGTTACCCAAAGAATGCAGGTAACATTGCTGTCTCTATACTATACGTTAGCATTTATGGCCATAAATATATCGTATACTTACATAACATTAAACATAAGACTTTAAGAGCAACAACATGATTTCAGAAAATACAGAACGACATACCGGTAAGTAGCTCACATACTCACGGTTAGGGTCACTAGCACTAGCACTCTCGTTTATACTCAGCTCAGTTGTCTCAGCTGGTACACGCACAAAAATAACTCACCGATTCTCTCGAAATGTGATTTGCTCCGCTTTCAGATCCCGGTCGGTCTATCTCAATGTACTCATCCAAGTACCACGCGTCCATGCAATGTAGAATGTTGAATACAATTTATCGTACGATATGTCGTTAACCAAACATCCCGAAGCGATGAGATACAATTTTGTCGCTACTGTAATCAATTCAAGGCGTGCAAATAATTCTTCGTCTGATCTGCATGCATGCCGGCCAGATCGAGTGCATGAAGCTGAAGCTAACAAACTCAGTGCATTACCGGTCGTGTACGTACTCGCACACGACGTACGCATGCGATATGCATGCAGCGCAGCTTGGTACAGTATCACATGCACGTGGATTCGTGTGGTTTCCTAATTAGTATGCATATTTTATTGTTGTTGTGGCGTGAATCACGTCTGTGCATATGGGTGGCATAGAAAGTCTTGCATCTCATTGGGCAGCAGACGGCATAATGCAAATTTCGTGTCTGCTTTTTCGACGACCCACGACCAGATGTAGTGTTGGTCCCAGTTAACTGTTATTAATTTTCATATGTCAAATTTCTTTTAGTTGTACATAACATATCGATATTCATTTAAATTGAGCTTTTCTTACAATTATCAAAGAAGTGATTATTGTAAAATGAATATGCTGTTGATATCTTATCTTTTAGTGTGTAAATGTGAAGTATTATTTCAATAATATATGATTGCGACGGATTCAAGACTATCATCAAAATAATTGGCCATGCGACCTAGTCAAGTATGCAGCTTACAAGTGCAGCAAGCATCACGCGATGTGCGTTATGCATGTCGTGTGAAAAATGGCCTTGTCGTCTATGGAGAGCCATGCGATCAAGAAAAGTGACATTTTTGTCCTATAGAACAGCTAACAGTACTGGTTAAAAACATTTTATGTTATAATGGTACTATTAATAGTTCATTTGAGTCAAATTATACCCACATGCATATATAGCATGCACATAATTACACATATCAACACAAACAAACACACACACACACACACGTGTATATGTAAAATGTAAATAAAACTGACGTCATGGATACTTCAAACATACAGTATTATTCAGGAGAGAGGCGATCGCAAAATAACTATTATGCCGTTCGCCTATTCCTCATGGAGTAAAGGCCTTCTTTTGCACGATTAGCCTTTTAACTCTGTATGCCACACATGACTTTTTTTCATGCAAATCTCATAGAGCAGCGGCCATTTGTCTGGCACATGAAGGGTTAAGGTAAATCCACTTCGCATACATACTAAACTTTGTAAGATACTACATAATCCACAATCATCATAGGTGAAGTCTGTGATATATGAAAAGTCATAGTGACGTAGAATTGAAATACAGCATACAACACGTAAGCTGCTCCGTGTACTTTGAAGTTTGTAAGCAGTATGTTTTGCTATATTTGCACAATTATATTCGTTAGGCATGCAGAAAAGATACAAACATTTAACACAAGAAGACCACGAGTAAAAAATGGTAATCTAAAAATAAACGTAAACTACTTTAAAGTCTGTAAGAAGTGTGCTTTGTTATTTACATCATTAAATACGTTAGACATGCTGAAAGGATACAACAGAATTAAAATAAGGAGACCACGAGAGAGAAGAAAGAATTATCTTAAAGTAAACGAGTTGTAATAAAATAGAAGTACACCAATATACAGTTACTTACACACACACACACACACACACACACACACACATACACACACACACACACACACACGTATGTATATTAAACACCAGTAACTGTTATATGAACAATAACTGAGTTATGGCTTATTTGCGGTAATGGGGGAATAGTTTCATTACTTTGGATTAATTACACACACATCGCAAGGAGTAGCGTTTTTTTCTCGCATACGATGGGTTAATGACGATGGTAACTGCATTATTGAATATAATTTGAATGCCTTTTTACTATAATTCCTTTTTACAAGCAGTGTTGCTCTTGCTATTTACAATTTTCTGCTTTTATTAGAAAAGAGCAACTCATTCTGGACCAGAATTCCCCTTTACCTCTTTAAGTGTAAATATTGAGGGTGAATAAAATAATGCACACAAATCCTATGGTGCAGCATTTTGACTGGCAACCAAACGGATGCTATGATTGCTGTTATAAAACATGATGATGACATTGAAGACCACTAGAGCTGCCGATGACCACGCTATAGATGGCGCGCTCACGTTCAAACCAACATGCGTTCAATCATAGCTAACTCGGTTAAACATGGCACATATTTTTTTTGTTATCTGCTTGCCCAACAACGCAACAAGCGCCGTGCGGTTATCTATTGAAACCTAGGAGTCCAAAGTCTGTGTGTAGCTAGATCTGCTTCAAACATAGGGCCGTATGATCATAGATAGCTCTAAGCAAGCTCAAGTGGGGAGGGGGGGGGGGGGGTCACAAGCAAATTGTGCGGACATGTTCAAGTTCAAAATTATAACGCACATGCACATAATACAGATATACACTTACACATATTTTTTAAATTTTGTCTTTAATCATCATGTCATCAAGAAATATTACACTAATAAGAAAGATACAGCTTACTCTATAGCTACAACAAATAACATGTTTATCAACACTCATACGAACCCACACTGACGCACATGCACACAATCATGTACTATTACTATAATGTGAAAGCAAAGTACACTTTGCCCATCTCCGTATTAATCATACAAATTATAATGATATTTTTACATTCTGAGAGTTTTGTCGGACTGCTTAAAGTGTTAAAAAAACGTATTTCCTGCACTTTCGTCCACTACTACATTAGTTATAATTTGTATGTTAGAGAGAAAGGGAACACGTGAATATTGTATCGGTGTCAGCCGATATGGCTGATTACACACTCGGAAACTGAACTTGCTTGTACAGTTACAAAGCCCAGGTAAAATTCATTCAATTGAGAAGGTTGTTTTTATGACCGTGAATAAATAGAATAACAATAAATTGAACTTCATTCTCCGTGCTCAAGAGAGCTTGACAAGCCCAACCTTTGATTAACCCTTTGTGCGACAGGCATACTGCTGTTCTATGGGATTTGTGTGTATCGTGCAAAATATTCATATGTTGTTCCCTAATGATTATTTAAAACGGTCTCCCGGCTCAAACAAATCTATAGGGGAGGAAGTTAATCATATTCAACATAGATGTGTTTTAATGGATATATTAACACAAAAAAGGACCTTAGGCGCCACTTACGGTGATAAAGCACGGCCCTTCTGAAAAACAGCCTTGTTGGCTGATCAATGGCTCCCGTGCATAAATAAAATCAAATCAAATCAAATTAAAAAGCGTAGGCACAAACGATATGTTCAACACCTGTAGACAAAGTTCTACCAGTCACCTATAGGGATAAGAATGACGAGCAGGCCAGAGAAAGAGAGAGAGAGAGTGAGAGAGAGAGAGAGAGAGGGAGAGAGAGAGAGAGAGAGAGAGAGAGAGAGAGAGAGAGGGAGGGGGGGGGGGGAGGGGGAGGGGGGGGGGGTCCTGGGTCTATAGTTTCACAATGAATGAGCCTGATATAATTGTAATGCCAGTCCAAAACTAGACATGATTTTGCAATCATTCGGGGAGAGGGGGGGGGGGGGGGGGGCTCCTAGGCTAAGGCTCTGTATCACTAAGAGTGAGTTGCAGCACGTGTCGAGAGCGACCTAGCGATCAATATTGCAAAGTTGCTGTGTATTCTACCTCTCAGTATCACAAAACCATCGATTGGCAATAATCGTAGGTTCTTTGTGATACGAATTTACGATCGATTGATCAGCCATATTACAATACGATGTATACAATCATTATACGATCAATCGTAGCCGATACGATCCCCAGGAGTAGCGTAGCCTGTTTTCCAGGCTTTTGCGCATTAGTAATGTAACGTGTGCAATAAATGGGTCTAAATACCAGGCTGCAGTAGAATTACGACTCTATATTACTGCTCTGGAGCAGAGGGCATTAGTCTTGTCATTACTAGCCCCAACTGTATTATTATTTGTGATTGTTTGGATTTGAAACTTTCAGTAGCCTTTAAGCCACCCAGACTAGGAGTAAAGTATTAATTTAATTTTACATTGCTTTAAACTATGATGTCAACAATTTCTTGTTGAGACTGTGTTCATGGTCTGGTTAGCGATAAAACTATTGAAAACAACCAATATTAACAAACATAAAGTAAACTTGAGTAATGACTGTCAGGGGAGACTAAACATACAATCCATCCTCAGCAATGAATGCGTGTTCTTCGAGATCGATATCATGATCCACATAATCAAATCTTATCACGAAGTGAGCAAAATGGTGGTATTCTAAAAGAAACTTAAGTTCCCCCCAAAAAAATTCCCCTCCTAAGTCATTTGGTATATTAAAATAAAACAGACTCGAGTCAAAATATGCGTCAATTGGCCAATCACAGCTGCTATAGGTCGTAGTGGACTTCAGTCCAAACTTCGTTTTCAGAATACTAACCAGGTTATATAGAACTGTAGAAAACGATCTTAAGTTTTGACTTAAGTTTCGACTTTAGTACCCCTTCGATCTTTAACTGTATTTGACCGATTGGCACATTTTTGTTGCTTCTTTAGTCGGTATTTAGAACACCAACTGACTTAGCTGACACAGACTGTTAGTCATGTAGTCTATTTTGTTTTCAGACCGACAAGAAAATACGACAGTTCTCGTTGTACAATGATGTCATTTGTTGAAGTCCCTTGTCTCTTTCTTGTCGGCTGCCCTCAACGGCTTTCGCGCAAAATTTTAAGCGGCGCGGCATATTTGCTGGCAAGCCATCTGAGCAGCGTCGGCCTGGTGTTTATATTCATACTTCTCTTATTATTCTGATTTTGATCGGATTGTTAGTTGGTTAGTTGGTTTAGTCTACTATGTCTCCATCATTCTCACACTTCCACGGGAGTAACATGCACCAGGTCACTGGTAGTCAATCAAATACCTATCGACTGTCCATGGCATTGTTCCACATGCCGGCCATGCAATGCAATACATGTGCACTCAACAATGGTAAGTTCATCTGTAAAACTGAACATGCTGAATTGAATGGGTGGGGAGAGGTGCCCAGGCGGGGCGCGAAGTTTTTGTTACACCGTGCTTAGCCATTTTTGTCACTTAATTAAATGAATGGGATCATATCGTTTACTTGGGGACTTGTAATAGTGAGTGGCGATAGTGAGTGCTGCTAGTATAATGATCATCATGTCCTGACTACTGATGTCTGTCATGACTCATGTTGTTTTTAATTTTATTCAAAAATCATGAAAATGTAGACCCTACAAATTGCAGGTGTCGCAGTGGTGTCAATATGCCTTCCCTAAATGAAAATCAATTCCATATCCATGGAGAAACCTGCCATAAGACAAACAGCCTGCACTCGTCGTCACGCAAGCTGCGTGACATGCACGGCTGTCAGGCAAAAATGGCTAATGCCTAGACAATGGTGTGAAAAAATTGCGTGCAGGCTGGATGCCGGGGGTGCATGATGGTGCTAATGCACTGTGGTATCCCACATATATAATGCACACAATGGGAACGCTGCAATACTGATTGTCGTCGGCAGAAAGTGACCTTGAAATTACTTTTTTGGACGAATTAAGCAGCAAAAATTTTGTCTAGAGTTAGGGTTAGGGTCAGGGTTAGATTTAGAATTAGGTTTAGGGTCAGGGTTAGGTTTAGGGTTAAAATTAATAAAACTAGTGGGATACCAAAGTGCATTAGCACCGTACATGATATGGTGGAATGAAGGAAGGAGGGAGGTGAGCCGCAACAATCACTTTCAGCATGTCCATACTTGTTGCAGATAATATTTTCCCCTTTGCTGTACATACACATTTCTGACACTGCTATGACCGCACAGATGAGTATGGTTGTTTTGTGGTAGATTAGAATACGTTCTTGTATTGATTACCAGCTAGCCCCCACGCATTTGTGCTCAATGGTCATTATCGAAAGTTGGAAACATGACTAAGTGTGCATTTTTATGCCTATTGGCATTGCATTAGTCTGACTAGAAAAAGTAATGTGTTATGGATCTATTCAGCATTTATTTGTCATGTATTTTAGCTGATACGTCGAGGTATGCTGGAGTGGCAGCCTATCGCAATATTTAAAAGTGTGAAATATTATGAGTATTGATTTCTTTTCTGGAAGCAATATTTATGTTATGTATCACTTATCAAAAGAGCTTTGTATATTTTCCAACATTGTGTGTGTATTGTTTTTACTTTGTAGATTGAACTGTCATGAGTGCATTCAACTCGACCCCACACCAGTCTTCCAAGGGACACAGCAATCTTCAGGCCCTGCAGGTTTTGGGTGAGCCAGTCTTGTGTTCTGGGTAACTTTCCCAGTTCGAGGCAGGCATACACATGTGTTGCAATCCATTAAGCTTTGAAAGCTTAGTACTGAGAGTGTAATAATGAGAGCTCATTGGCTGTTACCATGATTGTAACTATTGACAGTAATATGCTTTTCACACTGGCAAGAATTTCCTTAGCCCCGTACTATAGGTGGGGCTAAGGGGGAGCCTTAGCCCCACCTATAGTACGGGGTTAAGCTTACACCACCTTCTGTTCTCACTTGTTTTTACCAAAGTGGGCTAGCGCCACCAATAATCCGGGATTATTTGGCCCTGCAAAAAAGCAGGGCTAACCCTGCAATTGCAGGGCCAAGCCAAATAATCCGGGGCTAAGAGCGCAAGTGAGAACAGAAACGAAAAATAGTATGGGGCTAAGGAAATTCGGTGTCAGCTCTCAAGGCCGAAACACCAAGACCAATCAGATAATGCCCGACGGGCGATATTCATAAGCTGTCGAGAAAGTCCGGAGCTAACAATTTCGAGTGAGAGCAGCTAGTCGGGTTTAAGAAATATTACGGGGCTAAGAAATGCCAGTGTGAAAAGCTTCAAAAAATAGTACGGGGCTAAGGATAGTACGGGGCTTAGAAAACCTAGTGAGAAAAGGGTTTAAGTTACAATGATTGAAAACCTAAATGCAACATGGCCCAGGAGCATCCATGTACTGGCAGTAATTTTAACACATTTACTACAGGAACTGGGTCTACCTGATTCCAGAGTTTCCTACTCAGAAACAGAAACTGGATTTACCCAGTACCCAGAAACATACCGATCTCGGCTTATTTTAACTCTGTTTTAAGTACTTTCTCATTGTATTTGAATGCCTCTGATGTGTGCAATTGGCATTTCAATTGCTTACCTTCTTATTATTATCAAATTTGTGCTTCTTCATTGGAGAATTGTTTTTTTAGAAGGATATTACAAAATATTGTGTCTGTAGTTGTGTGATCTTATTGCAAAGTTGAAATTTGAAATTGTCATTACAATGTTTTGTTATGAAATAATAAATGTAAGTGCAGTGCCTTGATATGAAAGTTATAAGTATCCTTGTTTTCCATTTCTTTGTTTAGGTAATTGTGTGAAGTCTCTGCTTGGTCCTACTAAAGGGTAAGTAACAAAGAGCGGGTTTATATCCATTTTTTCTGAAAAACCGTAACTGGTATCAAAGACAGAGAAACCCATTGCAAAAGTTATGAAACTTGGCAGCAATCAGTTGTATACCTAACTATAACATCTAGATGAAATTTCAGAAAGCTTCACAAACCTCTTCAGGAAAAGTGGAAAACTGTCACTGTTTACGTGTGAAAGGTAGCGACCAGAGTCTACATTCATATCATATTGCAACATTTACTAAGCTGTAGGGCACTTGCCTCAATGCATCACTGCGCGGTGCAAAAAAGCGTGATGTGTGCTACAGCTTATTGCAGTCTACGGCCTCTAGACTGTAGGTTTTGGAAAACCCTTCCAAATCTACTCGAAATCTAGCATTCAATATAATTCTGCATAAGTTTCCAGTTCCGTAATGGGGAGGAAAGTTCTATTTTCTGTGGTTTTTACAAATTGTATTTTTTTGACCCGTTTCTAAGCAAGCATTGATTTTCTTTGTTATTTGACAGAGTAAAGTGTGTGCTTGATGAGGAAAGCAGTGAAGGAGCTTTGCTGACAAGTACCCATGAACTCCTGGAAACCTTAGCTATTGAAGTGAGTTCATGAGGGAGCGGATAGAGCACATTACCATGAAAGGGGGTGGCGGTGGGGGTGTAGTGGGTCTTGATAAAGGGGGTACGGGTTCAAACTCAGCAGCTGTCAGTTATGTTCTTCCGCAAGATATGTTGATCTATATAGATGCGTGGTGCCTATGAGAGAAAAAGGGATCAGTGATGGTAACTTTGCTACCAATGGCAACTTCTATCGAATTTGATAAGCTGTCGAGCCATGTTACCATGGTAGCTACCATTGATGGCAGACTTACCATTGATGGTAAGTTTTATACAACAGGGCCCTGATGTTTTATGCTGCTCTTGGCAGCTTCTTTTCATGGCTGCTATTCATTTATTTTATTCGGCATTTCATGAATACAAGTGTACAAACATTGTGACACATTGTCAATATGCTTTCAATTCCATGCATACCATTTTGGGCTACCTGGGTTGGAAAAAAGGTAACCAAAAAAATCTGTGATCCTCAGATGTTCCTCCCCAAACCCAGGCTGATACACATGAAAGTAAAACGATAAGTGGCACAAGAAAAACACTGATGCAAGTTATAAGCTATGTTAATTCTAATATGATATGCAACGTGGCACTGATTATAAACGTATCTTTCAAGATGTACCTGATATTCCTCCTCTTCTCCTTCCTGAACAGCACCCCGTTGGTCAGTTGGTGAGAGAGACGAGTCTATCCCAACACAAGGCCCATGGGTCAGGCTGCACTACCTTGGTCGTTCTCAGTGGTCTGTGGGCCGGCCATGTCCAGTCTCTGCTCACTCAGGTATGCTTGACCACCAGTGCTTATAGGGTCAGCTACGAGTATTTAAAATGTTGTGTCCTTCCTGGCTGCTACCCACTCACTTTTAATCTATTCTTATACAGTGAAACCTGTCCATCGTGGCCACCCAAGGGAAACAAAAATTGTGGCCTTTATAGACAGGTGGCTTCTATAGGCAGGTTCTTTAACACACAATCTCTCTCTGGGGGAATTATTTTGGTGGCCACTATAGACAAATTGACTGCTACAGACAGGTGGCCACTAAGACAGGTTTGACTGGATTTGTATTTGTTGTTATTGTATTTTTATCCAGTGAGTAAAATATATAAACTTGAACTCAAACCACTTGCTTGGCGAAGAAATTGCTGCTTTATGAGAATTGTGTGTATAACTTGTGAAGAACGTAACATGTGGCATACAAAGAGATGGAGGTAATGGGTATTAGTGGTAGTGATGGCGGCCCAGTAATATGCTTTTCACACTGGCAAAAATTTCCTTAGCCCCGTACTATAGGTGGGGCTAAGGGGGACCACTTTCTGTTCACATTGGTTTTTACCAAAGTAGGCTAGCCCCACCAATAGTCCGGGATTATTTGGCCCTGCAAAAAAGCAGGGCTAACACCGCAATTGCAGGGCCAAGCCGAATAGTCCGGGGCTAAGAGCGCCAGTGTGAACAGAAACGAAAAATAGTACGGGGCTAAGGAAATGCGATGTCAGCTCTCAAGGCCGAAACGCCGAGACCAATGAGATAAGGCCCGACGGGCGAATGACCTTGATGCGGAGTGGTAAAGAGCCGATGTGCAAGACATACACTCATAAATATTCATAAGCTGTCGAGAAAGTCCGGGGCTAACGATTTCGAGTGAGAACAGTGTGAAAAGCTAGTCGGGTTTAAGAAATAGTACGGGGCTAAGAAATGCCAGTGTGAAAAGCTTCAAAAAATAGTTCGGGGCTAGGGAAGTACGGGGCTAAGGATAGTACGGGGCTAATTTTTGCCAGTGTGAAAAGCATATAAGTGTTGCAGAAAGATAATAATAATAATAATAATAATAATAATAATAATAATGATAATAATAATAATAATAATAATCAAACATTTATATAGCGCATAATATTAGCAATCTCTATGTGCTTTACAATCATTTTAAAGATAACAAATTACATAATGAACAAATTTAACGTCATATAATTGTAAACAACATAAATATAAACTATACAAATAGACCAAAGAGTTCTTAAAACCATATTGGGTACTTAATGGGAGAGCATGAATGTTTTGAGAGCGTGTTTGAAGCTATTTATATTTAATCGTGGTGCTGCTGTCCCAGCTTTCCATTTGGTATAAGGATAGAACTTCACTTAATGACTGCAGGGACAGCAGCAACACAGCGCCTAGAAACATAGTATTAGGCGCGTTATAAATGTGCTCTATTATTATTATTATTATTGACAGATGGGGCATTGCATATGTTGAGGGGGATAGAGTTCCATAGTCTAGCCGCTATGGTGCCAAAGGCACGTTCCCCATAGAAGTTAGTGTTCAGAACCCTTCTGCCGTCATCGCTGGGTCACGAGTTTGGTTGGTTTCAATGATATTATCATTTTGAAATAATTCCTTCCTGGTATCCTGAAATTAAAAAAAAAGTAGAACCCAAGATCGTGGTAGAATGGCGTTCCATTAATGACGGGTCCTGTAGTTTTTACCAAGTGCTACTTACCATCCTTATCTACCAAATATGTACAGTGTATGGTGTGATTACTGGAAGCAAGCGTTATGACATAGATATGAATTAATTTCTTCATGCGTATGTTTTTCCCCCCTTTTCACCCCATGTGTGAGTCAAATATCCTGAAGGAACACAACCACACAATGTTACTGAAAGTGTCATTATGTTCTAACAAAATATGAAGGTGTCACCATGGAATGTACAAATAACATGTAAAGTACATTTGTTCTTTACACAAAATGTCAACATTTCATTGTAGTTGTATCCCTTTTGCAGTCAGAACATTTAAAAAAATAACCAGTACATAGACCACAGCAATATGTACATGTCCTTTGTTGAAATATGAAACTCATCAAATATGTTTAATTAAATTAAGGCTTGAAAAACTCACTTCTTTGTAGTTTCCCTCTCAGGCTCAGAAGAAGGTGGCAAATTATAATTAACCCTTCGAGCACTGATCAAACTCCTGCTCTATGCACATTGTGTGTATTCCTTGTGCAAAATGCATCGATTGTACATAAAGAGTTAACATCATTTCTTCTCTTTGGTGTCTGTTTTACAGGGAGTGCCCATTCATGACATCATCAGTGTTGGAGATATCATTATCCAAGATTGCAAGGAGCTGGCACAGACTCATGCTATTCCTCTTAAGTCTCTCCCAAGATCTTCCAGTAGGGATGGATCAACCAGGAGGAAGCAGCAAGGGAGAGGGGGCTCTCATTGGTCCGTTCAAACTCAGTGCGATGTAGAATCAGGCAAAACACAAGATGGTATTGAAAGCAGTCGCATAAGTGATGATAGATTAACTGTAGGAGTGGAATCATCCTCTGATGGACAGTCCTTGAGGAGAGGAGACGTAAGGGTTGAGCAAACTGTTGAAGAGCTAGGAGATATATCAGGTGACCCCAAAAGACCTCATCAGGATGAAGGATTGAATGAGTCACATGACCGCATGAGCGGTGGTATGCCTCGTGCAGATATAACAAATGTTACGAAGCGGATGAACATTCCTCAGGTCAAATCAACCACAATGAGACAGCAAGATGAAGATATTGTTCAATATGCCTCTGACTTAAGTCCTCTAATACCTCGGGTCACTGCAGTAACTCCACAGAAAATGCATGCTCGAGAAGATTTACTGCATGATGATGTAGATGATGTTAGCTGGTTCTTTGATGACACCCCAAATAGTGAGGATAGTGCAACTACCAAACCAAAATGGCAGGATCAGGATATTGTTGGAGATGCTCCTATAATACCTCGGGTCACTGCAGTAACTGCGCAGAAAATAAATGCTCAAGAAGATTTACTGCATGATGGTGATGATGATGTTAACTGGTTCTTTGAAGATGAATCATACGGGAGTAGAGGAATGGACGAGATTCACAAGACTCTCTGCATTAATAGTGTCGATAGACGTGAACAAACCTCAACGTGTAAGGAACAGTTAGCTGCATTGGAGAGCGAAAAATTAAGTTCCATTCACTCAAAAGGAACAACTGTGAAGTCAATAGCTCCATCAGCACAGGGACACACACAAGCAGATGGATCACATACAAGACTTGCGTTGCTTCAAGAGCCGACCGACAGGACTGAAACTTTGCAATCTTCACCCACACAAATGAATGTTGAACGTATAGAGCTTCTACTCAGAAACGCAATGCTACAAAAACCACCTAAGCGTGTTGTTGGTTCACGAATCGCAAGCAGGCATCTTCGTGACAGTGGACAGGTCGGTGATATTGTTGATCCCCATTTAAGCTCAGCAAGAGCATTAGGTCCTATTCATCTTCAATCTAGGACTCAACGACAGAGTCCAGATGCAGAAAGTGATAGATTGCTACAACAACCTGGTAAGCATATTGTTGCTTCAAGACATCTTAATGGCCGTGGAGAGACCGGTGATATTGTTGACCCTGATTCAAGTTCAGAAGGAGCATTGGGCCCTATTCATCTGCACTCTAGGACTCAACGACAGAGTCAAGATGCAGAGAGCGACAGATTGGACCCGACATCATGTAAGATTCAGAGGCAGGAGCCGGGGAGACAGGTGCAGCATGAATCAGGGAGAGAGGAATATAAGCGAGTGCCAACTCTGAGGTAAGTAACGCTTTTATGATCTGTATTGCTACATTTATAATGCACATTTTAGTTCAGTCAGGATTGAAAACATGAGTGAAATAGAAATTCCGGAAAAGATTTACCACAATTGTACTGATTATTATGCAGGTAGGACATTCTCATTCAACTCTTAGAAGATAGTGACAGAACATTTTATTGTTGTTCCTATCAAAGGCATGCTGTATTGTGTCTTGAAATTCATCATCCAAGAAATCCAACACAGCTTCAGGAACAAACCTTGGTCCATAGTGTCAGTAGATTGTCTGACCAATGTGAACAAACTGGACAAATTGGCCAAACCTGAAATTGATCAGCGACAATGCAAGACAAAATGATGCTCTGAAGTACTAATTTGAATTATTGGTGCAAACATTTACACTTTATCTCACTTGTCTATTCATATCTACAGTGCAGGGCTTGCCCATGGTGCAGATGAGGAAATGAAACTAGCTGCTGAAGTCTGTCAGATACAAATGTCTTCCCATCGTGAGAAGTGAGGGAATCATTGTTAACATTGGTATAAAACCAAATTGTGATTTGTACAGCAACGCAGGGTAAAAATTCCACAGGGGTTCAGAGCAATTAATCTTTGCAATGCAAAAGAAAACCCCCCACAAAGGGATCCCTATAAAAGATTAGATTTTCCTCATACGGTTAAATGCAAAAAAAAATGTCCATAAAAAGATGGCCTTGCAAATACCTTTATTCCCACTGTAAAACTGTAACTGATTATCTAGCCTATATAATCAGTGTTTTCAAATGTCATTCAGGCTAATTTTTGCAGTTGATGAACACAATCCATTTCATTATGTGATTAGCTTTGCTGTTAATGAACCACATTAAAATTTGCGTTTTGAAATTCATAGCAGCCAGAATCATGTAAATCAGAGTTGATGAGCCTGGCATTAGAGAATCACAATTCGAAACATGTTTTAATTCGCACATAGAAATACTGATTCTCATTATAGAAAGTTGATAAATGCACTCTAAATGTGATCTGAATGTTGTCCTGATTTTAATAGCTGTGCGTTTACACCAGAGAAAGTTCACATCCAAACCATCTCTGGACCACCCACTACATCGTCGCAAACAGTGCGTGGCCTTGTACTCCCCATCTCAGCAAACCAGCTACAAACCCTTCAGCGATTGGGAGGGAGGGGCATGCGAGCACTCGTAAGTTTAAAGTCTCATTTCCTCTGTGATTTCTCTGCCTCAAACTGCTTTTAAGGTTTAATTCTCCTTGAATTCTTTATGTGCAATTGATGTATTTTTGTGCAAGTAATTCATTCATATCCCATAATGCATCAGTTTGTTTGGCACACAAAGGGTTAACCCTTCCTGTGCTGGACAAACTGCTGCACTATGGGATTTGTATGCACTAAATGTGTGTGCACAAGATGCACATTCAGCGCACATAGAGTTAAAGGAAGGGGCGAGCCTAAAATTTTACCGTAGAGTTTTCGATTTCATCCTACTTTCATGAAGCAATTGCCCCTAATTCTTTATGGTATGATTGCGATGTAAAAAAAATCTTACAGCATGTAATCAAGGAAGCCAGAGCAGTTGGAATTTATAAATCTACGAACAGATGGCGCCAGGTCGTGGCGCATGTAAGAGCTATTTATACACAGTGTTTGGCCAACTCGGTTTCAATAGGCAGCAACATGGCATGCTTTGGGCAAGCAGATAACAAAATATGCGCCATATTGCGACCTATTGAAAACCCAGTTGTCCAAATTCTGTGTGTAGATGACTGTGGCGCATGTGGTGCAGCCAGACGTTAGGGTGCGATATTTAAAACATTGAAAACATCCTGGACTCCTATGAAACGGCTCTTTGCAGTATTTGAGGCACATTTTGAATTGTAGCGTAAATGTGACAAAACTGTGAACTGCGCATATGCTCTCATACTCCTCAAAGATATTTGGGAGAAGTTAAAAATTCTTCTTCCGACTACTGCCCCTAACCTTTAAAGTGAACGTCTTACTCCTTCCTTTGCAGCTGCTCAACAGCGATGTCCAAGTCAGCTACCGGCACAGAGGATTCAAAACTTCACTCAAATCATCAGTGACCGTTTCAAGCAGCATTCCATCAATAGACGATTCACTTCTCTCTAAATGGATTGATACAACAATAGGCCATTTAATGAAAGTGAGTGTGTTTCAAACATAGCTTCAAAGTGAATACGGTCATTATAATACGGCTGTGGAGGTGGTGATTATAGTACGGCTGAGGAGGTGGTGATGGTCGTGGTGGTGGTAGGGGAGGGGGAGAGGGCAGAGGGAAGAAGAAACTATTAGCAGGGACAATTTTTCAAGCAAGATTGAGGAAAAGTGATCCCCCACTGGGGCCCTTTTATTATTCACAGGGGCCCTTTTTGGCATTGTAGGGGCTATGGGCCCCTGAAAAATTATATTCACTGGGTGAGGGGGTGGGGGTGGAGATATTGTAAACATTCTTAGGTATATCACTTTTTGTTGTGACAAAATAATACCTTTGTTTTTCTTGCATATGTATTCATTCAGTGATGTACATGTTTACCTAGTCATTCATATATTTCTATATTCATGCATCCATTGTTTTCTCAGTGTGATGTCAATCTCCTTCTAGTCAAGGGATCTGTAGCCTCGTCCCTAGTGGAATCCTGCAGTAGTCACCGGATCATGATCGTGGAGCATGTACCCTACAGCGCTCTGCAGATACTAGCGGCTGGATGCAAGACTAGTCCTCTGGCTTACACCACAGATGCTGTACAGGTATATAGTTTAAAGTTAGCATCCATGGGTAATTCTCCCTATCGCGTATAGCTCTCCGAATCTGAACGCGTGTGGTGCTCTAACTTTTTTACCTTTAATTATTGGGATATGAACTTCTAGTTCACGAACATTTATAGCCATCGTCTTGCTTGTGTCTTTTCATTCTTTCATTACTTCATCCACAATCAATGTTAAGGTAGGCAAAAACATCGCTGTGAGTGATTGGTGGTATTTTTTGCAAGTCCTTTGTTCATGTAACAACCCTTCCATTTTAATATTACGAGGTTTACGAGGGTCAAAATTACAGATTCTATGGGTTATTGCGTGAATTGAATACATACTCTTACTCTTACCGGAAGTATACATCCCAAGAGCAATCGATCAGATATTGGTATCGCGAGGTGATGTCGCTTCATATCGGCTATATGCGATAGGGAGAATTGAAACTATTCTGTAGTCTCCTCTCAAGAAGATTTCTGCAGTAATCACCAAATCATGAAATGGGTAATCATGAATAATTTATGGCTTATACTTTCATCTTTGTTTTTATTTCACTCCATTGTCATGCGTAGAAACTCACAGGATGTGCACAAATTGACATACATGAATTGACATACAGGCTTGTATGAGAATAACACACAAATCAATATATATTATATCATGATGAAGTGCTTGAAACAATTGCTAGTAAGCGAATGCTACTTTTATGCGTCCAGCCCATTGCCAGTATTCCAATGCAGCTCATGTACATGGTATGACACCATTCACTCACATGGACTCTTTCATTCTGTCTCTCTGATACACAGGAGGATGTCTGCACCGATGTGAAGGTCTGCTATTGGTCCGCTGGGTACCAGCCACATCCCACCGTCAGGTCCACAGAGCTGAAGACGCAGCTCTACGTCAGACTGGCATGCCCAGGCGATGTCATGGTGAGGATTGACCCACAGAGGGAGCCATTTGATAATTGATTCATTTGATTCAAACGTTCATGTCAATGTTGCTTTCTCCTGTCTTGAGTGGAGTTCCATCACGGTGTGCAATCAGAAGGGGCATGTCCCTGACTAGGCAGGCTTGTCTTAGCGGTAACAGCTAGTTTTGGGGACTAAAGATAACTCTTGTCCCTCAGCTCTGTTCACTTGTCTTACAGCCATCTTAGATGTCTTGACATTCTCTCCTACAAAGTTTAAGACTTTGACCCTGGTAACTAGCTTCAGAAAATATATGTATTCCGTCTTATTCTACCAGGGTAGCCCTGTCAGTGAGCAAAGCACTGTTCTCCCTAAAGGGCCTGGATATGTCAATCAACAGACATTACATTGACAATCATAACAATTTGATAATTGAATGTAGCAACTACATTATTAAAAAAAAAGCTCACATTGATATTTAAGTACATGTAATGGAAAGAGGAGACTAGTAGATACGAGCTCTCATCTAAATCTAAATGTGAACAATCGCTGAACTCTCAGCCTTGAGGGGCAGTGGACGTTCTTTTCTGTCTTTAAAGGGTTCTAAGGAGGAATCACTTGTAGTCTTCTTGTGTTGTTTTCCTATTGACACATTAATGAGGTCAGGCGGAGAATTGATAGCAAATACCCACACAATTTTCTTCTTGTTCGCGTTCAAACGTCCTCGTCAATGTTGCTTTCTCCTGTCTTGAGTGGAGTTCCATCACGGTGTGCAATCAGAAGGGGTATGTCCCTGACTAGGCAGGCTTGTCTTAACTGTAACAGCTAGTTTTGGGACTAAAGATAACTCTTGTCCATCAGCTCTGTTCACTCGTCTTACAGCCATCTTAGATGTCTTCGCATTCTCTCCTGCAAAGTTTAAGATTTTGACCCCGTCAACTGGCTTCAGGAAACGCGAACTATCAGCTGCACACTCAGTCTTCAATTGCAGTCGACGTTCTTTTCCCCTCTCAAGGGTTCTAAGAAGGAATCCCTTTGAGACTTCCTGTGCTGCATTCCCTATTGACACATTGATGCACTCAGGCAGTGAATTGATAGCAAATACCTACAATAATTTCTTCTTGTTTGCGTTAAAAACATTCTAGTCAAGGCTGCTTTCTCCCGTCTTGAGTAGAGTTCCATCAGGTCAAGGGCACTTCTTGTCTTTATCGGTAAGATAAAGATAAGTCTTGCTCTCTCAGCTGGAGAGTTCTACCGCTGTGCGCAATCGGCAAGGGCATGTCAGTCACTTGGAAGCTAAGAATGTGCTGTAGGTCAAGTGCATCGCTTGTCAAAGCAGTAACAGCTAGTATTCGGCCAAAGATAAGTCTTGCTCTCTCAGCTGGAGAGTTCTACCACTGTGGGCAATCGGAAGGGGCATGTCCGTGACTGGAAAACTGAGAATGTGCTGTAGGTCAAGAGCATCGCTTGTCTTAGCAGTAACAGCTAGTATTCAGCCAAAGATATCTCTTGCTCTCTCAGCTATGTTTACTCTCCTTACAGCCATTTTAGACATATTGGCATTCTTTCCTGTAAAGTTCAAGATTTTGACCCCGGCTACCGGCTTCAGGAAGTTTATTTATTAATTGATTTATTCCATCTGCTGTTACCAGGGTACCGGTAGCCCCATCAGTGAGCAAAGCACTGTTCTCTGTAGAGGGTTTGGGGACTAAAGATAACTCTTGCTGGCTCAGCTCTGCTCACTTGTCTTACAGCCATCTTAGATGTCTTCGCATTCTCTCCTGTAAAGTTTAAGATTTTGACCCTGGTAACTAGCTTCAGGAAATATATGTTTCCGTCTTCTCCTACCAGGGCAGCCACGTCAGTGAGCAAAGCACTGTTCTCCCTAAAGGGCCTGGATATATCAATCAACAGACATTACATTGACAATCATAACAATTTGATAATTAAATGTAGCAACTACATTATAAAAAAAAACTCACATTGATATTTAAGTACATGTAATGGAAAGAGGAGACTAGATACAAGCTCTCACCTAAATTTAAATGTGAACAATCAGCTGAACTCTCAGCCTTGAGGTGCAGTGGACGTTCTTTTCTCTCTTTAAAGGGTTCTATGAAGGAATCACTTGGAGTCTTCTTGTGTTGTTTTCCTATTGACACATTGATGAGCTCAGGCGGAGAATTGATAGCAAATACCGACACAATTTTCTTCTTGTTCGCGTTCAAACGTTCTTGTCGATGTTGCTTTCTCCTGTCTTGAGTGGAGTTCCATCACGGTGTGCAATCAGGAGGGGCATGTCCCTGACTAGGTAGGCTTGTCTAAGCGGTGACAGCTAGTTTTGGGGCAAAAGATAACTCTTGTCCCTCAGCTCTGTTCACTCGTCTTACAGCCATCTTAGATGTCTTGGCATTCTCTCCTGCAAAGTTTAAGATTTTGACCCCGGCAACTGGCTTCAGGAAGCGCAATCTATGAGCTGCACACTCTGTCTTAAATTGCAGTTGACGTTCTTTTCCTCTCTCAAGGGTTCTAAGAAGAAATCCCTTTGAGACTTCCTGTGCTGTATTCCCTAATGACACATTAGCGTGCTTTCGATCTGCGACGGGAGACGTTCGGTACGGGGAAGTCAACAGACCGTGGCGGTACTAGAGCTACGTTCCCGTCCCGCCCAAAAGCCCTTTCGATCGACGGGTACGGGGCCTTACGTACGGTTACGTCAGAGTAGTGCGACTACCCTCAACGTTCAATCAAATATAGTGTAAACATCAACATGGCGAACTTACACAGAGCGCAGGAGGCGATTGTCGCTGCCTATGTTTGTGACATCCTAGACGAAACCGAATGCTTACTACTTCATTTAATGTCACTTACTAAGTTACTGCCTCACTAGAGCCCTATAGGCTATTACATGTACCCTAACTTACTCTCCTTGGTGGACTGGTTCGTGGCTATGGTCTGGTCAACCATGTCCAGATCATACTGCCCATAGCCATGGACCAGTCCATCAAGACTCAGGTAAGTTAGGGTAACTTTCATAGTGATAAGGAACATCACTTACCGATGGCATTACACTCGACTCCATCATCTCCAGGACAGTTTTCACGCTTGTGCAAGGTTCAAAACTTTACTGTTTACACTCTACTTGGATAACACGTGTGGTGGATGCTAGCGCGGCATGTATTATTCTTTACATTCAATCGCACGTAAATCGTCGCTCTGCGTTGCAGGTTGGACCGGACGCTATTTTGCTCGATGACCGTCTCAGATTTCGCGGTACGGAGAAATTTCAGGAGGTCGCGCATGCGCAGATCGATTTTCGGCTCAAGCTACCGTACCGAACGTCCTCCGTCGCAGATCGAAAGCACGCTATTGATGTGCTCAGGCAGAGCATCGATAGCAAATACCCACAATAATTTCTTCTTGTTTGCGTTCAAACGTTCTAGTGAAGGCTGCTTTCTCCCGTCTTGAGTAGAGTTCCATCAGGTCAAGGGCACTTCTTGTCTTTATCGGTAAGATAAAGATAAGTCTTGCTCTCTCAGCTGGAGAGTTCTACCACTGTGGGCAATCGGCAGGGCATGTCAGTCACTTAGAAGCTAAGAATGTGCTGTAGGTCAAGAGCATGGCTTGTCTTAGCGGTAACAGCTAGTATTCAGCCAAAGACATCTTTTGCTCTCTCCGCTATGTTTACTCTCCTTACAGCCATTTTAGATATATTGGCATTCTTTCCTGCAAAGTTCAAGATTTCGACCCTGGCTACCGGCTTGAGGAAGTTTATTTATTAATTGATTTATTCCATCTGCTGTTACCAGGGTACCCCCATCAGTGAGCAAAGCACTGTTCTCTGTAGAGGGTCTGGGTACATCAATCAGCAGACATTACATCATGATCATAACAATTTGATGATTAAATATAAACTAATAATAATAATAATAATAATAGATTCTGCTTATATAGCGCATTATATGTATAGTAACATCTCTATGCGCTTTACATGTGGATACATCATATTACAAGAAAAAATTATGCATTACAGGAACTATTATTAAGCATGGTATACATAGAACATATTACTATGGACTGATATTACAAATAAATCGTGCAACTATGATATAACATGACCTCACATTGACATTCAAGTAATGGACAGAGGAGGAGACTTGACACCAGCTTTCAGCTAAATCTAAAAGCTAACGATCAGCTGAACTCTCATGCTTGGATTACAGTTGATGTTCTTTACCCTTTCAAGGGTTCTAAGAAGGAATCCCTAGGAGACTTCTTGCGCTATTTTCCCTATTGACACATTGATGCACTAAGGTGTTGAATGTATGGCAAATGGGTTGCTTGTGTTCTTTAGCACAGTCGTGCTTCCATTCAAGGTTCATTGAAACATACGTACCAAGCATGACTCAGACTTTAGTCTGGTCTTTCCCAGACACATTTCTTGAGACAATGTCACGACTGTGCCTCAACCAGCAGGCTACAGTAGTGCTACACTTCATCTACATCGTTCTGTATAAAACATACATACATACATACATACATACATACACACATACATACGTACAAAGGTCAACCATTGCATGAACCACAAGTAGAACATGAAGGTCCAGTTTGAGAAGTATAGAAAAAGACAGTAACATAGAATTAACAAACAGCATGACAATTTCTTTGTAGTTTTCCTCTCACACTCGGTTTCCTTTTCAAATGCAAAGTGAAGTAGAAGATATCCATGCAATTATCATTTTTTTTTCATGTAATCATCCCCTATCACAGTACTGACAAGAAATATCACTGATCACAACGTTGATTTCATTATTTTTATTTATTAATATTTTTTTTTTATTTATTATTATTTTTTTTTTGGGGGGGGGTTAATATACAAAATACTTTTCTCATTGCAATGGTCCGCAAGTACTAGACTGATTTTATGACAATCCAAATAAAATTTTAACATGAGATGTAATGGTCAGTTTAAACGTATTGAAATTTGCCATTGAGTCCTGTATTCTGAGGAATGTTCCTGAACAGAATGAAAAAAAAGAAAAAAAAAAAGGAAAAGTATTCTTCACACTACCTTTAAAATACATTGATCAAATTTCAACCAAACATGGTTCAGAGATGCTTCACTAATAGAGATGAGTTCAAATTCCTCAGAGGTCAGAAGTGAATGAAACATTCCAATTTCAACCAAGCGTACAAGTTATCTGAGCAGAGAAGATTATCAATTCACAACAGATGAAGCTAACATAAAGACAGTGGCGTATTTTGCTACAGTTTGATAGCCCCTCAAATAATTTTTCTCCTTCATACCTCTGTACCTAAACAATGATTTCATGTGCCCCGCATATGCATATTTTGCTCTAGTTTGATATGCAAAAAAAATGGACACACAAATATTTTGATATTGATAATTTTCACCTTCCCGTACCTCTGTACCTAGACAATCGTGTTATGCACCCCATGTAAGCCCATCCTGATTGGATCGGAGCAGCGGGTGCGCTCATGCCTGGCAAGACTGCGGAGTGCACTGCATGATGGGAAGGTGCTCCCGGGGGCCGGCTACCTTGAACACCTGATTGCAGATGACGTCTCTCAGAAACAAGGTGAAAAACTGTCCACAACTTTTAAAGGAAGAGAAAGTCAAAGTCTACCATCAGTATCGTAGGTAATTCACCATTTCATGAAAGATTGTGGTTTGGAAAATCTGTAGATCAAGCCCCCAAAATACAAATTTATTTTCAGGGGCTATTTTTCAAGAATGGGCTTCGTCTTATAGAGTACCGAAGTGTGACATTCAAGCGTTATCGTCAAGACAGCTGGTTCTAAACTAGAGCAAGCACCCGTGAGTACAGCGGGGGCTGTTGGTTTAAGTGCCCAACACTAACCCACTAAACAATATTGGACCGGTAAAGCTCTCACTGGAGTTGTCTTGACAACATGGCCATATGACAACTACACTTCAGTGCTCTATAGAGAGTTGCAATTGAAGTGTTCCGATGAGCAGTCTAATCTCTTATCTCTGATGTACAGAGTTATGATTTATATAAATCCCCAGACATGTTGCAATTAATCTCTATTCTTATTATACAGGGCCCAGTTATGAACGAACACCCTGAACCATATTGTGCATTGTACCTTGTGAGGATTTCTTCTTTTTTTTTTTACAGGGGCCCTTTTGTTATTTATGGTTGCTTCTTTTAGCTTTGTGGGAGCTAAATAGCCCTGAGCCCAAGCAATTTGTTACAAGACAAAATGGCTTTGATGTTTGCTTATCAAAGTTCAACTCTATGACATGCAACAAAATCAAGACCAACAAATGTTGAGTCACTTGTGAAGAGGCTGGTGATGAAGATGACACTTTATTAAAATGCTTACTTACTCATCACAGGATTTGATTTATCGCATGCCCGTCCATTTGAGGAAACATTACGTTATTAAAAAATATTAACATAAACATTATGTTTCATGTCATATCATACAGCCACCGGTGAGCAGGATGTCATTACATGTCACTTCCGTCGCTTGATCAGGGAAGCCCTCTC
The DNA here is from genome assembly GCA_963669155.1 of Arbacia lixula. NCBI lineage: Eukaryota > Metazoa > Echinodermata > Echinoidea > Arbacioida > Arbaciidae > Arbacia > Arbacia lixula. Next base: position 9,152,703 of record OZ022593.1, read on the forward strand.
ACAAGGCTTAACGGACTATTCACTACAGATCCGGCTTTCCCGAGGTCTTGGACCGCATCCCTCACCTTTCAATTTCTGGGAGAAGTCTGAAGATATGGATGGGTGTGTGGTCTACGACTGTCTAGCAGCCAAGACCGGGGCTTGGGAAAGGGCGTGGCATCTTGTAAAACAGGCCTCGCTCTGTGATGCTTTGATTGTCACTGGTATCACGAAAGGAGAGAGAAGTTTAGATACAGTACTCTAAGATGTTATCAAGGGTGTGTGGTCTACGGCTGTCTAGCAGCCAAGATAAGAGCGTGGGAACGGGCGTGGCATCTTGTAAAAGAGGTCTTGCTCTGTGACGCTTTGATTGTGACTGGTATCACGAAAGGAGAGAGAAGTTTAGATGAAGTGCTCTAAGATGCTATGAAGGATGCTTGGTCTGTGACTGTGTAGCAATCAAGATAGGAGCTTGGGAAAGGGCGTGGCATCTTGTGAAACAGGTCTTGCTATGAAGGGAAAGGGCGTGGCATCTTGTGAAACAGGTCTTGCTATGAAGGATGCTTGGTCTGTGACTGTGTAGCAATCAAGATAGGAGCTTGGGAAGGGCGTGGCATCTTGTAAAACAGGTCTTGCTATGAAGGAAAAGGGAAAGGGCGTGGCATCTTGTAAAACAGGTCTTGCTATGAAGGAAAAGGGAAAGGGCGTGGCATCTTGTAAAACAGGTCTTGCTATGAAGGAAAAGGGAAAGGGCGTGGCATCTTGTAAAACAGGTCTTGCTATGAAGGAAAAGGGAAAGGGCGTGGCATCTTGTGAAACAGGTCTTGCTTCGCGATGATTTGATCATTGCTGGTATCACTAAAGAAGAGGGAAGTTTAAATCCAGTACTTTAAATGTTATCTTTAAAATGAAAGGAGAGAGAAGTTTAGATGCAGTACTCTAAGATGCTATCAAAGGTGCGTGGTCTAGTGGCCAAGACAGGTGCTTGGCATCTCGTCAAACAGGTCTTGCTCTCTGGTACCTTGATTGTAACTTGTTTCACTGAAGAAGAGAGAAGTTCAGATTCAGTACTTAAGATACTATCAACTGTGTGTGGTCGTTGACTGTCTTCAGGCCAAGATAGGGGCTTGGGATCTTGTCAACAAGCTCTGTGATGCTTTGATTGTCCCTTTTATCACTAGAGACAAGAGCAGTTAAATTTCACTCCCTGAAATGATATCTAGATCCGTATAAAAATGTCATATTCACGTAGTAGTGGTTTCAAGTAAAGAACTTAACGATTATGAACATTTCATGTTTCCAAGCGAGCCATGTGTTGCAGTCTTTTCATCATGATATTTCAGAAATCATTCAGTCAGAACCAATTTTGGGGAGCAGTTTGATTAGAGTACTCTTATATAAATGATCAAAACACTGTTTGAAACATGTGCAGAAAATGTACATACATAACAAAAATGGTTTGTTGAAGTACATGTATTATGCAAATATTTATGGCAATCGGCCTTTGTGTTATGTATGCAAATGCAATCCATACGTTATAAATGGTAACCACAAAGCTTGTCCAAAGTTTGTTCGACTTGCTACAACTAATATATTCAGATTGCAGTCCACCTATTTAAACTCATACAGTATTATCATGAAATAAAGGTGCATGTGATAACGCATTACTACCCAGTAAAGGGGGGAAGTTGTGAATAAATGTACATTAAAAGATTGGCTTGTTGCGACTTAGCAGGAAAAGCTATTGGTGTCAGAAAGCTCACTTTTAAAGTGTGCTTGAAAGAATAAGTTAGGCAAGTCTTCTTGTAAGTCTTTGAAGTCTTTCACTTTGTTGAATGGTCACAATTTCACCTTGTTAATCAGTGCAGTTGTAAAACGAATATAAAAAGTGCAATAAAGTTTTCAATAAACTTACGTGAAGGAAAAGATGTGTTCTTATTTTAGGTATGCTTGCTCTGTGTGCTCGCATTCTGTTTGACTTTCACTATTTCATCTTCTTCTTTTTTTGATTTCCTCATTCTCCTTTCCTTATGTGCTTTTATGATTACTTTGCCTCACTTATCCAACTCCCAGTTTTCTTCTTTTCTTCATTGCCCGTTATAATCTTTCTATTCTCCCTCTTCTTCTTCTTCTCCTCGTTCGTTTTCTCTTCTTTTCCCTCTCGCCGTCCTCCTTGTATTCCAATTTTCTTTCTCCCATTTTTTTCTACTTCTCTTCCTCTTTGTTATTGTTCTACTCGTTTTGTTTTTCTACTCCTAGAAGAACTTTAGTATGATATGTATATATAAAGAGAGAGAGAGAGAGAGAGAGAGAGAGAGAGAGGCGAGAGAGAGAGAAAGAAGGAGAGGCGAGAGAGAGAGAGAGAGAGAGAGAGAGAGAGAGAGAGAGAGAAAGAGAGAGGCGAGAGAGAGAGAGAGAGGGGGGGGGGGATCAATGGGAAAATAAAGAGCAGTTCTGCCGCTTCTTCTTCTTAATTTTTTTTTCTGCTCTTCGTTTTCCCGTTTTGTTCGTATTTTCTCCCTCATTTTCTTTAAACAAAAAGTGTCCACCTCTTTTTTTTTCATCACCACTGTGCAGGGTCTCCTCATTCATCGCCCCTAACAAAGGAATCGTCTGCACATTTACGCCAGTGGTCACTCCCATTGTTATGATTATGATAACATTAACTTCATGAACACTCACAAATCAGTAGATGAAGAGAAAATAGTTTGAGTACACGTTTGAACAAGAGGTATTTCCTCTCTGCCCATCAATAACAAATCTTCTTTGTCAGCACTAAATCAAAAGGGTATCAGACCTTATTGACAAGATTGCCACTAGTATTTCCTCATTACCTTCCTGGCTTCCTGACTTTTGGTCATTAGCTTTTGGCACTCATTGCCATCCGGACTTAACAAAGTCACGAGTCAGCGGAAGTGTGGTGCCACTGCGAATCGAAAATGACTCTACCTCGTGTTCTGCTTCGAATGACACTACTACATTGCAATATATTTTGAAATACAATCAAACCTGTATAGAAAGGTAGCTCACAGGGGACAGAAAATGTGGTCTTGATGAGCAGGTGGTAGTAGTTACTTTAATACAGGTTCAATGAAAAAGGTTGACCAATGAAACCTTCAAATACATGTATGACCTTTACAGAGAGGTGGTCCCTCAATAGAGATGGCCGGTCTTCACTGTCAGTGTAGCATGTTCATAGTGTGTAGTTGACCTTCATCGACTCGATCAAGTTAAGAAAATTCACATGAGAAGAATTTCATTTCATTTCATTTATTTATTCAACCATTATCAAAACGAAATAACAAAAATACAAAATATTTACAAACATAAAATAATGGTATGGACCCCTTGAAAGCAAATCTGCTTATGGGCGGGGCCCTTAACAAAACACAATACATGCATAGTGATAAACAATAAACATTTCAAGGAAATCAAATTAATAGATAAATTTGCATAATCACACACAACACCCACACACACACTCATTCATGCGACAAAACGAGAGGGGAAGAGGAGAAGAGAGAAAAGACCAGGGGAAGAAAGAAAAACAACGAGGAATAGAGGTACATTGTAAGGGAACTATCGAACAATAGATGACATGCTTTTAAATACAGATTGTTTGAGAAGAAATTTAAACCGTGTGGTGGTTGAACTAGATTTTATGTATTCATCAAGAGAATTCCATTCTTGCACACCAATAAAGCGGATTGAGTGGGAATGTTCCACTTATATTACTGTATATGCTATCATTGGTAAATCAAACACAAACACAGGTGCCGAACTGACATAATTTGTATATGACATTTTTTCAATCATACATACACCGTTTTACAATACCATTTTTTTTTTCAAATACAATGGTGTTCAATATAGAACTGATGTTTATTTCCCAATGTGTGTATAAGATAGAAAAATGCTATAAACATATGCAGCTTAGAATAAAAAAAAATATTGGAAAAAAATATGCAAATCAGTTGTCTCATCCGTTTCTTATTCATTTGAAAATCCGTAAGAAAAAATTCACCACTTTTCAAATGTACATGTCATGAGTGGTAACTTAAAACAATCGTAATATTGTGTACATATTGTGTAAAATAAACAATTGTTCAAGTACATATGTATTGTATATGTATTGTATAAGCATGTAGCAATGCACGATTGTCTCATTAGAACGTGACAGATTTTTTTTACCAACATGTAGAATATGCATGCGATATACAATACCATATACATGTATGAGGACTTACACAAACTAAATCCCTTTGCACCGCTAAATCGTACAATACGCAACAAATTTTTGACAGAAAACCATTTGTCATAGCGTTCACTTCATTATGTAAACGTCTTAAGATAACTATATATACACCATTGAGGCATTTCGCACTCGTAATACATAACATTATCATAGGGCAATATGAGGTCTGACAGAGAAGAGCTTATAATACCCATTCTTACTCTCTTATACGTGAATATCAGTTAGAATTACCTCTACATTAAGAACTCACACACCTTGATCTTAATTTAGCAGTTGTTTATATAGTCACTTACTTAATACTGTTTAGCATGTTATTGGCAGAATACATATGTTATTTCAGTTTGGAGAAAGGACTAAGTTATCCTTTTATGACAGGAGGTGTCACTTATAAACCTTCCTCGGTTATGGCGCATAGTGACTGGGGGCCGTTGAATACCAAGCATCGTCTACCGATGCTGACCGCCAGCTTCGCCTTTGACAACAAGATCATCTGCAGGGACTCCGTCGACGACCTGTCTGCTACGACGTGCTCGTACTGTACCAGTGATTCAACCAGCGTTCCGTCGACAGTGTACTGGTCAATGGTCAGCTTCACATCGTTGTCGTTCTCGTCCTCGTGGATCGTTGACGCGATGAAGACGTAATCGTTGAACACGGCGGGGACCAGGGCGCTGGCGTCATTTTCTTCCAGCCGCCAGAGGATCGATCCGGAGGCGTCAACGGCGATGACCATCGGGCTGTTGGTGGCGATGACGCAAAGTTCCTCCTCGCTGGTCGTCGTGTTCGTCTTCAATACCTCCAGCTGCTTCGGGCAGACGTTACTAGTTGGGATTTGTCGGACTGGCTTCGCGCCAAACACCGGATACTCGTAGCAAGCGGGCACGTCACTGAACCCGACTAGGATATGCTCATGGTCTCGGCCCTGTGTGACGCAGACCGGAAGTGCTTCCTTTGGTACATCTTCTGGGTGGTCGTAGTAGACAGCAGGGTTCTCCCGTCCTTGAGAGGAGAACAATCGAAGTCGGTTCTCGTGGTCGATGATCACGAACCGCCCGTCAGACAAGGCATGGATGTGCTTGACCTTGACGCCATCCAGGACGTACTCCTTCGTGCCGTTCGTTAGGACCATCATCAAGCCCTCCTCGTCGGCTTCGCAAGCGATCGCAACTCGACCATCTGGGAACGCCGTCATCGCCGACACGGAAGATTCGAGGTCGTACTGGCGGTGGACCTCCCACTCAGAGAGTTGGAAGATCTCTCCGATCACCAAGCCCTTCTCGGGTGTCGACTCCTGGCGCTTGAACCCAATTCGGCGGACGTATTCTTTCACGTTCTCCAGCTCGTTCTCACCGTAACAGTTTTTCCGCGACAACATCTCGTCTACACGTCCGAAGAAGTCATCCGCCCTTTGGTGCTCAAGCTGCATCCCTGGTCCCGTTCCGTCACCGCGAATCACGTGCTTCGCGCTACGCAGTCGGTCGGCCACGACCCGATTCACGTCGTGGATGCGGTCAATCTTGGCAGACAACGCAGCTCTTATTTCTCCCACCTCCGCCATGAGCTTCCGCCGATTTGCGTTCACAGATTCAACGAGCTGATCTGCGGCGCAGTTGATAATTTGCTCAATCGTCCCTATTTCCAGATCGACATCCCGCTTCGACTTTTCGATGTCAGTGATCCGGACGTTGACATTAGTGAGCTTCTCGTCGCACTTCTGAACGAGAGTGGTCATTCTGTTGCCGAAGTTCTTCCGCGCCACCGTGATCTCGACACACGCGTGTTCGGGGTTCGGGTGATGGAGAACAGCGCATTGCGGACAGACCAAGAATCGACAGGTCTTGCAGAAGAAGGTCAGTTTCTCGTCCGGGTGGATCAAGCATTTCTTCGCCTTGGGTTTCATCTGCGCTTTCCCGCTCACCAAATCCTCCAGCATTACGACGTGGTGCGACTTCATCAGACGACGGAGCTTCGCGTGGGCACTGACGCAGTCCTCGCAGAGGAACCCCTCGCATTCGTCGCAGCACGCAGCCGCGATTGCGTCATCGGCGTCGCAAGAACTGCACCGCACGTTCATCATTGACTCGATGTCGGACTGGTGCCCGAGCTCGTCTGCCTTCTGCTCCAAGTTCCCGTTGTGGATGTTCTCCGTCTCCGGCGTCAGGCACTCCGCTGGGCACTCCACTGGGCATTCCGCTGGGCACTTGGCCATGCTTAGGGGGCTCCTCTCACAGCCGTTGGGGCACTGGAAGGTGTCTTCAACTTCGCCCACCACTGCGGCGTAGTTCCTGAAGCAGTCCCCGCACAGCCGGTGCGAGCAGGGCAGAGTCGTGCTCTCCTTCGGCTTATCCCCGCAAAGAGTGCACCGCGCATCCTCTCCCAAGATATTTCTCAGAATCACCTTGCCGCAATCCATGCTTCTCTCTCCTTCTCTGAGTTTGTAATTAATGGTTTACAAGCAAGCTAGCTGCCAATAAATCTGATGTTGTCTAGAAACGATTCATCCAGCTTTTATACCTTTGTCGATGTTTGATCTATCATGGATAAACGATGATCCAACACACTATGCCGATCGTTCTATTCCGCTAATCTGATTGGTTGACATACTGTCACGCAATGGTTGTTGTGATGATGACTGACCAATAGAGGAAACGCCAAAGGTCCGTTTTAAATCGGCATACGCAGGCACCAGTCATACATGTAATCAGGAGGATGCATACGCCGTTCGTAGCCCTGTTCCCTTTCCACTTTATCGGCATTAGGTAGACAGTAACTTGCCTTTATTAATTAATAACATCGTTATACAGGAGGACTTGAATATCTCGACTCCTTTTGAGCATTTGTGTTACTGACAAACTGCCGCTTCACAATTTAATCGCCGAGCTGGACTTTGATTTAGGACAATCATGATAAGTGACTGGATTGAAATGCGCAGAAGGCACAGTAGTATCCAGTGATTGTTTTAGTGGAAGTTTCTGCTCTTAGGAATAATGTGATAATTACTTCCGCAATAGTAAGACTAATATTGAACATTTGTATTCTGTCTATCTTTAATTTCTTCATTGATTATTGTTATCTGTCTGCCATCATATCAATACTGTAGTAGTATTTGGCTTATCAGTATCATCATTTATATACCTATTTCTTTCTTGTTTGTTTCTTTTCTTTATGTTCGCCTCCCCCACCTCCTCCTACTCTAATGTTCCTTCTTTTCTTTCCTAATTGTCCTGCCTTTTCTTTCCTTATTATCGAACTCTTTGTCTTCGTTATACTTGTCCTAATCATCATCGTGATGATAGTTGTCTTTGGTGATCATAGAAGCAAATATATATTTCAACAATGTAATTGCAATTACTGTACCTCGCAAACAATCCCATTACCCTTTGCATGTCCGATAAACTAATACGGGATTTATGTGCATTTATGGTGAAAACAATACACACATAGCACATGAAGGGTTAACATGTTTAACAAGTTTTTTTTTTTAAATATGAAACACAAGAATGTGAACATATGCCACGTGTATATATGACCTAATTTGTATGGGTAGTTGCCATGGTAACGATACAGGACAATATTGCACCCCCTTTCTCCCCCAGGACTCCGCCAATGAGTGATCAAAATCCCTATTTCAAGGTATTTTTTAGACAGAGGTTAGATCAACAATGCTTCTTGTTCCGATCGCTTAGTGATATCCGCCATTCTCACGGTCATAAATACTGTTTTGTTTTTCACTTAATGCTTGACTGGCTGAGTGTCTTCCCATGACCCAGAAAGAGGTATTCGATGGCATTCTATGGCGGTTGCCTTGGTTACTTAGCGGGCAAAGTTTGCCAAACGCTAGGTATTTAATGAACATAGCGAAAAACACATTATTAATGCAATAAATAAAGCAGAGCACGAAGGCTTGAATGCGATCAGTGCAAGTATTGAATCATGATGTTTTTATTTATTCACTTATCATTTATTTATTCATTTATCACTTAGTTATTTATTTATTCAGTCTTTTTTTTTTTATCTTTTTGTTGTACAGGCTTACCCCATCAGTGGGCTTGTACTGTTCTCCCTTGGGGCCCTGTGTACAAAGAATACAGTACATAATAACATTGACAATGACATGAACATAACCAGCGCAAAGTAATCGCTTTAATAAGGCTATAAATTAGTAGTAGTAGTAGTAGTAGTAGTAGTAGTAGTAGTAGTGTAGTAGTAGTAGTAGTAGTAGTAGTAGTAGTAGTAGTAGTAGAAGTAGTAGTAGTAGTAGTAGTAGTAGTAGTAGTAGTAGTAGTAGTAGTAGTAATAGTAGTAGTAATAGTAGTAGTAGTAGTAGTAGTAGTAGTAGTAGTAGTAGTAGTAGTAGTAGTAGCAGTAGAAGTAGTAGTAATAGTAGTAGTAGCAGTAGTAGTAGTAGTAGTAGTAGTAGTAGTAGCAACAGCAGCAGTTATCATTTATTGTTATAATTGTTATTCTTTTTTTAATAGTCTTTATTATCATTATCATCATTATTACCGTTATTATCATTATCATCAATGAAATCATTCCCATTTCTTCACAGTTTCCTGGAAACGTGTCACCAGTCATGCCTGTTGAGCGCGCATGCGTGCCACGTACCCATATATAGCACTATCAATGAATAATTCATTAGTTTTTGCCCTGCCATGTATGGACCAATACAAAAATTGCGTCCGGGATGAGCTAATCCACGACTGAAGGAATGAGGTCATTACTATTGTCACTGCTGACCACATGAGTCATAAACCTTGAAAACACTTCCGATTTGATGTTTGGAAAGGTGAAAGTAGAAACTGATTTCGGGTGGACATTGTTGACACATGGGCGTAAATAAAGATTACAAAACGGAATCTCCTGTTGAATGGCCAAAATAATGTATCCGTGCGGTAACATTGGTATGAGTACAATAGCAATACACCTCGCCTTCATTAGCTTTAAAGGGCATATACTGTACTGGGAAGCCAAAAAAGCCTTTCAAAATGTAATTGTTAGCAAAGTTATTTGCCCTCAAATGATCCACATTTGGAGTAATGAGTGATTAAATCACAAATCCTCAAAATGTTCGGGCCGAACATTTTGGGGATTTAATAATTAATTACTCCATATGTGGATCATTTGAGGGCAAATAACTTTCAGCAAGCTTCTAAAATAGACAATACATGAATTTAAGACCATTAGCAAGAAGATTGCTAACAATTACATTTTGAAGGCTTTTTTTGCCTTCCCAGTACAGTATATGCCCTTTAAAGGAAGCGAAGCCCTTTTGAAGTTTCAATACAACTAGCAAGTGTGCAAATGCCATAATAATTGAGAATGGAGGAAACGGTATAAGCACGCCCCTCACAATTTCAGATCTGACAAACTCACTTCAAGAGGAATAATGTTTGAGTTGATATTTGGACGGTCGTCCAAAATTCAGCGGCCCGTGTAGCCAAGAGACCAAGACCGCAAGCTTACATTACTTTCATAATCAACTAAGAGAGGCCAGATCAGAGAGTGATTAAAGGCCACCGCAGGCGATACCATCCGATCAATCTTCCGACGCTGCGACTGGCTCAATCGCTGGGCTAGGTCATTTGAATTGTACAAGTAGGTGACGTCACATTTTCTGTCGTAGGACCCGACAACTACAGAACCGTAGCAAAGTCCGTCGTCTGCGCTAGACTTAAAAGATTCCAGTATTATTGGTGAAATCTGAGCTTAATTTGTCAGGATGACGATCTGCCAGTATCACTCAAGATCAAGCTCTTCAACTACTGTATCATCCTTGTGCTTCCAAACGGAACAGAAACCTGGACAGCATCGACAAAAAATGTGGACAAAATATAGTGATAGAAAAATAGTGATTATGTTTCATGAGAAGGGACAACGTGGAAGGCGAGATTTTCATGGACCTAAGCAAAATGAATGATACAGTACGAGATTGAAATCAAAGAAATTGAGAGTGTGCCAGGTATATTACTAACTGTAGTCCAGAGGAAAAGTGGTAGATGGACGTAACAACCATGACAACTGATAACCTTTGCGAATACGATACAAGAAAATGCAGACGATACCGGAAATTGATAAATAGTAGAAGGATAAGAAACATGGCGTGTTACACAGATAAGAATAGGACATACATGCCATGCACGGTGTAATATAAGATTGATAAAGAGACATCCATTCAGCCATTTGTCAGCAGTGGAATGACATATGATAGCGAGATAGATACATATAGAGCTAAGCAATACTGAGGAGTAAGTGCGATTAAAAGAAATAGATGGTATGATATAATAATCAGTTATACAGGTTTGTAATTTAGAATAACGTTTTAACTCGCCGTTTCTTAGATTAGGGTGTCATATATCTGTATGTGTTATTCTTTGTGTGGTCCAAGAAATGGTTTGCAAGAATACTCAAAAGGAGAATGAACAATAAGGACACGGTGGCCGAATTGCAAGCCATGTAACTTGGCAGGAATCAGCAGTTTATTTTGACATAATGTGTATGGTATCTTTTCAGGAAAAATTATAAAATATTCTTGTTTTATCATTTATATTTATAATCGTATTGCCCTGATCAGGGATGTGTTATGGAAGGATATGAAGCAACTTTCTTTCTTTGAACCCATGTGCCAAGCCCACTGAAAAGTTATGGTGTTCTCAACAGGTGCTGTTCAGGTGTTTGAACAATTATGAACATGATTGTGTGGCAACGGCTTATCAGAGAGAACAAAAGAAATGTACAGTCTCATTTCGCTTGTCCCGTTCTGTTAAAGGCATTAATACTTCCATGAGCACAACAGGTATCAGCAAGTTTTTCAAGTAAAATATCTCTGCTGCACGCAAACACACACAAACGCCGTTAATGATAATACACAGCTTAATATATCATTTTGAGAGTGGCTGAATCCCACAAATGCACAAGATGTCGGAAAGTGAAGAAATTGGTCAATTTTGTAAGTAATACAAATCGCTAATATGTCCGATTTTCAATGATTCCTCAATACTTTTCGAAACAAAAGCAGAGTATTAGGATCTGTCATTATCTGCCGTTAACTTCCTTATAGTTTGCAAACGAATTTGTCAAAAACAAAACGTCTAGAGACAAGTGAGAAATTAAAGAAATTTCTTTTCAAGTTGACATCAGCTAAATGTCGGTTCGGCACATGGAACATCAAAGCATTGGCATGATTATGGAATTCTTTTGACATTCATGAGCACGCTTTAGAACCCATACAGGTGTTTGAATGTATTATGCTCGAGTTTCTACTCCTTCCTAACACCTCCCTGCCCTGATCAATGCGTGATACTCCGGACAATGGGTATTGAACGCATGCACAAGATGTGGTGCGGACCATAGCAGACACCGGTCTCCGGTCTCTAGGCTTCAAGAACTGGGACGTTTTGGTCGACCCGTCCGAAACCTCCTCGAAATCTAGTGATCGCTGTAATCCCACTTAAAGGGCATATGCTGTACTGGGAAGGCAAAAAAAGCCTTCAAAATGTAATTGTTAGCAATCTTCTTGACAATGGTCTTAAATTCATGTATTGTCTATTTTAGAAGTTTGCTGAAAGTTATTTTCCTTCAAATGATCTATATTTGGAGTAATGAGTGATTAAATCACAAATCCTCAAAATGTCCGGGCCGAACATTTTGAGGATTTAATCATCAATCATTAATTACTCCATATGTGGATCATTTGAAGGCAAATAACTTTCAGCAAGCTTCTAAAATAGACAATGCATGAATTTAAGACCATTGGCAAGAAGATTGCTCACAATCACCTTTTCAAGGTCTTTTTGTCTTCCTAGTACAGTATATGCCCTTTAAAGTCAGTTTCCAGTTATATTCTTGGGAAGGAGGTACCTATACGGTATTTTTTTCCATTTTCCGTGGTTTTTACAAAATCTCTTTTTTTTTTGACCTGCAAAATGAACGCCCTGTCTTTAAAGCATAATGAGCTTAATTGAAATGAGAGCCACTGACCGAGAGGCAATTAACATTGTAGCTTGTCGCAATAACACGCGTCATCATGGCCATTTGGGATATCATTGGTCAATGGTCAATCGGTCAAGTGTTGTACCCGTTGGTCAACATCCTGCAATATTTTCATTTGAACAGAGTAACTGTCTGACTTTACGTTCATCAACCCATGTACACAATATTATCTCTCTCTCTCTCACTCTCTCTCTCTCTCTCTCTCTCTCTCACTCTCTCTCTCTCTCTCTCTCTCTCTCTCACACGATCTGTCTGTACGCCCCCCTTTCTCTCTCGCTCCGTCTGTACGCCCCCTTTCTCTTTCTCTCTCTCTCTCTCTTTCTCTCTCTCTCTCTCTCTCTCTCTCTCTCTCTCTCCCTCTCTCTCTTTCTCTGTCTGTACGCCCCCATTTCTCTCTCTCTCTCTCTCTCTCTCTCTCTGTCTGTACGCCCCCTTTCTCTCTCTCTGTCTGTACGCTCCTCTTTTTTTTCCCCTCTCTCTCTGTCTGTACACCCATTTCTCTCTCTCTCTCTCTCTCTCTCTCTCTCTCTCTCTCTCTCTCTCTCTCTCTCTCTCTCTTTCTCTCCCCCCCCCCCTCTCTCTCTCTCTCTTAAAAATCAAAATATGATAATGACATTCTAATTACTACGACTTTGGTGTGTATAAACTTATCAGTCTCCATATCATTCATGTATCAATGTTATATTCACTATCTTTCTGAACTTTCTGACATTTTCTTTATTCATCTTTAGTATTTCCAATGTACTTACAATGAACAGTATAAGTTCATCGATTTATCAAACTACCAATGTTCTGTTCCTATAATGTCTATATATAATACAAGCCAATCTAGCAGTGGAAACAAATGCAAGAGGGCGTATGGCGATTAAGCCCATGCAATGAAAAAAGAGCCCAACTCGACATC